>CM039599.1:18864942-19464942 GCA_022457205.1 Saccharum spontaneum
ACGAGGCTCAAGTGAAAGCTCGTTTCAGTCTGTTTGGAGATAGTGCTAATCTTTACACAAGATAGGTGCACGGTTTGTGTCGAATGTACCATTAGGCTTGGAAATCATTTCGGACACACCCGATGGAACTCCTAGGTGACATGGGTCATGTGGATTCTTGCATCGGCCCATTTAGAGACGGTGTTAGTGTCGGTGTAGGATAGGTGCACAGTTTGCGCCAAACATACCATCGGCTCAAAAATCATTTTGGACACATCCAATGGTACTCCTAGGTGATGAAGCCCAAGTCGAAGTTGTTTCGGTCTGTTTGGAGATAGTGCTAATCTTTTGGCAAGATAGGTGCTAGGTTTGCGCCAAACATACCATAGGCTCAAAACTCATTTTGGATGCACCTGATGGTTGTCCTACGTGATGAGGCTCAAGTGGAAGGTCAGTTCAGTCCATTTAGAAATAGTGCTAATCTTGACACAAGATAGGTGCACGGTTCACGCCAAACGTGCCTAGGTGATATAGGTCATGTGGTATCTCGTATCGGGTCCACTTGGAGACGATGTTAGTGTTAGTGTAAGATAGGTGCACGGTTTGCACCAAACGTACCATAGGCTCAGAAATCGGTTTGGACAAACCCGATGGTACTCCTAGGTGACGAGGCTCAACTGGAAGCTCGTTTCGGTCTGTTTGGAGATAGTGCTAATCTTGAGGAACGATAGGTGCACGGTTTGTGCCAAATGTACCATAGGCTCAAAAATTGCTTTGGACGCCCCTGATGGTACTCCTAGGTGACGAGGATCGAGTGAAAGCTCGTTTCGGTCCGTTTGGAGATAGTGCTAACCTTGATGAAAGATAGGTGCACAGTTTGCGCCAATGTACCATTAGACTTGGAAATCATTTTGAACACACCCGATGGAACTCCTAGGTGACATGGGTCATGTGGAATCTCGCATTAGTCCGTTCGGAGATGGTGTTAGTGTTGGTGTAAGGTGCACAGTTTGCACCAAACTTACCATTGGCTTAAAACTCATTTTGGAGACACCCGATGGTACTCCTTGGTGATGAGGCTCAAATAGAAGCTCATTTTGGTCTGTTTGGTGATAGTGCTAATCTTGAGATAAGATATATGCACGGTTTGCGCCAAACGTACCATAGCATTATAAACTATTTTGGATGCACCCGATGGTACTCCTAGGTGACGAGGCTCAAGTGAAAGCTTGTTTCAGTTCGTTTGGAGATAGTGCTAATCTTTACACAAGATAGGTGCACGGTTTGCGTCGAATGTACCATTAGGCTTGGAAATCATTTCAGACACACCCAATGGAACTCCTAGGTGATATGGGTCATGTGGATTCTTGCATCGGCCCGTTTGGAGACGGTGTTAGTGTCGGTGTAGGATAGGTGCTCAGTTTGCGCCAAACATACCATAGGCTCAAAAATCATTTTGGACACATCTAGTGGTACTCCTAGGTGACGAAGCCCAAGTCAAAGTTGTTTCGGTCTGTTTGGAGATAGTGCTAATCTTTTGGCAAGATAGGTGCTAGGTTTGCACCAAACATACCACAGGCTCAAAAATCGGTTTGGACATACCCGATGGTACTCCTAGGTGACGAGGCTCAAGTGGAAGCTTGTTTCGGTGCGTTTGGAGATAGTGCTAATCTTGAGGCATGATAGGTGCACAGCTTGTGCCAAATATACCATAGGCTCAAAAATTGCTTTGGACGCCCCTGATGGTACTCCTAGGTGACGAGGTTCGAGTGAAAGCTCGTTTGGGTCCATTTGGAGATAGCGCTAATCTTAATGAAAGATAGGTGCACAGTTTGCGCCAATGTACCATTAGAATTGGAAATCATTTTGAACACAACCGATGGAACTCCTAGGTGACCTGGGTCATGAGGAATCTCGCATCAGTCCGTTCAGAGATGGTGTTAGTGTCGGTGTAAGGTGCACAGTTTGCGCCAACTTACCATTGGCTCAAAACACATTTTGGAGACACCCGATGGTACTCCTTGGTGATGAGGCTCAAATAGAAGCTCATTTTGGTCTGTTTGGTGATAGTGCTAATCTTGAGATAAGATATATGCACGGTTTGCGCCAAATGTACCATAGCTTTATAAACTATTTTGGATGCACCCAATGGTACTCCTAGGTGACGAGGCTCAAGTGAAAGCTCGTTTCAGTCTGTTTAGAGATAGTGCTAATCTTTACACAAGATAGGTGCACGGTTTGCGTCGAATGTACCATTAGGCTTGGAAATCATTTCGGACACACCCGATGGAACTCCTAGGTGACATGGGTCATGTGGATTCTTACATCAGTCCATTTGGAGACGGTGTTAGTGTCGGTGTAGGATAGGTGTACAGTTTGCGCCAAACATACCATCGGCTCAAAAATCATTTTGGACACATCCAATGGTACTCCTAGGTGATGAAGCCCAAGTCGAAGTTGTTTCGGTCTGTTTGGAGATAGTGCTAATCTTTTGGCAAGATAGGTGCTAGGTTTGCGCCAAACATACCATAGGCTCAAAAATCGTTTTGGATGCACGTGATGGTTGTCCTACGTGATGAGGCTCAAGTGGAAGGTGATGAGGACATCATTGGCTCAAATATGACCATGTCAATGACTTCTATACCAAAGGTGCAACCATTCTATATGAGGCTTATCATTGATGCATTTGATGAATTGGTGCTCCACCATAAAATATGTATATTTTCATTTTCAGAATTACTTACATGGATCAAGGAAAGGTTTGATTGCATATGGAAAGCATGGAAGGTTAATGAAGTTGATTGGGGACCAAATCCAAGTATTCCCAACGTCCTCCACCTGGACACCACGTCACTTTTGGTCCAAGGAAAGAAAGAGATCAAATCCAACACGTTTTGGGGCTGGATTCGGACTACAGGACAGCTCCAACTTGTGATGTTCACCACGGTCGCATCATTTGTGATTTCAGATTGGTTTTCATCTCCATATTTTGCAATTGAGTTGCTTGTTCTACTTGTTCTTGCTTGTTCCTCGATTGCTTGCAGGAATTACCCTAGTGGTTTGGTTGATCGTGTTCCACAAGATCGCGACGGCTGTTGGAGGTGGTGTATCGGTTGCTAAGGCGCAGCATCCTGGATGGTTGTAGTCAGGCCGTGAACGTCATCTCCATCCCCAAATCGAGTTATCCACCTTCTCTCATCGAAAGATCAGGATTCACCCTAGCGGGTTCATATCAGTTGGTAATCAGAGCAAGGTTGATCGGTGAGAGACTTCTAGTTCTTTGCTGTTTTTAATCTCCTATGGTCCAGAAAAAGCCAAAACAAAATTAGTAGATTAGTTCTTCATAATCCCAAAACCCCTTTGAGCTTAATACTATTACTGCTTAGTTAGGGCTTATTGAATTAACGGTTGCATCGTCGTGCAAGTTGCTGGTCTTAGCATCTAGTCATTTAGAGTTTCGAGTTCTAGTCACGTTTCTATCACCATCGCAGATTTGAGTTTATTTGTTTCTCTCTAGGAATCCGAGTGGATTTTCAAATTCCTTTGTTTTGTTTACCACCATTATCCTAGCCACGTCCTTGGAGGTTTCATCCACGTCCATATTTCCATCTACAAAAAGGAAATCCAACAAGATCAAGATAGAATTCGATTCGGAGTCCTGTTTTATCTTGAAAACAAAAGCACCATATTTCCTTTGTCAGGAGTCTGAATAGGGAGTTTAAATACAATCTGGAAACCTTAACTTGTCCTCTTTCCAACGGATCAGAGCTTGGTCCCAAATTCATTCTGAGCGCTTCGCAATTACCCTGGAGATTTGCACGTCTACTGGTTTTGCAAAACAACCACTTGTTTCACTTTGCTACTGAATCACCCTTCCCAAGGAAACATTTAATTGCTGTAAGTAGCTTGTTATTTCTTGTTGCAAAATTTCAGTTTTGTGCTAGTTGAAAGAAAAAAACAGAAGAAAAAAAAGAAAGAAAGAAAGAAAAGAAAGAAAGAAAAGAAAGACAGAAAGAAAGAAAGAAAAGAAAGAGAAAGAAGAAGAGAAGAGTTTTTCTTTTGTTGTTATTCCTGTCCTTGTGATCCTTCTTTGTTGCTGCTCAGTGACTTCGTTTGTGTCCAGGCTCGCGTCTCTAGCATGTACTAGCCTAGGACCAGCATAATAACATCGTTGAGCGTTTGTTCAATTTGCTTGCAACTAACGTGGTTCTAGTACTTCCTTGCTTTAGCCCACCTATAGCTCCACATATTTCGACTACAGCTTGACAGGTGTTGTTGTTGCGGCACCGATACACTTAACTCCACGGTTGTAGACTTGTTGGTTGCCGTCACCTCCTGTTTGGCTTGGTAAGAACTTGTAAGGGCTTGTTTTAACAAGTTGAGTTTGAGAGAATTACATCTGACACATCCTAGTAGTTGATAGGAGGATACATATTATTTTTGTGTTTCTTGTTTCCTACTAATCATGGCAGGTGATATGGAGATTTTTGAGCTGTTGAAACTAGACCCTCATATTCAGGATGTCATTCAACATTTGCCATTATATGATGGTAAGTTTGATCCTCAAGCTTACATTGATTGGGAGTTAAAAGTAGACAATGAATTTGAGGAGCATGACCTATCCGAGAAACAAAAGATTTGTATTGCCTCTAATATTTTGATTGAATATGCTTTGCTCGAATGGAAATACATTTGTAGGCACATCAAAGTTCCAGAATCTTGGAAAGACTTCAAATTTCTTTTTAGAGATGCATTCGTTCCTGCATATTATGTTGATTATTTGCTTGCAAAATTAGACAACTTGAAGCAGGGTAGCAAGACTGTGAAACAATACTACCATAATTTTAAGATTTGTATCATGTTTGGTGGATTGGATGAATGCATGGAAGATGTTATGAGTAGATTCATGAGAGGGCTCAATTCTGAAATTCGAACCTTATTAATTAGCAAATCATATTGCCATATTGGTCAATTGTTTTGTCTGGCTCTCAATGCTGAAAAAGAGATTCTATTATCTGTGAATACTTGCCAGAATGATGTGACCCATAATGTCCAAAATTTGTCCACTCTGCATGCTAATGAAGAGCAACAAATAGTGGAACCCACTACTGATTTTCCTTTGTCACAAAATGAATTACTCACGGTTCCTTGTGATAAAGAGGAGTTGTGTGTTGATGATTCTTTTACTCCTATGCCACAAGTAGCAAATAAGTGTGATACTTTTGGTTTGGAACCATACAAATGTGCTGAAGATAAGCTTTTTCATCCTATTACATGTGCACAAGATGAACTGAATTTGTTGTCGTCTTTAAATACTTTGGGTTATATTGAATTTGATATTCTGTGTAATCTAAATTGTCTAAAAGAGAAACTTAAATTTGATTCTATTTTGTCAAGTTTTAATCATTGTTCGCTTCATGCAATTGGCAAATATGACAACAAAGGAGAATATTTGGTGCATAAAGTTTATATTTGCTCTAATCTGAAATATCCTTTTGGGCCACAATACCATGATCAAATTGAGGGCTGCACTAACACTAATGATGTCTTGCAAAGTTTTTCTAGTTTTTCTCAAATGCAACAGGATAAATATCAAGAAGGGGAGCACGGTTCACTTTTACCTACAACACATCCTCCAACAAAGGTCAAACCGAGGACGGTTTGCTGTCAAGAAGGGGAGAATGATGAGGACATCATTGGTTCAAATATGACCATGTCAACCACTTCTATACCAAAGGTGCAACCATTCTATATGAGGCTTATCATTGATGCATTTGATGAATTGGTGCTCCACCATAAAATGTGTATATTTTCATTTTCAGAATTACTTACATGGATCAAGGAAAGGTTTGATTGCATATGAAAAACATGGAAGGTTAATAAAGTTGATTGGGGACCAAATCCAAGTATTCCCAACGTCCTCCACCTGGACACCACGTCACTTTTGGTCCAAGGAAAGAAAGAGATCAAATCCAACACGTTTTGGGGCTGGATTCGGACTACAGGACAGCTCCAACTTGTGATGTTCACCACGGTCGCATACGGACTCGGATTGGGATGTTCTAGCACTTTTTGAAAAGCTTATCAAGTCTATTTTCCAATGGATCTGGACTCATGGCTATATCTTATCCGATGCTTCCGCAATCGTCATTTCAACACCGGGGCCTTTTCTGCCATTGGTGCTGTGTCACCCTATTTTGGGCTGATGGCCCATGTATCAAGTTGGGTTCATTAGGGACGTGTCCTAGGGTTGGAGAACGACCCCAACACCCCCTGGTCGTTTCCCTAGGTATTAATAAGGATTAGAGCCGCCACAAACAGATTGGGTTTTGTTTTGTTGAAAGTTAGCCATTGCTACTTCCTTGTAGACGCGTGTGTCGACTAGACCATCCGTTCTACTCGATTCAGAACCCCAACTTTGTGATTTCAGATTGGTTTTCATCTCCATATTTGCAATTGAGTTGCTTGTTCTACTTGTTCTTGCTTGTTCCTCGATTGCTTGCAGGAATTACCCTAGTGGTTTGGTTGATCGTGTTCCACAAGATCGCGACGGCTGTTGGAGGTGGTGTATCGGTTGCTAAGGCGCAGCATCCTTGGATGGTTGTAGTCAGGCCATGAACATCATCTCCATCCCCAAATCGAGTTATCCACCTTCTCTCATCGAAAGATCAGGATTCACCCTAGCGGGTTCATATCAGAAGGTCAGTTCAGTCCATTTAGAGATAGTTCTAATCTTGACACAAGATAGGTGCATGTTTCACACCAAACGTGCCTAGGTGATATAGGTCATGTGGTATCTCGTATCGGGTCCACTTGGAGACGATGTTAGTGTTAGTGTAAGATAGGTGCACGGTTTGCACCAAACGTACCATAGGCTCAAAAATCGGATTGGACAAACCCGATGGTACTCCTAGGTGACGAGGCTCAAGTGGAAGCTCATTTCGGTCCGTTTGGAGATAGTGCTAATCTTGAGGCACGATAGGTGCACGGTTTGTGCCAAATGTACCATAGGCTCAAAAATTGCTTTGGATGCCCCTGATGGTACTCCTAGGTGACGAGGATCGAGTGAAAGCTCGTTTCGGTCCGTTTGTAGATAGTGCTAATCTTGATGAAAGATAGGCTCAAAAATTGCTTTGGACTCCCCTGATGGAACTCCTAGGTGACGAGGATCGAGTGAAAGCTCGTTTCGGTCCGTTTGGAGATAGTGCTAATCTTGATGAAAGATAGGTGCATAGTTTGCGCCAATGTACCATTAGACTTGGAAATCATTTTGAACACACCCGATGGAACTCCTAGGTGACATGGGTCATGTGGAATCTCGCATCAGTCCGTTCGGAGATGGTGTTAGTGTTAGTGTAAGGTGCACAGTTTGCACCAAACTTACCATTGGCACAAAACTCATTTTGGAGACACCCGATGGTACTCCTTGGTGATGAGGCTCAAATAGAAGCTCATTTCGGTCCGTTTGGTGACAGTACTAATCTTGAGATAAGATATATGCACGGTTTGCGCCAAATGTACCATAGCGTTATAAACTATTTTGGATGCACCCGATGGTACTCCTAGGTGACGAGGCTCAAGTGAAAGCTCGTTTCAGTCTGTTTGGAGATAGTGCTAATCTTTACACAAGATAGGTGCACGGTTTGCGTCGAATGTACCATTAGGCTTGGAAATCATTTCGGACACACCCGATGGAACTCCTAGGTGACATGGGTCATGTGGATTCTTGCATCGGCCCGTTTGGAGACGGTGTTAGTGTCGGTGTAGGATAGGTGCTCAGTTTGCGCCAAACATACCATAGGCTCAAAAATCATTTTGGACACATCCAGTGGTACTCCAAGGTGACGAAGCCCAAGTCGAAGCTGTTTCGGTCTGTTTGGAGATAGTGCTAATCTTTTGGCAAGATAGGTGCTAGGTTTGCACCAAACATACCATAGGCTCAAAAATCGGTTTAGACATACCCGATGGTACTCCTAGGTGACGAGGCTCAAGTGGAAGCTTGTTTCGGTGCGTTTGGAGATAGTGCTAATCTTGAGGCATGATAGGTGCACGGCTTGTGCCAAATGTACCATAGGCCCAAAAATTGCTTTGGACGCCCCTGATGGTACTCCTAGGTGACGAGGTTCGAGTGAAAGCTCGTTTCGGTCCATTTGGAGATAGTGCTAATCTTGATGAAAGATAGGTGCACAGTTTGCGCCAATGTTCCATTAGACTTGGAAATCATTTTGAACACACCCGATGGAACTCCTAGGTGACATGGGTCATGTGGAATCTCGCATCAGTCCGTTCGGAGATGGTGTTAGTGTCGGTGTAAGGTGCACAGTTTGCACCAACTTACCATTGGTTCAAAACACATTTTGGAGACACACGATGGTACTCCTTAGTGATGAGGCTCAAATAGAAGCTCATTTCGGTCCGTTTGGTGACAGTGCTAATCTTGAGATAAGATATATGCATGGTTTGTGCCAAATGTACCATAGCTTTATAAACTATTTTGGATGCACCCGATGGTACTCCTAGGTGACGAGGCTCAAGTGAAAGCTCGTTTCAGTCTGTTTGGAGATAGTGCTAATCTTTACACAAAATAGGTGCACGGTTTGCGTCGAATGTACCATTAGGCTTGGAAATCATTTCGGACACACCCGATGGAACTCCTAGGTGACATGGGTCATGTGGATTCTTGCATCGGCCCATTTGGAGACGGTGTTAGTGTCGGTGTAGGATAGGTGCACAGTTTGCGCCAGACATACCATCGGCTCAAAAATCATTTTGGACACATCCAATGGTACTCCTAGGTGATGAAGCCCAAGTCGAAGTTGTTTCGGTCTGTTTGGAGATAGTGCTAATCTTTTGGCAAGATAGGTGCTAGGTTTGCGCCAAACATACCATAGGCTCAAAAATCGTTTTGGATGCACGTTATGGTTGTCCAACGTGATGAGGCTCAAGAGGAAGGTCAGTTCAGTCCATTTAGAGATAGTTCTAATGTTGACACAAGATAGGTGCACGTTTCACGCCAAACGTGCCTAGGTGATATAGGTCATGTGGTATCTCGCATCGGGTCCACTTGGAGTTGATGTTAGTGTTAGTGTAAGATAGGTGCACGGTTTGCACCAAACGTACCATAGGCTTAGAAATCGGTTTGGACAAACCCGATGGTACTCCTTGGTGACGAGGCTCAAGTGGAAGCTCGTTTCGGTCCGTTTGGAGATAGTGCTAATCTTGAGGCACGATAGGTGCACGGTTTGTGCCAAATGTACCATAGGCTCAAAAATTGCTTTGGATGCCCCTGATGGTACTCCTAGGTGACGAGGATCGAGTGAAAGCTCGTTTCGGTCCGTTTGTAGATAGTGCTAATCTTGATGAAAGATAGGTGCACAGTTTGCGCCAATGTACCATTAGACTTGGAAATCATTTTGAACACACCCGATGGAACTCCTAGGTGACATGGGTCATGTGGAATCTCGCATCAGTCCGTTCTGAGATGGTGTTAGTGTTGGTGTAAGGTGCACAATTTGCACCAAACTTACCATTGGCTCAAAACTCATTTTAGAGACACCCGATGGTACTCCTTGGTGATGAGGCTCAAATAGAAGCTCATTTCGGTCTGTTTGGTGATAGTGCTAATCTTGAGATAAGATATATGCACGGTTTGCGCCAAACGTACCATAGCGTTGTAAACTATTTTGGATGCATCCGATGGTACTCCTAGGTGACGAGGCTCAAGTGAAAGCCCGTTTCAGTTCGTTTGGAGATAGTGCTAATCTTTACACAAGATAGTTGCACGGTTTGCGTCGAATGTACCATTAGGCTTGGAAATCATTTCGGACACACCCGATGGAACTCCTAGGTGACATGGGTCACGTGGATTCTTGCATCGGCCCGTTTGGAGACGGTGTTAATGTCGGTGTAGGATAGGTGCTCAGTTTGCGCCAAACATACCATAGGCTCAAAAATCATTTTGGACACATCTAGTGGTACTCCTAGGTGACGAAGCCCAAGCGAAGCTGTTTCGGTCTGTTTGGAGATAGTGCTAATCTTTTGGCAAGATAGGTGCTAGGTTTGCACCAAACGTACCATAGGCTCAAAAATCGGTTTGGACATATCCGATGGTACTCCTTGGTGACGAGGCTCAAGTGGAAGCTCGTTTCGGTGCGTTTGGAGATAGTGCTAAACTTGAGGCATGATAGGTGCACGGCTTGTGCCAAATGTACCATAGGCTCAAAAACTGCTTTGGACGCCCCTGATGGTACTCCTAGGTGACGAGGTTTGAGTGAAAGCCCGTTTCGGTCCATTTGGAGATAGTGCTAATCTTGATGAAAGATAGGTGCACAGTTTGCGCCAATGTACCATTAGATTTGGAAATCATTTTGAACACACCCGATGGAACTCCTTGGTGACATGGGTCATGTGGAATCTAGCATTAGTCCATTCGGAGATGGTGTTAGTGTCAGTGTAAGTTGCACAGTTTGCACCAACTTACCATTGTCTCAAAACACATTTTGGAGACACCCGATGGTACTCCTTGGTGACGAGGCTCAAATAGAAGCTCATTTCGGTCCGTTTGGTGACAGTGCTAATCTTGAGGTAAGATATATGCATGGTTTGCGCCAAATGTACCATAGCTTTATAAACTATTTTGGATGCACCCGATGGTACTCCTAGGTGACGAGGCTCAAGTGAAAGCCCGTTTCAGTTCGTTTGGAGATAGTGCTAATCTTTACACAAGATAGGTGCACGGTTTGCGTCGAATGTACCATTAGGCTTCGAAATAATTTCGGACACACCCGATGGAACTCCTAGGTGACATGGGTCATGTGGATTCTTGCATCAGCCCGTTTGGAGACGGTGTTAGTGTCGGTGTAGGATAGGTGCTTAGTTTGCGCCAAACATACCATAGGCTCAAAAATCATTTTGGACACATCCAGTGGAACTCCTAGGTGACGAAGCCCAAGCGAAGCTGTTTCGGTCTGTTTGGAGATAGTGCTAATCTTTTGGCAAGATAGGTGCTAGGTTTGCACCAAACATACCATAGGCTCAAAAATCAGTTTGGACATACCCGATGGTACTCCTAGGTGATGAGGCTCAAGTGGAAGCTCGTTTCGGTGCGTTTGGAGATAGTGCTAATCTTGAGGCACGATAGGTGCACGGCTTGTGCCAAATGTACCATATGCTCAAAAATTGCTTTGGACGCCCCTGATGGTACTCCTAGGTGACGAGGTTCGAGTGAAAGCTCGTTTCGGTCCATTTGGAGATAGTGCTAATCTTGATGAAAGATAGGTGCACAATTTGCGCCAATGTACCATTAGACTTGGAAATCATTTTGAACACACCCGATGGAACTCCTAGGTGACATGGGTCATGTGGAATCTCGCATCAGTTCGTTCGGAGATGGTGTTAGTGTCGGTGTAAGGTGCACAGTTTGCACCAACTTACCATTGTCTCAAAACACATTTTGGAGACACCCGATGGTACTCCTTGGTGATGAGGCTCAAATAGAAGCTCATTTCGGTCCATTTGGTGACAGTGCTAATATTGAGATAAGATATATGTATGGTTTGCGCCAAATGTACCATAGCTTCATAAACTATTTTGGATGCACCCGATGGTACTCCTAGGTGACGAGGCTCAAGTGAAAGCTCGTTTCAGTCTGTTTGGAGATAGTGCTAATCTTTACACAAGATAGGTGCACGGTTTGCGTCGAATGTACCATTAGGCTTGGAAATCATTTCGGACACACCCGATGGAACTCCTAGGTGACATGGGTCATGTGGATTCTTGCATCAGCCCATTTGGAGACGGTGTTAGTGTCGGTGTAGGATAGGTGCACAGTTTGCGCCAAACATACCATCGGCTCAAAAATCATTTTGGACACATCCAATGGTACTCCTAGGTGATGAAGCCCAAGTCGAAGTTGTTTCGGTCTGTTTGGAGATAGTGCTAATCTTTTGGCAAGATAGGTGCTAGGTTTGCGCCAAACATACCATAGGCTCAAAAATCGTTTTGGATGCACCTGATGGTTGTCCTACGTGATGAGGCTCAAGTGGTAGGTCAGTTCAGTCCATTTAGAGATAGTTCTAATCTTGACACAAGATAGGTGCACGGTTCACGCCAAACGTGCCTAGGTGATATAGGTCATGTGGTATCTCGTATCGGGTCCACTTGGTGATGATGTTAGTGTTAGTGTAAGATAGGTGCACGGTTTGCACCAAACGTACCATAGGCTCAGAAATCGGTTTGGACAAACCCGATGGTACTCCTAGGTGACGAGGCTCAAGTGGAAGCTCGTTTCGGTCCGTTTGGAGATAGTGCTAATCTTGAGGCACGATAGGTGCACGGTTTGTGCCAAATGTACCATAGGCTCAAAAATTGCTTTGGACGCCCCTGATGGTACTCCTAGGTGACGAGGATCGAGTGAAAGCTCGTTTCGGTCCGTTTGCAGATAGTGCTAATCTTGATGAAAGATAGGTGCACAGTTTGCGCCAATGTACCATTAGACATGGAAATCATTTTGAACACACCCGATGGAACTCCTAGGTGACATGGGTCATGTGGAATCTCGCATCAGTCCGTTCGGAGATGGTGTTAGTGTCGGTGTAAGGTGCACAGTTTGCACCAAAATTACCATTGGCTCAAAACTCATTTTGGAGACACCCGATGGTACTCCTTGGTGATGAGGCTCAAATAGAAGCTCATTTCGGTCTGTTTGGTGATAGTGCTAATCTTGAGATAAGATATATGCACGGTTTGCGCCAAATGTACCATAGCGTTATAAACTATTTTGGATGCACCGATGGTACTCCTAGGTGACAAGGCTCAAGTGAAAGCCTGTTTCAGTTCGTTTGGAGATAGTGCTAATCTTTACACAAGATAGGTACACGGTTTGCGTCGAATGTACCATTAGGCTTCGAAATCATTTCGGACACACCCGATGGAACTCCTAGGTGACATGGGTCATGTGGATTCTTGCATCAGCCCGTTTGGAGACGGTGTTAGTGTCGGTGTAGGATAGGTGCTTAGTTTGCGCCAAACATACCATAGGCTCAAAAAATCATTTTGGACACATCCAGTGGAACTCCTAGGTGACGAAGCCCAAGCGAAGCTGTTTCGGTCTGTTTGGAGATAGTGCTAATCTTTTGGCAAGATAGGTGCTAGGTTTGCACCAAACATACCATAGGCTCAAAAATCAGTTTGGACATACCCGATGGTACTCCTAGGTGATGAGGCTCAAGTGGAAGCTCGTTTCGGTGCGTTTGGAGATAGTGCTAATCTTGAGGCATGATAGGTGCACGGCTTGTGCCAAATGTACCATATGCTCAAAAATTGCTTTGGACGCCCCTGATGGTACTCCTAGGTGACGAGGTTCGAGTGAAAGCTCGTTTCGGTCCATTTGGAGATAGTGCTAATCTTGATGAAAGATAGGTGCACAATTTGCGCCAATGTACCATTAGACTTGGAAATCATTTTGAACACACCCGATGGAACTCTTAGGTGACATGGGTCATGTGGAATCTCGCATCAGTTCGTTCGGAGATGGTGTTAGTGTCGGTGTAAGGTGCACAGTTTGCACCAACTTACCATTGTCTCAAAACACATTTTGGAGACACCCGATGGTACTCCTTGGTGATGAGGCTCAAATAGAAGCTCATTTCGGTCCATTTGGTGACAGTGCTAATATTGAGATAAGATATATGTATGGTTTGCGCCAAATGTACCATAGCTTCATAAACTATTTTGGATGCACCCGATGGTACTCCTAGGTGACGAGGCTCAAGTGAAAGCTCGTTTCAGTCTGTTTGGAGATAGTGCTAATCTTTACACAAGATAGGTGCACGGTTTGCGTCGAATGTACCATTAGGCTTGGAAATCATTTCGGACACACCCGATGGAACTCCTAGGTGACATGGGTCATGTGGATTCTTGCATCGGCCCATTTGGAGACGGTGTTAGTGTCGGTGTAGGATAGGTGCACAGTTTGCGCCAAACATACCATCGGCTCAAAAATCATTTTGGACACATCCAATGGTACTCCTAGGTGATGAAGCCCAAGTCGAAGTTGTTTCGGTCTGTTTGGAGATAGTGCTAATCTTTTGGCAAGATAGGTGCTAGGTTTGCGCCAAACATACCATAGGCTCAAAAATCATTTTGGATGCACCTGATGGTTGTCCTACGTGATGAGGCTCAAGTGGAAGGTCAGTTCAGTCCATTTAGAGATAGTTCTAATCTTGACACAAGATAGGTGCACGATTCACGCCAAACGTGCCTAGGTGATATAGGTCATGTGGTATCTCGTATCGGGTCCACTTGGAGATGATGTTAGTGTTAGTGTAAGATAGGTGCACGGTTTGCACCAAACGTACCATAGGCTCAGAAATCGGTTTGGACAAACCCGATGGTACTCCTAGGTGACGAGGCTCAAGTGGAAGCTCGTTTCGGTGCGTTTGGAGATAGTGCTAATCTTGAGGCACGATAGGTGCACGGTTTGTGCCAAATGTACCATAGGCTCAAAAATTGCTTTGGACGCCCCTGATGGTACTCCTAGGTTACGAGGATCGAGTGAAAGCTCGTTTCGGTCCGTTTGCAGATAGTGCTAATCTTGATGAAAGATAGGTGCACAGTTTGCGCCAATGTACCATTAGACATGGAAATCATTTTGAACACACCCGGTGGAACTCCTAGGTGACATGGGTCATGTGGAATCTCGCATCAGTCCGTTCGGAGATGGTGTTAGTGTCGGTGTAAGGTGCACAGTTTGCACCAAAATTACCATTGGCTCAAAACTCATTTTGGAGACACCCGATGGTACTCCTTGGTGATGAGGCTCAAATAGAAGCTCATTTCGGTCTGTTTGGTGATAGTGCTAATCTTGAGATAAGATATATGCACGGTTTGCGCCAAATGTACCATAGCGTTATAAACTATTTTGGATGCACCGATGGTACTCCTAGGTGACGAGGCTCAAGTGAAAGCCTGTTTCAGTTCGTTTGGAGATAGTGCTAATCTTTACACAAGATAGGTGCATGGTTTGCGTCGAATGTACCATTAGGCTTGCAAATCATTTCGGACACACCCGATGGAACTCCTAGGTGACATGGGTCATGTGGATTCTTGCATCGGCCCGTTTGGAGATGGTGTTAGTGTCGGTGTAGGATAGGTGCTCAGTTTGCGCCAAACATACCATAGGCTCAAAAATCATTTTAGACACATCCAGTGGTACTCCTAGGTGACGAAGCCCAAGCGAAGCTGTTTCGGTCTGTTTGGAGATAGTGCTAATCTTTTGGCAAGATAGGTGCTAGGTTTGCACCAAACATACCATAGGCTCAAAAATCTGTTTGGACATACCCGATGGTACTCCTAGGTGACGAGGCTCAAGTGGAAGCTCGTTTCGGTGCGTTTGGAGATAGTGCTAATCTGGAGGCATGATAGGTGCACGGCTTGTGCCAAATGTACCATAGGCTCAAAAATTGCTTTGGACGCCCCTGATGGTACTCCTAGGTGACGAGGTTCGAGTGAAAGCTCGTTTCGGTCCATTTGGAGATAGTGCTAATCTTGATGAAAGATATGTGCACAGTTTGCGCCAATGTTCCATTAGACTTGGAAATCATTTTGAACACACCCGATGGAACTCCTAGGTGACATGGGTCATGTGGAATCTCGCATCAGTCCGTTCGGAGATGGTGTTAGTGTCGGTGTAAGGTGCACAGTTTGCACCAACTTACCATTGGTTCAAAACACATTTTGGAGACACCCGATGGTACTCCTTGGTGATGAGGCTCAAATAGAAGCTCATTTCGGTCCGTTTGGTGACAGTGCTAATCTTGAGATAAGATATATGCATGGTTTGCGCCAAATGTACCATAGCTTTATAAACTATTTGGGATGCACCCGATGATACTCCTAGGTGACGAGGCTCAAGTGAAAGCTCGTTTCAGTCTGTTTGGAGATAGTGCTAATCTTTACACAAAATAGGTGCACGGTTTGCGTCGAATGTACCATTAGGCTTGGAAATCATTTCGGACACACCCGATGGAACTCCTAGGTGACATGGGTCATGTGGATTTTTGCATCGGCCCATTTGGAGACGGTGTTAGTGTCGGTGTAGGATAGGTGCACAGTTTGCGCCAAACATACCATCGGCTCAAAAATCATTTTGGACACATCCAATGGTACTCCTAGGTGATGAAGCCCAAGTCGAAGTTGTTTCGGTCTGTTTGGAGATAGTGCTAATCTTTTGGCAAGATAGGTGCTAGGTTTGCGCCAAACATACCATAGGCTCAAAAATCGTTTTGGATGCACGTGATGGTTGTCAAACGTGATGAGGCTCAAGTGGAAGGTCAGTTCAGTCCATTTAGAGATAGTTCTAATCTTGACACAAGATAGGTGCACGTTTCACGCCAAACGTGCCTAGGTGATATAGGTATTGTGGTATCTCGTATCGGGTCCACTTGGAGACGATGTTAGTGTTAGTGTAAGATAGGTGCACGGTTTGCACCAAATGTACCATAGGCTTAGAAATCGGTTTGGACAAACCCGATGGTACTCCTTGGTGACGAGGCTCAAGTGGAAGCTCGTTTCGGTCCGTTTGGAGATAGTGCTAATCTTGAGGCACGATAGGTGCACGGTTTGTGCCAAATGTACCATAGGCTCAAAAATTGCTTTGGATGCCCCTGATGGTACTCCTAGGTGACGAGGATCGAGTGAAAGCTCGTTTCGGTCCGTTTGTAAATAGTGCTAATCTTGATGAAAGATAGGTGCACAGTTTGCGCCAATGTACCATTAGACTTGGAAATCATTTTGAACACACCCGATGGAACTCCTAGGTGACATGGGTCATGTGGAATCTCGCATCAGTCCGTTCTGAGATGGTGTTAGTGTTGGTGTAAGGTGCACAATTTGCACCAAACTTACCATTGGCTCAAAACTCATTTTAGAGACACCCGATGGTACTCCTTGGTGATGAGGCTCAAATAGAAGCTCATTTCGGTCTGTTTGGTGATAGTGCTAATCTTGAGATAAGATATATGCACGGTTTGCGCCAAACGTACCATAGCGTTGTAAACAATTTTGGATGCATCCGATGGTACTCCTAGGTGACGAGGCTCAAGTGAAAGCCCGTTTCAGTTCGTTTGGAGATAGTGCTAATCTTTACAAAAGATAGTTGCACGGTTTGCGTCGAATGTACCATTAGGCTTGGAAATCATTTCGGACACACCCGATGGAACTCCTAGGTGACATGGGTCACGTGGATTCTTGCATCGGCCCGTTTGGAGACGGTGTTAATGTCGGTGTAGGATAGGTGCTCAGTTTGCGCCAAACATACCATAGGCTCAAAAATCATTTTGGACACATCCAGTGGTACTCCTAGGTGACGAAGCCCAAGCGAAGCTGTTTCGGTCTGTTTGGAGATAGTGCTAATCTTTTGGCAAGATAGGTGCTAGGTTTGCACCAAACGTACCATAGGCTCAAAAATCGGTTTGGACATATCCGATGGTACTCCTTGGTGACGAGGCTCAAGTGGAAGCTCATTTCGGTGCGTTTGGAGATAGTGCTAAACTTGAGGCATGATAGGTGCACGGCTTGTGCCAAATGTACCATAGGCTCAAAAACTGCTTTGGACGCCCCTGATGGTACTCCTAGGTGACGAGGTTTCAGTGAAAGCCCGTTTCGGTCCATTTGGAGATAGTGCTAATCTTGATGAAAGATAGGTGCACAGTTTGCGCCAATGTACCATTAGACTTGGAAATCATTTTGAACACACCCGATGGAACTCCTTGGTGACATGGGTCATGTGGAATCTAGTATTAGTCCGTTCGGAGATGGTGTTAGTGTCAGTGTAAGTTGCACAGTTTGCACCAACTTACCATTGGCTCAAAACACATTTTGGAGACACCCGATGGTACTCCTTGGTGACGAGGCTCAAATAGAAGCTCATTTCGGTCCGTTTGGTGACAGTGCTAATCTTGAGGTAAGATATATGCATGGTTTGCGCCAAATGTACCATAGCTTTATAAACTATTTTGGATGCACCCGATGGTACTCCTAGGTGACGAGGCTCAAGTGAAAGCCCGTTTCAGTTCGTTTGGAGATAGTGCTAATCTTTACACAAGATAGGTGCACAGTTTGCGTCGAATGTACCATTAGGCTTCGAAATCATTTCGGACACACCCGATGGAACTCCTAGGTGACATGGGTCATGTGGATTCTTGCATCGGCCCGTTTGGAGACGGTGTTAGTGTCGGTGTAGGATAGGTGCTTAGTTTGCGCCAAACATACCATAGGCTCAAAAATCATTTTGGACACATCCAGTGGAACTCCTAGGTGACGAAGCCCAAGCGTAGCTGTTTCGGTCTGTTTGGAGATAGTGCTAATCTTTTGGCAAGATAGGTGCTAGGTTTGCACCAAACATACCATAGGCTCAAAAATCAGTTTGGACATACCCGATGGTACTCCTAGGTGATGAGGCTCAAGTGGAAGCTCGTTTCGATGCGTTTGGAGATAGTGCTAATCTTGAGGCATGATAGGTGCACGGCTTGTGCCAAATGTACCATAGGCTCAAAAATTGCTTTGGACGCCCCTGATGGTACTCCTAGGTGACGAGGTTCGAGTGAAAGCTCGTTTCGGTCCATTTGGAGATAGTGCTAATCTTGATGAAAGATAGGTGCACAATTTGCGCCAACGTACCATTAGACTTGGAAATCATTTTGAACACACCCGATGGAACTCCTAGGTGACATGGGTCATGTGGAATCTCGCATCAGTCCGTTCGGAGATGGTGTTAGTGTCGGTGTAAGGTGCACAGTTTGCACCAAAATTACCATTGGCTCAAAACTCATTTTGGAGACACCCGATGGTACTCCTTGGTGATGAGGCTCAAATAGAAGCTCATTTCGGTCTGTTTGGTGATAGTGCTAATCTTGAGATAAGATATATGCACGGTTTGCGCCAAATGTACCATAGCGTTATAAACTATTTTGGATGCACCGATGGTACTCCTAGGTGACGAGGCTCAAGTGAAAGCCTGTTTCAGTTCGTTTGGAGATAGTGCTAATCTTTACACAAGATAGGTGCACGGTTTGCGTCGAATGTACCATTAGGCTTGCAAATCATTTCGGACACACCCGATGGAACTCCTAGGTGACATGGGTCATGTGGATTCTTGCATCGGCCCGTTTGGAGATGGTGTTAGTGTCGGTGTAGGATAGGTGCTCAGTTTGCGCCAAACATACCATAGGCTCAAAAATCATTTTAGACACATCCAGTGGTACTCCTAGGTGACGAAGCCCAAGCGAAGCTGTTTCGGTCTGTTTGGAGATAGTGCTAATCTTTTGGCCAGATAGGTGCTAGGTTTGCACCAAACATACCATAGGCTCAAAAATCTGTTTGGACATACCCGATGGTACTCCTAGGTGACGAGGCTCAAGTGGAAGCTCGTTTCGGTGCGTTTGGAGATAGTGCTAATCTGGAGGCATGATAGGTGCACGGCTTGTGCCAAATGTACCATAGGCTCAAAATTGCTTTGGACGCCCCTGATGGTACTCCTAGGTGACGAGGTTCGAGTGAAAGCTCGTTTCGGTCCATTTGGAGATAGTGCTAATCTTGATGAAAGATAGGTGCACAGTTTGCGCCAATGTACCATTAGACTTGGAAATCATTTTGAACACACCCGATCGAACTCCTAGGTGACATGGGTCATGTGGAATCTCGCATCAGTCCGTTCAGAGATGGTGTTAGTGTCGGTGTAAGTTGCACAGTTTGCACCAACTTACCATTGGCTCAAAACACATTTTGTAGACACCCGATGGTACTCCTTGGTGATGAGGCTCAAATAGAAGCTCATTTCGATCCGTTTGGTGACAGTGCTAATCTTGAGATAAGATATATGCATGGTTTGCGCCAAATGTACCATAGCTTCATAAACTATTTTGGATGCACCCGATGGTACTCCTAGGTGACGAGGCTCAAGTGAAAGCTCGTTTCAGTCTGTTTGGAGATAGTGCTAATCTTTACACAAGATAGGTGCACGGTTTGCGTCGAATGTACCATTAGGCTTGGAAATCATTTCGGACACACCCGATGGAACTCCTAGGTGACATGGGTCATGTGGATTCTTGCATCGGCCCATTTGGAGACGGTGTTAGTGTCGGTGTAGGATAGGTGCACAGTTTGGGCCAAACATACCATCGGCTCAAAAATCATTTTGGACACATCTAATGGTACTCCTAGGTGATGAAGCCCAAGTCGAAGTTGTTTCGGTCTGTTTGGAGATAGTGCTAATCTTTTGGCAAGATAGGTGCTAGGTTTGCGCCAAACATACCATAGGCTCAAAAATCGTTTTGGATGCACCTAATGGTTGTCCTACGTGATGAGGCTCAAGTGGAAGGTCAGTTCAGTCCATTTAGAGATAGTTCTAATCTTGACACAAGATAGGTGCACGGTTCGCACCAAACGTGCCTAGGTGATATAGGTCAAGTGGTATCTCGTATCGGGTCCACTTGGAGACGATGTTAGTGTTAGTGTAAGATAGGTGCACGGTTTGCGCCAAACGTACCATAGGCTCAGAAATCGGTTTGGACAAACTTGATGGTACTCCTAGGTGACGAGGCTCAAGTGGAAGCTCGTTTCGGTCCGTTTGGAGATAGTGCTAATCTTGAGGCACGATAGGTGCACGGTTTGTGCCAAATGTACCATAGGCCCAAAAATTGCTTTGGACGCCCCTGATGGTACTCCTAGGTGACGAGGATCGAGTGAAAGCTCGTTTCGGTCCGTTTGGAGATAGTGCTAATCTTGATGAAAGATAGGTGCACAGTTTGCGCCAATGTACCATTAGACTTGGAAATCGTTTTGAACACACCCGATGGAACTCCTAGGTGACATGGGTCATGTGGAATCTCGCATCAGTTCGTTCGGAGATGGTGTTAGTGTCGGTGTAAGGTGCACAGTTTGCACCAACTTACCATTGTCTCAAAACACATTTTGGAGACACCCGATGGTACTCCTTGGTGATGAGGCTCAAATAGAAGCTCATTTCGGTCCGTTTGGTGACAGTGCTAATATTGAGATAAGATATATGCATGGTTTGCACCAAATGTACCATAGCTTCATAAACTATTTTGGATGCACCCGATGGTACTCCTAGGTCACGAGGCTCAAGTGAAAGCTCGTTTCAGTCTGTTTAGAGATAGTGCTAATCTTTACACGAGATAGGTGCACGGTTTGTGTCGAATGTACCATTAGGCTTGGAAATCATTTCGGACACACCCGATGGAACTCCTAGGTGACATGGGTCATGTGGATTCTTGCATCGGCCCATTTGGAGACGGTGTTAGTGTCGGTGTAGGATAGGTGCACAGTTTGCGCCAAACATACCATCGGCTCAAAAATCATTTTGGACACATCCAATGGTACTCCTAGGTGATGAAGCCCAAGTCAAAGTTGTTTCGGTCTGTTTGGAGATAATGCTAATCTTTTGGCAAGATAGGTGCTAGGTTTGCGCCAAACATACCATAGGCTCAAAAATCGTTTTGGATGCACCTGATGGTTGTCCTACGTGATGAGGCTCAAGTGGAAGGTCAGTTCAGTCCATTTAGAGATAGTTCTAATCTTGACACAAGATAGGTGCACGGTTCACGCCAAACGTGCCTAGGTGATATAGGTCATGTGGTATCTCGTATTGGGTCCACTTGGAGACGATGTTAGTGTTAGTGTAAGATAGGTGCACGGTTTGCACCAAACGTACCATAGGCTCAGAAATCGGTTTGGACAAACCCGATGGTACTCCTAGGTGATGAGGCTCAAGTGGAAGCTCGTTTCGGTCCGTTTGGAGATAGTGCTAATCTTGAGGCACGATAGGTGCACGGTTTGTGCCAAATGTACCATAGGCTCAAAAATTGCTTTGGACGCCCCTGATGGTACTCCTAGGTGACGAGGATCGAGTGAAAGCTCGTTTCGGTCCGTTTGCAGATAGTGCTAATGTTGATGAAAGATAGGTGCACAGTTTGCGCCAATGTACCATTAGACTTGGAAATCATTTTGAACACACCCGATGGAACTCCTAGGTGACATGGGTCATGTGGAATCTCGCATCAGTCCGTTCGGAGATGGTGTTAGTGTCGGTGTAAGGTGCACAGTTTGCACCAAAATTACCATTGGCTCAAAACTCATTTTGGAGACACCCGATGGTACTCCTTGGTGATGAGGCTCAAATAGAAGCTCATTTCGGTCTGTTTGGTGATAGTGCTAATCTTGAGATAAGATATATGCACGGTTTGCGCCAAATGTACCATAGCGTTATAAACTATTTTGGATGCACCGATGGTACTCCTAGGTGACGAGGCTCAAGTGAAAGCCTGTTTCAGTTCGTTTGGAGATAGTGCTAATCTTTACACAAGATAGGTGCACGGTTTGCGTCGAATGTACCATTAGGCTTGGAAATCATTTCGGACACACCCGATGGAACTCCTAGGTGACATGGGTCATGTGGATTCTTGCATCGGCCTGTTTGGAGACGGTGTTAGTGTCGGTGTAGGATAGGTGCTCAGTTTGCGCCAAACATACCATAGGCTCAAAAATCATTTTAGACACATCCAGTGGTACTCCTAGGTGACGAAGCCCAAGCGAAGCTGTTTCGGTCTGTTTGGAGATAGTGCTAATCTTTTGGCAAGATAGGTGCTAGGTTTGCACCAAACATACCATAGGCTCAAAAATCTGTTTGGACATACCCGATGGTACTCCTAGGTGACGAGGCTCAAGTGGAAGCTCGTTTCGGTGCGTTTGGAGATAGTGCTAATCTGGAGGCATGATAGGTGCACGGCTTGTGCCAAATGTACCATAGGCTCAAAAATTGCTTTGGACGCCCCTGATGGTACTCCTAGGTGACGAGGTTCGAGTGAAAGCTCGTTTCGGTCCATTTGGAGATAGTGCTAATCTTGATGAAAGATAGGTGCACAGTTTGCGCCAATGTACCATTAGACTTGGAAATCATTTTGAACACACCCGATCGAACTCCTAGGTGACATGGGTCATGTGGAATCTCGCATCAGTCCATTCAGAGATGGTGTTAGTGTCGGTGTAAGTTGCACAGTTTGCACCAACTTACCATTGGCTCAAAACACATTTTGTAGACACCCGATGGTACTCCTTGGTGATGAGGCTCAAATAGAAGCTCATTTCGATCCGTTTGGTGACAGTGCTAATCTTGAGATAAGATATATGCATGGTTTGCGCCAAATGTACCATAGCTTCATAAACTATTTTGGATGCACCCGATGGTACTACTAGGTGACGAGGCTCAAGTGAAAGCTCGTTTCAGTCTGTTTGGAGATAGTGCTAATCTTTACACAAGATAGGTGCACGGTTTGCGTCGAATGTACCATTAGGCTTGGAAATCATTTCGGACACACCCGATGGAACTCCTAGGTGACATGGGTCATGTGGATTCTTGCATCGGCCCATTTGGAGACGGTGTTAGTGTCGGTGTAGGATAGGTGCACAGTTTGGGCCAAACATACCATCGGCTCAAAAATCATTTTGGACACATCCAATGGTACTCCTAGGTGATGAAGCCCAAGTCGAAGTTGTTTCGGTCTGTTTGGAGATAGTGCTAATCTTTTGGCAAGATAGGTGCTAGGTTTGCGCCAAACATACCATAGGCTCAAAAATCGTTTTGGATGCACCTAATGGTTGTCCTACGTGATGAGGCTCAAGTGGAAGGTCAGTTCAGTCCATTTAGAGATAGTTCTAATCTTGACACAAGATAGGTGCACGGTTCGCACCAAACGTGCCTAGGTGATATAGGTCAAGTGGTATCTCGTATCGGGTCCACTTGGAGACGATGTTAGTGTTAGTGTAAGATAGGTGCACGGTTTGCACCAAACGTACCATAGGCTCAGAAATCGGTTTGGACAAACTTGATGGTACTCCTAGGTGACGAGGCTCAAGTGGAAGCTCGTTTCGGTCCGTTTGGAGATAGTGCTAATCTTGAGGCACGATAGGTGCACGGTTTGTGCCAAATGTACCATAGGCCCAAAAATTGCTTTGGACGCCCCTGATGGTACTCCTAGGTGACGAGGATCGAGTGAAAGCTCGTTTCGGTCCGTTTGGAGATAGTGCTAATCTTGATGAAAGATAGGTGCACAGTTTGCGCCAATGTACCATTAGACTTGGAAATCATTTTGAACACACCCGATGGAACTCCTAGGTGACATGGGTCATGTGGAATCTCGCATCAGTTCGTTCGGAGATGGTGTTAGTGTCGGTGTAAGGTGCACAATTTGCACCAACTTACCATTGTCTCAAAACACATTTTGGAGACACCCGATGGTACTCCTTGGTGATGAGGCTCAAATAGAAGCTCATTTCGGTCCGTTTGGTGACAGTGCTAATATTGAGATAAGATATATGCATGGTTTGCACCAAATGTACCATAGCTTCATAAACTATTTTGGATGCACCCGATGGTACTCCTAGGTGACGAGGCTCAAGTGAAAGCTCGTTTCAGTCTGTTTGGAGATAATGCTAATCTTTACACGAGATAGGTGCACGGTTTGTGTCGAATGTACCATTAGGCTTGGAAATCATTTCGGACACACCCGATGGAACTCCTAGGTGACATGGGTCATGTGGATTCTTGCATCGGCCCATTTGGAGACGGTGTTAGTGTCGGTGTAGGATAGGTGCACAGTTTGCGCCAAACATACCATCGGCTCAAAAATCATTTTGGACACATCCAATGGTACTCCTAGGTGATGAAGCCCAAGTCAAAGTTGTTTCGGTCTGTTTGGAGATAATGCTAATCTTTTGGCAAGATAGGTGCTAGGTTTGCGCCAAACATACCATAGGCTCAAAAATCATTTTGGATGCACCTGATGGTTGTCCTACGTGATGAGGCTCAAGTGGAAGGTCAGTTCAGTCCATTTAGAGATAGTTCTAATCTTGATACAAGATAGGTGCACGGTTCACGCCAAACGTGCCTAGGTGATATAGGTCATGTGGTATCTCGTATTGGGTCCACTTGGAGACGATGTTAGTGTTAGTGTAAGATAGGTGCACGGTTTGCACCAAACGTACCATAGGCTCAGAAATCGGTTTGGACAAACCCGATGGTACTCCTAGGTGATGAGGCTCAAGTGGAAGCTCGTTTCGGTCCGTTTGGAGATAGTGCTAATCTTGAGGCACGATAGGTGCACGGTTTGTGCCAAATGTACCATAGGCTCAAAAATTGCTTTGGACGCCCCTGATGGTACTCCTAGGTGACGAGGATCGAGTGAAAGCTCGTTTCGGTCCGTTTGCAGATAGTGCTAATGTTGATGAAAGATAGGTGCACAGTTTGCGCCAATGTACCATTAGACTTGGAAATCATTTTGAACACACCCGATGGAACTCCTAGGTGACATGGGTCATGTGGAATCTCGCATCAGTCTGTTCGGAGATGGTGTTAGTGTCGGTGTAAGGTGCACAATTTGCACCAAAATTACCATTGGCTCAAAACTCATTTTGGAGACACCCGATGGTACTCCTTGGTGATGAGGCTCAAATAGAAGCTCATTTCGGTCTGTTTGGTGATAGTGCTAATCTTGAGATAAGATATATGCACGGTTTGCGCCAAATGTACCATAGCGTTATAAACTATTTTGGATGCACCGATGGTACTCCTAGGTGACGAGGCTCAAGTGAAAGCCTGTTTCAGTTCGTTTGGAGATAGTGCTAATCTTTACACAAGATAGGTGCACGGTTTGCGTCGAATGTACCATTAGGCTTGGAAATCATTTCGGACACACCCGATGGAACTCCTAGGTGACATGGGTCATGTGGATTCTTGCATCGGCCTGTTTGGAGACGGTGTTAGTGTCGGTGTAGGATAGGTGCTCAGTTTGCGCCAAACATACCATAGGCTCAAAAATCATTTTAGACACATCCAGTGGTACTCCTAGGTGACGAAGCCCAAGCGAAGCTGTTTCGGTCTGTTTGGAGATAGTGCTAATCTTTTGGCAAGATAAGTGCTAGGTTTGCACCAAACATACCATAGGCTCAAAAATCTGTTTGGACATACCCGATGGTACTCCTAGGTGACGAGGCTCAAGTGGAAGCTCGTTTCGGTGCGTTTGGAGATAGTGCTAATCTGGAGGCATGATAGGTGCACGGCTTGTGCCAAATGTACCATAGGCTCAAAAATTGCTTTGGACGCCCCTGATGGTACTCCTAGGTGACGAGGTTCGAGTGAAAGCTCGTTTCGGTCCATTTGGAGATAGTGCTAATCTTGATGAAAGATAGGTGCACAGTTTGCGCCAATGTACCATTAGACTTGGAAATCATTTTGAACACACCCGATCGAACTCCTAGGTGACATGCCAAGGGTCATGTGGAATCTCGCATCAGTCCGTTCAGAGATGGTGTTAGTGTCGGTGTAAGTTGCACAGTTTGCACCACTTACCATGGCTCAAAACACATTTTGGTAGACACCCGATGGTACTCCTTGGTGATGAGGCTCAAATAGAAGCTCATTTCGATCCGTTTGGTGACAGTGCTAATCTAGAGTAAGATATATGCATGGTTTGCGCCAAATGTACCATAGCTTCATAACTATTTGGATGCACCCGATGGTACTACTAGGTGACGAGGCTCAAGTGAAAGCTTGTTTCAGTCTGTTTGGAGATAGTGCTAATCTTTACACAAGATAGGTGCACGGTTTGCGTCGAATGTACCATTAGGCTTGGCAATCATTTCGGACACACCCGATGGAACTCCTAGGTGACATGGGTCATGTGGATTCTTGCATCGGCCCATTTGGAGACGGTGTTAGTGTCGGTGTAGGATAGGTGCACAGTTTGGCCAAACATACCATCGGCTCAAAAATCATGTTGGACACATCCAATGGTACTCCTAGGTGATGAAGCCCAAGTCGAAGTTGTTTCGGTCTGTTTGGAGATAGTGCTACTCTTTTGGCAAGATAGGTGCTAGGTTTGCGCCAACATACCATAGGCTCAAAAACGTTTTGGATGCACCTAATGGTTGTCCTACGTGATGAGGCTCAAGTGGAAGGTCAGTTCAGTCCATTTAGAGATAGTTCTAATCTTGACACAAGATAGGTGCACGGTTCGCACCAAACGTGCCTAGGTGATATAGGTCATGTGGTATCTCGTATCGGGTCCACTTGGAGACGATGTTAGTGTTAGTGTAAGATAGGTGCACGGTTTGCACCAAACGTACCATAGGCTCAGAAATCGGTTTGGACAAACTTGATGGTACTCCTAGGTGACGAGGCTCAAGTGGAAGCTCGTTTCGGTCCGTTTGGAGATAGTGCTAATATTGAGGCACGATAGGTGCACGGTTTGTGCCAAATGTACCATCGGCCCAAAAATTTCTTTGGACGCCCCTGATGGTACTCCTAGGTGACGAGGATCGAGTGAAAGCTCGTTTCGGTCCGTTTGGAGATAGTGCTAATCTTGATGAAAGAAAGGTGCACAGTTTGCGCCAATGTACCATTAGACTTGGAAATCGTTTTGAACACACCCGATGGAACTCCTAGGTGACATGGTTCATGTGGAATCTCGCATCAGTTCGTTCGGAGATGGTGTTAGTGTCGGTGTAAGGTGCACAGTTTGCACCAACTTACCATTGTCTCAAAACACATTTTGGAGACACCCGATGGTACTCCTTGGTGATGAGGCTCAAATAAAAGCTCATTTCGGTCCGTTTGGTGACAGTGCTAATATTGAGATAAGATATATGCATGGTTTGCACCAAATGTACCATAGCTTCATAAACTATTTTGGATGCACCCGATGGTACTCCTAGGTGACGAGGCTCAAGTGAAAGCTCGTTTCAGTCTGTTTGGAGATAGTGCTAATCTTTACACAAGATAGGTGCACGGTTTGCGTCGAATGTACCATTAGGCTTGGAAATCATTTCAGACACACCCGATGGAACTCCTAGGTGACATGGGTCATGTGGATTCTTGCATCGGCCCAATTGGAGACGGTGTTAGTGTCGGCGTAGGATAGGTGCACAGTTTGCGCCAAACATACCATCGGCTCAAAAATCATTTTGGACACATCCAATGTTACTCCTAGGTGATGAAGCCCAAGTCAAAGTTGTTTCGGTCTGTTTGGAGATAATGCTAATCTTTTGGCAAGATAGGTCTAGGTTTGCGCCAAACATACCATAGGCTCAAAAATCGTTTTGGATGCACCTGATGGTTGTCCTACGTGATGAGGCTCAAGTGGAAGGTCAGTTCAGTCCATTTAGAGATAGTTCTAATCTTGACACAAGATAGGTGCACGGTTCACGCCAAACGTGCCTAGGTGATATAGGTCATGTGGTATCTCGTATTGGGTCCACTTGGAGACGATGTTAGTGTTAGTGTAAGATAGGTGCACGGTTTGCACCAAACGTACCATAGGCTCAGAAATCGGTTTGGACAAACCCGATGGTACTCCTAGGTGACGAGGCTCAACTGGAAGCTCGTTTCGGTCCGTTTGGAGATAGTCCTAATGTTGAGGCACGATAGGTGCACGGTTTGTGCCAAATGTACCATAGGCTCAAAAATTGCTTTGGACGCCCCTGATGGTACTCCTAGGTGACGAGGATCGAGTGAAAGCTCGTTTCGGTCCGTTTGCAGATAGTGCTAATCTTGATGAAAGATAGGTGCACAGTTTGCGCCAATGTACCATTAGACTTGGAAATCATTTTGAACACACCCGATGGAACTCCTAGGTGACATGGGTCATGTGGAATCTCGCATCAGTTCGTTCGGAGATGGTGTTAGTGTCGGTGTAAGGTGCACAGTTTGCACCAACTTACCACTGTCTCAAAACACATTTTGGAGACACCCGATGGTACTCCTTGGTGATGAGGCTCAAATAGAAGCTCATTTCGGTCCGTTTGGTGACAGTGCTAATATTGAGATAAGATATATGCATGGTTTGCGCCAAATGTACCATAGCTTCATAAACTATTTTGGATGCACCCGATGGTACTCCTAGGTGACGAGGCTCAAGTGAAAGCTCGTTTCAGTCTGTTTGGAGATAGTGCTAATCTTTACACAAGATAGGTGCACGGTTTGCGTTGAATGTACCATTAGGCTTGGAAATCATTTCGGACACACCCGATGGAACTCCTAGGTGACATGGGTCATGTGGATTCTTGCATCGGCCCATTTGGAGATGGTGTTAGTGTCGGTGTAGGATAGGTGCACAGTTTGCGCCAAACATACCATCGGCTCAAAAATCATTTTGGACACATCCAATGGTACTCCTACGTGATGAGGCTCAAGTGGAAGGTCGTTCAGTCCATTTAGAGGTAGTTCTAATCTTGACACAAGATAGGTGCACGGTTCACGCCAAACGTGCCTAGGTGATATAGGTCATGTGGTATCTCGTATCGGGTCCACTTGGAGATGATGTTAGTGTTAGTGTAAGATAGGTGCACGGTTTGCACCAAACGTACCATAGGCTCAGAAATCGGTTTGGACAAACCCGATGGTACTCCTAGGTGACGAGGCTCAAGTGGAAGCTCATTTCGGTCCGTTTGGAGATAGTGCTAATCTTGAGGCACGATAGGTGCACGGTTTGTGCCAAATGTACCATAGGCTCAAAAATTGCTTTGGACGCCCCTGATGGTACTCCTAGGTGACGAGGATCGAGTGAAAGCTCGTTTCGGTCCGTTTGCAGATAGTGCTAATCTTGATGAAAGATAGGTGCACAGTTTGCGCCAATGTACCATTAGACTTGGAAATCATTTTGAACACACCCGATGGAACTCCTAGGTGACATGGGTCATGTGGAATCTCGCATCAGTCCGTTCGGAGATGGTGTTAGTGTCGGTGTAAGGTGCACAGTTTGCACCAAAATTACCATTGGCTCAAAACTCATTTTGGAGACACCCGATGGTACTCCTTGGTGATGAGGCTCAAATAGAAGCTCATTTCGGTCTGTTTGGTGATAGTGCTAATCTTGAGATAAGATATATGCACGGTTTGCGCCAAATGTACCATAGCATTATAAACTATTTTGGATGCACCGATGGTACTCCTAGGTGACGAGGCTCAAGTGAAAGCCTGTTTCAGTTCGTTTGGAGATAGTGCTAATCTTTACACAAGATAGGTGCACGGTTTGCGTCGAATGTACCATTAGGCATGGAAATCATTTCGGACACACCCGATGGAACTCCTAGGTGACATGGGTCATGTGGAATCTCGGATCAGTCCGTTCGGAGATGGTGTTAGTGTCGGTGTACGGTGCACAGTTTGCACCAACTTACCATTGGTTCAAAACACATTTTGGAGACACCCGATGGTACTCCTTGGTGATGAGGCTCAAATAGAAGCTCATTTCGGTCCGTTTGGTGACAGTGCTAATCTTGAGATAAGATATATGCATGGTTTGCGCCAAATGTACCATAGCTTTATAAACTATTTTGGATGCACCCGATGGTACTCCTAGTTGACGAGGCTCAAGTGAAAGCTTGTTTCAGTCTGTTTGGAGATAGTGCTAATCTTTACACAAGATAGGTGCACGGTTTGCGTCGAATGTACCATTAGGCTTGGAAATCATTTCGGACACACCCGATGGAACTCCTAGGTGACATGGGTCATGTGGATTCTTGCATCGGCCCATTTGGAGACGGTGTTAGTGTCGGTGTAGGATAGGTGCACAGTTTGCGCCAAACATACCATCGGCTCAAAAATCATTTTGGACACATCCAATGGTACTCCTAGGTGATGAAGCCCAAGTCAAAGTTGTTTCGGTCTGTTTGGAGATAGTGCTAATCTTTTGGCAAGATAGGTGCTAGGTTTGCGCCAAACATACCATAGGCTCAAAAATCGTTTTGGATGCACGTGATGGTTGTCCAACGTGATGAGGCTCAAGTGGAAGGTCAGTTCAGTCCATTTAGAGATAGTTCTAATCTTGACACAAGATAGGTGCACGTTTCATGCCAAACGTGCCTAGGTGATATAGGTCATGTGGTATCTCGTATCGGGTCCACTTGGAGACGATGTTAGTGTTAGTGTAAGATAGGTGCACGGTTTGCACCAAACGTACCATAGGCTCAGAAATCGGTTTGGACAGACCCGATGGTACTCCTTGGTGGCGAGGCTCAAGTGGAAGCTCGTTTCGGTCCGTTTGGAGATAGTGCTAATCTTGAGGCACGATAGGTGCACGGTTTGTGCCAAATGTACCATAGGCTCAAAAATTGCTTTGGATGCCCCTGATGGTACTCCTAGGTGACGAGGATCAAGTGAAAGCTCGTTTCGGTCCGTTTGTAGATAGTGCTAATTTTGATGAAAGATAGGTGCACAGTTTGCACCAATGTACCATTAGACTTGGAAATCATTTTGAACACACCCGATGGAACTCCTAGGTGACATGGGTCATGTGGAATCTCGCATCAGTCCGTTCGGAGATGGTGTTAGTGTTGGTGTAAGGTGCACAGTTTGCACCAAACTTACCATTGGCTCAAAACTCATTTTAGAGACACCCGATGGTACTCCTTGGTGATGAGGCTCAAATAGAAGCTCATTTCGGTCTGTTTGGTGATAGTGCTAATCTTGAGATAAGATATATGCACCGTTTGCACCAAACGTACCATAGCGTTGTAAACTTTTTTGGATGCACCCGATGGTACTCCTAGGTGACGAGGCTCAAGTGAAAGCCCGTTTCAGTTCGTTTGGAGATAGTGCTAATCTTTACACAAGATAGGTGCACGGTTTGCGTCGAATGTACCATTAGGCTTGGAAATCATTTCGGACACACCCGATGGAACTCCTAGGTGACATGGGTGACGTGGATTCTTGCATCGGCCCGTTTGGAGACGGTGTTAATGTCAGTGTAGGATAGGTGCCCAGTTTGCGCCAAACATACCATAGGCTCAAAAATCATTTTGGACACATCCAGTGGTACTCCTAGGTGACGAAGCCCAAGCGAAGCTGTTTCGGTCTGTTTGGAGATAGTGCTAATCTTTTGGCAAGATAGGTGCTAGGTTTGCACCAAACATACCATAGGCTCAAAAATCGGTTTGGACATATCCGATGGTACTCCTTGGTGACGAGGCTCAAGTGGAAGCTCGTTTCGGTGCATTTGGAGATAGTGCTAAACTTGAGGCATTGTAGGTGCACGGCTTGTGCCAAATGTACCATAGGCTCAAAAATTGCTTTGGACGCCCCTGATGGTACTCCTAGGTGACGAGGTTCGAGTGAAAACTCGTTTCGGTCCATTTGGAGATAGTGCTAATCTTGATGAAAGATAGGTGCACAGTTTGCGCCAATGTTCCATTAGACTTGGAAATCATTTTGAACACACCCGATCGAACTCCTAGGTGACATGGGTCATGTGGAATCTCGCATCAGTCCGTTCGGAGATGGTGTTAGTGTCGGTGTAAGTTGCACAGTTTGCACCAACTTACCATTGGCTCAAAACACATTTTGGAGACACCCGATGGTACTCCTTGGTGACGAGGCTCAAATAGAAGCTCATTTCGGTCCGTTTGGTGACAGTGCTAATCTTGAGGTAAGATATATGCATGGTTTGCGCCAAATGTACCATAGCTTTATAAACTATTTTGGATGCACCCGATGGTACTCCTAGGTGACGAGGCTCAAGTGAAAGCCTGTTTCAGTTCGTTTGGAGATAGTGCTAATCTTTACACAAGATAGGTGCACGGTTTGCGTCGAATGTACCATTAGGCTTGGAAATCATTTCGGACACACCCGATGGAACTCCTAGGTGACATGGGTCATGTGGATTCTTGCATCGGCCCGTTTGGAGATAGTGTTAGTGTCGGTGTAGGATAGGTGCTCAGTTTGCGCCAAACATACCATAGGCTCAAAAATCATTTTGGACACATCCAGTGGTACTCCTAGGTGACGAAGCCCAAGCGAAGCTGTTTCGGTCTGTTTGGAGATAGTGCTAATCTTTTGGCAAGATATGTGCTAGGTTTGCACCAAACATACCATAGGCTCAAAAATCAGTTTGGACATACCCGATGGTACTCCTAGGTGATGAGGCTCAAGTGGAAGCTCGTTTCGGTGCGTTTGGAGATAGTGCTAATCTTGAGGCATGATAGGTGCACGGCTTGTGCCAAATGTACCATATGCTCAAAAATTGCTTTGGACGCCCCTGATGGTACTCCTAGGTGACGAGGTTCGAGTGAAAGCTCGTTTCGGTCCATTTGGAGATAGTGCTAATCTTGATGAAAGATAGGTGCACAATTTACGCCAATGTACCATTAGACTTGGAAATCATTTTGAACACACCCGATGGAACTCCTAGGTGACATGGGTCATGTGGAATCTCGCATCAGTCCGTTCGGAGATGGTGTTAGTGTCGGTGTAAGGTGCACAGTTTGCACCAACTTACCATTGTCTCAAAACACATTTTGGAGACACCCGATGGTACTCCTTGGTGATGAGGCTCAAATAGAAGATCATTTCGGTCCGTTTGGTGACAGTGCTAATCTTGAGATAAGATATATGCATGGTTTGCGCCAAATGTACCATAGCTTCATAAACTATTTTGGATGCACCCGATGGTACTCCTAGGTGACGAGGCTCAAGTGAAAGCTCGTTTCAGTCTGTTTGGAGATAGTGCTAATCTTTACACAAGATAGGTGCACGGTTTGCGTCGAATGTACCATTAGGCTTGGAAATCATTTCGGACACACCCGATGGAACTCCTAGGTGACATGGGTCATGTGGATTCTTGCATCGGCCCATTTGGAGACGGTGTTAGTGTCGGTGTAGGATAGGTGCACAGTTTGCGCCAAACATACCATCGGCTCAAAAATCATTTTGGACACATCCAATGGTACTCCTAGGTGTTGAAGCCCAAGTCGAAGTTGTTTCGGTCTGTTTGGAGATAGTGCTAATCTTTTGGCAAGATAGGTGCTAGGTTTGCGCCAAACATACCATAGGCTCAAAAATCGTTTTGGATGCACCTGATGGTTGTCCTACGTGATGAGGCTCAAGTGGAAGGTCAGTTCAGTCCATTTAGAGATAGTTCTAATCTTGACACAAGATAGGTGCACGGTTCACGCCAAACGTGCCTAGGTGATATAGGTCATGTGGTATCTTGTATCGGGTCCACTTGGAGACGATGTTAGTGTTAGTGTAAGATAGATGCACGGTTTGCACCAAACGTACCATAGGCTCAGAAATCGGTTTGGACAAACCCGATGGTACTCCTAGGTGACGAGGCTCAAGTGGAAGCTCGTTTCGGTCCGTTTGGAGATAGTGCTAATCTTGAGGCACGATAGGTGCACGGTTTGTTCCAAATGTACCATAGGCTCAAAAATTGCTTTGGACGCCCCTGATGGTACTCCTAGGTGACGAGGATCGAGTGAAAGCTCGTTTTGGTCCATTTGCAGATAGTGCTAATCTTGATGAAAGATAGGTGCACAGTTTGCGCCAATGTACCATTAGACTTGGAAATCATTTTGAACACACCCGATGGAACTCCTAGGTGACATGGGTCATGTGGAATCTCGCATCAGTCCGTTCGGAGATGGTGTTAGTGTCGGTGTAAGGTGCACAGTTTGCACCAAAATTACCATTGGCTCAAAACTCATTTTGGAGACACCCGATGGTACTCCTTGGTGATGAGGCTCAAATAGAAGCTCATTTCGGTTTGTTTGGTGACAGTGCTAATCTTGAGATAAGATATATGCATGGTTTGCGCCAAATGTACCATAGCTTCATAAACTATTTTGGATGCACCCGATGGTACTACTAGGTGACGAGGCTCAAGTGAAAGCTCGTTTCAGTCTGTTTGGAGATAGTGCTAATCTTTACACAAGATAGGTGCACGGTTTGCGTCGAATGTACCATTAGGCTTGGAAATCATTTCGGACACACCCGATGGAACTCCTAGGTGACATGGGTCATGTGGATTCTTGCATCGGCCCGTTTGGAGACGGTGTTAGTGTCGGTGTAGGATAGGTGCTCGGTTTGCGCCAAACATACCATAGGCTCAAAAATGATTTTAGACACATCCAGTGGTACTCCTAGGTGACGAAGCCCAAGCGAAGCTGTTTCGGTCTGTTCGGAGATAGTGCTAATCTATTGGCAAGATAGGTGCTAGGTTTGCACCAAACATACCATAGGCCCAAAAATCAGTTTGGACATACCCGATGGTACTCCTAGGTGACGAGGCTCAAGTGGAAGCTCGTTTCGGTGCGTTTGGAGATAGTGCTAATCTGGAGGCATGATAGGTGCACGGCTTGTGCCAAATGTACCATAGGCTCAAAAATTGCTTTGGACGCCCCTGATGGTACTCCTAGGTGACGAGGTTCGAGTGAAAGCTCGTTTCGGTCCATTTGGAGATAGTGCTAATCTTGATGAAAGATAGGTGCACAGTTTGCGCCAATGTACCATTAGACTTGGAAATCATTTTGAACACACCCGATCGAACTCCTAGGTGACATGGGTCATGTGGAATCTCGCATCAGTCCGTTCGGAGATGGTGTTAGTGTCGGTGCAAGGTGCACAGTTTGCACCAACTTACCATTGTCTCAAAACACGTTTTGGAGACACCCGATGGTACTCCTTGGTGATGAGGCTCAAATAGAAGCTCATTTCGGTCCGTTTGGTGACAGTGCTAATCTTGAGATAAGATATATGCGTGGTTTGCGCCAAATGTACCATAGCTTTATAAACTATTTTGGATGCACCCGATGGTACTCCTAGGTGACGAGGCTCAAGTGAAAGCTCGTTTTAGTCTGTTTGGAGATAGTGCTAACCTTTACACAAGATAGGTGCACGGTTTGCGTCGAATGTACCATTAGGCTTGGAAATCATTTCGGACACACCCGATGGAACTCCTAGGTGACATGGGTTATGTGGATTCTTGCATCGGCCCATTTGGAGACGGTGTTAGTGTCGGTGTAGGATAGGTGCACAGTTTGGGCCAAACATACCATCGGCTCAAAATCATTTTGGACACATCCAATGGTACTCCTAGGTGATGAAGCCCAAGTCGAAGTTGTTTCGGTCTGTTTGGAGATAGTGCTAATCTTTTGGCAAGATAGGTGCCAGGTTTGCGCCAAACATACCATAGGCTCAAAAATCGTTTTGGATGCACCTAATGGTTGTCCTACGTGATGAGGCTCAAGTGGAAGGTTAGTTCAGTCCATTTAGAGATAGTTCTAATCTTGACACAAGATAGGTGCACGGTTCACACCAAACGTGCCTAGGTGATATAGGTCTAGTGGTATCTCGTATCGGGTCCACTTGGAGGCGATGTTAGTGTTAGTGTAAGATAGGTGCACGGTTTGCACCAAACGTACCATAGGCTCAGAAATCGGTTTGGACAAACTTGATGGTACTCCTAGGTGACGAGGCTCAAGTGGAAGGTCGTTTCGGTCCATTTGGAGATAGTGCTAATCTTGAGGCACGATAGGTGCACGGTTTGTGCCAAATGTACCATAGGCCCAAAAATTGCTTTGGACGCCCCTGATGGTACTCCTAGGTGACGAGGATCGAGTGAAAGCTCGTTTCGGTCCGTTTGGAGATAGTGCTAATCTTGATGAAAGATAGGTGCACAGTTTGCGCCAATGTACCATTAGACATGGAAATCGTTTTGAACACACCCGATGGAAGTCCTAGGTGACATGGGTCATGTGGAATCTCGCATCAGTTCGTTCGGAGATGGTGTTAGTGTCGGTGTAAGGTGCACAGTTTGCACCAACTTACCATTGTCTCAAAACACATTTTGGAGACACCCGATGGTACTCCTTGGTGATGAGGCTCAAATAGAAGCTCATTTCGGTCCGTTTGGTGACAGTGCTAATATTGAGATAAGATATATGCATGGTTTGCGCCAAATGTACCATAGCTTCATAAACTATTTTGGATGCACCCGATGGTACTCCTAGGTGACGAGGCTCAAGTGAAAGCTCGTTTCAGTCTGTTTGGAGATAGTGCTAATCTTTACACAAGATAGGTGCACGGTTTGCGTCGAATGTACCATTAGGCTTGGAAATCATTTCGGACACACCCGATGGAACTCCTAGGTGACATGGGTCATGTGGATTCTTGCATCGGCCCATTTGGAGACGGTGTTAGTGTCGGTGTAGGATAGGTGCACAGTTTGCGCCAAACATACCATCGGCTCAAAAATCATTTTGGACACATCCAATGGTACTCCTAGGTGATGAAGCCCAAGTCAAAGTTGTTTCGGTCTGTATGGAGATAGTGCTAATCTTTTGGCAAGATAGGTGCTAGGTTTGCGCCAAACCTACCATAGGCTCAGAAATCGTTTTGGATGCACCTGATGATTGTCCTACGTGATGAGGCTCAAGTGGAAGGTCAGTTCAGTCCATTTAGAGATAGTTCTAATCTTGACACAAGATAGGTGCACGGTTCACGCCAAACGTGCCTAGGTGATATAGGTCATGTGGTATCTCGTATCGGGTCCACTTGGAGACGATGTTAGTGTTAGTGTAAGATAGGTGCACGGTTTGCACCAAACATACCATAGGCTCAGAAATCGGTTTGGACAAACCCGATGGTACTCCTAGGTGACGAGGCTCAAGTGGAAGCTCATTTCGGTCCGTTTGGAGATAGTGCTAATCTTGAGGCACGATAGGTGCACGGTTTGTGCCAAATGTACCATAGGCTCAAAAATTGCTTTGGACGCCCCTGATGGTACTCCTAGGTGACGAGGATCGAGTGAAAGCTCGTTTGGGTCCGTTTGCAGATAGTGCTAATCTTGATGAAAGATAGGTGCACAGTTTGCGCCAATGTACCATTAGACTTGGAAATCATTTTGAACACACACGATGGAACTCCTAGGTGACATGGGTCATGTGGAATCTCGCATCAGTCCGTTCGGAGATGGTGTTAGTGTCGGTGTCAGGTGCACAGTTTGCACCAAAATTACCATTGGCTCAAAACTCATTTTGGAGACACCCAATGGTACTCCTTGGTGATGAGGCTCAAATAGAAGCTCATTTCGGTCTGTTTGGTGATAGTGCTAATCTTGAGATAAGATATATGCACGGTTTGCGCCAAATGTACCATAGCGTTATAAACTATTTTGGATGCACCGATGGTACTCCTAGGTGACGAGGCTCAAGTGAAAGCCTGTTTCAGTTCGTTTGGAGATAGTGCTAATCTTTACACAAGATAGGTGCACGGTTTGCGTCGAATGTACCATTAGGCATGGAAATCATTTCAGACACACCCGATGGAACTCCTAGGTGACATGGGTCATGTGGATTCTTGCATCGGCCCGTTTGGGGACGGTGTTAGTGTCGGTGTAGGATAGGTGCTCAGTTTGCGCCAAACATACCATAGGCTCAAAAATCATTTTGGACACATCCAGTGGTACTCCTAGGTGACGAAGCCCAAGCGAAGCTGTTTCGGTCTGTTTGGAGATAGTGCTAATCTTTTGGCAAGATAGGTGCTAGGTTTCCACCAAACATACCATAGGCTCAAAAATAAGTTTGGACATACCCGATGGTACTCCTAGGTGACGAGGCTCAAGTGGAAGCTCGTTTCGGTGCGTTTGGAGATATTGCTAATCTTGAGGCATGATAGGTGCACGGCTTGTGCCAAATGTACCATAGGTTCAAAAATTGCTTTGGACGCCCCTGATGGTACTCCTAGGTGACGAGCTTCGAGTGAAAGCTCGTTTCGGTCCATTTGGAGATAGTGCTAATCTTGATGAAAGATAGGTGCACAGTTTGCGCCAATGTACCATTAGACTTGGAAATCATTTTGAACACACCCGATGGAACTCCTAGGTGACATGGGTCATGTGGAATCTCGCATCAGTCCGTTCAGAGATGGTGTTAGTGTCGGTGTAAGTTGCACAGTTTGCACCAACTTACCATTGGCTCAAAACACATTTTGGAGACACCCGATGGTACTCCTTGGTGATGAGGCTCAAATAGAAGCTCATTTCGATCCGTTTGGTGACAGTGCTAATCTTAAGATAAGATATATGCATGGTTTGCGCCAAATGTACCATAGCTTCATAAACTATTTTGGATGCACCCGATGCTACTCCTAGGTGACGAGGCTCAAGTGAAAGCTCGTTTCAGTCTGTTTGGAGATAGTGCTAATCTTTACACAAGATAGGTGCACGGTTTGCGTCGAATGTACCATTAGGCTTGGAAATCATTTCGGACACACCCGATGGAACTCCTAGGTGACATGGGTCATGTGGATTCTTGCATCGGCCCATTTGGAGACGGTGTTAGTGTCGGTGTAGGATAGGTGCACAGTTTGCGCCAAACATACCATCGGCTCAAAAATCATTTTGGACACATCCAATGGTAGTCCTAGGTGATGAAGCCCAAGTCAAATTTGTTTCGGTCTGTATGGAGATAGTGCTAATCTTTTGGCAAGATAGGTGCTAGGTTTGCGCCAAACCTACCATAGGCTCAGAAATCGTTTTGGATGCACCTGATGGTTGTCCTACGTGATGAGGCTCAAGTGGAAGGTCAGTTCAGTCCATTTAGAGATAGTTCTAATCTTGACACAAGATAGGTGCACGGTTCACGCCAAACGTGCCTAGGTGATATAGGTCATGTGGTATCTCGTATCGGGTCCACGTGGAGACGATGTTAGTGTTAGTGTAAGATAGGTGCACGGTTTGCACCAAACGTACCATAGGCTCAGAAATCGGTTTGGACAAACCCGATGGTACTCCTAGGTGACGAGGCTCAAGTGGAAGCTCATTTCGGTCCGTTTGGAGATAGTGCTAATCTTGAGGCACGATAGGTGCACGGTTTGTGCCAAATGTACCATAGGCTCAAAAATTGCTTTGGACGCCCCTGATCGTACTCCTAGGTGACGAGGATCGAGTGAAAGCTTGTTTCGGTCCGTTTGCAGATAGTGCTAATCTTGATGAAAGATAGGTGCACAGTTTGCGCCAATGTACCATTAGACTTGGAAATCATTTTGAACACACCCGATGGAACTCCTAGGTGACATGGGTCATGTGGAATCTCGCATCAGTCTGTTCGGAGATGGTGTTAGTGTCGAGGTAAGGTGCACAGTTTGCACCAAAATTACCATTGTCTCAAAACACATTTTGGAGACACCCGATGGTACTCCTTGGTGATGAGGCTCAAATAGAAGCTCATTTCGGTCCGTTTGGTGATGGTGCTAATCTTGAGATAAGATATATGCACGGTTTGCGCCAAATGTACCATAGCATTATAAACTATTTTGGATGCACCCGATGGTACTCCTAGGTGACGAGGCTCAAGTGAAAGCTCGTTTCAGTCTGTTTGGAGATATTGCTAGTCTTTACACAAGATAGGTGCACGGTTTGCGTCGAATGTACCATTAGGCATGGAAATCATTTCGGACACACCCGATGGAACTCCTAGGTGACATGGGTCATGTGGATTCTTGCATCGGCCCGTTTGGAGACGGTGTTAGTGTCGGTGTAGGATAGGTGCACAGTTTGCGCCAAACATACCATCGGCTCAAAAATCATTTTGGACACATCCAATGGTACTCCTAGGTGATGAAGCCCAAGTCAAAGTTGTTTCGGTCTGTTTGGAGATAGTGCTAATCTTTTGGCAAGATAGGTGCTAGGTTTGCGCCAAACATACCATAGGCTCAAAAATCATTTTGGATGCACCTGATGGTTGTCCTACGTGATGAGGCTCAAGTGGAAGTTCAGTTCAGTCCATTTAGAGATAGTTCTAATCTTGACACAAGATAGGTGCACGGTTCACGACAAACGTGCCTAGGTGATATAGGTCATGTGGTATCTCGTATCGGGTCCACTTGGAGACGATGTTAGTGTTAGTGTAAGATAGGTGCACGGTTTGCACCAAACGTACCATAGGCTCAGAAATCGGGTTGGACAAACCCGATGGTACTCCTAGGTGACGAGGCTCAAGTGGAAGCTCGTTTCGGTCCGTTTGGAGATAGTGCTAATCTTGAGGCACGATAGGTGCACGGTTTGTGCCAAATATACCATAGGCTCAAAAATTGCATTGGACGCCCTTGATGGCACTCCTAGGTGACGAGGATCGAGTGAAAGCTCGTTTCGGTCCGTTTGCAGATAGTGCTAATCTTAATGAAAGATAGGTGCACAGTTTGCGCCAATGTACCATTAGACTTGGAAATCATTTTGAACACACCCGATGGAACTCCTAGGTGACATGGGTCATGTGGAATATCGCATCAGTCCGTTCGGAGATGGTGTTAGTGTCGGTGTAAGGTGCACAGTTTGCACCAAAATTACCATTGGCTCAAAACTCATTTTGGAGACACCCGATGGTACTCCTTGGTGATGAGGCTCAAATAGAAGCTCATTTCGGTCTGTTTGGTGATAGTGCTAATCTTGAGATAAGATATATGCACGGTTTGCGCCAAATGTACCATAGCGTTATAAACTATTTTGGATGCACCTGATGGTACTCCTAGGTGACGAGGCTCAAGTGAAAGCCTGTTTCAATTCGTTTGGAGATAGTGCTAATCTTTACACAAGATTGGTGCACGGTTTGCGTCGAATGTACCATTAGGCTTGGAAATCATTTCGGACACACCCGATGGAACTCCTAGGTGACTGGGTCATGTGGATTCTTGCATCGGCCCGTTTGGAGGCGGTGTTAGTGTCGGTGTAGGATAGGTGCTCAGTTTGCGCCAAACATACCATAGGCTCAAAAATCATTTTGGACACATCCAGTGGTACTCCTAGGTGACGAAGCCCAAGCGAAGCTGTTTCGGTCTGTTTGGAGATAGTGCTAATCTTTTGGCAAGATAGGTGCTAGGTTTGCACCAAACATACCATAGGCTCAAAAATTTGTTTGGACATACCCGATGGTACTCCTAGGTGACGAGGCTCAAGTGGAAGCTCGTTTCGGTGCGTTTGGAGATAGTGCTAATCTTGAGGCATGATAGGTGCACGGCTTGTGCCAAATGTACCATAGGCTCAAAAATTGCTTTGGACGCCCCTGATGGTACTCCTAGGTGACGAGGTTCGAGTGAATGCTCGTTTCGGTCCATTTGGAGATAGTGCTAATCTTGATGAAAGATAGGTGCACAGTTTGCGCCAATGTACCATTAGACTTGGAAATCATTTTGAACACACCCGATGGAACTCCTAGGTGACATGGGTCATGTGGAATCTCGCATCAGTCCGTTCAGAGATGGTGTTAGTGTCGGTGTAAGTTGCACAGTTTGCACCAACTTACCATTGGCTCAAAACACATTTTAGAGACACCCGATGGTACTCCTTGGTGATGAGGCTCAAATAGAAGCTCATTTCGATTCGTTTGGTGACAGTGCTAATCATGAGATAAGATATATGCATGGTTTTCGCCAAATGTACCATAGCTTCATAAACTATTTTGGATGCACCCGATGGTACTCCTAGGTGACGAGGCTCAAGTGAAAGCTCGTTTCAGTCTGTTTGGAGATAGTGCTAATCTTTACACAAGATAGGTGCACGGTTTGCGTCGAATGTACCATTAGGCTTGGAAATCATTTCGGGCACACCCGATGGAACTCCTAGGTGACATGGGTCATGTGGATTCTTGCATCGGCCCATTTGGAGACGGTGTTAGTGTCGGTGTAGGATAGGTGCACAGTTTGCGCCAAACATACCATCGGCTCAAAAATCATTTTGGACACATTCAATGGTACTCCTAGGTGATGAAGCCCAAGTCAAAGTTGTTTCGGTCTGTTTGGAGATAGTGCTAATCTTTTGGCAAGATAGGTGCTAGGTTTGCGCCAAACATACCATAGGCTCAAAAATCGTTTTGGATGCACCTAATGGTTGTCCTACGTGATGAGGCTCAAGTGGAAGGTCAGTTCAGTCCATTTAGAGATAGTTCTAATCTTGACACAAGATAGGTGCACGGTTCACGACAAACGTGCCTAGGTGATATAGGTCATGTGGTATCTCGTATCGGGTCCACTTGGAGACGATGTTAGTGTTAGTGTAAGATAGGTGCACGGTTTGCACCAAACGTACCATAGGCTCAGAAATCGGTTTGGACAAACCCGATGGTACTCCTAGGTGACGAGGCTCAAGTGGAAGCTCGTTTTGGTCCGTTTGGAGATAGTGCTAATCTTGAGGCACGATAGGTGCACGGTTTGTGCCAAATGTACCATAGGCTCAAAAATTGCTTTGGACGCCCCTGATGGTACTCCTAGGTGACGAGGGTCTAGTGAAAGCTCGTTTTGGTCCGTTTGCAGATAGTGCTAATCTTGATGAAAGATAGGTGCACAGTTTGCGCCAATGTACCATTAGACTTGGAAATCATTTTGAACACACCCGATGGAACTCCTAGGTGACATGGGTCATGTGGAATCTCGCATCAGTCCGTTCAGAGATGGTGTTAGTGTCGGTGTAAGTTGCACAGTTTGCACCAACTTACCATTGGCTCAAAACACATTTTAGAGACACCCGATGGTACTCCTTGGTGATGAGGCTCAAATAGAAGCTCATTTCGATCCGTTTGGTGACAGTGCTAATCTTGAGATAAGATATATGCACGGTTTGCGCCAAATGTACCATAGCTTCATAAACTATTTTGGATGCACCCGATGGTACTCCTAGGTGACGAGGCTCTAGTGAAAGCTCATTTCAGTCTGTTTGGAGATAGTGCTAATCTTTACACAAGATAGGTGCACGGTTTGTGTCGAATGTACCATTAGGCTTGGAAATCATTTCGGACACACCCGATGGAACTCCTAGGTGACATGGGTCATGTGGATTCTTGCATCGGCCCATTTGGAGACGGTGTTAGTGTCGGTGTAGGATAGCTGCACAGTTTGCGCCAAACATACCATCGGCTCAAAAATCATTTTGGACACATCCAATGGTACTCCTAGGTGATGAAGCCCAAGTCGAAGTTGTTTCGATCTGTTTGGAGATAGTGCTAATCTTTTGGCAAGATAGGTGCTAGGTTTGCGCCAAACATACCATAGGCTCAAAAATCATTTTGGATGCACCTGATGGTTGTCCTACGTGATGAGGCTCAAGTGGAAGGTCAGTTCAGTCCATTTAGAGATAGTTCTAATCTTGACACAAGATAGGTGCACGGTTCACGCCAAACGTGCCTAGGTGATATAGGTCATGTGGTATCTCGTATCGGGTCCACTTGGAGACGATGTTAGTGTTAGTGTAAGATAGGTGCACGGTTTGCACCAAACGTACCATAGGCTCAGAAATCGGTTTGGACAAACCCGATGGTACTCCTAGGTGACGAGGCTCAAGTGGAAGCTCGTTTCGGTCCGTTTGGAGATAGTGCTAATCTTGAGGCACGATAGGTGCACGGTTTGTGCCAAATGTACCATAGGCTCAAAAATTGCTTTGGACACCCCTGATGGTACTCCTAGGTGACGAGGATCGAGTGAAAGCTTGTTTCGGTCTGTTTGGAGATAGTGCTAATCTTGATGAAAGATAGGTGCACAGTTTGCGCCAATGTACCATTAGACTTGGAAATCATTTTGAACACACCCGATGGAACTCCTAGGTGACATGGGTCATGTGGAATCTCACATCAGTCCGTTCAGAGATGGTGTTAGTGTCGGTGTAAGGTGCACATTTTGCACCAAACTTACCGTTGGCTCAAAACTCATTTTGGAGACACCCGATGGTACTCCTTGGTGATGAGGCTCAAATAGAAGCTCATTTCGATCCGTTTGGTGACAGTGCTAATCTTGAGATAAGATATATGCACGGTTTGCGCCAAATGTACCATAGCTTCATAAACTATTTTGGATGCACCCGATGGTACTCCTAGGTGACGAGGCTCTAGTGAAAGCTCATTTCAGTCTGTTTGGAGATAGTGCTAATCTTTACACAAGATAGGTGCACGGTTTGTGTCGAATGTACCATTAGGCTTGGAAATCATTTCGGACACACCCGATGGAACTCCTAGGTGACATGGGTCATGTGGATTCTTGCATCGGCCCATTTGGAGACGGTGTTAGTGTCGGTGTAGGATAGCTGCACAGTTTGCGCCAAACATACCATCGGCTCAAAAATCATTTTGGACACATCCAATGGTACTCCTAGGTGATGAAGCCCAAGTCGAAGTTGTTTCGATCTGTTTGGAGATAGTGCTAATCTTTTGGCAAGATAGGTGCTAGGTTTGCGCCAAACATACCATAGGCTCAAAAATCATTTTGGATGCACCTGATGGTTGTCCTACGTGATGAGGCTCAAGTGGAAGGTCAGTTCAGTCCATTTAGAGATAGTTCTAATCTTGACACAAGATAGGTGCACGGTTCACGCCAAACGTGCCTAGGTGATATAGGTCATGTGGTATCTCGTATCGGGTCCACTTGGAGACGATGTTAGTGTTAGTGTAAGATAGGTGCACGGTTTGCACCAAACGTACCATAGGCTCAGAAATCGGTTTGGACAAACCCGATGGTACTCCTAGGTGACGAGGCTCAAGTGGAAGCTCGTTTCGGTCCGTTTGGAGATAGTGCTAATCTTGAGGCACGATAGGTGCACGGTTTGTGCCAAATGTACCATAGGCTCAAAAATTGCTTTGGACACCCCTGATGGTACTCCTAGGTGACGAGGATCGAGTGAAAGCTTGTTTCGGTCTGTTTGGAGATAGTGCTAATCTTGATGAAAGATAGGTGCACAGTTTGCGCCAATGTACCATTAGACTTGGAAATCATTTTGAACACACCCGATGGAACTCCTAGGTGACATGGGTCATGTGGAATCTCACATCAGTCCGTTCAGAGATGGTGTTAGTGTCGGTGTAAGGTGCACATTTTGCACCAAACTTACCGTTGGCTCAAAACTCATTTTGGAGACACCCGATGGTACTCCTTGGTGATGAGGCTCAAATAGAAGCTCATTTCGGTCTGTTTGGGGATAGTGCTAATCTTGAGATAAGATATATGCACGGTTTGCGCCAAATGTACCATAGCGTTATAAACTATTTTGGATGCACCCGATGGTACTCCTAGGTGATGAGGCTCAAGTGAAAGCTCGTTTCAGTTCGTTTGGAGATAGTGCTAATCTTTACACAAGATAGGTGCACGGTTTGCGTCGAATGTACCATTAGGCTTGGAAATCATTTCGGACACACCCGATGGAACTCCTAGGTGACATGGGTCATGTGGATTCTTGCATCGGCCCGTTTGGAGACGGTGTTAGTGTCGGTGTAGGATAGGTGCTCAGTTTGCGCCAAACGTACCATAGGCTCAAAAATCATTTTGGACACATCCAGTGGTACTCCTAGGTGACGAAGCCCAAGTCGAAGCTATTTCGGTCTGTTTGGAGATAGTGCTAATATTTTGGCAAGATAGGTGCTAGGTTTGCACCAAACATACCATAGGCTCAAAAATCGGTTTGGACATACCCGATGGTACTCCTAGGTGACGAGGCTCAAGTGGAAGCTCGTTTTGGAGCGTTTGGAGATAGTGCTAATCTTGAGGCATGATAGGTGCACGGCTTGTGCCAAATGTACCATAGGCTCAAAAATTGCTTTGGACGCCCCTGATGGTACTCCTAGGTGACGAGGTTCGAGTGAAAGCTCGTTTCGGTCCATTTGGGGACAGTGCTAATCTTGATGAAAGATAGGTGCACAGTTTGCGCCAATGTACCATTAGACTTGGAAATTATTTTGAGCACACCAGATGGAACTCCTAGGTGACATGGGTCATGTGGAATCTCGCATCCGTCTGTTCGGAGATGGTGTTAGTGTCGGTGTAAGGTGCACAGTTTGCACCAAACTTTCCATTGGCTCAAAACACATTTTGGAGACACCCGATGGTACTCCTTGGTGATGAGGCTCAAATAGAAGCTCATTTCGGTCCGTTTGGTGATTGCGCTAATCTTGAGATAAGATATATGCATGGTTTGCGCCAAATGTACCATAGCGTTATAAACTATTTTGGATGCACCCGATGGTACTCCTATGTGACGAGGCTCAAGTGAAAGCTCGTTTCAGTCTGTTTGGAGATAGTGCTAATCTTTACACAAGATAGGTGAACGGTTTGCATCGAATGTACCATTAGGCTTGGAAATCATTTCAGACACACCCGATGGAACTCCTAGGTGACATGGGTCATGTGGATTCTTGCATCGGCCCGTTTGGAGACGGTTTTAGTGTCGGTGTAGGATAAGTGCACAGTTTGCGCCAAACATACCATAGGATCAAAAATCATTTCGGACACATCCGATAGTACTCCTAGTTGACGAAGCCCAAGTCGAAGTTGTTTTGGTCTGTTGGGAGATAGTGCTAATCTTTTGGCAAGATAGGTGCTAGGTTTGCGCCAAACATACCATAGGCTCAAAAATCATTTTGGATGCACCTGATGGTTGTCCTACGTGATGAGGCTTAAGTGGAAGTTCAGTTCAGTCAATTTAGATATAGTGCTAATCTTGACACAAGATAGGTGCACGGTTCACGCCAAACGTGCCTAGGTGATATAGGTCATGTGGTATCTCGTATCAGGTCCACTTGGAGACGATGTTAGTATTAGTGTAAGATAGGTGCACGGTTTTGCACCAAACGTACCATAGGCTCAGAAATCGGTTTGGACAAACCCGATGGTACTGCTAGGTGACGAGGCTCAAGTGGAAGCTCGTTTCGGTCCATTTGGACATAGTGATGAGGACATCATTGGCTCAAATATGACCATGTCAACCACTTCTATACCAAAGGTGCAACCATTCTATATGAGGCTTATCATTGATGCATTTGATGAATTGGTGCTCCACCATAAAATGTGTATATTTTCATTTTCAGAATTACTTACATGGATCGAGGAAAGGTTTGATTGCATATGGAAAGCATGGAAGGTTAATGAAGTTGATTGGGGACCAAATCCAAGTATTCCCAACGTCCTGCACCTGGACACCACGTCACTTTTGGTCCAAGGAAAGAAAGAGATCAAATCCAACACGTTTTGGGGCTGGATTCGGACTCCAGGACAGCTCCAACTTGTGATGTTCACCACGGTCGCATACGGACTCGGATTGGGACGTTCTAGCACTTTTTGGAAAGCTTATCAAGTCTATTTTCCAATGGATCTGGACTCATGGCTATATCTTATCTGATGCTTCCGCAATCGTCGTTTCAACGCCTGGGCCTTTTCTACCTTTGGTGCTGTGTCACCCTATTTTGGGCTGATGGCCCATGTATCAAGTTGGGTTCATTAGGGACGTGTCTTAGGGTTGGAGAACGACCCCAACACCCCCTGGTCGTTCCCTTAGGTATTAATAAGGATTAGAGCCGCCACAAACAGATCGGGTTTTGTTTTGTTGAAAGTTTAGCCATTGCTACTTCCTTGTAGACGCGTGTGTCGACTAGACCATCCGTTCTACTCGATTCAGAACCCCAACTTTGTGATTTCAGATTGGTTTTCATCTCCATATTTGCAATTGAGTTGCTTGTTCTACTTGTTCTTGCTTGTTCCTCGATTGCTTGCAGGAATTACCCTAGTGGTTTGGTTGATCGTGTTCCACAAGATCGCGACGGCTGTTGGAGGTGGTGTATCGGTTGCTAAGGCGCAGCATCCTTGGATGGTTGTAGTCGGGTTATCCACCTTCTCTCATCGAAAGATCTGGATTCACCCTAGCGGGTTCATATCAGTTGGTAATCAGAGCAAGGTTGATCGGTGAGAGACTTCTAGTTCTTTGCTGTTTTTAATCTCCTATGGTCCAGAAAAAGCCAAAACAAAATTAGTAGATTAGTTCTTCATAATCCCAAAACCCCTTTGAGCTTAATACTATTACTGCTTAGTTAGGGCTTATTGAATTAATGGTTGCATCGTCGTGCAAGTTGCTGGTCTTAGCATCTAGTCGTTTAGAGTTTCGAGTTCTAGTCACGTTTCTGTCACCATCGCAGATTTGAGTTTATTTGTTTCTCTCTAGGAATCCGAGTGGATTTTCAAATTCCTTTGTTTTGTTTACCACCATTATCCTAGCCATGTCCTTGGAGGTTTCATCCACGTCCATATTTCCATCTACAAAAAGGAAATCCAACAAGATCAAGATAGAATTCGATTCGGAGTCCTGTTTTATCTTGAAAACAAAAGCACCATATTTCCTTTGTCAGGAGTCTGAATAGGGAGTTTAAATACAATCTGGAAACCTTAACTTGTCCTCTTTTCAACGGATCAGAGCTTGGTCCCAAATTCATTCTGAGCGCTTCGCAATTGCCCTGGAGATTTGTGCGTCTGCTGGTTTTGCAACACAACCACTTGTTTCACTTTGCTACTGAATCACCCTTCCCAAGGAAACATTTAATTGCTGTAAGTAGCTTGTTATTTCTTGTTGCAAAATTTCAGTTTTGTGCTAGTTGAAAGAAAAAAACAGAAGAAAAAAAAAGACAGAAAGAAAGAAAAGAAAGAAAGAAAAGAAAGACAGAAAGAAAGAAAGAAAAGAAAGAGAAAGAAGAAGAGAAGAGTTTTTCTATTGTTGTTATTCCTGTCCTTGTGATCCTTCTTTGCTGCTGCTCAGTGACTTCGTTTGTGTCCAGGCTCGCGTCTCCAGCATGTACTAGCCTAGGACCAGCATAATAACATCGTTGAGCGTTTGTTCAATTTGCTTGTAACTAACGTGGTTCTAGTACTTCCTTGCTTTAGCCCACCTATAGCTCCACATATTTCGACTACAGCTTGACACGTGTTGTTGTTGCGGCACCGATACACTTCACTCCACGGTTGTAGACTTGTTGGTTGCCGTCACCTCCTGTTTGGCTTGGTAAGAACTTGTAAGGGCTTGTTTTAACAAGTTGAGTTTGAGAGAATTACATCTGACACATCCTAGTAGTTGATAGGAGGATACATATTATTTTTGTGTTTCTTGTTTTCTACTAATCATGGCAGGTGATATGGAGATTTTTGAGCTGTTGAAACTAGACCCTCATATTCAGGATGTCATTCAACACTTGCCATTATATGATGGTAAGTTTGATCCTCAAGCTTACATTGATTGGGAGTTAAAAGTAGACAATGAATTTGATGAGCATGACCATCCGAGAAACAAAAGATTTGTATTGCCTCTAATATTTTGATTGAATATGCTTTGCTAGAATGGAAACACATTTGTAGGCACATCAAAGTTCCAGAATCTTGGAAAGACTTCAAATTTCTTTTTAGAGATGCATTCGTTCCTGCATATTATGTTGATTATTTGCTTGCAAAATTAGACAACTTGAAGCAGGGTAGCAAGACTGTGAAACAATACTACCATAATTTTAAGATTTGTATCATGTTTGGTGGATTGGATGAATGCATGGAAGATGTTATGAGTAGATTCATGAAAGGGCTCAATTCTGAAATTCGAACCTTATTAATTAGCAAATCATATTGCCATATTGGTCAATTGTTTTGTCTGGCTCTTAATGCTGAAAAAGAGATTCTATTATCTGTGAATACTTGCCAGAATGATGTGACCCATAATGTCCAAAATTTGTCCACTCTGCATGCTAATGAAGAGCAACAAATAGTGGAACCCACTACTGATTTTCTTTTGTCACAAAATGAATTACTCGCAGTTCCTTGTGATAAAGAGGAGTTGTGTGTTGATGATTCTTTTACTCCTATGCCACAAGTAGCAAATAAGTGTGATACTTTTGGTTTGGAACCATACAAATGTGCTGAAGATAAGCTTTTTCATCCTATTACATGTGCACAAGATGAACTGAATTTGTTGTCCCCTTTAAATACTTTGGGTTATATTGAATTTGATATTCTGTGTAATCTAAATTGTCTAAAAGAGAAACTTAAATTTGATTCTATTTTGTCAAGCTTTAATCATTGTTCGCTTCATGCAATTGGCAAATATGACAACAAAGGAGAATATTTGGTGCATAAAGTTTATATTTGCTCTAATCTGAAATATCCTTTTGGGCCACAATACCATGATCAAATTGAGGGCTGCACTAACACTAATGATGTCTTGCAAAGTTTTTCTAGTTTTTCCCAAATGCAACAGGATAAATATCAAGAAGGGGAGCACGGTTCACTTTTACCTACAACACATCCTCCAACAAAGGTCAAACCGAGGATGGTTTGCTGTCAAGAAGGGGAGAATGATGAGGACATCATTGGCTCAAATATGACCATGTCAACCACTTCTATACCAAAGGTGCAACCATTCTATATGAGGCTTATCATTGATGCATTTGATGAATTGGTGCTCCACCATAAAATGTGTATATTTTCATTTTCAGAATTACTTACATGGATCAAGGAAAGGTTTGATTGCATATGGAAAGCATGGAAGGTTAATGAAGTTGATTGGGGACCAAATCCAAGTATTCCCAACGTCCTGCACCTGGACACCACGTCACTTTTGGTCCAAGGAAAGAAAGAGATCAAATCCAACACGTTTTGGGGCTGGATTCGGACTCCAGGACAGCTCCAACTTGTGATGTTCACCACGGTCGCATACGGACTCGGATTGGGACGTTCTAGCACTTTTTGGAAAGCTTATCAAGTCTATTTTCCAATGGATCTGGACTCATGGCTATATCGTATCTGATGCTTCCGCAATCGTCGTTTCAACGCCGGGGCCTTTTCTGCCTTTTGTGCTGTGTCACCCTATTTTGGGCTGATGGCCCATGTATCAAGTTGGGTTCATTAGGGACATGTCTTAGGGTTGGAGAACGATCCCAACACCCCCTGGTCGTTCCCTTAGGTATTAATAAGGATTAGAGCCGCCACAAACAGATCGGGTTTTGTTTTGTTGAAAGTTTAGCCATTGCTACTTCCTTGTAGACGCGTGTGTCGACTAGACCATCCGTTCTACTCGATTCAGAACCCCAACTTTGTGATTTCAGATTGGTTTTCATCTCCATATTTGCAATTGAGTTGCTTGTTCTACTTGTTCTTGCTTGTTCCTCGATTGCTTGCAGGAATTACCCTAGTGGTTTGGTTGATCGTGTTCCACAAGATTGCGACGGCTGTTGGAGGTGGTGTATCGGTTGCTAAGGCGCAGCATCCTTGGATGGTTGTAGTCGGGCCGTGAACGTCATCTCCATCCCCAAATCGAGTTATCCACCTTCTCTCATCGAAAGATCTGGATTCACCCTAGCGGGTTCATATCACATAGTGCTGATCTTGAGGCACGATAGGTGCATGGTTTGTGCCAAATGTACCATAGGCTCAAAAATTGCTTTGGACGCCCCTGATGGTACTCCTAGGTGACGAGGATCGAGTGAAAGCTCGTTTCGGTCCGTTTGGAGATAGTGCTAATCTTGATGAAAGATAGGTGCACAGTTTGCGCCAATGTACCATTAGACTTGGAAATCATTTTGAACACACCCGATGGAACTCCTAGGTGACATGGGTCATGTGGAATCTCGCATTAGTCCGTTCGGAGATGGTGTTAGTGTTGGTGTAAGGTGCACAGTTTGCACCAAACTGTCCATTGGCTCAAAACTCATTTTGGAGACACCCGATGGTACTCCATGGTGATGAGGCTCAAATAGAAGCTCATTTCGGTCTGTTTGGTGATAGTGCTAATCTTGAGATAAGATATATGCACGGTTTGCGCCAAACATACCATAGCGTTATAAACTATTTTGGATGCACCCGATGGTACTCCTAGGTGACGAAGCTCAAGTGAAAGCTCGTTTCAGTTCGTTTGGAGATAGTGCTAATCTTTACACAAGATAGGTGCACGGTTTGCGTCGAATGTACCATTAGGCTTGGAAATCATTTCGGACACACCTCTTGGAACTCCTAGGTGACATGGGTCATGTGTATTCTTGCATCGGCCTGTTTGGAGACGGTGTTAGTGTCGGTGTAGGATAGGTGCTCAGTTTGCGCCAAACATACGATAGGCTCAAAAATCATTTTGGACACATCCAGTGGTACTCCTAGGTGACGATGCCGAAGTCGAAGCTGTTTCGGTCTGTTTGGAGATAGTGCTATCTTTTGGCAAGATAGGTGCTAGGTTTGCACCAAACATACCATAGGCTAAAAAATTGGTTTGGACATACCCGATGGTACTCCTAGGTGACGAGGCTCAAGTGGAAGCTCGTTTCGGTGCGTTTAGAGATAGTGCTAATCTTGAGGCATGATAGGTGCACGGTGATGAGGACATCATTGGCTCAAATATGACCATGTCAACCACTTCTATACCAAAAGTGACGTGGTGTCCAGGTGCAACTCAATTGCAAATATGGAGATGAAAATCAATCTGAAATCGCAAAGTTGGGGTTCTGAATTGAGTAGAACGGATGGTCTAGTTGACACACGCGTCTACAAGGAAGTAGCAATGGCTAAACTTTCAACAAAACAAAACCTGATCTGTTTGTGGCGGCTCTAATCCTTATTAATACCTAGGGGAATGACCAGGGGGTGTTGGGGTCGTTCTCCAACCCTAAGACACGTCCCTAATGAACCCAACTTGATACATGGGCCATCAGCCCAAAATAGGGTGACACAGCACCAAAGGCAGAAAAGGCCCTGGCGTTGAAACGACGATTGCGGAAGCATAAGATAAGATATAGCCATGAGTCCAGATCCATTGGAAAATAGACTTGATAAGCTTTCCAAAAAGTGCTAGAACGTCCCAATCCGAGTCCGTATGCGACCGTGGTGAACATCACAAGTTGGAGCTGTCCTGGAGTCCGAATCCAGCCCCAAAACGTGTTGGATTTGATCTCTTTCTTTCCTTGGACCAAAAGTGACGTGGTGTCCAGGTGCAGGACGTTGGGAATACTTGGATTTGGTCCCCAATCAACTTCATTAACCTTCCATGCTTTCCATATGCAATCAAACCTTTCCTTGATCCATGTAAGTAATTCTGAAAATGAAAATATACACATTTTATGGTGGAGCACCAATTCATCAAATGCATCAATGATAAGCCTCATATAGAATGGTTGCACCTTTGGTATAGAAGTGGTTGACATGGTCATATTTGAGCCAATGATGTCCTCATCACACGGCTTGTGCCAAATGTACCATAGGCTCAAAAATTGCTTTGGACGCCCCTGATGGTATGATGAGGATATCAACACCGATCATACATCCACGCCGTCCACGCCGAACCTGCTGGTCCTATTACCCGTGCTCGTGCTCGAACACTTAATCATCAAGTGAGTTCCTTCTTGAGCTCTTGTCCATCCTGTTTAGATCTTGGAGACACGTGCACTCTTGTTTTGATTAGGAATCAATGAGAAGACCGAAAGGGAAAAGGACTCGCGTAGGCTGGATTCGGACTGTAGCACACCTCCAACTTGTGACGGTCGCCACGGTTACATACGGAGTCGGATTGGGGTGATTCTGGACTTGTTGGAAAGCTAATAAAGTCTACTTTCATACGGATCTGACCTCATACTCATACCTGCTCAGAAACGGCGTCAACAGTCCAAAAATCACCGAGAGGTCTATTCTGTCCAAGGTGCTGCGCCACCTTAAGTTAGCCCAATGGGCTTGTATCGTTTAGAGTCCAGTAGGGACGCGTCCTAGGTTTGGAGCACAACCCAAACTCTCTTGTGGTCGTCCTCCACACATCATATACCCCTTAGCCACCACCAGGAACACTTGGGTTTTGTTTAGATCAAGTTTAGCCTTTGCTACTTGCTTGTAGGCGCGTGTGCTGATCCAGCCACCCGTCTCCTTATCTTCGGAACTCCACTCATAATAAGATTCAGTTTGAGGCTTTCAATTTCATCTTGCAAATTCAGTGCTTGTTTCCTTGTTCTTGCTAGTTCTTCGATTGCTTGCAGGACGGGAGCCCTAGTGGCTGGTTGTCGCGCTCCAAAAGATCGTGACGGCCTTTGGAGGTGGTGTATCGGTTGCTAAGGCGCAGTCTTGGAAGGCTGTAGTCAGGCCATGAACGTCATCTCCATCCACCAAATCGATTGATCTCACGCCTCTCATCGAAAGATCGTCCATAAACCCTAGCAGGTTCATATCAATTGGTATCAGAGCAAGGTTTATCGGTGAGAGACTTGTAATTCTTCGCTGTTTTTATTTTTTCCTACAGTCCAAAAAAAGCCAAAAAAAAGTAGATTAGTTTCCTACAATCCTATAGACTTTTGGGCCGTGGCTAGTGCTACCTAGTTAGGGCTTGTTGAGTCGTCGGTTGCATCGGTTGTGTCAAGTTGCTGGTCTTAGTTTTAGTTCTTTAGAGTTTCGAGTTCTTGTCACGTTCTATCACAACATGCGCTATCATATAGTCTCTCTGTTGGCCGAATCCAAGTTGGGTTTGAAGTTTGAATCGGACAAGGAATCGGCTGTTCCTCTCTGTTGGCCGAATCCAAGTAGGTTTTCAAGTTTGAGTCAGATCTAGGAATCGGGTATTCCTCGCTGTTGGCCAAGTCCGAGTAGAATTGGAAGTTCCAATCAGACGAGGAATCAGTTCACCCTGTGCTACAAATATCAAACGAACCACGCAGCAAGTATTCATATCTAAACGAGTGGCTTACTCTAGAGAGAGAGAATCTTTTTTTTACCGGAATACCCCTGCCCTTTCAGAAAAAGTGTGTGTGCTGAGTTACTCTTTGGGAGTGTTCTTGTTCATATAATCAGTTTTGAGTGCCCCTGAAAAAAATATATTCAAAAAAAAAGAGAAAGAAGCAAAAGAAAAGAAGAGAAAGGGGCTGATCTTAGAGATTCTTCGTTCACTTTGGGTGGTGTGTTGTGCTCTCCTTTGTGTCCAAGCTCGTGTCTCTAACACGGTCTAGACTAGGACCAGCACAGTACCGCCAGTTGAACGATTATTCAGCTTGCTTTTTGTAACTAACGTGGTGCTAGTTCGTTCCTTGTTTCAGCCCACCTATAGCTCCACATATTCTATGGCTTGACAGGTCTCGTGCTGCGGCACCGATACACTTCATCTATTGCTGCAGACTTGTTGGTAGATGACCCCTCCTGTCGAGCAAGGTAAGAACTGGTAAGAACTTGTGTAATAGGTGGAGAGTGAGCGACTTGCTGTAGCTACATCCTAGTAGTTGTAGGGTTTTTATTTCTTCACTTGTCTTCTTGTTGTCTTTGTCTTTGAACCATGCCAGGGACCGACGAAGATAACCAAATTCCACATTCGCCTCGCACAAAGGGCATCATACAACATTTTGAAAGGAAAGTGAAGTTGCACACGGAGGGACTTGATAATGACTTGCAGGTGACAAATGACAAACTTGGGCAGTTGGAGGCTACTCAGATTGCCGCAAACAACAAGCTTGCAGGTTTGGAGCAGTCCATTGCTAGTGTGGACAAAAGCCTTGCTGCTCTGCTGAGGCGTTTTGATGACCTCCACAACAATGATAAAGACCAGCATAAAGAAGAAAAGAAGGAGGAAGATCGAGAGGATGGTAGTTATGATGAAGAATACACAGGTGATACTGAACATGATGATCGAGACACTCGTGATCGACGTCGCCTACGTCACAACCATAGAGGTATGGGTGGCCGCCGCCGACGCAAGGTACACAATAATGATGATGCTTTCAGTAAGATTAAATTTAAAATACCTCCTTTTGATGGTAAATATGACCCTGATGCATACATTACTTGGAAGATTGCTGTTGATCAAAAGTTTGCATGCCATGAATTTCCTGAGAACACACGTGTTAGGGCTGCTACTAGTGAGTTCACAGATTTTGCTTCTGTTTGGTGGATCGAATATGGCAAGAAAAATCCTAATAACATACCTAAAACTTGGGATGCGCTGAAACGAGCCATGAGAGCTAGATTTGTTCCATCTTACTATGCCCGTGATATGATAAATAAGTTGCAGCAATTGAGACAAGGTTCTAAATGTGTAGAAGAATACTATCAGGAATTACAAATGAGTATGTTGCGTTGTAAATTAGAGGAGGATGAGGAACCTGCTATGGCTAGATTTTTAGGTGGATTAAATCGGGAAATTCAGGATATCCTCGCTTACAAAGAATACAATAACGTAACCAAACTGTTTCATCTTGCTTGTAAAGATAAACGGGAAGTGCAGGGACGACGTGCTAGCGCAAGGACTAATGTTTCTGCAGGGAAAGCTAGTTCATGGCAGCCGCGCCCGTCTACAACTCCGTCTACATGTACTCCTACGCCATCATCTAGTGACAAGACTCGAGCTGCCCCCACCAATTCAGTAGTGAAGACAGCGCAAAAGCCGACTGCGAGTACTTCATCTGTGGCATCGACAGGTAGAACAAGCAACATACAATGTCATCGGTGCAAGGGATATGGCCATATGATGCGTGACTGCCCAAACAAGCATGTTATGATTGTCAAAGATGATGGTGAGTGTTCATCTGCTAGTGATTTTGATGAAGATACACTTGCATTGCTTGCGGCTGACTATGCAGGTAGTGAGGAACACATAGAAGAACACATCAATGCAGGTGACGCGGAGCACTATGAGAGCTTGATTGTACAGCGAGTCCTTAGTGCACAAATGGAGAAGGTGGAGCAAAATCAGCGACACACTTTATTCCAAACAAAGTGTGTCATAAAGGAGCGTTCGTGCCGCATGATCATTGATGGAGGTAGCTGCAACAACTTGGCAAGTAGCGACATGGTACAGAAGCTCGCCCTCACCACCAAACCACATCCCCATCCCTACTATATCCAATGGCTGAACAATAGTGGTAAGGCAAAGGTAACGAGACTGGTGCGAATCGATTTTGCCATCGGATCATACAAAGATATTATTGAATGTGATGTTGTGCCTATGCAAGCTTGCAATATTCTGCTAGGTAGACCATGGCAATTTGATAGAGATTCGATGCATCATGGTAGATCAAATCAATATTCGTTTCTATACCATGATCGAAAAATTGTGTTGCATCCTATGTCTCCTGAAGCTATTATGCAATCTGATGTTACTAAGGCTGCAAAAGCAAAGAGCGAGAGTGACAAATCTGTTGTTGATGACAAAGATGAGATAACATTGAAAGGACGTTGTATGCTTGCTACAAAATCTGATATTAATGAGTTCAATACATCCACCTCTGTTGCTTATGCTTTGGTATGCAAGGATGCTTTGATTTCATTTGAGGATATGCAACGTTTTTTGCCCCCTGCTGTTGCTAACATTTTGCAGGAGTATTCTGATGTGTTCCCCATTGAGATACCAGCGGGGCTGCCACCAATACGAGGGATTGAGCACCAAATTGATCTTATCCCTGGAGCATCTTTGCCAAACCGTGCGCCATACAGGACCAATCCGGAGGAAACGAAGGAAATTCAGCGACAAGTGCAAGAACTACTAGACAAAGGTTATGTGCGTGAGTCTCTTAGTCCTTGTGCTGTTTCAGTGATTTTAGTGCCTAAGAAAGATGGAACATGGCGCATGTGTGTTGATTGTAGGGCTATTAATAATATCACCATTCGATATCGACACCCTATTCCACGATTAGATGATATGCTTGATGAATTGAGTGGTGCTGTTGTGTTTTCAAAGAATGATTTGCATAGTGGGTACCACTAGATTCGTATGAAATTGGGAGATGAATGGAAAACTGCTTTCAAAACCAAGTTTGGTCTATATGAGTGGTTAGTCATGCCTTTTGGGTTAACTAATGCACCTAGTACTTTCATGAGATTAATGAACGAGGTTTTGCATGCTTTCATTGGGAAATTTGTTGTCGTCTACTTTGATGATATACTGATTTATAGCAAATCCATGGATGAATACCTTGATCACTTACGTGCTGTTTTCAATGCTCTACGTGATGCATGTTTGTTTGGTAACCTTGAGAAGTGCACTTTTTGCACCGATCGAGTATCATTTCTTGGCTATGTTGTCACTCCATAGGGAATTGAGGTTGATAAAGCCAAGGTGGAAGCTATACAAGGATGGCCTATACCCACGATGGTCACACAAGTGCGGAGTTTCCTAGGACTTGCTGGTTTCTATCGCCGTTTTGTGAAGGACTTCAGCACCATTGCTGCACCATTGAGTGCGCTTACAAAGAAGGGAGTGCCCTTTTCTTGGGGCAAAGCACAAGAGCACACCTTCCATGTGCTGAAAGATAAGTTAACACATGCACCTCTACTCCAACTCCCTGATTTTAATAAGACTTTCGAGCTTGAATGTGATGCGAGTGGAATTGGATTGGGTGGTGTTTTGTTACAAGAAGGAAAACCTGTTGCATACTTTAGTGAGAAATTGAGCGGGCCTATTCTTAATTATTCTACATATGATAAGGAATTATATGCTCTAGTGCGGACATTAGAAACATGGCAGCATTATTTGTGGCCCAAAGAATTTGTTATACATTCTGATCATGAATCTTTGAAGCATATTCGTAGTCAAGGAAAACTGAATCGTAGACATGCAAAATGGGTTGAATTTATTGAATCTTTTCCTTATGTTATCAAACACAAGAAAGGGAAGGATAATATCGTTGCAGATGCATTGTCTAGGAGATATACTTTGCTGAATCAACTTGATTACAAGATCTTTGGGTTAGAAACAATTAAAGACTGATATGCTCATGATGCTGATTTTAAAGAAGTGCTGCTGCATTGTAAAGATGGGAAAACGTGGAACAAATTCATCCTCAATGATGGGTTTGTGTTTAGAGCTAACAAGCTATGCATTCCAGCTAGCTCCGTTCGCTTGTTGTTGCTGCAGGAAGCGCATGGAGGTGGCTTGATGGGGCATTTTGGAGCGAAGAAGACGGAGGACATTCTTGCTGGTCATTTCTTTTGGCCAAAGATGCGACGAGACGTGGAGAGATTTGTTGCTCGCCGCACAACATGTCAAAAGGCTAAGTCTCGGTTGAATCCACACGGTTTGTATATGCCTCTTCCTGTTCCTAGTGCTCCTTGGGAGGATATTTCTATGGATTTTGTGTTGGGATTGCCACGGACTAGGAAAGGGTGAGATAGTGTTTTTGTGGTTGTGGATCGATTCTCTAAAATGGCACATTTCATACCATGTTCATAAAACTGATGATGCTACAAATATTGCTGATTTGTTCTTTCGAGAAGTTGTTCGCTTGCATGGTGTGCCAAATACAATTGTTTCTGATCGTGATGCTAAATTTCTTAGCCATTTTTGGAGAACTTTATGGGCCAAATTAGGGACTAAGCTTTTATTTTTCACCACTTGTTACCCCCAAACTGATGGTCAAACTGAAGTTGTGAATAGAACTTTGTCTACTATGTTAAGGACTGTTTTAAAGAAGAATATTAAGATGTGGGAAGATTGTTTGCCTTATATTGAGTTTGGTTATAATCGTTCGCTGCATTCTACTACGAAGATGTGTCCCTTTGAGATTGTTTATGGCTTGTTACCATGTGCTCCTATTGATTTAATGCCATTGCCAAGTTCTGAAAAGTTGAATTTTGATGCTAAGCAACGTGCTGAATTCATGCTAAAACTACATGAAACCACTAAAGAAAACATAGAGCGCATGAATGCTAAGTACAAATTTGCTGGAGATAAAGGTAGAAGGGAAGTGATTCTTGAACCTGGAGATTTGGTTTGGTTGCATTTGCGAAAGGATAGGTTTCCTGAATTAAGAAAATCTAAATTGATGCCTAGAGCGGATGGTCCTTTTAAAGTGATGCAACGAATAAATGAGAATGCATATAAGCTTGATCTTCCTGCAGATTTTGGGGTTAGTCCCACATTTAACATTGCAGATTTGAAGCCTTATTTGGGTGAGGAAGATGAGCTTGAGTCGAGGATGACTCAAATTCAAGAAAGGGAGGATGATGAGGACATCAACACCGATCATACATCCACGCCGTCCACGCCGACACCTGCTGGTCCTATTACCCGTGCTCGTGCTCAAACACTTAATCATCAAGTGAGTTCCTTCTTGAGCTCTTGTCCATCCTGTTTAGATCTTGGAGACACGTGCACTCTTGTTTTGATTAGGAATCAAGGAGAAGACCGAAAGGGAAAAGGACTCGCGTAGGCTGGATTCGGACTGCAGCACACCTCCAACTTGTGACAGTCGCCACGGTTACATACGGAGTCGGATTGGGGTGATTCTGGACTTGTTGGAAAGCTAATAAAGTCTACTTTCATAAGGATCTGACCTCATACTCATACCTGCTCAGAAACGGCGTCAACAGTCCAAAAAGCACTGAGAGGTCTATTCTGTCCAGGGTGCTGCGCCACCTTAAGTTAGCCCAATGGGCTTGTATCGTTTAGAGTCCAGTAGGGACGTGTCCTAGGGTTGGAGCACGACCCAAACTCTCTTGTGGTCGTCCTCCACACATCATATACCCCTTAGCCGCCACCAGGAACACTTGGGTTTGTTTAGATCAAGTTTAGCCTTTGCTACTTGCTTGTAGGCGCGTGTGCTGATCCAGCCACCCGTCTCCTTGTCTTCGGAACTCCACTCATAATAACATTCAGTTTGAGGCTTTCAATTTCATCTTGCAAATTCAGTGCTTGTTTCCTTGTTCTTGCTAGTTCTTCGATTGCTTGCAGGACGGGAGCCCTAGTGGCTGGTTGTCGCGCTCCACAAGATCGTGAGGCTCAAGTGGAAGGTCGGTTTGGTCCATTTAGAGATAGTGCTAATCTTGACACAAGATAGGTGCATGGTTTGCGCCAAACGTACCTAGGTGATATGGGTCATGTAGAATCTCATATCAGTCCACTTGGACACACTCGATGGAACTATTAGATGACATATGGGTCATGTCAAATCTCGCTTCTTTTCGTTTGGAGATAGTGCTAGTTTCAGTGCTAGATAGGTCCATGGTTTGTGCTAGATGTACTATGGGCTTAGAAATCATTTTGGACACACCTAATGGTATGACTAGGTGACGAGGCTCAAGTGGAAGCTCTTTTCGGTCTGTCTGGAGATAGTGCTAATCTTGACGCAAGATAGGTGCACGGTTTGCGTCAAATGTACCATAGGCTCAGAAATCATTTTGAATGCACCCGATGGAACTCCTAGGTGACGTGGGTCATGTGGAATCTCACTTCTTTCCGTTTGGAGATAGTGTTAGTGTCGGTGCAAGATAGGTGCACGGTTTGCGCCGAACGTACCATCAGCTTAGAAATCGTTTTGGAACACTCGATGGTAATCCTAGGAGAGAGGCTCAAGTGGAAGCTCATTTCGGTCCGTTTGGAGATAGTGCTAATCTTGACGCAAGATAGTTGCATGGTTTGCGTCGAGTGTATCATAGGTTCAGAAATCAATTTGGACGCCCCTGATGGAACTCCTCGGTGACATGGGTCTGTGGAATCTCACTTCTTTCCACTTGGAGACAGTGTTAGTGTCAGCGCAAGATATGTGCACAGTTTGTGCCAAACATATCATAGGCTCAAAAATCATTTTGGACACACCCGATGGTACTCCTAGGTGATGAAGCTCAAGTGGAAGCTGTTTCGGTCTGTTTTGAGACAGTGCTAATCTTGTGGCAAGATAGGTGCACGGTTTACGCCAAACATACCATAGGCTCAAAAATCATTTTGGATGCACTCGATGCTTCTCCTACGGGATGAGGCTCAAGTGGAAGGTCGGTTTGGTCCATTTAGAGATAGTGCTAATCTTGACACAAGATAGGTGCACGGTTTGAGCCAAACATACCTAGGTGATATGGGTCATGTAGAATCTTGTATCAGTCCACTTGGACACACTCGATGGAACTCCTAGGTTACATATGGGTCATGTCAAATCTTGCTTCTTTTTGTTTGGATATAGTGCTAGTTTCAGTGCTAAATAGGTCCATGGTTTGTGCCAGATGTACTATGGGCTTAGAAATCATTTTGGACGCACCTAATGGTATGACTAGGTGACGAGGCTCAAGTGGAAGCTCTTTTCGGTCTGTTTGGAGATGGTGCTAATCTTGACGCAAGATAGGTGCACGGTTTGCGTCAAATGTACCATAGGCTCAGAAATCATTTTGGATGCACCCGATGGAACTCCTAGGTGACGTGGGTCATGTGGAATCTCACTTCTTTCCATTTGGAGACAGTGTTAGTGTCGGTGCAAGATAGGTGCACGGTTTGTGCCGAACGTACCATCAGCTTAGAAATCGTTTTGGAACACTCGATGGTAATCCTAGGAGAGAGGCTCAAGTGGAAGCTCATTTCGGTCCGTTTGGAGATAGTGCTAATCTTGACGCAAGATAGTTGCATGGTTTGCGTCGAGTGTATCCTAGGTTCAGAAATCAATTTGGACGCCCCTGATGGAACTCCTCGGTGACATGGGTCTGTGGAATCTCACTTCTTTCCACTTGGAGACAGTGTTAGTGTCCGCGCAAGATAGGTGCACAGTTTGCGCCAAACATATCATAGGCTCAAAAATCATTTTGGACACACCCGATGGTACTCCTAGGTGATGAAGCTCAAGTGGAAGCTGTTTCGGTCTATTTTGAGACAGTGCTAATCTTGTGGCAAGATAGGTGCACGGTTTACGCCAAACATACCATAGGCTCAAAAATCATTTTGGATGCACTCGATGCTTCTCCTACGTGATGAAGCTCAAGTGGAAGGTCGGTTTGGTCCATTTAGAGATAGTGCTAATCTTGACAGAAGATAGGTGCACGGTTTGAGCCAAACATACCTAGGTGATCTGGGTCATGTAGAATCTCGTATCAGTCCACTTGGACACACTCGATGGAACTCTAGGTTACATATGGGTCATGTCAAATCTCGCTTCTTTTCGTTTGGATATAGTGCTAGTTTCAGTGCTAGATAGGTCCATGGTTTGTGCCAGATGTACTATGGGCTTAGAAATCATTTTGGACGCACCTAATGGTATGACTAGGTGAGAGGCTTAAGTGGAAGCTCTTTTCGGTCTGTTTGGAGATAGTGCTAATCTTGACGCAAGATAGGTGCATGGTTTGCGTCGAATGTACCATAGGCTCTGAAATCATTTTGGACGCACCCGATGGAACTCCTAGGTGACGTGGGTCATGTGGAATCTCACTTCTTTCCATTTGGAGACAGTATTAGTGTCGGTGCAAGATAGGTGCATGGTTTGCGCCGAATGTACCATCAGCTTAGAAATCGTTTTGGAACACTCGATGGTAATCCTAGGAGAGAGGCTCAAGTGGAAGCTCATTTCGGTCCGTTTGGAGATAGTGCTAATCTTGACGTAAGATAGGTGCATGGTTTGCGTCGAGTGTATCATAGGTTCAGAAATCAATTTGGACGCCCCTGATGGAACTCATAGGTGACATGGGTCTGCGGAATCTCACTTCTTTCCGTTTGGAGACAGTGTTAGTGTCGGTGCAAGATAGGTGCACAGTTTGTGCCAAACATATCATAGGCTCAAAAATAATTTTGGACACACCCGATGGTACTCCTAGGTGATGAAGCTCAAGTGGAAGCTGTTTCGTTCTGTTTTGACACAGTGCTAATCTTGTGGCAAGATAGGTGCACGGTTTGCGCCAAACATACCATAGGCTCAAAAAACCATTTTGGATGCACTCGATGGTTCTCCTACGTGATGTGGCTCAAGTGGAAGGTCGGTTTGGTCCATTTAGAGATAGTGCTAATCTTGACACAAGATATGTGCACGGTTTGCGCCAAACGTACCTAGGTGATATGGGTCATGTGAATCTCATATCGGTCCACTTGGACGCACTCGATGGAACTCCTGGGTGACATATGGGTCATGTCTAATCTCGCTTCTTTCTATTTGGAGATAGTGCTAGTTTCAGTGCTAGATAGGTCCATTGTTTGCGCTAGACGTACTATGGGCTTACAAATCATTTTGGACACACTTAATGGTATGACTTGGTGACGAGGCTCAAGTGGAAGCTCTTTTTGGTCTGTTTGGAGATAGTGCTAATCTTGATACAAGATAGGTGCACGGTATGCAAGATAGGCTCGAAAATCATTTTGGACGCACCTGATGGAACTCCTAGGTGACGTGGGTCATATGGAATCTCACATCTTTCCATTTGGAGACAGTGTTAGTGTCGGTGCAAGATAGGTGCACATTTTGCACCGATCGTACCATCGGCTTAGAAATCGTTTTGGAGCACTCGTTGGTAATCCTAGGACAGAGGCTCAAGTGGAAGCTCATTTCGGTCTATTTTGAGAAAGTGCTAATCTTGTGGCAAGATAGGTGCACGGTTTGCGCCAAACCTACCATAGGCTCACGTTTTGGATGCACCCGATGGTTCTCCTACGTGATGAGGCTCAAGTGGAAGGTTAGGTCGGTCCATTTAGAGATAGTGCTAATCTTGATGCAAGATAGGTGCACGGTTTGCGCCAAACGTACCAAGGTGATATGGGTCATGTGTAATCTCGTATCAGTCCACTTGGAGTGATGTTAGTGTCAGTGTAAGATAGGTGCACGGTTTGCACCAAACGTACCATAGGCTCAGAAATTGGTTTGGCCAACCCGATGGTACTCCTAGGTGACGAGGCTAAAGTGGAAGCTCGTTTCAGTCCGTTTGAAGGTAGTGCTAATCTTGAGGCATGATAGGTGGACAGTTTGTGCCAACCATACCATAGGCTCAAAAATTGCTTTGGACGCCCCTGATGGTACTCCTAGATGACAAGGTTCGAGTGAAAGCCCATATCGGTCCGTTTGGAGACATTGCTAATCTTGATGTAAGATACGTGCACAGTTTGCGCCAATGTACCATTAGGCTTGGAAATCATTTTGAACACACCTGATGGAACTCCTAGGTGACATTGGTCATGTGGAATCTCGCATCGGTCCATTCGGAGATGGTGTTAGTGTGGGTGTAAGGTGCACAGTTTGCACCAAACTTACCATTGGCTCAAGAATCATTTTGGAGACACCCGATGGTACTACTTGGTGATGAGGCTCAAATGGAAACTCATTTCGGTCCGTTTGGTGATAGTGCTAATCTTGAGATAAGATAGGTGCATGGTTTGTGCTAAATGTACCATTGCATTAATAATTGTTTTGGATGCACCCAATGGTACTCCTAGGTGACGAGGCTCAAGTGAAAGCTCGTTTCAGTTTGTTTGGAGATTGTGCTAACCTTTACACAAGATAGGTGCACGGTTTGCGTCGAATGTACCATTAGGCTTGGAAATCATTTCGAACACACCGGATAGAACTCCTAGGTGACATGGGTCATGTGGAATCTCGCATCGATCTGATTGGAGACGGTGTTTGTGTCGGTGTGGGATAGGTGCACAGTTTGCGCCAAACAGATCATAGGCTCAAAGATCATTTTGGACACACCCGATGGTACTCCTAGGTGATGAAGCTCAAGTGAAAGCTCTTTTGGTCTGTTTTGAGACAGTTCTAATCTTGTCGCAAGACAGGTGCACGGTTTGCGCCAAACATACCATAGGCTCAAAAATCATTTTGGATGCACTCAATGTTTCTCCTACGTGATGAGGCTCAAGTGGAAGGTTGGTTTGGTCCATTTAGAGATAGTGCTAATCTTGACACAAGATAGGTGCACCGTTTGCGCCAAATGTACCTAGGTGATTTGGGTCATGTGGAATCTCGTATCGGTCCTCTTGGACACACTCGATGGAACTCCTAGGTGACATATGGGTCATGTCAAATCTCGCTTCTTTTCGTTTGGAGATAGTGCTAGTTTCAGTGCTAGATAGGTCCATGGTTTGGGCTAGACGTCCTATGGGCATAGAAATCATTTTGGATGCACCTAATGGTATGACTAGGTGACGAGGCTCAAGTGGAAGCTCTTTTTGGTCTATTTCGAGATAGTGCTAATCTTGACGCAAGACAGGTGCACGGTTTGCGTCGAATGTGCCATAGGCTCGGAAATCATTTTGGACGCACCCGATAGAACTCCTAGGTGACATGGGTCATGTGGAATCTCACTTCTTTTCATTTATAGACAGTGTTAGTGTCGGTGCAAGATAGGTGCACGGTTTGCGCCAAACGTACAATCGGCTTAGAAATCGTTTTGGAACACTCGATGGTAATCCTAGGACAGAGGCTCAAGTGGAAGCTCATTTCGATCCGTTTGGAGATAGTGCTAATCTTGACGCAAGATAGGTGCACGGTTTGCGTCGAGTGTATCATAGGTTTAGAAATCAATTTGGACGCCACTGATGGAACTCATAGGTGACATGGGTCAGCGGAATCTCACTTCTTTCTGTTTGGAGACAGTGTTAGTGTCATGCAAGATAGGTGCACAGTTTGCGCCAAACTTACCATCGGCTTAGAAATCCCTTTGGACAAACCCGATGGTACTCCTAGGTGAGAGGCCCAAGTGAAACCTTGTTTTAGTCTGTTTGGAGATAGTGCTAACCTTGACGCAAGATAGGTGCATGGTTTGTGCCGTGTATACCATTAGGCTTGGAAATTATTTTAGACAAACCCGATGATACTCCTAGGTGACGAGGCCCAAGTGAAACCTCGTTTTAGTCTGTTTGGAGATAGTGCTAACCATGACGCAAGATAGGTGCATAGTTTGTGCCAATCTACCATTAGACTTGGACACACACGATGGAACTCCTTGGTGACATGGGTCATGTGGAATCTCACATCAGTCCATTTGGTGATGGTGATAGTGTCGGTGTAAGATAGGTGCACAGTTTGCGCCAAATGTACCATAGGCTCAAAAATCATTTTGGACACACTCGATGTACTCCTAGGTGATGAAGCTCAAGTGGAAGTTCGTTTTGGTCCATCTGGAGATACTGCTAATCTTGAGGCAAGATGGGTGAACGGTTTGCGTCAAAAGTACCATGGGCTCAAAAATCGTTTTGGACACACCTAATGGTACTCCTACGTGACGAGGCTCAAGTGGAAGGTTGGAACGGTCCATTTATAGATAGTGCTAATCTTGATACAAGATAGGTGCACGATTCGTGCTGAACGTACCATAGGCTCGAAAATTGTTTTGGACGCACCCTATGGAACTCCTAGGTGACGTGGGTCATGTGGAATCTGGCTTCTTTCCATTTGTGGACAGTGTTAGTTTCGGCACAAGATAGGTGCATGGTTTGCGCTAGACGTGGCATAGGCTTAGAAATTGTGTTGGACGCACCAGATGGTAGCACTAGGTGTTGACGCTTAAGTGGAACTCATTTCGGTCCATTTGGACATGGTGCTAATGTTGACGCAAGATAGGTGCACCGTTTGCATCAAACATAGCATAGGCTCGAAAATCATTTTGAACACACCCAATGGAACTCCTAGGTGACGTGGGTCATGTGAAATCTCAATTCTTTCTGTTTGAAGACAATGTTAGTGTCGGTGCAAGATAGGTGCACAGTTTGCGTCAAACATACCATCAGCTCAGAGATCATTTTGGACACACCCGATGGTACTCCAAGGTGAGAGGCTCAAGTGGAATCTCATTTCGGTCCGTTTGGAGATAGTGTTAATCTGGATGGAACATAGGTGCACGGTTTGTGCCGTACGAACCATAGGCTAGTAAATCGTTTTAGATGCACCTGATGGTACTCCAAGATGATGAGGTTCAAGTGACAACTCATTTCAATCCGCATGGAGATAGTGCTAATCATGACGCAAGATAAGTAAACGGATTGCACCGAATGTACCATAGCCTCAAAAATTGTTTTGGACACACCCGATGGTACTCATACGTGACGAGGGTCAAGTGAAAGTTCAGTTCAGTCCATTTAGAGATAGTACTAATCATGACACAAGATAAGTGCGCGGTTTGCGCCGAACGTACCATAGGTTTAGAAATTGTTTTGGGCACACCCGATGGAACTCCAAAGTGGCGTGGGTCCTATGGAATCTTGGTTCTTTCTAGTTGGAGATAGTGTTACTGCCAGTGCAAGATAGGTGCATGGTTTGCGCTAGACACATCATAGGCTCATAAATCGTTTTGGACGCACCTGATGGTACCACTAGGTGACAAGGCTCAAGTGGAAGCTCGTTTCAGTCAGTTTGCAGAGAGTGCTAATCTTGATACAAGATAGGTGTACAGTTTGCACCAAATGTACCATAGTCAACAAAATTATTTTGGACGCACCTGATGGAACTCTTAGGTGATGTGGGTCATGTGGAATCTCACTTTTTTTGTTTAGAGACAATGTTAGTGTCGGTACAAGAAAGGTGAATGGTTTGCACCAAACATACCATCGGCTCAGGAATCCTTTTGGACGCACCCGATGGTACTCCTTGGTGTGAGACTCAAGTGGAAGCTCATTTCGGTCCATTTGGAGATAGTGTTAGTCTTGACGCAAGATAGGTGCACGGTTTGCGCTAAACGTACCATAGGCTAGTAATTCAATTTGGACACACCCGACGCTACTCCTAGGTGATAAGGCTGAAGTGAAAGCTCATTTTGGTCTGCTTCGAGATAGTTCTAATCTTGACGCAAGATAGGTGCACAGTTTATGCTGAACGTACCATTAGGCTTGGAAATCATTTTGGACACATCCGAAGGAACTCCTAGGTGACATGTGTTAGGTGGAATCTCACATCGGTCCATTTGAAGATGGTGTTAGTGTTGGTGTAAGGTGCACCGTTTGCACCAAACGTACCATTGGCTCAAAAATCGTTTTGGACACCCGATTGTACTCCAAGGGGATGAGGCTCAAGTGGAAGCTCATTTCGATCAGTTTGGAGATAGTGTTAATCTTGAGGCAAGATAGGTGCACGGTTTGCGCCAAGCATACCAGAGGCTCAAAAATCATTTTGGACGCACTAGATGGTTCTCCTACGTGATGAGGCTCAAGTGGATGCTCGTTTCGGTCCGTTTGGTCATAATGCTAATTTTGAGGCATGATAGCTGCACTGTTTGTGCCAAACATCCCATTGGCTCAGAAATCATTTTGGACACACCCGACGGTACTTCTACGTGAGAGGCTCAAGTGGAAGCTTGTTTCGGTCCATTTGGAGATAGTGCTACGCAAGATAAGTGCACGGTTTACACAAGAACGTACCACTAGCTTGTAAATCATTTTGGACGCTCCCGATGGTACTCCCAGGTGATGAGGCTCAAGTGAAAGCTCGTTTCGGTCCGTTTGGAGATAGTACAAATCTTGACACAAGATAGGTCCACGGTTTTGCGCTGAATGTACCAGTAGGCATGGAAATCATTTTGGACACACTTGATGGAACTCCTAGGTGACATGGGTCATGTGGAATCTTGCGTCGCTCCATTTGGAGATGTTAGTGTTGGTGTAAGATAGGTGCACGGTTTGCGCCAAACCTATCATAGGCTCCGAAATCATTTTGGACAAACCCGATGGTACTCCTAGGTGATGAGGGTCAAGTGGAAGCTCGTTTTCGGTATGTTTGGAGATAGTGCTAATCTTGAGGCATGATTGGTGCACGGTTTATGCCAAACGTACCATAGGCTAAAAAATCGCTTTGGACGTACCCGATGGTACTCCTAGGTGACGAGGCTCGAGTGAAAGCTCGTTTCGGTCCGTTTGGAGCTAGTGCTAATCTTGATGCAAGATAGGTGCACGGTTTGTGCCGAATGTCCCAATAGTCTTGGAAATCATTTTGGACACACTCGACAGAACTCCAAGGCGACCTGGGTCATGTGGAATCTCGTATCGGTCTGTTCGAAGATGGTGTTTGTGTCAGTGTAAGTTGCACGGTTTGCGCCAAACTTACCATTGGCTCAAAAATCATGGTGGACACACCCGATGGTACTCCTAGATGATGGGGCTCAAATGGAAGCTCATTTCGGTTTGTTTGGAGATAGTGCTAATCTTGACAGAAGTTAGGTGCATCGTTTGCACCGAATGTACCATGGACTCAAAAATCATTTATGAGGCACCCAATGGTACTCCTAGGTGATCAGGCTCAAGTGAAAGCTTGTTTTAGTCCATTTAGATATAGTGCTAATTTTACACAAGACAGGTGCACGGTTTGCGCCGAATGTACCATTGTGCTTGGGAAATCATTTCGGACAAACCTGATGAACTTCCTAGGTGACATGGGTCATGTGGAATCTCACATCGCTACATTTAGAGATGGTGTTAGAGTCGATGTAGGATTGGTGCACGGTTTGTGCAAATCATACCATAGGCTCATAAATCATTTTGGACACACCCAATGGTACTCCTAGGTGTCGAGGCTCAAGTGAAAGCTTGTTTCAGTCTGTTTGGAGATAGTGCTAATCTTGAGGCATGATTGGTGCATGATTTGTGCTAAACGTACCATAGGCTCAAAAATAACTGTGGATGCACCCGATGGTACACCTAGGTGTCGAGGCTCAAGTGAAAGCTTGTTTCGGTTTGTTTGGAGATAGTTCTAGACTTGAGGCATGATTGGTGCACGATTTGCGCTAAATTTACCATTAGGCCTAGAAATCATTTTGGACGCACTTGATCGAAATCCTAGGTGACATGGGACATGTGGAATGTCACATCGGTCCATTCGGAGATGGTGTAAGTGTCAGTGTGAGGTGCACGGTTTGCGCCAAACTTACCATTGCCTCAAAAATCATTTAATGGAAGCTTATTTCGGTTTGTTTGGAGATAGTGCTAACCTAGAGACACGATAGGTGCACGGTTTGCACCGAGCGTACCATAGCCTCAAAATTTATTTTGGAGGCACCCAATGGTACTCCTAGGTGATGAGGCTCAAGTGAAAACTCGTTTCAGTAGGTTTGGAGGTAGTGCTAATTTTGACGTGAGATAGGGGCATGGTTTGCGCCGAATGTACCATTATGCTTGAAATCATTTCGGTCACACCCGATGGAGCTCCTAGGTGACATGGGTCATGTGGAATCTCGCATCGGTCCTTTTGGAGACGGTGTTAGTGTCGTTGTAAGATAGGTGCATGGTTTGTGCCAAACGTACCATAGGCTCAGAAATCGTTTTGGACACAACCGATGGTACTCTTAGGTGACGAGCTCAAGTGGAAGCTCATTTCGGTACGTTTGGAGATAGTGCTAATCTTGAGGCATGATTGGTGCACGGTTTGTGCCAAACGTACCGTAGGCTCAAAAATCACTTTGGATGCACTCGATGGTAATCTTAGGTGACGAGGCTCGAGTGAAAGCTCGTTTTGGTCTGTTTGGAGGTAGTTCTAATCTTGACGCAAGATAGGTGCACGTTTTGTGCCAAATGTACCATTAGGCTTGGAAATCATTTCGGACACACCCGATGGAACTCTAAGGTGACATGGGTCGTGTGGAATCTTGCATCGGTCCGTTCGAAGATGGTGTTAGTGTCGGTGTAAGTTGCACGGTTTACGCCAAACTTACCATTGGCTCAAAAATCATTTTGGACACATCCGATGGTACTCCTAGGTGATGAGGCTCAAATGGATGCTCATTTTGGTCTACTTGAAGATTGTGTTAATATTGAGAAAAGATATGTGCAAGTTTTGCGCTGAATGTATCATAGCCTCAAAAATTGTTTTGGAGGCGCCCGATGATAGTCCTAGGTGACGAGGCTCAAGTGAAAGTTCGTTTCAGTCTATTTGGATGTAGTGCTAGTTTTTACGCAAGACAGGTGCACGATTGGCGCCGAATGTAACGTTATGCTTGGAAATCATTTCGGACACACCCGATGGAACTCCTAGATGACATGGGTCATGTGGAATCTCCCATCGGTCCATTTGGAGACAGTGATAGTGTCGATGTAAGATAGGTGCACGGTTTGTGCCAAACGTACCATAGGCTCAAAATTGTTTGGGACGCACCTGACGTTACGCCTAGATGATGAGGCTCAAGTAGAAGCTCGTTTCAGTCTTTTGGAGACAGTGTTAAGTTTGAGCCATGATAGGTGCACGGTTTGTGCCATAGGCTCAAAAATCGCTTCGAACGCACCCAATGGTACTCCTAGGTGGCAGGCTCGAGTGAAAAGCTCGTTTCGATCCGTTTGGAGGTAGTGCAAATCTTGACGCAAGATTGGTGTATGATTTACACTGAATGTACCATTTGGCGTGGGTATCATTTTGGACACACCTGATGGAACTCCTAGGTGACATGGGTTGTGTGGAATCTCGCATCGGTCTATTCGGAGATGGTGTTAGTGTCAGTGTAAGGTGCATGGTTTGGGCCCAACTTACCATTGGCTCAAAAATCATTTTGGACAAACCCGATAGTACTCCTAGGTGATGAGGCTCAAATGGAACTCATTTTGGTCCGTTTGGAGATAGTGGTAATCTTGTGGCTTGATTGGTGCAAGGTTTGTGCCAAACATACCATAGGCTCAAAAATAACTTTGGACGCACCCAATTTTTACGCGTAGGTGACGAGGCTCGAGTGAAAGCTCATTTTGGTCTGTTTGGAGGTAGTGCTGATCTTGACGCAAGACTGGTGCATGGTTTGTGCCGAATGTACCATTAGGCTTAGAAATCATTTTGGACACGTCCAATGGAACTTCTAGATGACATAGGACATGTGGAATCCCGCCTTGGTCCATTTGGACATAGTCTTAGTGTCGATGTAAGATAGGTGCATGTTTGCACCAAACTTACCATTGGCTCAAAAATCATTTAATGGAAGCTCATTTTGGTCTGTTTGGAGATAGTGCTAACCTAGAGACACGATAGGAGCACGGTTTGCGTCGAACGTACCATAGCTTCAAAATTCATTTTGGAGGCACTCGATGGTACTCCTAGGAGACGAGGCTCAAGTGAAAGCTTGTTTCAATCCGTTTGGAGGTAGTGCTAATCTTGACGCAAGATAGGTGCACAGTTTGCGCCAAAAGTACCATTGTGCTCAGAAATCATTTCGGACACACCCGATGGAGCTCCTAGGTGACATGGGTCATGTGGAATCTCACATCAGTCCATTTTGAGATGGTATTAGTGTCAATGTAAGATAGGTGCATGGTTTGGGCAAACGTACCATAGGCTCAGAAATTATGTTGGACACACCCGATGGTACTCCTAGGTGATGAACTCAATTGGAAGCTCATTTCGGTCCGTTTGGAGATAGTGCTAATCTTGAGGCATGATTGGTTCACGGTTTGTGCCCAATCTACCGTAGGCTCATAAATTACTTTGGACACACCCGATGGTAATCTTAGGTGATGAGGCTCGAGTGAAAGCTCGTTTCGGTCTGTTTAGAGGTAGTGCCAATCTTGACGCAAGATAAGTGTACGTTTTGTGCCGAATGTACCATTAGGCTTGGAAACCATTTTGGACACACCCAACGGAACTTCAAGTTGACATAGGTCATGTGGAATCTCGCATTGGTCCATTCAGAGATGGTGTTAGTGTCGATGTAATTTGCACGGTTTGCACCAAACTTACCATTGGCGCAAAAATTATTTTGGACACACCCGATGGTACTCCTAGGTGATGAGGCTCAAATAGAAGCCCATTTCGGTCTATTTGAGGATAGTGTTAATCTTGAGAGAAGATATGTGCAAGGTTTGCGCTGAATGTATCATAGCCTCAAAAACTATTTTGGAGGCACCTGATGGTAGTCCTAGGTGACGAGGTTCAAGTGAAAGCTCATTTCAGTCTGTTTATAAGTAGTGCTAATTTTTACGCAAGACAAGTGCACGGTTTGCGCCGAATGTACCATTATGCATGGAAATCATTTCGGGCACACCTGATGGAACTCCTAGGTGGCATGGGTCATGTGGAATCACACATCTGTCCATTTGTAGACGGTGTTAGTGTCGATGTAAGATAGGTGCACGGTTTGCGCCAAATTTACCATAGGCTAAAAAATCATTATGGACACACTGATGGTACTCCTAGGTGACGAGGCTCAAGTAGAAACTCAATTTGGTCCATTTGGAGATAGTGCTAATTTTGACCCATGATAGGTGCATGGTTTGTGCGAAACGTACCATAGGCTCAAAAATCTCTTTGAATGCACCCGATGGTACTCCATGGTGACAGGCTCGAGTGAAAGCTCGTTTCGGTCCATTTGGATATCATTTTGGAACACCTAATGGAACTCCTAGGTACATGGGTTATGTGGAATCTCGCATCGGTCCGTTCAGAGATGGTGTTAGTATCAGTGTAAGGTGCACGGTTTGCGCCCAACTTACCATTGGCTCAAAATTCATTTTGGCCAAACCCGATGGAACTCATTTTGGTCCGTTTGGAGATAGTGCTAATCTTGTGGCATGATTGATGCACGGTTGGTGCTAAACGTACCATAGGCTCAAAAATCACTTTTGGAGTGCTAAATGTACCATAGGCTCAAAAATCACTTTGGACACACCCAATTTTTATGCCTAGATGACAAGGCTCGAGTGAAAGCTCGTTTCGGTCTGTTTGGAGGTAGTGCTAATCTTGATGCAAGATAGGTGCACGGTTTGCGCCAAATGTACCATTAGGCTCGGAAATCATTTTGGAGACACCCGATGGAACTTCTAGGTGATATGGGTCATGTGGAATCCCGCATCGGTCCGTTTGGACACGGTGTTAGTGTCGATATAGGATAGGTGCACGGTTTGCGCCAAAGTTACCATTGGCTCAAAAATCATTTAATGAAAGCTCATTTCGGTCTGTTTGGAGATAGTGCTAATCTAGAGACACGATAGGTGCACGGTTTGCACCGAATGTACCATAGCCTCAAAATTCACTTTGGAGGCACCCGATGGTACTCCTTGGTGACGAGACTCAAGTGAAAGCTCATTTCTGTCCGTTTGGAGGTACTACTAATCTTGATAGAAGATAGGTGCATGGTTTGCGCCAAATATACCATTGTGCTTGGAAATCATTTTAGACACCCGATTGAGCTCATAGGTGACATGGGTCATGTGGAATCTCGCATCGGTCTATTTTGAGACGATGTAGGGTCGATGTAAGATAGGTGCAGGGTTTGTGTCAAACGTACCATTGGCTCAGAAATCGTTTTGGACACACCCGAAGGTAGTCTTAGGTGACGAGCTCAAGTGAAAGCTCATTTTGGTCTGTTTGGAGATAGCGCTAATCTTGAGGCATGATTGGTGCACGGTTTGTGCCAAATGTACCGCAGGCTCAAAAATCGCTTTGGACGCACCCGATGGTAATCTTAGGTGACGAGGCTCGAGTGAAAGCTCGTTTCGGTCTGTTTGGAGGTAGTGCTAATCTTGACGCAAGATAGGTGCACGGTTTGCGCCGAATGTTCCATTAGGCTTGGAAATCATTTTGGACACACCCGACGGAACTCCAAGCTGACATGGGTCATCTGGAATCTCACATCGGTCCGTTCGAAGATGGTGTTAGTATCAGTGTAAGGTGCACGGTTTGCGCTCAACTTACCATTGGCTCAATATTCATTTTGGGCAAACCCGATGGAACTCATTTTGGTCCGTTTGGAGATAGTGCTAATCTTGTGACATGATTGATGCACGGTTGGTGCTAAACGTACCATAGGCTCAAAAATCTCTTTGGACGCACCCAATTTTTACGCCTAGGTGACAAGGCTCGAGTGAAAGCTCGTTTCGGTCTGTTTGGAGGTAGTGCTAATCTTGACACAAGATAGGTGCACGGTTTGCGCCAAATGTACCATTAGGCTCGGAAATCATTTTGGAGATACCCGATGGAACTTCTAGGTGATATGGGTCATGTGGAATCCTGCATCAGTCCATTTGGACTAGGGGGGAGTGTCGATGTAGGATAGGTGCACGGTTTGCGCCAAAGTTACCATTGGCTCAAAAATCATTTAATGAAAGCTCATTTCGGTCTGTTTGGAGATAGTGCTAATCTAGAGACACGATAGGTGCACGGTTTGCACCGAATGTACCATAGCCTCAAAATTCGCTTTGGACGCACCCAATGGTACTCCTTGGTGACGAGGCTCAAGTGAAAGCTCGTTTCAGTCCGTTTGGAGGTACTGCTAATCTTGACGCAAGATAGGTGCATGGTTTGCGCCAAATATACCATTGTGCCTGGAAATCGTTTTAGACCACCCGATTGAGCTCGTAGGTGACATGGGTCATGTAGAATCTCGCATCGGTCTATTTTGAGACGGTGTAGGGTCGATGTAAGATAGGTGCAGGGTTTGCGTCAAACGTACCATAGGCTCAGAAATCGTTTTGGACACACCCGAAGGTAGTCCTAGGTGACGAGCTCAAGTGAAAGCTCATTTTGGTCTGGTTGGAGATAGTGCTAATCTTGAGGCATGATTGGTGCACGGTTTGTGCCAAACATACCGCAGGCTCAAAAATCGCTTTGGACGCACCCGATGGTAATCTTAGGTGACGAGGCTCGAGTGAAAGCTCGTTTCGGTCTGTTTAGAGGTAGTGCTAATCTTGACGCAAGATAGGTGCATGGTTTGCGCCGAATGTACCATTAGGCTTGGAAATGGTTTTGGACACACCCGACGGAACTCCAAGCTGACATGGGTCATCTGGAATCTCACATCGGTCTGTTCGAAGATGGTGTTAGTGTCGATGCAAGGTGCACCATTTGCGCCAAACTTACCGCTAGCTCAAAATCATTTCATGGAAGATCATTTCTGTCTGTTTAGAGATAGTGTTAATCTTAACGCAAGATAGGAGCATGGTTTGCACCGAATGTACCATAGGATAGTAAATCATTTTGAATGCACCCGATGGTACTCCTAGATGATGAGGCTCAAGTGGATGGTCAGTTCTATCAATTTAGAGATAGTGCTAATATTGATACAAGATAGTTGCACGGTTTGCGCCGAATGTACCATAGGCTTAAAAATTGTTTTGGGCACACCTGATGGAACTCCTTGGTTACATGGGTCATTTGGAATCTCGCTTCTTTCTGTTTGGAGAGAGTGTTAGTGTCGGTGCAAGATAGGTGCACGGTTCGCACCAAACATACCATCGGCTCAGAAAATCGTTTTAGACATACCCGATGGTACTCCTAGGAGAGAGGCTCAAGTGGAAGCTCGTTCCGGTCTATTTGGAGATAGTGCTAATCTTGATGCAAGATCTGCATGGTTTAAGCCGAATGCAACATTGGCTAGTAAATCATTTTGGACGCACCTGAAGATTCTACTAGTAAATCATTGGCTAGTAAAGTTTGTTTTGGTCCACTTGGAGATAGTGGTAATCTTGACGTAAGATAGGCGCACGGTTTGTGCTGAATGTACCATTAGGCTTGGCAATCATTTTGGACACACCCGATGAATCTCCTACGTGACATGGGTCATGTGGAATCTCGCATCGGTCCGTTTGGATATGGTGTTATTGTCGCTATAAGGTGCACGGTTTGCGCCAAACATACCATGGCTCAAAAATCATTTTGGACACACCCAATGGTACTGCTAGGTGACGAGGCTCAAGTGGAAGCTCAACTCGGTTCGTTTGGTGCTAGTACTAATATTGAGGCAAGATAGGTGCACGGTTTGTGCCGAACGTACCATAGCCTTAAAAATGAATTTGGATGCACCTGATGGTACTCCTACGTGACAAGGCTCAAGTCGAAGGTCGATTTTGTCCGTTTAGAGATAGTGCTAATCTTGACCCAAGATAGGTGCATGGTTTGTGCCAGACGTACAATAGGCTCGAATATTGTTTCGGGCGCACCTGATGGAACTCCTAGGTGACGTGGATCATGTGATGTCTCGCTTATGTCTGTTTGGAGACAGTGTTAGTGTCGGTGCAAGATAGGTGCATGGTTTGCGCTAGACATACCATAGACTCATAAATAATTTTGGATGGACTTGATGGTACCACTAGGTGATGAGGCTTAAGTGGAAGATCATTTTGGTCTATTTGGACATAGTGCTAATCTTGTCGTAAGATAGGTGCACGGTTTGCATCGAACATACCTTAGCTCAGAAAATATTTTGGATGCACCCAATGGAACCCTTGGGTGATGTGGGTCATGTGAAATCTCACTTCTTTCTGTTTGGAGACAATGTTAGTGTCGGTGCAAGATTGGTGCACAGTTTGCGCCAAATGTACCATCGGCTCAGAAATCATTTTGGATGCACCCAATGGTACTCCAAGGTGAGAGGCTCAAGTGGAAGCTCATTTCGGTCCATTTGGAGATAGTGCTAATCTTGACACAAGATAGGTGCACAGTTTATGCCAAAAGTACCATAGGCTAGTAAATTGTTTTGGACGCACCCCTCGTACTCTAAGATGACGAGGCTCAAGTGACAGGTCATTTCGGTCCGCTTGGAGATAGCACTAATCTTAACACAAGATAGGTGCATGGTTTGCACCAAATGTACCATAGCCTCTAAAATCATTTTAGACACACCTGATGGTACTCCTATGTGATGAGGCTCAAGTGGAAAGTCGGTTCGGTCAATTTAGAGATAGTGCTAATCTTGATAAAAGAAAGGTGCACGGTTTGCACCGAACATACCATAGGCTCAAAATTTGTTTTGGGCACACCTGATGGAACTCTGAGGTGATGTGGGTCATGTGGAATCCTGCTTCTTTCTATCACTGCAAGATAGGTGTATGGATTGCGCTAGACGCACCATAGGCTTAGAAATCAATTTGGACGCACCTGATGGTACCACTAGGTGACAAGGCTCAAGTGAAAGCTCGTTTCGGTCAGTTTAGAGGTACTACAAATCTTGAACCAAGATAGGTGCACGGTTTGCACTAAATGCACCATAGGCTCAGAAATCGTTTTGGACGCACCTGATGGTACCACTAGGTGACAAGTTTCAAGTGGAAGCTTGTTTCAGTCCGTTTGTAGATAGTGCTAATCTTAACGCAAGATAGGTGCACGGTTTGCGCCAAATGTAACATAGGCCAGTAAATCGATTTGGATGCACCCGATGGTACTCCTAGGTGAGCAGGCTCAAGTGAAAGCTTGTTTTGGCTCGCTTTGAGATAGTGCTAATCTTGACGCAAGATAGGTGCACGGTTTGTGCCGAATGTACCATTAGGCTTAGAAATCACTTTGGACACATCCGTTGGAACACCTAGGTGGCATCGGTCATGTGGAATCTCGCATTAGTCAGTTTGGAGATGGTGTTAGTGTCGGTGTGTGGTGCATGATTTGCGCGAAATGTACCATTGGCTCAAAAATCATTTTGGACACACCCGATGGTACTCCTAGGTGATGAGGCTCAAGTGGAAGCTCTTTCGGTCTGTTTAGAGATACTGCTAATCTTGAGGCAAGATAGGTTCCCGGTTTGCACCAAACATACCATAGCCTCAAAAATCATTTTGGACGCACGCGATGGTACTCCTACATGATGAGGCTCAAGTGGAAGGTCGGTTCGGTCCAATTAGAGATAGTGCTAATCTTGACATAAGATAGGTGCATCGTTTACGCTAAACGTACGATAGGCTCAAAAATTGTTTTGGGCGCACCCGATGGAACTCCTAGGTGACGTGGGTCATTTGGAATCTCGCTTCTTTCTATTTGAAGACAGTGTTAGTGTCAGTGCAAGATAGGTGCATGGTTTGCGCTAGACGTACCACAAGCTCAAAAATTGTTTTGGACGCACCTGACGGTACCACTAGGTGACACGGCTCAAGTGGAAGCTCGTTTCGATCCGTTTGGAGATAGTGCTAATCTTGATGCAAGATAGGTGCACGGTTTGCGCTGAATATACCATTAGGCTTGGAAATCATTTTAGACACACCCAATGGAACTCCTAGGTGACATGGGTCATGTGGAATCTCGCATCGGTCCGTTTAGAGATGGTGTCAGTGTCAGTGTAGGATAGGTGCATAGTTTGCGCCAAACATACCATAGGCTCAAAATTCATTTTGGACACACCCGATGGCACTCCTAGGGGACGAAGCTCAAGTAGAAGCTGTTTCGATCTGTTTGGAGATAGTGCTAATCTTGAGGCAAGATAGGTGCACAGTTTGCGCCAAACATACCAAAGGCTGAAAAATCATTTTGGATGCACCCGATGGTTCTCCTACGTGATGAGGCTCAAGTGGAAGGTCAATTCGGTCCATTTAGAGATAGTGCTAATATTGACATAAGATAGGTGCACGGTTTGCTCCAAATGTACCTAGGTGATGTGGGTCATGTGGAATCTTCAGTCCACTTCGAGATGATGTTAGTGTCAGTGTAGGATAGGTGCATGATTTGCACCAAGCATACCATAGGCTCAAAAATCGGTTTGGACAAACCAGATGGTATTGCTAGGTGACGAGGTTCAAGTGGAAGCTCATTTCGGTCCGTTTGGAGATAGTGCTAATCTTGAGGCATGATAGGTGCACAGTTTGCGCTGATGTACCATTAGGCTTGGAAATCATTTTGAACACACCCGATGGAACTACTAGGAGTCACGGATCATGTGGAATCTCACTTCGGTCCATTTGGAGACGGTGTTAGTATCTTGTGGAAGCTCATTTCGGTCCATTTGGAAATAGTGCTAATCTTGAGGCATGATTGGTGCACGGTTTGTGCCAAATGTACCAAAGGCTCAAAAATCACTTTGGAGGCAACCGATGGTACTTCTAGGTGAGGAGGCTCGAGTGAAAGCTCGTTTCGGTCTATTTGGAGATAGTGCTAATCTTAACGTAAAACAGTTGCATGGTTTGCGTGGAATGTACCGTTAGGCTTAGAAATCATTTTGGACACACCCGATGGAACTCCTAGGTGACATTGGTCATGTGGAATCTCGTATCGGTCCATTCAGAGATGGTGTTAGTATCGGTGTAAGGTGCATAGTTTGCACCAAACATACCATTGGCTCAAAAATCATTTTGGAGACACCCAGTGGTACTCCTAGGTGATGAGACTCAAATGGAAGCTCATTTCAATCCGTTTCTTGATAGTGCTCATCTTGAGATAAGATACGTGCATGGTTTGCGCCAAACGTACCAGAGCATTAAAAATTGTTTTGGATGCACCCGATGGTAGTCCTAGGTGACAAGGCTCAAATGAAAGCTCGTTTCAGTCTGTTTGGAGATAGTGCTAATCTTAACACAAGATAGGTGCATGGTTTGCGTCGAATGTACCATTAGGCATGGAAATCGTTTTGGACACACCCGATGGTACTCCTAGGTGAGAGGCCCAAGTGAAAGCACGTTTCGGTCCGTTTGGAGATAGTGCTAATCTTGACGCAAGATGGGTGCATGGTTTGTGCTGAATGTTCCATAGGCTAGTAAATCAATTTGGACGCACCCGATGGTCCTCCTAGGTGACGAGGCCCAAGTAAAACCTCATTTTAGTCTGTTTGGACATAGTGCTAACCTTGATGCAACTCCTAGGTGACATCAATCATGTGGAATCTCGCATCGGTCCGTTTGGTGACGGTGATAGTGTCGGTGTAAGATAGGTGCACAGTTTGCACCAAACATACCATAGGCTCAAAAATTGTTTTGGATGCATCCGATGGTACCCCTAGGTGATGAAGCTCAAGTGGAAGCTCGTTTTGGTCCATTTGGAGATAGTGCTAATCTTGATGCAAGATAGGTGAACGGTTTGCGTCAAACATACCTTAGGCTCAAAAATCGTTTTGGACACACTCGATGGTACTCCGACGTGACGAGGCTCAAGTGGATGATCGATACGGTCCATTTATAGATAGTGCTAATTTTGACACAAGATAGGTGCACGGTTCGTACCGAACATACCATAGGCACGAAAATTGTTTTGGACGCACCCTATGGAACTCCTAGGTGACGTGGGTCATGGGAATCTCGCTTCTTTCCATTTGTGGGCAGTGTTAGTTTCGACGCAAGATAGGTGCATGGTTTGCGCTAGACGTGCCATAAGCTTAGAAATCGTGTTGGATGCACTAGATGGTACCACTATGTGATGACGCTTAAGTGGAAGCTCATTTCAGTCCATTTGGACATGGTACTAATGTTGATGCAAGATAGGTGCACCGTTTGTGTCAAACGTACCATAGGCTCAGAAATACTTTTGGACGCACCCAATGGAGCTCCTAGGTGACGTGGGTCATGTGGAATCTCAATTCTTTCCGTTTGGAGACAATGTTAGTGTCAGTGCAAGATAGGTGCACAGTTTTCGGTCCGTTTAGAGATAGTGCTAATCTGGATGCAACATAGGTGCATGGTTTGTGCTGAACGAACGATAGGCTAGTAAATCGTTTTGGATGCACCCGATGGTACTGCTAGATGACGAGGTTCAAGTGACAGCTCGTTTCAGTCCACATGGAGATAGTGCTAATCATAATGCAAGATAGGTAAACGGATTGCACCAAATGTACCATAGCCTCGAAAATTATTTTGGACGCACCCGATGGTACTCGTACGTGCCGAGGGTCAAGTGAAAGTTCAGTTTGTTCCATTTAGAGATAGTACTAATCATGACACAAGATAGATGCGTGATTTGCGCTGAACGTACCATAGGTTCAAAAATTGTTTTGGGCACACCTGATGGAACTCCTAAGTGGCGTGGGTCCTGTGGAATCTCGGTCGTTTATGTTTGGAGATAGTGTTACTCTCAGTGCAAGATAGGTGCATGATTTGCGCTAGACACATCATACCGAGGCTCAAGTGGAAGCCCGTTTCAGTCAGTTCAGAGAGAGTGCTAATCTTGATGCAAGATAGGTGTACGGTTTGCACCAAATGTACCATAGTCTCAGAAATTGTTTTGGATGAACCCGATGTAACTCCTAGGTGTTATGGGTCATGTGGAATCTCACTTCTTTCTGTTTAGAGACAGTGTTAGTTTCGGTGCAAGATAGGTGCATGGTTTGTGCCAAATATATCATCGGCTCAGGAATCATTTTGGACGCGCCCGATGGTACTCCTTGGTGTGAGGCTCAAGTGGAAGCTCATTCGGTCCATTTGTAGATAGTGCTAATCTTGACACAAGATAGGTGCACGGTTTACGCCAAACGTACCACATGCTAGTAAATCGATTTGGACACACCCGATGGTACTCCTAGGTGATAGGACTAAAGTGAAAGCTTGTTTCGGTCCACTTTGAGATAGTGCTAATCTTGACGCAAGATAGGTGCACGGTTTGTACCGAACATACCATTAGGCATGGAAATCATTTTGGACACATCCGAAAGAACTCCTAGGTGACATGGGTTAGGTGGAATCTCACATCGGTCCATTCGAAGATGGTGTTAGTGTTGGTGTAAGGTGCACCGTTTGCGCCAAACCTACCATTGGCTCAAAAATCATTTTGGACACACCTGATTATACTCCTAAGTGATGAGGCTCAAGTGGAAGCTCATTTTGATCAGTTTGGAGATAGTGTTAATCTGAGGCAAGATAGGTGCATGGTTTGCGCCAAACATACCACAGGCTCAAAAATCATTTTGGACGCACCCGATGGTTCTACTACGTGATGAGACTCAAGTGGAAGCTCGTTTCGGTCCATTTGGAGATAATGCTAATTTTGAGGCATGACAGGTGTACGGTTTGTGCCAAACATCCCATTAGCTCAGAAATCATTTTGCACACACCCGACGGTACTCCTACGTGAGAGGCTCAAGTGGAAGCACGTTTTAGTCTGTTTGGAGATAGTGCTACGCAAAATAGGTGCACTGTTTACGCTGAGCATACCACATGCTAGTAAATCATTTTGGACGCTCCTGATGGTACTCCCAGGTGATGAGGCTCAAGTGAAAGCTCATTTCGGTCCGTTTGGAGATAGTACTATTCTTGACGCAAGATAGGTGCATCATTTGCGCCGAATGTACCAGTAGGCTTGGAAATCATTTTGGACACATACCATGGAACTCCTAGGTGACATGGGTCATGTGGAATCTCACGTCGATCCATTTGGAGACGGTGTAAGTGTTGGTGTAAGATAGGTGCATGGTTTGTGCCAAACCTATCATAGGCTCCGAAATCATTTTGCACACACCCGATGGTACTCGTAGGTGATGAGGGTCAAGTGGAAGCTCGATTCGGTACGTTTGGAGATAGTGCTAATCTTGAGACATGATTGGTGCACGGTTTATGCCAAACGTACCATAGGCTCAAAAATTGCTTTGGACGTACCCGATGGTACTCCTAGGTGATGAGGCTCAAGTGAAAGCTCATTTCGGTCCATTTGGAGGTAGTGCTAATCTTGACACAAGATAGGTGCACGGTTTGTGCCGAATGTCCCAATAGGCTTGGAAATCATTTTGGACACACTCAACAAAACTCCAAGGCGACATGGGTCATGTGGAATCTCGTATTGATCCGTTCAAAGATGGTGTTTGTGTCAGTGTAAGTTGCACGGTTTGCGCCAAACTTACCATTGGCTCAAAAATCATGGTGGACACACCTAATGGTACTCCTAGATGATGGGGCTCAAATGGAAGCTCATTTCGGTTTGTTTGGAGATAGCGCTAATCTTGAGAGAAGATAGGTGCATGGTTTGCGGCGAATGTACCATAGCCTCAAAAATCATTTTGGAGAAGCCCAATGGTACTCCTAGGTGATCAGGTTTAAGTGAAAGCTTATTTCAATCAGTTTGGGTATAGTGCTAATTGTTATGCAAGACAGGTGCACAGCTTGCGCCGAATGTACCATTATGCTTGGAAATCATTTTGGACACACCCGATGGAACTCCTAGGTGACATGGGTCATGTGGAATTTCGCATCACTACATTTGGAGATGGTGTTAGCTCAAGGTAAGATTGGTCCACGGTTTGCGCAAAACGTACCAGAGGCTCAGAAATCATTTTGGTCACACCCGATGGTACTCCTAGGTGCTGGGGCTCAAGTGAAAGCTCGTTTCGGTCCGTTTGGAGGTAGGGCTAACCTTGACGCAAGATAGGTGCACAGTTTGCACAGAATGTACCATTAGGTTCAAAAATCATTTTGGACACACCCGACGGAACTCCAAGTTGACATGGGTCATGTGGAAACTCGCATCAGTCTGTTCGGAGATGGTGTTAGTGTCGATGTAAGTTGCACGGTTTGTGCAAAACTTACCATTTGCTCAAAAATCATTTTGAACACACCCGATGGTACTCCTAGGTGATGAGGCCCAAATGGAAGCTCATTTTGGTGTATTTGGAGATAGTGTTAATCTTGAGATAAGATATGTGTAAGGTTTATGCTGGATGTATCATAGCCTCAAAAATTGTTTTGGAGGCACCCGATGGTGGTCCTAGTTGAGAGGCCCAAGTGAAACCTCATTTTAGTCTGTTTGGAGATAGTGCTAACCTTGACGCAAGATAGGTGCACAGTTTGTGCCATGTATACCATTAGGCTTGGAAATTATTTTAGACAAACCCGATGGTACTCCTAGGTGACGAGGCCCAAGTGAAACCTCATTTTAGTCTGTTTAGAGATAGTGCTAACCATGACGCAAGATAGGTGCATAGTTTGTGCCAATCTACCATTAGACTTGGAAATCATTTTGGACACACCCGATGGAACTCCTTGGTGACATGGGTCATGTGGAATCTCACATCGGTCCATTTGGTGACGGTGATGGAACTCTTAGGTGATGTGGGTCATGTGGAATCTCATTTTTTTGTTTAGAGACAATGTTAGTGTCGGTACAAAAAAGGTGCATGGTTTGCGCCAAAGATACCATCGGCTCAGGAATCCTTTTGGACGCGCCCGATGGTACTCCTTGGTGTGAGACTCAAGTGGAAGCTCATTTCGGTCCATTTGGAGATAGTGTTATTCTTGACGCAAGATAGGTGCACGGTTTGCGCTAAATGTACCATAGGCTAGTAAATCAATTTAGACACACCCGATGCTACTCCTAGGTGATAAGGCTGAAGTGAAAGCTCATTTTGGTCTGCTTCGAGATAGTGCTAATATTGACGCAAGATAGGTGCACAGTTTGTGCCGAACGTACCATTAGGCTTGGAAATCATTTTGGACACATCCGAAGGAACTCCTAGGTGACATGGGTTAGGTGGAATCTCACATCGGTCCATTTGAAGATGGTGTTAGTGTTGGTGTAAGGTGCACCGTTTGCACCAAACGTACCATTGGCTCAAAAATCGTTTTGGACACCCGATTGTACTCCAAGGGGATGAGGCTCAAGTGGAAGCTCATTTCGATCAGTTTGGAGATAGTGTTAATCTTGAGGCATGATAGGTGCACGGTTTGCGCCAAGCATACTAGAGGCTCAAAAATCATTTTGGACGCACTAGATGGTTCTCCTATGTGATGAGGCTCAAGTGGATGCTCGTTTCGGTCCGTTTGGACATAATGCTAATTTTGAGGCATGATAGCTGCACAGTTTGTGCCAAACATCCTATTGGCTCAGAAATCATTTTGGACACACCCGACGGTACTCCTACGTGAGAGGCTCAAGTGGAAGCTTGTTTTGGTCCATTTGGAGATAGTGCTACGCAAGATAAGTGCACGGTTTACACAAGAATGTACCACTGGCTTGTAAATCATTTTGGACGCTCCTGATGGTACTCCCAGGTGATGAGGCTCAAGTGAAAGCTCGTTTCGGTCCGTTTGGAGATAGTACGAATCTTGACGCAAGATAGGTCCATGGTTTGCGCTGAACGTACCAGTAGGCATGGAAATCATTTTGGACACACTCGATGGAACTCCTAGGTGACATGGGTCATGTGGAATCTTGCGTCGGTCCATTTGGAGATGTTGTTAGTGTTGGTGTAAGATAGGTGCACGGTTTGCGCCAAACCTATCATAGGCTTTGAAATCGTTTTGGACAAACCCAATGGTACTCCTAGGTGATGAGGGTCAAGTGGAAGCTCGTTTCGGTATGTTTAGAGATAGTGCTAATCTTGAGGCATGATTGGTGCACGGTTTATGCCAAACGTACCATAGGCTCAAAAATCGCTTTGGACGTACCCGATGGTACGCACCCGATGGAACTCTTAGGTGATGTGGGTCGTGTGGAATCTCTTAGGTGATGTAAACTCTTGATGTGGGCCATGTGGGTCATGTGGGTCATGTGGAATCGCTTTGGACGTACCATTGGCTCAAAAATCATGGTGGACACACCCGATGGTACTCCAGATGACGGGGTTCAAATGGAAGCTCATTTCGGTTTGTTTGGAGATAGTGCTAATCTTGAGAGAAGTTAGATGCACGGTTTGCGCTGAATGTACCATGGCCTCAAATTTTTTTTGAGGAACCCAATGGTACTCCTAGGTGATTAGGCTCAAGTGAAAGCTTGTTTCAGCCCATTTATATATAGTGCTAATTTTTATGCAAGACAGGTGCATGGTTTGCGCCGAATGTACCATTATGCTTGAAAATCATTTCAGACAAACCTGATGAAACTCCTAGGTGACATGGGTCATGTGGAATCTCGCATTGCTACATTTAGAGATGGTGTTAGAGTCGATGTAGGATTGGTGCACGGTTTGCGCAAAACGCACCATAGGCTCAGAAATCGTTTTGGACACACCCAATGGTACTCCTAAGTGTCGAAGCTCAAGTGAAAGCTCGTTCCGGTCCGTTTGGAGATAGTGCTAATCTTGAGGCATGATTGGTGCACGATTTGTGCTAAACGTACCATAGGCTAAAAAATCACTGTGGATGCACCCAATGGTACTCCTAGGTGTCGAGGCTCAAGTGAAAGCTCGTTTCAGTTCGTTTGGAGATAGTGCTAAACTTGAGGCATGATTGGTGCACGGTTTGCGCTAAATGTACCATTAGGCCTAGAAATCATTTTGGACGCACTTGATGGAAATCCTAGGTGACATGGGACATGTGGAATCTCGCATCGGTCTGTTTGGAGATGGTGTAAGTGTTAGTGTAAGGTGCACGATTTGTGCCAAACTTACCATTGCCTCAAAAATCATTTAATGGAAGCTCATTTCGGTTTGTTTGGAGATAGTGCTAACCTAGAGACACGATAGGTGCATGGTTTGCACCGAGCATACCATAGCCTCAAAATTCATTTTGGAGGCACCCAATGGTACTCCTAGGTGACAAGGCTCAAGTGAAAGCTCGTTTCAGTAGGTTTGGAGGTAGTGCTAATCTTGATGCAAGATAGGTTCACGGTTTGCGCTAAATATACCATTATGCTTGGAAATCATTCCGGTCACACCCGATGGAGCTCCTAGGTGACATGGGTCATGTGGAATCTCGCATCAGTCCATTTTGAGACGGTGTTAGTGTCGATGTAAGATAGGTGCATGGCTTGTGCCAAACGTACCATAGGCTCAGAAATAATTTTGGATACACCCGATGGTACTCTTAGGTGACGAGCTCAAGTGGAAGCTCATTTCGGTACGTTTGAAGATAGTGCTAATCTTGAGGCATGATTGGTGTACGGTTTGTGCCAAACGTACCATAGGCTCAAAAATCGCTTTGGACACACCTGATGGTAATCTTAGGTGACGAGGCTCGAGTGAAAGCTCGTTTTGGTCTGTTTGGAGGTAGTTCTAATCTTGACGCAAGATAGGTGCACGTTTTGTGCCAAATGTACCATTAGGCTTGGAAATCATTTCGGACAAACCTGACGGAACTCTAAGGTGACGTGGGTCATGTGGAATCTTGCAACGGTCCATTCAGAGATGGTGTTAGCGATGGTGTAAGTTGCACGGTTTGTGCCAAACTTACCATTGGCTCAAAAATCATGTTGGACACATCCGATGGTACTCCTAGGTGATGAGGCTCAATGGATGCTCATTTTGGTCTATTTGAAGATAGTGTTAATATTGAGAAAAGATATGTGCAAGGTTTGCGCTGAATGTATCATAGCCTCAAAAATTGTTTTGGAGGCACCCGATGATAGTCCTAGATGACGAGGCTCAAGTGAAAGCTCGTTTCTGTCCATTTGGATGTAGTGCTAGTTTTTACGCAAGACAGGTGCACGATTTGCGCCGAATGTAACATTATGCTTGGAAATCATTTCGGACACACCCGATGGAACTCCTAGATGACATGGGTCATGTGGAATCTCGCATCGGTCCATTTGGAGATAGTGATAGTGTCGATGTAAGATAGGTGCACGGTTTGCGCCAAACATACCATATGCTCAAAAATTATTTTGGACACACCTGACATTACGCCTAGGTGACGAGGCTTAAGTAGAAGCTTGTTTCGGTCCGTTTGAAGACAGTGTTAATTTTGAGCCATGATAGGTGCATGGTTTGTGCCAAACGTGCCATAGGCTCAAAAATCGCTTCAAACGCACCCGATGGTACTCCTTGGTGGCAGGCTCGAGTGAAAGCTCGTTTCGATCCATTTGGAGGTAGTGCAAATCTTTACACAAGATTGGTGCACGGTTTACACTGAATGTACCATTTGGCGTGGATATCATTTTGGACACACTTGATGAAACTCCTAGGTGACATGGGTTGTGTGGAATCTCGCATCGGTCTGTTCGGAGATGGTATTAGTGTCAGTGTAAGGTGCATGGTTTGGGCCCAACTTACCATTGGCTCAAAAATCATTTTGGACAAACCCGATAGTACTCCTAGGTGATGAGACTCAAATGGAACTCATTTTGGTCCGTTTCGAGATAGTGGTAATCTTGTGGCTTGATTGGTGCAAGGTTTGTGCCAAACATACCATAGGCTCAAAAATAACTTTGGACGCACCCAATTTTTACGCGTAGGTGACGAGGCTCTAGTGAAAGCTCATTTTGGTCTGTTTGGAGGCAGTGCTAATCTTGACGCAAGACTGGTGCATGGTTTGTGCCGAATGTACCATTAGGCATAGAAATCATTTTGGACAAGCCCGATGGAACTTCTAGATGACATAGGACATGTGGAATCCCACCTTGGTCCATTTGGACATAGTCTTAGTGTCGATGTAAGATAGGTGCATGTTTGCACCAAACTTACCATTGGCTCAAAAATCATTTAATGGAAGCTCATTTCGATCTGTTTGGAGATAGTGCTAACCTAGAGACACGATAGGAGCACGGTTTGCGCCGAACGTACCATAGCCTCAAAATTCATTTTGGAGGCACCCGATGGTACTCCTAGGAGATGAGGCTCAAGTGAAAGCTTGTTTCAGTCCGTTTGGAGGTAGTGCTAATCTTGACGCAAGATAGGTGCATGGTTTGCGCCAAATGTACCATTATTCTTGGAAATCATTTCGGACACACCCAATGGAGCTCCTAGGTGACATGGGTCATGTGGAATCTCACATCGGTCCATTTTAAGACGGTATTAGTGTCGATGTAAGATAGGTGCATGGTTTGTGCCAAACATACCATAGGCTCAGAAATTATTTTGGACACACCTGATGGTACTCCTAGGTGACGAGCTCAAGTGGAAGCTCATTTCGGTCCGTTTGGAGATAGTACTAATCTTGAGGCATGATTGGTTCACGGTTTGTGCCAATGTACCATAGGCTCATAAATCACTTTGGACACACCCGATGGCAATCTTAGGTGATGAGGCTCGAGTGAAAGCTCGTTTCGGTCTGTATGGAGCTAGTGCTAATCTTGACGCAAGATAGGTGCACGTTTTGCACTGAATGTACCATTAGGCTTGGAAACCATTTTGGACATGCCCGACGGAACTCCAAGGTGACAGAGGTCATGTGGAGTCTTGCATCGGTCCATTCAGAGATGGTGTTAGTGTCGATGTAATTTGCACGGTTTGCACCAAACTTACCATTGGCTCAAAAATTTTTGGACACACCCGATGTACTCCTAGGTGATGAGGCTCAAATAGAAGCTCATTTTGGTCTATTTGAGGATAGTGTTAATCTTGAGAGAAGATATGTGCAAGGTTTGCGCTGAATGTATCAGAGCCTCAAAAATTGTTTTAGAGGCACCTGATGGTAGTCCTAGGTGACGAGGTTCAAGTGAAAGCTCGTTTCAGTCCGTTTGGAAAAAGTGCTAATTTTTACGCAAGATAGGTGCACGGTTTGCGCTGAATGTACCATTATGCGTGGAAATCATTTCGGACACACCCGATGGAACTCCTAGGTGGCATGGGTCATGTGGAATCACACATCTGTCCATTTGCAGACGGTGTTAGTGTCGATGTAAGATAGGTGCACGGTTTGTGCCAATCGTACCATAGGCTCAAAAATCGTTACAGACACACCTGATGGTACTCCTAGGTGACGAGGCTCAAGTAGAAACTCGATTCGGTCCATTTGGAGATAGTGCTAATTTTGACCCTTGATAGGTGCACGATTTGTGCCAAACGTACCATAGGCTCAAAAATATCTTTGAACGCATCTGATGGTACTCCATGGTGAAAGGCTCGAGTGAAAGCTCGTTTCAGTCCATTTGGAGATAGTGCTAATCTTGACGCAAGATAGGTGCATGGTTTGCGCCGAATGTACCATTAGGCGTGGATATCATTTTGGACACACCTAATGGAACTCCTAGGTACATGGGTTATGTGGAATCTCACATCGGTCCGTTTGGAGATGGTGTTAGTGTCAGTGTAAGGTGCACGGTTTGCGCTCAACTTACCATTGGCTCAAAAATCATTTTGGCCAAACCTGATAGTGCTCCTAGGTGATGGGGCTCAAACAGAAATCATTTTGGTATATTTGGAGATAGTGCTAATCTTGTGGCTTGATTGGTGCATGGTTTGTGCTAAACGTACCATAGGCTCAAAAATCACTTTGGATGCACCTAATTTTTATGCCTAGGTGACAAGGTTCGAGTGAAAGCTCGTTTCGGTCTGTTTGGAGGTAGTGCTAATCTTGACGCAAGATTGGTGCACGGTTTGCGCTGAATGTACCATTAGGCTTGGCAATCATTTTGGACACACCCGATGAAACTCCTACGTGACATGGGTCATGTGGAATCTCGCATCGGTCCATTTGGATATGGTGTTATTGTCGGTATATGGTGCACGGTTTGCGCCAAACATACCATGGCTCAAAAATTGTTTTGGACACACCCAATGGTACTGCTAGGTGGCGAGGCTCAAGTGGAAGCTCAACTCGGTCCGTTTGGAGATAGTACTAATCTTGAGGCAAGATAGGTGCACGATTTGTGCCGAACGTACCATAGCCTTAAAAATCATTTTAGAGGCACCCGATGGTACTCCTAGGAGACGAGGCTCAAGTGAAAGCTTGTTTCAGTCCGTTTGGAGGTAGTGCTAATCTTGACGCAAGATAGGTGCACGGTTTGCACCAAATGTACCATTATTCTCAGAAATCATTTCGGACACACCCAATGGAGCTCCTAGGTGACATGGGTCATGTGGAATCCCACATTGGTCCATTTTGAGACGGTATTAGTGTCGATGTAAGATAGGTGCATGGTTTGTGCCAAGCATACCATTGGCTCAGAAATTATTTTGGACACACCCGATGGTACTCCTAGGTGACGAGCTCAAGTGGAAGCTCATTTCGGTCCGTTTGGAGATAGTACTAATCTTGAGGCATGATTGGTTCACGGTTTGTGCCAATGTACCATAGGCTCATAAATCACTTTGGACACACCTGATGGTAATCTTAGGTGATGAGGCTCGAGTGAAAGCTCATTTCGGTCTGTATGGAGCTAGTGCTAATCTTGACGTAAGATAGGTGCACGTTTTGCACCGAATGTACCATTAGGCTTGGAAACCATTTTGGACATGCCCGATGGAACTCCAAGGTGACATAGGTCTTGTGGAGTCTCGCATCGGTCCATTCAGAGATGGTGTTAGTGTCGATGTAATTTGCACGGTTTGCGCCAAACTTACCATTGGCTCAAAAATTATTTTGGACACACCCGATGGTACTCCTAGGTGATGAGGCTCAAATAGAAGCTCATTTTGGTCTATTTGAGGATAGTGTTAATCTTGAGAGAAGATATGTGCAAGGTTTGCGCTGAATGTATCATAGCCTCAAAAATTGTTTTAGAGGCACCTGATGGTAGTCCTAGGTGACAAGGTTCAAGTGAAAGCTCGTTTCAGTCCGTTTGGAAATAGTGCTAATTTTTACACAAGACAGCTGCACGGTTTGCGCCAAATGTACCATTATGCGTGGAAATCATTTTGGACACACCCGATGGAACTCCTAGGTGGCATGGGTCATGTGGAATCACACATCTGTCCATTTGCAGACGGTGTTAGTGTCGATGTAAGATAGGTGCACGGTTTGTGCCAATCATACCATAGGCTCAAAAATCGTTACAGACACACCTGATGGAACTCCTAGGTGATGAGGCTCAAGTAGAAACTCGATTCGGTCCATTTGGAGATAGTGCTAATTTTGACCCATGATAGGTGCACGATTTATGCCAAACGTATCAGAGGCTCAAAAATCTCTTTGAACGCATCCGATGGTACTCCATGGTGACAGGCTCGAGTGAAAGCTCGTTTCAGTCCATTTGGAGATAGTGCTAATCTTGACGCAAGATAGGTGCATGGTTTGCGCCGAATATACCATTAGGCGTGGATATCATTTTGGACATACCTAATGGAACTCCTAGGTACATGGGTTATGTGGAATCTCGCATCGGTCCGTTTGGAGATAGTGTTAGTGTCAGTGTAAGGTGCACGGTTTGTGCTCAACTTACCATTGGCTCAAAAATCATTTTGGCCAAACCTGATAGTACTCTTAGGTGATGAGGCTCAAACGGAACTCATTTTGGTCTATTTGGAGATAGTGCTAATCTTGTGGCATGATTGGTGCACGGTTTGTGCTAAACGTACCATAGGCTCAAAAATCACTTTGGATGCACCCAATTTTTATGCCTAGGTGACAAGGTTCGAGTGAAAGCTCGTTTCGGTCTGTTTGGAGGTAGTGCTAATCTTGACGCAAGATAGGTGCACGGTTTGCGCTGAATGTACCATTAGGCTTGGCAATCATTTTGGACACACCCGATGAAACTCCTACGTGACATGGGTCATGTGGAATCTCGCATCGGTCCATTTGGATATGGTGTTATTGTCGGTATATGGTGCACAGTTTGCGCCAAACATACCATGGCTTAAAAATTGTTTTGGACACACCCAATGGTACTGCTAGGTGACGAGGCTCAAGTGGAAGCTCAACTCGGTCCGTTTGGAGATAGTACTAATCTTGAGGCAAGATAGGTGCAAGGTTTGTGCTGAACGTACCATAGCCTTAAAAATCATTTTGGACACACCTGATGGTACTCCTACGTGACGAGGCTCAAGTGGAAGGTCGATTTTGTCCATTTAGAGATAGTGCTAACCTTGACATAAGATAGGTGCATGGTTTGCGCCAGACGTACCATAGGCTCGAATATTGTTTTGGGCGCACCTGATGGAACTCCTAGGTGACTGGGTCATGTGATGTCTCACTTCTTTCTGTTTGGAGGCAGTGTTAGTGTCGGTGCAAGATAGGTGCATGGTTTGCGCTAGACGTACCATAGACTCATAAATCATTTTGGACGGACCTGATGGTACCACTAGGTGATGAGGCTTAAGTGGAAGATCATTTTGGTCCGTTTGGACATAGTGCTAATCTTGTCGAAAGATAGGTGCACGGTTTGCATCGAACATACCATAAGCTCAGAAATTATTTTGGATGCACCCAATAGAACTCTTGGGTGATGTGGGTCATGTGAAATCTCACTTATTTCTGTTTGGAGACAATGTTAGTGTCGGTGCAAGATTGTTGCACAGTTTGCGCCAAACGTACCATCGGCTCAGAAATCATTTTGGATGCACCCAATGGTACTCCAAGGTGAGAGGCTCAAGTGGAAGCTCATTTCGGTCCATTTGGAGATAGTGCTAATCTTGACGCAAGATAGGTGCACGGCTTATGCCGAACGTACAATAGGCTAGTAAATTATTTTGGATGCACCCTTCGTACTCTAAGATGACGAGGCTCAAGTGACAGGTCATTTTGGTTCACTTGGAGATAGCGCTAATCTTGACCAAGATAGGTGCATGGTTTGCACCAAAGTACCATAGCCTCTAAAATCATTTTAGACACACCTGATGGTACCCCTACGTGATGAGGCTCAAGTGGAAAGTCGGTTCGATCAATTTAGATATAGTGCTAATCTTGACAAAAGATGGGTGCACGGTTTGCTCCGAACATACCACAGGCTCAAAATTTGTTTTGGGCACACCCGATGGAACTCCGAGGTGATGCGGGTCATGTGGAATCCCGCTTCTTTCTATTTGGAGAAAGCATTAGTGTTGCTGCAAGATAGGTGTATGGTTTGCGCTAGACGCACCATAGGTTTAGAAATCAATTTGGACGCACCTGATGGTACCACTTGGTCACAAGGCTCAAGTTAAAGCTCATTTCGGTCAGTTTGGAGGTACTACAAATCTTGAACCAAGATAGGTGCACGGTTTGCACTAAATGCACCATAGGCTCAGAAATCATTTTGGACGCACCTGATGGTACCACTAGGTGACAAGTTTTAAGTGGAAGCTTGTTTCAGTCCGTTTGTAGATAGTGCTAATCTTAACGCAAGATAGGTGCACGGTTTGCGCCAAATGTAACATAGGCTTGTAAATCGATTTGGATGCACCCGATGGTACTCCTAGGTGAGGAGGCTCAAGTGAAAGCTTGTTTTGGCTCGCTTCGAGATAGTGCTAATCTTGACGCAAGATAGGTGCACGGTTTGTGCCGAATGTACCATTAGGCTTAGAAATCATTTTGGACACATCCGATGGAACTCCTAGGTGGCATGGGTCATGTGGAATCTCGCATTAGTCAGTTTGGAGATGGTGTTAGTGTCAGTGTACGGTGCACGGTTTGCGCGAAATGTACCATTGGCTTAAAAATCGTTTTGGACACACCCGATGGTACTCCTAGGTGATGAGGCTCAAGTGGAAGCACTTTCAGTCTGTTTAGAGATACTACTAATCTTGAGGCAAGATAGGTGCCCGGTTTGCACCAAACATACCATAGCCTCAAAAATCATTTTAGACGCACTCGATGGTACTCCTACAAGATGAGGCTCAAGTGGAAGGTCGATTCGGTCCAATTAGAGATAGTTTTAATCTTGACACAAGATAGGTGCACCGTTTACGCTAAACGTATCATAGGCTCAAAAATTGTTTTGGGCGCACCCGATGGAACTCCTAGGTGACGTGGGTCATGTGGAATCTCGCTTCTTTCTGTTTGGAGACAGTGTTAGTGTCGGTGAAAGATAGGTGCATGGTTTGTGCTAGACGTACCATAAGCTCAAAAATTGTTTTGGACGCACCTGACGGTACCACTAGGTGACACGGCTCAGTGGAAGCTTGTTTCGATCCGTTTGGAGATAGTGCTAATCTTGATGCAAGATAGGTGCACGGTTTGCACCAAATATACCATTAGGCTTGGAAATCATTTTAGACACACCCAATGGAACTCCTAGGTGACATGGGTCATGTGGAATCTCGCATCGATCCGTTTAGAGATGGTGTTAGTGTCAGTGTAGGATAGGTGCATAATTTGCGCCAAACATACCATAGGCTCAAAATTCATTTTGGACACACCTGATGGCACTCCTAGGTGACAAAGCTCAAGTAGAAGCTATTTCGATATGTTTGGAGATAGTGCTAATCTTGAGGCAAGATAGGTGCACAGTTTGCGCCAAACATACCATAGGCTGAAAAATCATTTTGGATGCACCCGATGGTTCTCCTATGTGATGAGGCTCAAGTGGAAGGTCAATTCGGTCCATTTAGAGATAGTGCTAATTTTGACACAAGATAGGTGCATGGTTTGCGCCAAATATACCTAGGTGATATGGGTCTTGTGGAACCTTCGGTCCACTTGGAGATGATGTTAGTGTCAGTGTAAGATAGGTGCACGGTTTGCACCAAACGTACCATAGGCTCAAAAATCAGTTTGGACAAACCAGATGGTATTGCTAGGTGACGAGGTTCGAGTGGAAGCTCGTTTCGGTCCATTTGGAGATAGTGCTAATCTTGAGGCATGATAGGTGCATAGTTTGCGCCAATGTACCATTAGGCTCGGAAATCATTTTGAACACACCCGATGCAACTACTAGGAGTCACGGATCATCTGGAATCTCACTTCAGTCCATTTGGAGACGGTGTTAGTGTCGGTGTAAGATAGGTGGATGGTTTGTGCCAAACATACCATAGGCTCAAAAATCATTTTGGACACACCCAATGGTACTCCTAGGTGACGAGAATCCGGTGGAAGCTTGTTTCGGTCCATTTGGAAATAGTGCTAATCTTGAGGCATGATTGGTGCACGGTTTGTGCCAAATGTACCAAAGGCTCAAAAATCACTTTGTAGGCACCCGATGGTACTCCTAGGTGATAAGGCTCGAGTGAAAGCTCGTTTCGGTCTATTTAGAGATAGTGGTAATCTTGACGTAAAATAGTTGCATGGTTTGCACTGAATGTATCATTAGGCTTAGAAATCATTTTGGACACACCCGATGGAACTCCTAGGTGACATTGGTCATGTGGAATCTCGCATCGGTCCATTCAAAGATGGTGTTAGTGTTGGTGTATGGTGCATAGTTTGCACCAAACTTACCATTGGCTCAAAAATTATTTTGGAGACACCTGATGGCACTCCTAGGTGATGAGACTCAAATGGAAGCTCATTTCGGTCCATTTCTTGATAGTGCTAATCTTGAGATAAGGTAGGTGCACGGTTTGCGCCAAACGTACTAGAGCGTTAAAAATTGTTTTGGATGCACCCGATGGTACTCCTAGGTGACAAGGGTCAAATGAAAGCTCGTTTCAGTCTGTTTGGAGATAGTGCTAATCTTAACACAAGATAGGTGCATGGTTTGCGTCGAATGTACCATTAGGCTTGGGAATCATTTCGGAGACATCCGATGGAACTCCTAGGTGACATGGGTCATGTGGTATCTCGTATCGGTCCGTTTGGAGATAGTGTTAGTGTTAGTGTAGGATAGGTGCACAATTTACGCCAAACATACCATAGGCTCAAAAATCATTTTGGACACACCCGTTGGTACTCCTAGGTGACGAAGCTCAAGTGGAAGTTGTTTCGGTCTGTTTGGAGATAGTGCTAATCTTGAGGCAAGATAGGTGCAGGATTTGTGCCAAACATACAATAGGCTCAAAAATCATTTTGGATGCACCCGATGGTTCTCCTACGTGATGAGGCTCAAGTGGAAGGTCAGTTCAGTCCATTTAGAGATGGTGCTAATCTTGACACAAGATAGGTGCACAGTTTGCGCCAAACGTACCTAGGTGATATGGGTCATGTGGAATATCGTATCGGTCCACTTGGAGACGATGTTAGTGTTAGTGTAAGATAGGTGCATGGTTTGCACCAAACATACCATAGGCTTAGAAATCGGTTTAGACAAACCCGATGGAACTCCGAGATGACGAGGCTCAAGTGGAAGCTCAAAAATTGCTTTGGATGCCCCTGATGGTACTCCTAGGTGACGAGGTTCGAGTGAAAGCTCGTTTCGGTCCGTTTGGAGAAAGTGCTAATCTTGATGTGAGATAGGTGCACAGTTTGCACCAATGTACCATTAGGCTTGCAAATCATTTTGAACACACCCGATGGAACTCCTAGGTGTCACGGATCTTGTGGAACCTTGCATCGGTCCATTTGGAGACGGTGTTAGTGTCGGTGTAAGATAGGTAGACGGTTTGCGCCAAACATACAATAGGCTCAAAAATCATTTTGGGCACACCCGATGGTACTCCTAGGTGACGAGGCTCCTGTGGAAGCTCGTTTCGGTCCGTTTGGACATAGTGCTAATCTTGACGCAATATAGGTGCATGGTTTGTGCCGAATATACCATTAAGCTTGGAAATCATTTTGGAGATACCTGATGGAACTCCTAGGTGACATGGGTCATGTGGAATCTCACTTTAGTCCATTCGGAGATGGTGTTAGTGTCAGTGTAAGGTGGACAGTTTGCACCAAATGGAAGCTCATTTTGGTCCATTTGGTGATAGTGCTAATCTTGAGATAAGATAGGTGCACGGTTTGCGTCAAATGTACCATAGCATCAAAAAATGTTTTGGACGCACCCGATGGCACTCCTAAGTGATGAGGCTCAAGTGGAAGCTCGTTTTAGTCCGTTTGGAGATAGTGCTAATCCTAACACAAGATCGTTGCACAGTTTGCGTCAAATGTACCGTTAGGCTTGGAAATCATTTCGGACACACCCGATGGTACTCCTAGGTGACATGGGTCATGTGGAATCTCACATCACCCATTTGGAGATGGTGTTAGTGTCGGTGTAAGATGGTGCACGGTTTGTGCCAATCATACCATAGGCTCAGAAATCATTTTGGACACACCCGATGGTACTCCTAGGTGACGCGGCTCGAGTGGAAGCTCTTTTCAGTCTGTTTGGAGGTAGTGCTAATTTTGAGGCATGATAGGTGCACGGTTTGTGCAAAACATCCCATTGGCTCAGAAGTCATTTCGGACACACCCGATGATACTCCTAGGTGATGAGGCTCAAGTGGAAGCTTATTTTGGTCTGTTTGGATATAGTGCTAATCTTGAGGCAAGATAGGTGCACGGTTTGCACCAAATGTAGCATAGGCCGAAAAATCATTTTGGACACACCTAATGGTACTCCTATGTGACAAGGCTCAGGTGGAAGGTCTGTTTGGTCCATTTAGAGATAGTGCTAATCTTGACACAAGATAGGTGCATGGTTTGCGCCGAACGCACCATAGGCCCGAAAATTGTTTTGGACACACCCGATGGAACTCCTAGGTGACATATGGGTCATGTCAAATCTCATTTCTTTCTGTTTGGAGACAGTGCTAGTTTCGGTGCAAGATAGTTCCATGGTTTGCGCTAGACATACTATGGGCTTAGAAATCATTTTAAACGCACCTAATGGTACATCTAGGTGACAAGGCTCAAGTGGAAGCTCTTTTTGGTCCGTTTGGAGATAGAGCTAATGTTGACGCAAGACAGGTGCATGGTTTGCGTCTAATGTACCATAGGCTCAGAAATCATTTTGGACGCACCTAATGGAACTCCTAGGTGACGTGGGTCATGTGGAATCTCACTTCTTTCTGTTTGGAGATAGTGTTAGTGTCGGTGCAAGATAGGTGCACGGTTTGTGCCAAACATACCGTCGGCTCAGAAATCGTTTTGGAACACTCGATGGTAATCCTAGGAGAGAGGCTCAAGTGGAAGCTCATTTCGGTCCGTTTGGAGATAGTGCTCATCTGGACGCAAGATAGGTGCACGGTTTACGTCGAATGTATCATAGGCTCAAAAATCATTTTGGACGCACCCGTTGGAACTCCTAGGTGACGTGGGTCAGTGGAATCTCACTTCTTTCCGTTTGGAGACAGTGTTAGTGTCGGTGCAAGATAGGTGCACAGTTTGCGCCAAACATACCATCGGCTCAGAAATCCTTTTGGACACACCCGATGGTCCTCCTAGGTGAGAGGCCCAAGTGAAAGCACGTTTTGGTCCGTTTGGAGATAGTGCTAATCTTGACGCATGATGCTTGCATGGTTTGTGCCGAACGTTCCATAGGCTAGTAAATCAATTTGGACACACCCGATGGTCCTCCAAGGTGACGAGGCCCAAGTGAAACCTCGTTTTAGTCTATTTGGAGATACTACCAACCTTGATGCAAGATAGGTGCACGGTTTGTGCCGAATATACCATTCGGCCTAGAAATTACTTTAGACAAACCCAATGTTAACTCCTAGGTGATGAGGCTCAAGTGGAAGCTCATTTTGGTCTGTTTGGATATAGTGCTAATCTTGAGGCAAGATAGGTGCATGGTTTTTACGAAATGTAGCATAGGCTGAAAAATCATTTTGGACACACCTAATGGTACTCCTATGTGACAAGGCTCAGGTGGAAGGTCTGTTTGGTCTATTTAGAGATAGTGCTAATCTTGACACAAGATAGGTGCACGGTTTGCGCCGAACGCACCATAGGCCCGGAAATTGTTTTGGACACATCCGATGGAACTCCTATGTGACATATGGGTCATGTCAAATCTCGTTTCTTTCTGTTTGGAGACAGTGCTAGTTTCGGTGCAAGATAGTTCCATGGTTTGCGCTAGACATACTATGGGCTTAGAAATCATTTTAAACGCACCTAATGGTACATCTAGGTGACAAGGCTCAAGTGGAAGCTCTTTTTGGTCCGTTTGGAGATAGAGCTAATCTTGACGCAAGACAGGTGCATGGTTTGCGTCGAATGTACCATAGGCTCAGAAAAATCATTTTGGACGCACCTGATGGAACTCCTAGGTGATGTGGGTCATGTGGAATCTCACTTCTTTCTGTTTGGAGACTGTTAGTGTCGGTGCAAGATAGGTGCACGGTTTGTGCCAAATGTACCGTCGGCTCTGAAATCGTTTTGGATCACTCGATGGTAATCCTAGGAGAGAGGCTCAAGTGCAAGCTCATTTTGGTCCGTTTAGAGATAGTGCTCATCTGGACGCAAGATAGGTGCACGGTTTACGTCGACTGTATCATAGGCTCAAAAATCATTTTGGATGCACCCGTTGGAACTCCTAGGTGACGTGGGTCAGTGGAATCTCACTTCTTTCCATTTAGAGACAGTGTTAGTGTCGGTGCAAGATAGGTGCACAGTTTGCGCCAAACATACCATCGGCTCAGAAATCCTTTTGGACACACCCGATGGTACTCCTAGGTGAGAGGCCCAAGTGAAAGCATGTTTTGGTCCGTTTGGAGATAGTGCTAATCTTGACGCATGATGGGTGTATGGTTTGTGCCGAACGTTCCATAGGCTAGTAAATCAATTTGGACACACCCGATGGTCCTCCTAGGTGACGAGGCCCAAGTGAAACCTAATTTTAGTCTATTTGGAGATACTACCAACCTTGATGCAAGATAGGTGCACGGTTTGTGCCGAATATACCATTCGGCCTGGAAATTACTTTAGACAAACCCGATGTAACTCCTAGGTGACATCGGTCATGTGGAATCTCGCATCAGTCCGTTTGGTGACGGTGATAGTGTCGGTGTAAGATAGGTGCACAGTTTGCACCAAACGTACCATAGGCTCAAAAACCGTTTTGGACACATCCGATGGTACTCCTAGGTGGTGAAGCTCAAGTGGAAGCTCATTTTGGTCCATTTGGAGATAGTGCTAATCTTGATGCAAGATAGGTGAACGGTTTGCGTCAAACGTACCATAGGCTCAAAAATCATTTTGGACACACCCGATGGTACTCCTACGTGACGAGGCTCAAGTGGACGGTCGGTACAGTCCATTTATAGATAGTGCTAATCTTGACAAAAGATAGGTGCACGGTTCGTGCCGAATGTACCATAGGCTTAAAATTGTTTTGGACGCACCCTAATGAACTCCTAGGTGACGTGGGTCATGGGAATCTCGCTTCTTTCCATTTGTGGACATTGTTAGTTTCGGCGCAAGATAGGTGCATGGTTTGCGCTAGACGTGCCATAGGCTTAGAAATGGTGTTGGACGCACCAGATGGTACCACAAGGTGATGACGCTTAAGTGGAAGCTCATTTCGGTCCATTTGGACATGGTGCTAATGTTGACGTAAGATAGGTGCACCGTTTGCGTCAAACGTACCATAGGCTCAAAAATAGTTTTGGACGCATCCAATGGAACTCCTAGGAGACGTGGGTCATGTGGAATCTCAATTCTTTCTATTGGAGACAATGTTAGAGTCGGTGCAAGATAGGTGCACAGTTTTCGGTCCATTTGGAGATAGTGCTAATCTGGATGCAACATAGGTGCATGGTTTGTGCTGAACGAACCATAGGCTAGTAAATCGTTTTGGACGCACCCGATGGTACTCCTAGATGACGAGGTTCAAGTGACAGCTCGTTTTGGTCCACATGGAGATAGTGCTAATCTTGATGCAAGATAGGTAAACGGATTGCACCGAATGTACCATAGCCTCGAAAATTATTTTGGATGCACCCGATGGTACTCGTACGTGACGAGGTTCAAGTGAAAGTTCAGTTCATTCCATTTAGAGATAGTACTAATCATGACACAAGATAGGTGCATGGTTTGCGCTGAACGTACCATAGGTTCAAAAATTATTTTGGGCACACCTGATGGAACTCCTAAGTGGCGTGGGTCCTGTGGAATCTTGGTCGTTTCTGTTTGGAGATAGTGTTACTCTCAGTGCAAGATAGGTGCATGGTTTGCGCTAGACACATCATAGGCTCATAAATCATTTTGGACGCACCTGATGCTACCACTAGGTGACGAGGCTCAAGTGGAAGCTCATTTCAGTCAGTTCAGAGAGAGTGCTAATCTTGATGCAAGATAGGTGTACGGTTTGCACCAAATGTACCATAGTCTCAGAAATTGTTTTGGATGCACGCGATGTAACTCCTAGGTGTTGTGGGTCATGTGGAATCTCACTTCTTTCCGTTTAGAGACAATGTTAGTTTTGGTGCAAGATAGGTGCATGGTTTGTGCCAAATATACCATCGGCTCAGGAATCCTTTTGGACGCGCCTGATGGTACTCCTTGGTGTGAGGCTCAAGTGGAAGCTCATTTCGGTCCATTTAGAGATAGTGCTAATCTTGACGCAAGATAGGTGCACGATTTACGCCAAACGTACCACAAGCTAGTAAATCGATTTGGACACACCCGATGGTACTCCTAGGTGATAAGACTAAAGTGAAAGCTCGTTTCGGTCCACTTTGAGATAGTGCTAATCTTGACGCAAGATAGGTGCATGGTTTGTGCTGAACATATCATTAGGCATGGAAATCATTTTGGACACATCCGAAGGAACTCCTAGGTGACATGAGTCAGGTGGAATCTCACATCGATCCATTTGAAGATGGTGTTAGTGTTGGTGTAAGGTGCACGGTTTGCGCAAAACGTACCATTGGCTCAAAAATCATTTTGGACACACTCGATTATACTCCTAGGTGATGAGGCTTAAGTGGAAGCTCATTTTGATCAGTTTGGAGATAGTGTTAGTCTGAGGCAAGATAGGTGCACGATTTGCGCCAAACATACCACAGGCTCAAAAATCATTTTGGACGCACCCGATGGTTTTACTACGTGATGAGACTCAAGTGGAAGCTCGTTTCGGTCCGTTTGGAGATAATGCTAATTTTGAGGCATGACAGGTGCACAGTTTGTGCCAAACATCCCATTAGCTCAGAAATCATTTTGGGCACACCCGACGGTACTCCTACGTGAGAGGCTCAAGTGGAAGCACGTTTCAGTTTGTTTGGTGATAGTGCTACACAAGATAGGTGCACTATTTACGCCGAACGTACCATAGGCTAGTAAATTATTTTGGACGCTCCTAATGGTACTCCCAGGTGATGAGGCTCAAGTGAAAGCTCATTTCGCTCCGTTTGGAGATAGTACTATTCTAGACACAAGATAGGTGCACGATTTGCGCCGAATGTACCAGTAGGCTTTTAAATCATTTTGGACGCACTCCATGGAACTCCTAGGTGACATGGGTCATGTGGAATCTCACGTCGGTCCATTTGGAGATGGTGTAAGTGTTGGTGTAAGATAGGTGCATGGTTTGCGCCAAACCTATCATAGGCTCCAAAATCATTTTGGACACACCCGATGGTACTCCTAGGTGATGAGGGTCAAGTGGAAGCTCGTTTCGATACGTTTGGAGAACGTGCTAATCTTGAGGCATGGTTGGTGCGTGGTTTATGCCAAACGTACCATAGGCTCAAAAATCGCCTTGGACGTACCCGATGGTACTCCTAGGTGATAAGGCTCGAGTGAAAGCTCATTTCGGTCCATTTGGAGGTAGTGCTAATCTTGACGCAAGATAGGTGCACGGTTTGCGCCGAATGTCCCAATAGCCTTGGAAATCATTTTGGACACACTCGACAGAACTCCAAGGCGACATGGGTCATGTGGAATCTCATATCGATCCGTTCGAAGATGGTGTTTGTGTCGGTGTAAGTTGCACGGTTTGCACCAAACTTACCATTGGCTCAAAAATCATGGTGGACACACCTGATGGTACTCCTAGATGATGGGGCTCAAATGGAAGCTCATTTTGGTTTGTGTGGAGATAGCACTAATCTTGAGAGAAGATAGGTGCATGGTTTGCACCGAATGTACCATAGCCTCAAAAATCATTTTGGGGAAGCCCAATGGTACTCCGAGGTGATCAGGTTTAAGTGAAGTCATTTCAATCAGTTTGGGTATAGTGCAAATTTTTATGCAAGACAGGTGCACGGTTTGCACCGAATGTACCATTATGCTTAGAAATCATTTTGGACACACCCGATGGAACTCCTAGGTGACATGGGTCATGAGGAATTTTGCATTGCTACATTTGGAGATGGTGTTAGCGTCAAGGTAAGATAGGTGCATGGTTTGCGCAAAACATACCATAGGCTCAGAAATCATTTTGGTCACACCCGATGGTACTCCTAGGTGCCGAGGCTCAAGGGAAAGCTTGTTTCGGTTCGTTTGAAGATAGTGCTAAACTTGAGGCATGATTGGTGCACGATTTGTGCCAAACGTACGATAGGCTCAAAAATCACTATGGATGCACCTGATGGTACTCCTATGTGATGAGGCTTGAGTGAAAGCTTGTTTCGGTCCGTTTGGAGGTAGTGCCAATCTTGACGCAAGATAGGTGCATGATTTGCGCCGAATGTACCATTATGCTTGGAAATCTGTTTGGACAGACCCAATGGAGCTCCTAGGTGACATGGGTCGATGTAAGATAGGTGCATGGTTTGCGCCAAATGTACCATAGGCTCAGAAATCATTTTGAACACACCTGATGGTACTCCTAGGTGACGAGTTCAAGTGGATGCTCATTTTAGTCTGTTTGGAGATAGTGCTAATCTCGAGGCATGATTGATGCAAGTTTGTGCCAAACGTACCATAGGCTCAAAAATCGCTTTGGATGCACCCGATGGTACTCTTAGGTGACGAGGCTCGAGTGAAAGCTCGTTTCGGTCCGTTTGGAGGTAGTGCTAACCTTGACGCAAGATAGGTGCACGGTTTGCGCAGAATGTACCATTAGGTTTAGAAATCATTTTGGACACACCTGAGGGAACTCCAAGGTGACATGGGTCATGTGGAAACACGCATCAATCTATTCAGAGATGGTGTTAGTGTCGGTGTAAGTTGCACGGTTTGTGCAAAACTTACCATTGGCTCAAAAATCATTTTGGACACACCCGATGGTACTCCTAGGTGATGAGGCTAAAATGGAAGCTCATTTTCGGTGTATTTGGAGATAGTGTTAATCTTGAGACAAGATATGGGTAAGGTTTATGCCGAATGTATCATAGCCTCAAAAATTGTTTTGGAAGCACCCGATGGTAGTCCTAGGTGACGAGACTCAAGTGAAAGGTTGTTTAAGTCTGTTTCAATATAGTGCTAATTTTTACGCAAGATAAGTGCACGGTTTGTGCCGAATGTAACATTATGCTCGGAAATCATTTCAGACGCACCCGATGGAGCTCCTAGGTGTCATGGGTCATGTGGAACCTCGCATCGGTCCATTTGGAGATATTATTAGTGTTGGTGTAAGATAGGTGCACGGTTTGCGCCAAACGTACCATAGGCTTAAAAATCATTTTGGACACACCTGATGGTACTCCAAGGTTACGGGGCTCAAGTAGAAGCTCGTTTTGGTCCGTTTAGAGATAGTGCTAATTTTGAGCCGTGATAGGTGCATGATTTGTGCCGAACGTACCATAGGCTCAAAAATCGCTTTAAACTCACCCTATGGTACCCCTAGGTGACAAGCTCGAGTGAAAGCTCATTTTGATCTATTTGGAGATAGTGCTAATCTTGACGCAAGATAGGTGCACGGTTTGCGCCAAATGTACCATTAGGCGCAAATATCATTTTGGACACACCTGATGAAACTCCTAGGTGGCAGGGTTATGTGGAATCTCGCATCGGTCCATTTAGAGATGTTGTTAGTGTTAGTGTATGGTGGACGGTTTGCGCGTAACTTACCATTGGCTCAAAAATCATTTTGGACAAACCCTATAGCACTCCTTGGTGATGAGGCTCAAATGGAACTCATTTTGGTCCGTTTAGAAATAGTGCTAACCTTGTGGCATGATTGGTGCACAGTTTGCGCCAAACATACCATAGGATCAAAAATCACTTTGGATGCACCCAATTTTTATGCCTAGGTGACGAGGCTCGAGTGAAAGTTTGTTTCAGTCCGTTCGATGGTTGTGCTAATCTTGATGCAAGATAGGTGCACGGTTTGCGCCGAATGTACCATTAGGCTTGGAAATCATTTTGGACACACTTGATGGAACTCCTGGGTGACATGGGTCAAGTAGAATCTCGCATCGGTCTGTTCAGAGATGGTGTAAGTGTTGGTGTAAGGTGCACAGTTTGCGCCAAACTTAGCGTTTCTTAAAAATCATTTTGGACACACCCGATGGTACTCCTAGTTAATGAGGGTCAAATGGAAGCTCATTTCGGTCTATTTGGAGATAGTGTTAATCTAGAGATAAGATATGTGCAAGGTTTGCACTGAAAGTATCATAGCTTCAAAAATTGTTTTGGAGGCACCCGATGGTAGATCTAGGTGACGAGCCTCAAGTGAAAGCTCGTTTTAGTCCGTTTGGATATAGTGCTAATTTTTACACAAGACAGGAGCACGATTTGTGCCGAATGTACCACTATGATTGGAAATCATTTCGGACGCACCGGATGGAACTCCAAGGTGACATGGGTCATGTGGAATCTCACATCGGTCCATTTCGAGACGGTGTTAGTGTTAGTGTAAGATAGGTGCACGGTTTGTGCCAAACGTACTATAGGCTCAAAAATCATTTTGGACACACCCGATGGTACTCCTAGGTGACGAGGCTCAAGTAGGAGCTCGTTTCGGTCAGTTAAGAGATAGTGCTAATTTGAGCCATGATAGGTGCATGATTTGTGCCAAATGTACCATAGGCTCAAAAATTGCTTTGAATGCACGTGATGGTACCCCTAGGTGACAGGCTCAAGTGAATGCTCATTTTGGTCCGTTTGGAGATAGTGCTAATCTTAAGACAATATAGGTGCACGGTTTGCGCCGTATGTACCATTAGGCATGGATATCATGTTGGACACACCTGATGGAACTCCTAGGTGACATAGTTTATGTGGAATCTCGCATCGGTCCGTTCGGAGATGGTGTTAGTGTCAGTGTAAGGTGCACGGTTTGCGCCCAGCTTACCATTAGCTCAAAAATAATTTTGGATAGACCTGATAGTACTTCTAGGTCATGAGGCTCAAATGGAACTCATTTCGGTCCGTTTGGAGATAGTGCTAACCTTGTGGCATGATTAGTGCACGCTTTGCGCCAATCATACCATAGCTTCAAAAATCCCTTTGGAAGCACCCAATTTTTACGCCTAGGTGATGAGGGTCGAGTGAAAGCTCGTTTCAGTCCATTTAGAGTTAGTGCTAATCTTGATGCAAGATAGGTGCACGGTTTGCGCCAAATGTACCATTAGGCTTGGAAATCATTTTGGACACAGTTGATGGAACTCCTAGGTGACATGGGTCAAGTGGAATCTCGCATCGGTCCATTCGGAGATGGTGTAAGTGTCAGTGTAAGGTGCACGGTTTGCGCCAAACTTACCATCGGCTCAAAAATAATTTAATGGAAGCTCATTTCGTTTTGTTTGGAGATAGTGTTAACCTAGAGACACGATAGGTGCATGGTTTGCGCCGAACGTACCATAGCTTCAAAATTCATTTTGGAGGCACCTGATGGAATTCCTAGGTGACGAGCCTCGAGTGAAAGCTCGTTTCGGTCCGTTTGGATGTAGTGCTAATCTTGATGCAAGATAGGTGCACGGTTTGCGTCGAATGTACCATTAGGCATGGAAATCATTTTTGGACACACCCGACAAAACTCCAAGGTGACATGGGTCATACGGAGTCTCACATCGGTCTGTTCGGAGATGGTGTTAGTGTCGATGTAAGTTGCACGGTTGGCGCCAAACATACCATTGGTTAAAAATCATTTTGGACACACCCGATGGTACTCCTAGGTGATGAGGCTCAAAAGGAAGCTCATTTTGGTCTATTTGGAGATAGTGTTAATCTTGAAACAAGATATGTGCAAGGTTTGCACTGAATGTATCATAGCCTCAAAAATTATTTTGGAGGCACCAGATGGTAAATCTAGGTGACGAGACTCAAGTAAAAGGTCGTTTCAGTACGTTTAAATATAGTGCTATTTTTTACGCAAGATAGGTACACGGTTTGTGCTGAATGTACCAGTATGATTGGAAATCATTTTGGACGCAACGGATGGAACTCCTAGGTGCATGGGTCATGTGCAATCTCGCATCGGTCCATTTGGAGACAGTGTTAGTGTCGGTGTAAGATAGGTGCACGGTTTGCTCCAAATTACCATTGGCACAAAAATCATTTTGGACACACCCGATGGTACACCTAGGTGATGAGGCTCAAATGGAAGCTCATATCAGTCTATTTGGAGATAGTGCTAATTGTGAGCCATGATAGGTGCATGTTTTGTGCCAAACATACCGCAGGCTCAAAAATCGCTTTGAACGCACCCGATGGTACCCCTAGGTGACAGGCTCGAGCGATAGCTCATTTTGGTCCGTTTGGAGATAGTGCTAATCTTAACGCAAGATAGGTGCAAGGTTTGCGCCGTATGTACCATTAGGCACGGATATCATGTTGGACACACCTGATGGAACTCCTAGCTGACATGGGTCATGTGGAATCTCACATCGGTCTGTTCAAAGATGGTGTTAGTGTGAATGTAAGGTGCACGGTTTGCGCCCAACTTACCATTGGCTCAAAAATCATTTTAGACAGACCCGATAGTACTTCTAGGTGATGAGGCTCAAATGGAACTCATTTCGGTCCGTTTGGAGATAGTGCTAACCTTATGGCATGATTAGTTCACGGTTTGCGCCAATCACACCATAGGTTCAAAATTCACTTTGGAAGCACCCAATTTTTACACCTAGGTGATGAGGGTCGAGTGAAAGCTCGTTTCAGTCCATTTAGAGTTAGTGCTAATCTTGATGCAAGATAGGTGCACGGTTTGCGCCAAATGTACCATTAGGCTTGGAAATCATTTTGAACACACTTGATGGAACTCCTAGGTGACATGGGTCAAGTAGAATCTCGCATCGGTCCATTCGGAGATGGTGTAAGTGTCGGTGTAAGGTGCATGGTTTGCGCCAAACCTACCATTGGCTCAAAAATCATTTAATGGAAGCTCATTTCGTTTTATTTGGAGATAGTGCTAATCTTGAGACATGATAGGTGCACGGTTTGCGACGAACTTACCATAGCCTCAAAATTCATTTCGGAGGCACCCGATGGTATTCCTAGGTGACGAGCCTCGAGTGAAAGCTCATTTCGGTCCGTTTGGATGTAGTGCTAATCTTGATGCAAGATAGGTGCACGGTTTGCGTCGAATGTACCATTAGGCATGGAAATCATTTTGGACACACCCGACAAAACTCCAAGGTGACATGGGTCATATGGAATCTGGCATCGGTCTGTTCGGAGATGGTGTTAGGGTCAATGTAAGTTGCACGGTTGGCGCCAAACATACCATTGGTTAAAAATCATTTTGGACACACCCGATGGTAGTCCTAGGTGATGAGGCTCAAATGGAAGCTCATTTTGGTCTACTTGGAGATAGTGTTAATCTTGAAACAAGATATGTGCAAGGTTTGCGCTGAATGTATCATAGCCTCAAAAATTATTTTGGAGGCACCCGATGGTAGATCTAGGTGACGAGGCTCAAGTGAAAGGTCGTTTCAGTCCGTTTGGTTATAGTGCCAATTTTTACGCAAGACAGGTGCACGGTTTATGCCGAATGTACCAGTATGATTGGAAATCCTTTTGGACGCACCCGATGGAACTCCTAGGTGACATGGGTCGTGTGCAATCTCACATCGGTCTATTTGGGGACAGTGTTAGTGTCGGTGTAAGATAGGTGCACGGTTTGCGCCAAACTTACCATTGGCATAAAAATCATTTTGGACACACCCGATGGTACTCCTAGGTGATGAGGCTCAAATGGAAGCTCATATCAGTCTATTTGGAGATAGTGCTAATTGTGAGCCATGATAGGTGCATGTTTTGTGCCAAACGTACCGCAGGCTCAAAAATCGCTTTGAACGCACCCGATGGTACCCCTAGGTGACAAGCTCGAGCGATAGCTCATTTTGGACCGTTTGGAGATAGTGCTAATCTTAACGCAAGATAGGTGCACGGTTTGCGCCGTATGTACCATTAGGCACGGATATCATGTTGGACACACCTGATGGAACTCCTAGCTGACATGGGTCATGTGGAATCTCACATCGGTCCATTCAAAGATGGTGTTAGTGTCAATGTAAGGTGCACGGTTTGCGCCCAACTTACCATTGGCTCAAAAATCATTTTGGACAGACCCGATAGTACTTCTAGGTGATGAGGCTCAAATGGAACTCATTTCGGTCCGTTTGGAGATAGTGCTAACCTTATGGCATGATTAGTGCACGGTTTGCGCCAATCATACCATAGGTTCAAAAATCACTTTGGAAGCACCTAATTTTTACGCCTAGGTGATGAGGGTCAAGTGAAAGCTCGTTTCGGTCCATTTAGAGTTAGTGCTAATCTTGATGCAAGATAGGTGCACGGTTTGCGCCAAATGTACCATTAGGCTTGGAAATCATTTTGGACACACTTGATGGAACTCCTAGGTGACATGGGTCAAGTGGAATCTCGCATCGGTCCATTCGGAGATGGTGTAAGTGTCGGTGTAAGGTGCATGGTTTGCGCCAAACTTACAACAACAACAACAACAACAACAACATAGCCTTTTGTCCCAAGCAAGTTGGGGTAGGCTAGAGATGAAACCCAAAAGAGACGAGAAACAGGAAGACACAAAAAAGGACATAAAGGGAGACAAAAAGAGGTCACGGTTCCGGCACGTTGATTGCCAATCTCCAAGCGCTTCTATCCATAGCTAAATCCTTGGAGATATTCCACTCCTTAAGATCTCTCTTAACGGACTCGTCCCAAGTTAGTTTAGGTCGACCTCTACCGCTCTTTACATTATCGGCCCGCTTTAGAACTCCACTACGCACCGGCGCCTCAGGAGGCCTTCGTTGGACATGTCCAAACCATCTCAACCGATGTTGAATCAACTTCTCCTCAATTGGTGCCACCCCAACCCTATCCCGAATATCGTCGTTCCGGACTCTATCCCTCCTTGTGTGCCCACAACACCAACGCAACATACGCATCTCTGCTACACTCAATTGCTGGACATGTCGCCTTTTTGTAGGCCAACACTCAGCACCGTATAACATCGCCGGGCGAATCGCCGTCCTATAGAACTTACCTTTCAGCTTCTGAGGCACCCTTTTGTCACAGAGGACGCCAGAAGCTTGACGCCATTTCAACCAGCCGGCTGAAATTCTATGCCTAACATCTTCATCAATGTCTCCGTCCTTTTGTAGCATCGACCCTAAATACCGAAAAGTATCCTTCTTGGCCACCACTTGCCCATCGAGGCTAACGTCTCCCTCCTCATGCCTAGTCGCGCTAAAATCGCACCTCATGTACTCGGTCTTAGTCCTACTAAGTCTGAACCCTTTCGACTCTAACGTGTGCCTCCATAGTTCTAACTTCCTATTAACCCCTGCCCTACTGTCGTCAACTAGCACCACATCATCAGCAAAGAGCATACACCAAGGGATACCACCTTGTATGTCCCTTGTGACCTCATCCATCACCAAAGCAAATAAATAAGGGCTCAAAGCTGACCCCTGATGCAGTCCTATTTTAATTGGAAAGTCACTGGTGTCGCCATCACAAGTTCGGACAAACGTCACCACATCCCTGTACATATCCTTGATGAGGGTAACGTACTTAGTTGGGACTTTGTGCTTTTCCAAGGCCCACCACATGACATTTCTCGGTACTTTGTCATATGCCTTCTCGAGGTCAATAAAGACCATGTGCAAGTCCTTCTTCTGCTCCCTATATCTCTCCATCAGTTGTCGTAATAAGAAAATCGCCTCCATGGTCGACCAACCAGGCATGAACCCAAACTGATTTTGGGTCACATGTGTCACTCTCCTTAGGCGATGCTCGATAACCCTCTCCCAGAGCTTCATCGTATGGCTCATCAACTTAATCCCACGGTAGTTAGTACAACTTTGAACATCTCCCTTGTTTTTGAAGATAGGTACTAATATACTTCTCCTCCATTCTTCAGGCATCTTGTTAGATCAAAAAATAAGGTTAAAAAGCTTAGTCAACCATACTATCGCTCTGGCGCCTAGGTATCTCCACACCTCAATGGGGATACCATCAGGGCCCATCGCTTTACCTCCCTTCATCCTCTTCAAAGCCTCTCCGGTCTCTGCCTCCTGAATTCTCCTCACAAAGCGTCTGTTGGTATCGTCAAATGAGTCGTCCAACTCAAGGGTAGGACCCTCGTTCTTCCCATTAAACAGCTTATCGAAGTACTCTCTCCATCTGTCCTTGATCTCCTCATCCTTCACCAGAAGTCGATCTATCCCATCCTTGATGCATTTTATTTGGTTGATGTCCCTTGTCTTCCTCTCGCGGATTCTAGCCATCCTATAAACGTCCTTCTCCCCTTCCTTCGTGCCTAGCCGCTGGTAAATACCATCATACGCCTGACCTTTTGCTACACTCACAGCTCGCTCTGCAGCCCTCTTCGCTATTTTATAGCCCTCGATGTTGGCTGCACTCTTGTCATGGTGGAGACGCTTGAAACACTCCTTCTTCTCCCTAATAGCCCTTTGCACCTCGTCATTCCACCACCATGTGTCTTTCGCTTCCCGTTTGCCTCCCCTACTCACGCCAAACACTTCCGAAGCTACCTTCCGGACACATGTTGCCATCTTTAGCCACATGTCGTCGGCATCTTCTCCTTCTTCCCAAGGCCCCTCGTCTAGCATCCTCTCCTTAAACGTTTGCGCTGCTTCCCCTCTAAGCTTCCACCACTTCGTTCTCGCAATCTTGGCCTGTTTGTCCCGGTGGACACGTACTCGAAAGCGAAAGTCCACCACCACAAGCTTATGTTGAGGGACAACACACTCCCCAGGTAACACCTTACAATCAAAGCAAGCACGTCTATCCTCCCTCCTTGTAAGGATAAAGTCGATCTGGCTCGAGTGTTGTCCACTATGAAAGGTTACCAGATGAGATTCCCTCTTCCTAAAGAGGGTGTTCGCTATCAACAAGTCATAGGCCAGCGCGAAGTTCAAAACATCCTCCCCCTCTTGATTCCTACTACCATACCCGAACCCCCCGTGCACCCGCTCGAAACCTACATTAGTCGCACCAACATGGCCGTTGAGGTCTCCTCCTATAAAGAGTTTCTCGCTGATAGGCACGGTACTAACCATGCTATCAAGATCTTCCCAAAACTGCCTCTTGGTGCCCTCGCTAAGACCTACCTGAGGGGCATAGGCACTGATCACATTTAGAGCCGAATCTCCAACTACTAGCTTGACCAAGATAATCCGGTCCCCTTGCCTCCTAACATCAACGACTCCATCCTTAAGGCTCCTATCGATCAAGATGCCTACACCATTCCTACCCGATGTTGTCCCCGTGTACCAAAGTTTGAAGCCAGTATCCTCCACCTCCTTCGCCTTCTGGCCCTTCCATTTAGTCTCCTGAACGCATAGAATATTTACACGTCTTCTAATTGCTGCGTCGACTAGCTCTCTTAGCTTACCCGTTAGGGACCCTACGTTCCAGCTACCTAGACGAATCCTAGTTGGCTCGGCTAGCTTCCTTACCCTTCGCACCCGTCGAGGGAAGTGCGAAGACCCTTGCTTATTTTTCACTACACCCGGGCGTAGATGTAGCGCGCCACTAAGGTTGCGACGACCCGACCCTTGCTCATTTTTCATCGTACCCGGGTCACGATACGACGCGCCACTAAGGGGATGACGACCCGGCCCTTGCCCATTTAACACCACACCCGGGTTCCGATGTAGCGTGTCGCTAAGAGGGTTACGCCCCAACGAATCTCTTGTGGGTTTCAAATCCATGAGAGTGGCTGTTTTTTTACTGTTGGTTCGCCAGACCTTAACACACCCTCCTCCTTTACCCGGGCTTGGGACCGGCTATGTTGAGACGACTTAAGAAAGTCTTCCAGTCAACGTAGGCGCCAAACTTACCATTGGCTCAAAAATCATTTAATGGAAGCTCATTTCGTTTTGTTTGGACATAGTGCTAATCTTGAGACATGATAGGTGCACGGTTTGCGACGAACTTACCATAACCTCAAAATTCATTTCGGGGGCACCCGATGGTATTCCTAGGTGACGAGCCTCGAGTGAAAGCTCGTTTCGGTCCGTTTGGATGTAGTGCTAATCTTGATGCAAGATAGGTGCACGGTTTGCGTCGAATGTACCATTAGGCATGGAAATCATTTTGGACACACCCGACAAAACTCCAAGGTGACATGGTCATATGGAATATCGCATCAATCTGTTCGGAGATGGTGTTAGGGTCAATGTAGGTTGCACGGTTGGCGCCAAACATACCATTGGTTAAAAATCATTTTGGACACACCCGATGGTAGTCCTAGGTGATGAGGCTCAAATGGAAGCTCATTTTGGTCTATTTGGAGATAGTGTTAATCTTGAAACAAGATATGTGCAAGGTTTGCGCTGAATGTATCGTAGCCTCAAAAATTGTATTGGAGGCACCCGATAGTAGATCTAGGTGACGAGGCTCAAGTGAAAGGTCGTTTCAGTCCGTTTGGTTATAGTGCCAATTTTTACGCAAGACAGGTGCACGGTTTGTGCCGAATGTACCAGTATGATTGGAAATCCTTTTGGACGCACCCGATGGAACTCCTAGGTGACATGGGTCGTGTGCAATCTCACATCGGTCCATTTGGAGACAGTGTTAGTGTCGGTGTAAGATAGGTGCACGGTTTGCGCCAAACTTACCATTGGCACAAAAATCATTTTGGACACACCCGATGGTACTCCTAGGTGATGAGGCTCAAATGGAAGCTCATATCAGTCTATTTGGAGATAGTGCTAATTGTGAGCCATGATAGGTGCATGTTTTGTGCCAAATGTACCGCAGGCTCAAAAATCGCTTTGAACGCACCCGATGGTACCCCTAGGTGACAGGCTCGAGTGAGAGCTCAGTTTGGTCGTTTGGAGATAGTGCTAATCTTAACGCAAGATAGGTGCACGGTTTGCGCCGTATGTACCATTAGGCATGGATATCATGTTGGACACACCGGATGGAACTCCTAGCTGACATGGGTCATGTGGAATCTCGCATCGGTCCGTTCAGAGATGGTGTTAGTGTCAATGTAAGGTGCACGGTTTGCGCCCAACTTACCATTGGCTCAAAAATCATTTTGGACAGACCCGATAGTACTTCTAGGTGATGAGGCTCAAATGGAACTCATTTCGGTCCGTTTGGAGATAGTGCTAACCTTATGGCATGATTAGTGCATGGTTTGCGCCAATCATACCATAGGTTCAAAAATCACTTTGGAAGCACCCAATTTTTACGCCTAGGTGATGAGGGTCGAGTGAAAGCTCGTTTCGGTCCATTTAGAGTTAGTGCTAATCTTGATGCAAGATAGGTGCACGGTTTGCGCCAAATGTACCATTAGGCTTGGAAATCATTTTGGACACACTTGATGGAACTCCTAGGTGACATGGGTCAAGTGGAATCTCGCATCGGTCCATTCGGAGATGGTGTAAGTGTCGGTGTAAGGTGCATGGTTTGCGCCAAACTTACCATTGGCTCAAAAATCATTTAATGGAAGCTCATTTCGTTTTGTTTGGAGATAGTGCTAATCTTGAGACATGATAGGTGCACGGTTTGCGACGAACTTACCATAGCCTCAAAATTCATTTCGGAGGCACCCGATGGTATTCCTAGGTGACGAGCCTCGAGTGAAAGCTCGTTTCGGTCCGTTTGGATGTAGTGCTAATCGTGATGCAAGATAGGTGCACGGTTTGCGTCGAATGTACCATTAGGCATGGAAATCATTTTGGACACACCCGACAAAACTCCAAGGTGACATGGGTCATATGGAATCTCGCATCGGTCTGTTCGGAGATGGTGTTAGGGTCAATGTAGGTTGCACGGTTGGCGCCAAACATACCGTTGGTTAAAAATCATTTTGGACACACCCGATGGTAGTCCTAGGTGATGAGGCTCAAATGGAAGCTCATTTTGGTCTATTTGGAGATAGTGTTAATCTTGAAACAAGATATGTGCAAGGTTTGCGCTGAATGTATTGTAGCCTCAAAAATTGTTTTGGAGGCACCCGATGGTAGATCTAGGTGATGAAGCTCAAGTGAAAGGTCGTTTCAGTCCGTTTGGTTATAGTGCCAATTTTTACGCAAGACAGGTGCACGGTTTGTGCCGAATGTACCAGTATGATTGGAAATCCTTTTGGACGCACCCGATGGAACTCCTAGGTGACATGGGTCGTGTGCAATCTCACATCAGTCCATTTGGAGACAGTGTTAGTGTCGGTGTAAGATAGGTGCACGGTTTGCGCCAAACTTACCATTGGCACAAAAATCATTTTGGACACACCCGATGGTACTCCTAGGTGATGAGGCTCAAATGGAAGCTCATATCAGTCTATTTGGAGATAGTGCTAATTGTGAGCCATGATAGGTGCATGTTTTGTGCCAAATGTACCGCAGGCTCAAAAATCGCTTTGAACGCACCCGATGGTACCCCTAGGTGAGAGGCTCGAGTGATAGCTCATTTTGGTCCGTTTGGAGATAGTGCTAATCTTAACGCAAGATAGGTGCACGGTTTGCGCCGTATGTACCATTAGGCACGGAAATCATGTTGGACACACCTGATGGAACTCCTAGCTGACATGGGTCATGTGGAATCTCGCATCGGTCCGTTCAGAGATGGTGTTAGTGTCAATGTAAGGTGCACGGTTTGCACCCAACTTACCATTGGCTCAAAAATCATTTTGGACAGACCCGATAGTACTTCTAGGTGATGAGGCTCAAATGGAACTCATTTCGGTCCGTTTGGAGATAGTGCTAACCTTATGGCATGATTAGTGCACGGTTTGCGCCAATCATACCATAGGTTCAAAAATCACTTTGGAAGCACCCAATTTTTACGCCTAGGTGATGAGGGTCGAGTGAAAGCTCGTTTCGGTCCCTTTAGAGTTAGTGCTAATCTTGATGCAAGATAGGTGCACGGTTTGCGCCAAATGTACCATTAGGCTTGGAAATCATTTTGGACACACTTGATGGAACTCCTAGGTGACATGGGTCAAGTGGAATCTCGCATCGGTCCATTCGGAGATGGTGTAAGTGTCGGTGTAAGGTGCATGGTTTGCGCCAAACTTACCATTGGCTCAAAAATCATTTAATGGAAGCTCATTTCGTTTTGTTTGGAGATAGTGCTAATCTTGAGACATGATAGGTGCACGGTTTGCGACGAACTTACCATAGCCTCAAAATTCATTTCGGAGGCACCCGATGGTATTCCTAGGTGACGAGCCTCGAGTGAAAGCTTGTTTCGGTCCGTTTGGATGTAGTGCTAATCTTGATGCAAGATAGGTGCACGGTTTGCGTCGAATGTACCATTAGGCATGGAAATCATTTTGGACACACCCGACAAAACTCCAAGGTGACATGGGTCATATGGAATCTCGCATCGGTCTGTTCGGAGATGGTGTTAGGGTCAATGTAGGTTGCACGGTTGGAGCCAAACATACCATTGGTTAAAAATCATTTTGGACACACCCGATGGTAGTCCTAGGTGATGAGGCTCAAATGGAAGCTCATTTTGGTCTATTTGGAGATAGTGTTAATCTTGAAACAAGATATGTGCAAGGTTTGCGCTGAATGTATCGTAGCCTCAAAAATTGTTTTGGAGGCACCCGATGGTAGATCTAGGTGACGAGGCTCAAGTGAAAGGTCGTTTCAGTCCGTTTGGTTATAGTGCCAATTTTTACGCAAGACAGGTGCATGGTTTGTGCCGAATGTACCAGTATGATTGGAAATCCTTTTGGACGCACCCGATGGAACTCCTAGGTGACATGGGTCGTGTGCAATCTCACATCGGTCCATTTGGAGACAGTCTTAGTGTCCGTGTAAGATAGGTGCACGGTTTGCGCCAAACTTACCATTGGCACAAAAATCATTTTGGACACACCCGATGGTACTCCCAGGTGATGAGGCTCAAATGGAAGCTCATATCAGTCTATTTGGAGATAGTGCTAATTGTGAGCCATGATAGGTGCATGTTTTGTGCCAAATGTACCGCAGGCTCAAAAATCGCTTTGAACGCACCCGATGGTACCCCTAGGTGACAGGCTCGAGTGAGAGTTCATTTTGGTCCGTTTGGAGATAGTGCTAATCTTAATGCAAGATAGGTGCACGGTTTGCGCCGTATGTACCATTAGGCATGGATATCATGTTGGACACACCTGATGGAACTCCTAGCTGACATGGGTCATGTGGAATCTCGCATCGGTCCGTTCAGAGATGGTGTTAGTGTCAATGTAAGGTGCACGGTTTGCGCCCAACTTACCATTGGCTCAAAAATCATTTTGGACAGTCCCAATAGTACTTCTAGTTGATGAGGCTCAAATGGAACTCATTTCGGTCCGTTTGGAGATAGTGCTAACCTTATGGCATGATTAGTGCACGGTTTGCGCCAATCATACCATAGGTTCAAAAATCACTTTGGAAGCACCCAATTTTTACGCCTAGGTGATGAGGGTCGAGTGAAAGCTCGTTTCGGTCCATTTAGAGTTAGTGCTAATCTTGATGCAAGATAGGTGCACGGTTTGCGCCAAATGTACCATTAGGCTTGTAAATCATTTTGGACACACTTGATGGAACTCCTAGGTGACTTGGGTCAAGTGGAATCTCGCATCGGTCCATTCGGAGATGGTGTAAGTGTCGGTGTAAGGTGCATGGTTTGCGCCAAACTTACCATTGGCTCAAAAATCATTTAATGGAAGCTCATTTCATTTTGTTTGGAGATAGTGCTAATCTTGAGACATGATAGGTGCACGGTTTGCGACGAACTTACCATAGCCTCAAAATTCATTTCGGAGGCACCCGATGGTATTCCTAGGTGACGAGCCTCGAGTGAAAGCTCGTTTCGGTCCGTTTGGATGTAGTGCTAATCTTGATGCAAGATAGGTGCACGGTTTGCGTCGAATGTACCATTAGGCGTGGAAATCATTTTGGACACACCCGACAAAACTCCAAGGTGACATGGGTCATATGGAATCTCGCATCGGTCTGTTCGGAGATGGTGTTAGGGTCAATGTAGGTTGCACGGTTGGCGCCAAACATACCGTTGGTTAAAAATCATTTTAGACACACCCGATGGTAGTCCTAGGTGATGAGGCTCAAATGGAAGCTCATTTTGGTCTATTTGGAGATAGTGTTAATCTTGAAACAAGATATGTGCAAGGTTTGCGCTGAATGTATCGTAGCCTCAAAAATTGTTTTGGAGGCACCCGATGGTAGATCTAGGTGACGAAGCTCAAGTGAAAGGTCGTTTCAGTCCGTTTGGTTATAGTGCCAATTTTTACGCAAGACAGGTGCACGGTTTGTGCCGAATGTACCAGTATGATTGGAAATCCTTTTGGACGCACCCGATGGAACTCCTAGGTGACATGGGTCGTGTGCAATCTCACATCAGTCCATTTGGAGACAGTGTTAGTGTCGGTGTAAGATAGGTGCACGGTTTGCGCCAAACTTACCATTGGCACAAAAATCATTTTGGACACACCCGATGGTACTCCTAGGTGATGAGGCTCAAATGGAAGCTCATATCAGTCTATTTGGAGATAGTGCTAATTGTGAGCCATGATAGGTGCATGTTTTGTGCCAAATGTACCGCAGGCTCAAAAATCGCTTTGAACGCACCCGATGGTACCCCTAGGTGACAGGCTCGAGTGATAGCTCATTTTGGTCCGTTTGGAGATAGTGCTAATCTTAAAGCAAGATAGGTGCACGGTTTGCGCCGTATGTACCATTAGGCACGGAAATCATGTTGGACACACCAGATGGAACTCCTAGCTGACATGGGTCATGTGGAATCTCGCATCGGTCCGTTCAGAGATGGTGTTAGTGTCAATGTAAGGTGCACGGTTTGCGCCCAACTTACCATTGGCTCAAAAATCATTTTGGACAGACCCGATGTACTTCTAGGTGATGAGGCTCAAATGGAACTCATTTCGGTCCGTTTGGAGATAGTGCTAACCTTATGGCATGATTAGTGCACGGTTTGCGCCAATCATACCATAGGTTCAAAAATCACTTTGGAAGCACCCAATTTTTACGCCTAGGTGATGAGGGTCGAGTGAAAGCTCGTTTCGGTCCCTTTAGAGTTAGTGCTAATCTTGATGCAAGATAGGTGCACGGTTTGCGCCAAATGTACCATTAGGCTTGGAAATCATTTTGGACACACTTGATGGAACTCCTAGGTGACATGGGTCAAGTGGAATCTCGCATCGGTCCATTCGGAGATGGTGTAATTGTCGGTGTAAGGTGCATGGTTTGCGCCAAACTTACCATTGGCTCAAAAATCATTTAATGGAAGCTCATTTCGTTTTGTTTGGAGATAGTGCTAATCTTGAGACATGATAGGTGCACGGTTTGCGACGAACTTACCATAGCCTCAAAATTCATTTCGGAGGCACCCGATGGTATTCCTAGGTGACGAGCCTCGAGTGAAAGCTTGTTTCGGTCCGTTTGGATGTAGTGCTAATCTTGATGCAAGATAGGTGCACGGTTTGCGTCGAATGTACCATTAGGCATGGAAATCATTTTGGACACACCCGACAAAACTCCAAGGTGACATGGGTCATATGGAATCTCGCATCGGTCTGTTCGGAGATGGTGTTAGGGTCAATGTAGGTTGCACGGTTGGCGCCAAACATACCATTGGTTAAAAATCATTTTGGACACACCCGATGGTAGTCCTAGGTGATGAGGCTCAAATGGAAGCTCATTTTGGTCTATTTGGAGATAGTGTTAATCTTGAAACAAGATATGTGCAAGGTTTGCGCTGAATGTATCGTAGCCTCAAAAATTGTTTTGGAGGCACCCGATGGTAGATCTAGGTGACGAGGCTCAAGTGAAAGGTCGTTTCAGTCCGTTTGGTTATAGTGCCAATTTTTACGCAAGACAGGTGCACGGTTTGTGCCGAATGTACCAGTATGATTGGAAATCCTTTTGGACGCACCCGATGGAACTCCTAGGTGACATGGGTCGTGTGCAATCTCACATCGGTCCATTTGGAGACAGTCTTAGTGTCGGTGTAAGATAGGTGCACGGTTTGCGCCAAACTTACCATTGGCACAAAAATCATTTTGGACACACCCGATGGTAATCCTAGGTGATGAGGCTCAAATGGAAGCTCATATCAGTCTATTTGGAGACAGTGCTAATTGTGAGCCGTGATAGGTGCATGTTTTGTGCCAAATGTACCGCAGGCTCAAAAATCGCTTTGAACGCACCCGATGGTACCCCTAGGTGACAGGCTCGAGTGATAGCTCATTTTGGTCCGTTTGGAGATAGTGCTAATCTTAACGCAAGATAGGTGCACGGTTTGCGCCGTATGTACCATTAGGCACGGAAATCATGTTGGACACACCTGATGGAACTCCTAGCTGACATGGGTCATGTGGAATCTCGCATCGGTCCGTTCAGAGATGGTGTTAGTGTCAATGTAAGGTGCACGGTTTGCGCCCAACTTACCATTGGCTCAAAAATCATTTTGGACAGACCCGATAGTACTTCTAGGTGATGAGGCTCAAATGGAACTCATTTCGGTCCGTTTGGAGATAGTGCTAACCTTATGGCATGATTAGTGCACGGCTTGCGCCAATCATACCATAGGTTCAAAAATCACTTTGGAAGCACCCAATTTTTACGCCTAGGTGATGAGGGTCGAGTGAAAGCTCGTTTCGGTCCATTTAGAGTTAGTGCTAATCTTGATGCAAGATAGGTGCACGGTTTGCGCCAAATGTACCATTAGGCTTGGAAATCATTTTGGACACACTTGATGGAACTCCTAGGTGACATGGGTCAATTGGAATCTCGCATCGGTCCATTCAGAGATGGTGTAAGTGTCGGTGTAAGGTGCATGGTTTGCGCCAAACTTACCATTGGCTCAAAAATCATTTAATGGAAGCTCATTTCATTTTGTTTGGAGATAGTGCTAATCTTGAGACATGATAGGTGCACGGTTTGCGACGAACTTACCATAGCCTCAAAACTCATTTCGGAGGCACCCGATGGTATTCCTAGGTGACGAGCCTCGAGTGAAAGCTCGTTTCGGTCCGTTTGGATGTAGTGCTAATCTTGATGCAAGATAGGTGCATGGTTTGCGTCGAATGTACCATTAGGCATGGAAATCATTTTGGACGCACCCGACAAAACTCCAAGGTGACATGGGTCATATGGAATCTCGCATTGGTCTGTTCGGAGATGGTGTTAGGGTCAATGTAGGTTGCACGGTTGGCGCCAAACATACCATTGGTTAAAAATCATTTTGGACACACCCGATGGTAGTCCTAGGTGATGAGGCTCAAATGGAAGCTCATTTTGGTCTATTTGGAGATAGTGTTAATCTTGAAACAAGATATGTGCAAGGTTTGCGCTGAATGTATCGTAGCCTCAAAAATTGTTTTGGAGGCACCCGATGGTAGATCTCGGTGACGAGGCTCAAGTGAAAGGTCGTTTCAGTCCGTTTGGTTATAGTGCCAATTTTTACGCAAGACAGGTGCACGGTTTGTGCCGAATGTACCAGTATGATTGGAAATCCTTTTGGACGCACCCGATGGAACTCCTAGGTGACATGGGTCGTGTGCAATCTCACATCGGTCCATTTGGAGACAGTGTTAGTGTCGGTGTAAGATAGGTGCACGGTTTGCGCCAAACTTACCATTGGCACAAAAATCATTTTGGACACACCCGATGGTACTCCTAGGTGATGAGGCTCAAATGGAAGCTCATATCAGTCTATTTGGAGATAGTGCTAATTGTGAGCCATGATAGGTGCATGTTTTGTGCCAAATGTACCGCAGGCTCAAAAATCGCTTTGAACGCACCCGATGGTACCCCTAGGTGACAGGCTCGAGTGATAGCTCATTTTGGTCTGTTTGGAGATAGTGCTAATCTTAACGCAAGATAGGTGCACGGTTTGCGCCGTATGTACCATTAGGCACGGATATCATGTTGGACACACCTGATGGAACTCCTAGCTGACATGGGTCATGTGGAATCTCGCATCGGTCCGTTCAGAGATGGTGTTAGTGTCAATGTAAGGTGCACGGTTTGCGCCCAACTTACCATTGGCACAAAAATCATTTTGGACAGACCCGATAGTACTTCTAGGTGATGAGGCTCAAATGGAACTCATTTCGGTCCGTTTGGAGATAGTGCTAACCTTATGGCATGATTAGTGCACGGTTTGCGCCAATCATACCATAGGTTCAAAAATCACTTTGGAAGCACCCAATTTTTACGCCTAGGTGATGAGGGTCGAGTGAAAGCTCGTTTCGGTCCATTTAGAGTTAGTGCTAATCTTGATGCAAGATAGGTGCACGGTTTGCGCCAAATGTACCATTAGGCTTGTAAATCATTTTGGACACACTTGATGGAACTCCTAGGTGACTTGGGTCAAGTGGAATCTCGCATCGGTCCATTCGGAGATGGTGTAAGTGTCGGTGTAAGGTGCATGGTTTGCGCCAAACTTACCATTGGCTCAAAAATCATTTAATGGAAGCTCATTTCGTTTTGTTTGGAGATAGTGCTAATCTTGAGACATGATAGGTGCACGGTTTGCGACGAACTTACCATAGCCTCAAAATTCATTTCGGAGGCACCCGATGGTATTCCTAGGTGACGAGCCTCGAGTGAAAGCTCGTTTCAGTCCGTTTGGATGTAGTGCTAATCTTGATGCAAGATAGGTGCATGGTTTGCGTCGAATGTACCATTAGGCATGGAAATCATTTTGGACACACCCGACAAAACTCCAAGGTGACATGGGTCATATGGAATCTCGCATCGGTCTGTTCGGAGATGGTGTTAGGGTCAATGTAGGTTGCACGGTTGGCGCCAAACATACCATTGGTTAAAAATCATTTTGGACACACCCGATGGTAGTCCTAGGTGATGAGGCTCAAATGGAAGCTCATTTTGGTCTATTTGGAGATAGTGTTAATCTTGAAACAAGATATGTGCAAGGTTTGCGCTGAATGTATCGTAGCCCCAAAAATTGTTTTGGAGGCACCCGATGGTAGATCTAGGTGACGAGGCTCAAGTGAAAGGTCGTTTCAGTCCGTTTGGTTATAGTGCCAATTTTTACGCACCCGATGGAACTCCTAGGTGACATGGGTCGTGTGCAATCTCACATCAGTCCATTTGGAGACAGTGTTAGTGTCGGTGTAAGATAGGTGCACGGTTTGCGCCAAACTTACCATTGGCACAAAAATCATTTTGGACACACCCGATGGTACTCCTAGGTGATGAGGCTCAAATGGAAGCTCATATCAGTCTATTTGGAGATAGTGCTAATTGTGAGCCATGATAGGTGCATGTTTTGTGCCAAATGTACCGCAGGCTCAAAAATCGCTTTGAACGCACCCGATGGTACCCCTAGGTGACAGGCTCGAGTGATAGCTCATTTTGGTCTGTTTGGAGATAGTGCTAATCTTAACGCAAGATAGGTGCACGGTTTGCGCCGTATGTACCATTAGGCACGGATATCATGTTGGACACACCTGATGGAACTCCTAGCTGACATGGGTCATGTGGAATCTCGCATCGGTCCGTTCAGAGATGGTGTTAGTGTCAATGTAAGGTGCACGGTTTGCGCCCAACTTACCATTGGCACAAAAATCATTTTGGACAGACCCGATAGTACTTCTAGGTGATGAGGCTCAAATGGAACTCATTTCGGTCCGTTTGGAGATAGTGCTAACCTTATGGCATGATTAGTGCACGGTTTGCGCCAATCATACCATAGGTTCAAAAATCACTTTGGAAGCACCCAATTTTTACGCCTAGGTGATGAGGGTCGAGTGAAAGCTCGTTTCGGTCCATTTAGAGTTAGTGCTAATCTTGATGCAAGATAGGTGCACGGTTTGCGCCAAATGTACCATTAGGCTTGTAAATCATTTTGGACACACTTGATGGAACTCCTAGGTGACTTGGGTCAAGTGGAATCTCGCATCGGTCCATTCGGAGATGGTGTAAGTGTCGGTGTAAGGTGCATGGTTTGCGCCAAACTTACCATTGGCTCAAAAATCATTTAATGGAAGCTCATTTCGTTTTGTTTGGAGATAGTGCTAATCTTGAGACATGATAGGTGCACGGTTTGCGACGAACTTACCATAGCCTCAAAATTCATTTCGGAGGCACCCGATGGTATTCCTAGGTGACGAGCCTCGAGTGAAAGCTCGTTTCAGTCCGTTTGGATGTAGTGCTAATCTTGATGCAAGATGGGTGCATGGTTTGCGTCGAATGTACCATTAGGCATGGAAATCATTTTGGACACACCCGACAAAACTCCAAGGTGACATGGGTCATATGGAATCTCGCATCGGTCTGTTCGGAGATGGTGTTAGGGTCAATGTAGGTTGCACGGTTGGCGCCAAACATACCATTGGTTAAAAATCATTTTGGACACACCCGATGGTAGTCCTAGGTGATGAGGCTCAAATGGAAGCTCATTTTGGTCTATTTGGAGATAGTGTTAATCTTGAAACAAGATATGTGCAAGGTTTGCGCTGAATGTATCGTAGCCCCAAAAATTGTTTTGGAGGCACCCGATGGTAGATCTAGGTGACGAGGCTCAAGTGAAAGGTCGTTTCAGTCCGTTTGGTTATAGTGCCAATTTTTACGCACCCGATGGAACTCCTAGGTGACATGGGTCGTGTGCAATCTCACATCAGTCCATTTGGAGACAGTGTTAGTGTCGGTGTAAGATAGGTGCACGGTTTGCACCAAACTTACCATTGGCACAAAAATCATTTTGGACACACCCGATGGTACTCCTAGGTGATGAGGCTCAAATGGAAGTTCATATCAGTCTATTTGGAGATAGTTCTAATTGTGAGCCATGATAGGTGCATGTTTTGTGCCAAATGTACCGCAGGCTCAAAAATCGCTTTGAACGCACCCGATGGTACCCCTAGGTGACAGGCTCGAGTGATAGCTCATTTTGGTCCGTTTGGAGATAGTGCTAATCTTAACGCAAGATAGGTGCACGGATTGCGCCGTATGTACCATTAGGCACGGATATCATGTTGGACACACCTGATGGAACTCCTAGCTGACATGGGTCATGTGGAATCTCGCATCGGTCCGTTCAGAGATGGTGTTAGTGTCAATGTAAGGTGCACGGTTTGCGCCCAACTTACCATTGGCTCAAAAATCATTTTGGACAGACCTGATAGTACTTCTAGGTGATGAGGCTCAAATGGAACTCATTTCGGTCCGTTTGGAGATAGTGCTAACCTTATGGCATGATTAGTGCATGGTTTGCGCCAATCATACCATAGGTTCAAAAATCACTTTGGAAGCACCCAATTTTTACGCCTAGGTGATGAGGGTCGAGTGAAAGCTCGTTTCGGTCCATTTAGAGTTAGTGCTAATCTTGATGCAAGATAGGTGCACGGTTTGCGCCAAATGTACCATTAGGCTTGGAAATCATTTTGGACACACTTGACGGAACTCCTAGGTGACATTGGTCAATTAGAATCTCGCATCGGTCCATTCGGAGATGGTGTAAGTGTCGGTGTAAGGTGCATGGTTTGCGCCAAACTTACCATTGGCTCAAAAATCATTTAATGGAAGCTCATTTCATTTTGTTTGGAGATAGTGCTAATCTTGAGACATGATAGGTGCACGGTTTGCGATGAACTTACCATAGCCTCAAAACTCATTTCGGAGGCACCCGATGGTATTCCTAGGTGACGAGCCTCGAGTGAAAGCTCGTTTCGGTCCGTTTGGATGTAGTGCTAATCTTGATGCAAGATAGGTGCATGGTTTGCGTCGAATGTACCATTAGGCATGGAAATCATTTTGGACGCACCCGACAAAACTCCAAAGTGACATGGGTCATATGGAATCTCGCATCGGTCTGTTCGGAGATGGTGTTAGGGTCAATGTAGGTTGCACGGTTGGCGCCAAACATACCATTGGTTAAAAATCATTTTGGACACACCCGATGGTAGTCCTAGGGGATGAGGCTCAAATGGAAGCTCATTTTGGTCTATTTGGAGATTGTGTTAATCTTGAAACAAGATATGTGCAAGGTTTGCGCTGAATGTATCGTAGCCTCAAAAATTGTTTTGGAGGCTCCCGATGGTAGATCTAGGTGACGAGGCTCAAGTGAAAGGTCGTTTCAGTCCGTTTGGTTATAGTGCCAATTTTTACGCAAGACAGGTGCACGGTTTGTGCCGAATGTACCAGTATGATTGGAAATCCTTTTGGACGCACCCGATGGAACTCCTAGGTGACATGGGTCGTGTGCAATCTCACATCAGTCCATTTGGAGACAGTGTTAGTGTCGGTGTAAGATAGGTGCACGGTTTGCGCCAAACTTACCATTGGCACAAAAATCATTTTGGACACACCCGATGGTACTCCTAGGTGATGAGGCTCAAATGGAAGCTCATATCAGTCTATTTGGAGATAGTGCTAATTGTGAGCCATGATAGGTGCATGTTTTGTGCCAAATGTACCGCAGGCTCAAAAATCGCTTTGAACGCACCCGATGGTACCCCTAGGTGACAGGCTCGAGTGATAGCTCATTTTGGTCCGTTTGGAGATAGTGCTAATCTTAACGCAAGATAGGTGCACGGTTTGCGCCGTATGTACCATTAGGCACGGATATCATGTTGGACACACCTGATGGAACTCCTAGCTGACATGGGTCATGTGGAATCTCGCATCGGTCCGTTCAGAGATGGTGTTAGTGTCAATGTAAGGTGCACGGTTTGCGCCCAACTTACCATTGGCTCAAAAATCATTTTGGACAGACCCGATAGTACTTCTAGGTGATGAGGCTCAAATGGAACTCATTTCGGTCCGTTTGGAGATAGTGCTAACCTTATGGCATGATTAGTGCACGGTTTGCGCCAATCATACCATAGGTTCAAAAATCACTTTGGAAGCACCCAATTTTTACGCCTAGGTGATGAGGGTCGAGTGAAAGCTCGTTTCGGTCCATTTAGAGTTAGTGCTAATCTTTATGCAAGATAGGTGCACGGTTTGCGCCAAATGTATGATTGGGCTTGTAAATCATTTTGGACACACTTGATGGAACTCCTAGGTGACATGGGTCAATTGGAATCTCGCATCGGTCCATTCGGAGATGGTGTAAGTGTCGGTGTAAGGTGCATGGTTTGCGCCAAACTTACCATTGGCTCAAAAATCATTTAATGGAAGCTCATTTCGTTTTGTTTGTAGATAGTGCTAATCTTGAGACATGATAGGTGCACGGTTTGCGACGAACTTACCATAGCCTCAAAATTCATTTCGGAGGCACCCGATGGTATTCCTAGGTGACGAGTCTCGAGTGAAAGCTCGTTTCGGTCCGTTTGGATGTAGTGCTAATCTTGATGCAAGATAGGTGCACGGTTTGCGTCGAATGTACCATTAGGCATGGAAATCATTTTGGACACACCCGACAAAACTCCAAGGTGACATGGGTCATATGGAATCTCGCATCGGTCTGTTCGGAGATGGTGTTAGGGTCAATGTAGGTTGCACGGTTGGCGCCAAACATACCATTGGTTAAAAATCATTTTGGACACACCCGATGGTAGTCCTAGGTGATGAGGCTCAAATGGAAGCTCATTTTGGTCTATTTGGAGATAGTGTTAATCTTGAAACAAGATATGTGCAAGGTTTGCGCTAAATGTATCGTAGCCCCAAAAATTGTTTTGGAGGCACCCGATGGTAGATCTAGGTGACGAGGCTCAAGTGAAAGGTCGTTTCAGTCCGTTTGGTTATAGTGCCAATTTTTACGCACCCGATGGAACTCCTAGGTGACATGGGTCGTGTGCAATCTCACATCAGTCCATTTGGAGACAGTGTTAGTGTCGGTGTAAGATAGGTGCACGGTTTGCGCCAAACATACCATTGGCACAAAAATCATTTTGGACACACCCGATGGTACTCCTAGCTGATGAGGCTCAAATGGAAGCTCATATCAGTCTATTTGGAGATAGTGCTAATTGTGAGCCATGATAGGTGCATGTTTTGTGCCAAATGTACCGCAGGCTCAAAAATCGCTTTGAACGCACCCGATGGTACCCCTAGGTGACAGGCTCGAGTGATAGCTCATTTTGGTCCGTTTGGAGATAGTGCTAATCTTAACGCAAGATAGGTGCACGGATTGCGCCGTATGTACCATTAGGCACGGATATCATGTTGGACACACCTGATGGAACTCCTAGCTGACATGGGTCATGTGGAATCTCGCATCGGTCCGTTCAGAGATGGTGTTAGTGTCAATGTAAGGTGCACGGTTTGCGCCCAACTTACCATTGGCTCAAAAATCATTTTGGACAGACCTGATAGTACTTCTAGGTGATGAGGCTCAAATGGAACTCATTTCGGTCCGTTTGGAGATAGTGCTAACCTTATGGCATGATTAGTGCATGGTTTGCGCCAATCATACCATAGGTTCAAAAATCACTTTGGAAGCACCCAATTTTTACGCCTAGGTGATGAGGGTCGAGTGAAAGCTCGTTTCGGTCCATTTAGAGTTAGTGCTAATCTTGATGCAAGATAGGTGCACGGTTTGCACCAAATGTACCATTAGGCTTGGAAATCATTTTGGACACACTTGACGGAACTCCTAGGTGACATTGGTCAATTAGAATCTCGCATCGGTCCATTCGGAGATGGTGTAAGTGTCGGTGTAAGGTGCATGGTTTGCGCCAAACTTACCATTGGCTCAAAAATCATTTAATGGAAGCTCATTTCATTTTGTTTGGAGATAGTGCTAATCTTGAGACATGATAGGTGCACGGTTTGCGACGAACTTACCATAGCCTCAAAACTCATTTCGGAGGCACCCGATGGTATTCCTAGGTGACGAGCCTCGAGTGAAAGCTCGTTTCGGTCCGTTTGGATGTAGTGCTAATCTTGATGCAAGATAGGTGCATGGTTTGCGTCGAATGTACCATTAGGCATGGAAATCGTTTTGGACGCACCCGACAAAACTCCAAGGTGACATGGGTCATATGGAATCTCGCATCGGTCTGTTCGGAGATGGTGTTAGGGTCAATGTAGGTTGCACGGTTGGCGCCAAACATACCATTGGTTAAAAATCATTTTGGACACACCCGATGGTAGTCCTAGGTGATGAGGCTCAAATGGAAGCTCATTTTGGTCTATTTGGAGATAGTGTTAATCTTGAAACAAGATATGTGCAAGGTTTGCGCTGAATGTATCGTAGCCTCAAAAATTGTTTTGGAGGCACCCGATGGTAGATCTAGGTGACGAGGCTCAAGTGAAAGGTCGTTTCAGTCCGTTTGGTTATAGTGCCAATTTTTACGCAAGACAGGTGCACGGTTTGTGCCGAATGTAACAGTATGATTGGAAATCCTTTTGGACGCACCCGATGGAACTCCTAGGTGACATGGGTCGTGTGCAATCTCACATCGGTCCATTTGGAGACAGTGTTAGTGTCGGTGTAAGATAGGTGCACGGTTTGCGCCAAACTTATTATTGGCACAAAAATCATTTTGGACACACCCGATGGTACTCCTAGGTGATGAGGCTCAAATGGAAGCTCATATCAGTCTATTTGGAGATAGTGCTAATTGTGAGCCATGATAGGTGCATGTTTTGTGCCAAATGTACCGCAGGCTCAAAAATCGCTTTGAACGCACCCGATGGTACCCCTAGGTGACAGGCTCGAGTGATAGCTCATTTTGGTCCGTTTGGAGATAGTGCTAATCTTAATGCAAGATAGGTGCACGGTTTGCGCCGTATGTACCATTAGGCACGGATATCATGTTGGACACACCTGATGGAACTCCTAGCTGACATGGGTCATGTGGAATCTCGCATCGGTCCGTTCAGAGATGGTGTTAGTGTCAATGTAAGGTGCACGGTTTGCGCCCAACTTACCATTGGCTCAAAAATCATTTTGGACAGACCCGATATTACTTCTAGGTGATGAGGCTCAAATGGAACTCATTTCGGTCCGTTTGGAGATAGTGCTAACCTTATGGCATGATTAGTGCACGGTTTGCGCCAATCATACCATAGGTTCAAAAATCACTTTGGAAGCACCCAATTTTTACGCCTAGGTGATGAGGGTCGAGTGAAAGCTCGTTTCGGTCCATTTAGAGTTAGTGCTAATCTTTATGCAAGATAGGTGCACGGTTTGCGCCAAATGTACCATTAGGCTTGTAAATCATTTTGGACACACTTGATGGAACTCCTAGGTGACATGGGTCAATTGGAATCTCGCATCGGTCCATTCGGAGATTGTGTAAGTGTCGGTGTAAGGTGCATGGTTTGCGCCAAACTTACCATTGGCTCAAAAATCATTTAATGGAAGCTCATTTCGTTTTGTTTGTAGATAGTGCTAATCTTGAGACATGATAGGTGCACGGTTTGTGACGAACTTACCATAGCCTCAAAACTCATTTCAGAGGCACCCGATGGTATTCCTAGGTGACGAGCCTCGAGTGAAAGCTGGTTTCGGTCCGTTTGGATGTAGTGCTAATCTTGATGCAAGATAGGTGCATGGTTTGCGTCGAATGTACCATTAGGCATGGAAATCATTTTGGACGCACCCGACAAAACTCCAAGGTGACATGGGTCATATGGAATCTCACATCGGTCTGTTCGGAGATGGTGTTAGGGTCAATGTAGGTTGCACGGTTGGCGCCAAACATACCATTGGTTAAAAATCATTTTGGACACACCCGATGGTAGTCCTAGGTGATGAGGCTCAAATGGAAGCTCATTTTGGTCTATTTGGAGATAGTGTTAATCTTGAAACAAGATATGTGCAAGGTTTGCGCTGAATGTATCGTAGCCTCAAAAATTGTTTTGGAGGCACCCGATGGTAGATCTAGGTGACGAGGCTCAAGTGAAAGGTCGTTTCAGTCCGTTTGGTTATAGTGCCAATTTTTACGCAAGACAGGTGCACGGTTTGTGCCGAATGTACCAGTATGATTGGAAATCCTTTTGGACGCACCCGATGGAACTCCTAGGTGACATGGGTCGTGTGCAATCTCACATCGGTCCATTTGGAGACAGTGTTAGTGTCGGTGTAAGATAGGTGCACGGTTTGCGCCAAACTTACCATTGGCACAAAAATCATTTTGGACACACCCGATGGTACTCCTAGGTGATGAGGCTCAAATGGAAGCTCATATCAGTCTATTTGGAGATAGTGCTAATTGTGAGCCATGATAGGTGCATGTTTTGTGCCAAATGTACCGCAGGCTCAAAAATCGCTTTGAACGCACCCGATGGTACCCCTAGGTGACAGGCTCGAGTGATAGCTCATTTTGGTCCGTTTGGAGATAGTGCTAATCTTAACGCAAGATAGGTGCACGGTTTGCGCCGTATGTACCATTAGGCACGGATATCATGTTGGACACACCTGATGGAACTCCTAGCTGACATGGGTCATGTGGAATCTCGCATCGGTCCGTTCAGAGATGGTGTTAGTGTCAATGTAAGGTGCACGGTTTGCGCCCAACTTACCATTGGCTCAAAAATCATTTTGGACAGACCCGATAGTACTTCTAGGTGATGAGGCTCAAATGGAACTCATTTCGGTCTGTTTGGAGATAGTGCTAACCTTATTGCATGATTAGTGCACGGTTTGCGCCAATCATACCATAGGTTCAAAAATCACTTTGGAAGCACCCAATTTTTACGCCTAGGTGATGAGGGTCGAGTGAAAGCTCGTTTCGGTCCATTTGGAGTTAGTGCTAATCTTTATGCAAGATAGGTGCACGGTTTGCGCCAAATGTACCATTAGGCTTGTAAATCATTTTGGACACACTTGATGGAACTCCTAGGTGACATGGGTCAATTGGAATCTCGCATCGGTCCATTCGGAGATGGTGTAAGTGTCGGTGTAAGGTGCATGGTTTGCGCCAAACTTACCATTGGCTCAAAAATCATTTAATGGAAGCTCATTTCGTTTTGTTTGTAGATAGTGCTAATCTTGAGACATGATAGGTGCACGATTTGCGACGAACTTACCATAGCCTCAAAATTCATTTCGGAGGCACCCGATGGTATTCCTAGGTGACGAGTCTCGAGTGAAAGCTCGTTTCGGTCCGTTTGGATGTAGTGCTGATCTTGATGCAAGATAGGTGCACGGTTTGCGTCGAATGTACCATTAGGCATGGAAATCATTTTGGACACACCCGACAAAACTCCAAGGTGACATGGGTCATATGGAATCTCGCATCGGTCTGTTCGGAGATGGTGTTAGGGTCAATGTAGGTTGCACGGTTGGCGCCAAACATACCATTGGTTAAAAATCATTTTGGACACACCCGATGGTAGTCCTAGGTGATGAGGCTCAAATGGAAGCTTATTTTGGTCTATTTGGAGATAGTGTTAATCTTGAAACAAGATATGTGCAAGGTTTGCGCTGAATGTATCGTAGCCTCAAAAATTGTTATGGAGGCACCCGATGGTAGATCTAGGTGACGAGGCTCAAGTGAAAGGTCGTTTCGGTCCGTTTGGTTATAGTGCCAATTTTTACGCAAGACAGGTGCACGGTTTGTGCCGAATGTACCAGTATGATTGGAAATCCTTTTGGACGCACCCGATGGAACTCCTAGGTGACATGGGTCGTGTGCAATCTCACATCGGTCCATTTGGAGATAGTGTTAGTGTCGGTGTAAGATAGGTGCACGGTTTGCGCCAAACTTACCATTGGCACAAAAATCATTTTGGACACACCCGATGGTACTCCTAGGTGATGAGGCTCAAATGGAAGCTCATATCAGTCCATTTGGAGATAGTGCTAATAGTGAGCCATGATAGGTGCATGTTTTGTGCCAAACGTACCGCAGGCTCAAAAATCGCTTTGAACGCACCCGATGGTACCCCTAGGTGACAGGCTCGAGTGATAGCTCATTTTGGTCCGTTTGGAGATAGTGCTAATCTTAACGCAAGATAGGTGCACGGTTTGCGCCGTATGTACCATTAGGCACGGATATCATGTTGGACACACCTGATGGAACTCCTAGCTGACATGAGTCATGTGGAATCTCGCATCGGTCCATTCAGAGATGGTGTTAGTGTCAATGTAAGGTGCACGGTTTGCGCCCAACTTACCATTGGCTCAAAAATCATTTTGGACAGTCCCGATAGTACTTCTAGGTGATGAGGCTCAAATGGAACTCATTTCGGTCCGTTTGGAGATAGTGCTAACCTTATGGCATGATTAGTGCACGGTTTGCGCCAATCATACCATAGGTTCAAAAATCACTTTGGAAGCACCTAATTTTTAAACATAGGTGATGAGGGTCGAGTGAAAGCTCATTTCGGTCCATTTAGAGTTAGTGCTAATCTTGATGCAAGATAGGTGCACGGTTTGCGCCAAATGTACCATTAGGCTTGGAAATCATTTTGGACACACTTGATGGAACTCCTAGGTGACATGGGTCAAGTGGAATCTCGCATCGGTCCATTCGGAGATGGTGTAAGTGTCGGTGTAAGGTGCATGGTTTGCGCCAAACTTACCATTGGCTCAAAAATCATTTAATGGAAGCTCATTTTGTTTTGTTTGGAGATAGTGCTAATCCTGAGACATGATAGGTGCACGGTTTGTGACGAACTTACCATAGCCTCAAAATTTATTTCGGAGGCACCCGATGGTATTCCTAGGTGACGAGCCTCGAGTGAAAGCTTGTTTCGGTCCGTTTGGATGTAGTGCTAATCTTGATGCAAGATAGGTGCACGGTTTGCGTCGAATGTACCATTAGGCATGGAAATCATTTTGGACACACCCGACAAAACTCCAAGGTGACATGGGTCATATGGAATCTCGCATCGGTCTGTTCGGAGATGGTGTTAGGGTCAATGTAGGTTGCACGGTTGGCGCCAAACATACCATTGGTTAAAAATCATTTTGGACACACCCGATGGTAGTCCTAGGTGATGAGGCTCAAATGGAAGCTCATTTTGGTCTATTTGGAGATAGTGTTAATCTTGAAACAAGATATGTGCAAGGTTTGCGTTGAATGTATCGTAGCCTCAAAAATTGTTTTGGAGGCACCCGATGGTAGATCTAGGTGACGAGGCTCAAGTGAAAGGTCGTTTCAGTCCGTTTGGTTATAGTGCCAATTTTTACGCAGGACAGGTGCACGGTTTGTGCCGAATGTACCAGTATGATTGGAAATCCTTTTGGACGCACCCGATGGAACTCCTAGGTGACATGGGTCATGTGCAGTCTCACATCGGTCCATTTAGAGACAGTGTTAGTGTCGGTGTAAGATAGGTGCACGGTTTGCGCCAAACTTACCATTGGCACAAAAATCATTTTGGACACACCCGATGGTACTCCTAGGTGATGAGGCTCAAATGGATGCTCATATCAATCAATTTGGAGACAGTGCTAATTGTGAGCCATGATAGGTGCATCTTTTGTGCCAAATGTACCGCAGGCTCAAAAATCGCTTTGAACGCACCCGATGGTACCCCTAGGTGACAGGCTCGAGTGATAGCTCATTTTGATCTGTTTGGAGATAGTGCTAATCTTAACGCAAGATAGGTGCACGGTTTGCGCCGTATGTACCATTAGGCACGGATATCATGTTGGACACACCTGATGGAACTCCTAGCTGACATGGGTCATGTGGAATCTCGCATCGGTCCGTTCAGAGATGGTGTTAGTGTCAATGTAAGCTGCACGGTTTGTGCCCAACTTACCATTGGCTCAAAAATCATTTTGGACAGACCCGATAGTACTTCTAGGTGATGAGGCTCAAATGGAACTCATTTCGGTCTGTTTGGAGTTAGTGCTAACCTTATGGCATGATTAGTGCACGGTTTGCGCCAATCATACCATAGGTTCAAAAATCACTTTGGAAGCACCCAATTTTTACGCCTAGGTGATGAGGGTCGAGTGAAAGCTCGTTTCGGTCCATTTAGAGTTAGTGCTAATCTTGATGCAAGATAGGTGCACGGTTTGCGCCAAATGTACCATTAGGCTTGGAAATCATTTTGGACATACTTGATGGAACTCCTAGGTGACATGGGTCAAGTGGAATCTCGCATCGGTCCATTCGGAGATGGTGTAAGTGTCGGTGTAAGGTGCATGGTTTGCGCCAAACTTACCATTGGCTCAAAAATCATTTAATGGAAGCTCATTTCATTTTGTTTGGAGACAGTGCTAATCTTGAGACATGATAGGTGTACGGTTTGTGACGAACTTACCATAGCCTCAAAATTCATTTCGGAGGCACCCGATGGTATTCCTAGGTGACGAGCCTCGAGTGAAAGCTCGTTTCGGTCCGTTTGGATGTAGTGCTAATCTTGATGCAAGATAGGTGCACGGTTTGCGTCGAATGTACCATTAGGCATGGAAATCATTTTGGACACACCCGACAAAACTCCAAGGTGACATGGGTCATATGGAATCTCGCATCGGTCTGTTCGGAGATGGTGTTAGGGTCAATGTAGGTTGCACGGTTGGCGCCAAACATACCATTGGTTAAAAATCATTTTGGACACACCCGATGGTAGTCCTAGGTGATGAGGCTCAAATGGAAGCTCATTTTGGTCTATTTGGAGATAGTGTTAATCTTGAAACAAGATATGTGCAAGGTTTGCGCTGAATGTATCATAGCCTCAAAAATTGTTTTGGAGGCACCTGATGGTAGATCTAGGTGACGAGGCTCAAGTGAAAGGTCGTTTCAGTCCGTTTGGTTATAGTGCCAATTTTTACGCAAGACAGGTGCACGGTTTGTGCCGAATGTACCAGTATGATTGGAAATCCTTTTGGACGCACCCGATGGAACTCCTAGGTGACATGGGTCGTGTGCAATCTCACATCGGTCCATTTGGAGACAGTGTTAGTGTAGGTGTAAGATAGGTGCACGGTTTGCGCCAAACTTATTATTGGCACAAAAATCATTTTGGACACACCCGATGGTACTCCTAGGTGATGAGGCTCAAATGGAAGCTCATATCAGTCTATTTAGAGATAGTGCTAATTGTGAGCCATGATAGGTGTATGTTTTGTGCCAAACGTACCGCAGGCTCAAAAATCGCTTTGAACACACCCGATGGTACCCCTAGGTGACAGGCTCGAGTGATAGCTCATTTTGGTCCGTTTGGAGATAGTGCTAATCTTAACGCAAGATAGGTGCACGGTTTGCGCCGTATGTACCATTAGGCACGGATATCATGTTGGACACACCTGATGGAACTCCTAGCTGACATGGGTCATGTGGAATCTCGCATCGGTCCGTTCAGAGATGGTGTTAGTGTCAATGTAAGGTGCACGGTTTGCGCCCAACTTACCATTGGCTCAAAAATCATTTTGGACAGTCCCGATAGTACTTCTAGGTGATGAGGCTCAAATGGAACTCATTTCGGTCCGTTTGGAGATAGTGCTAACCTTATGGCATGATTAGTGCACGGTTTGCGCCAATCATACCATAGGTTCAAAAATCACTTTGGAAGCACCCAATTTTTAAACATAGGTGATGAGGGTCGAGTGAAAGCTCGTTTCGGTCCATTTAGAGTTAGTGCTAATCTTGATGCAAGAAAGGTGCACGGTTTGCGCCAAATGTACCATTAGGCTTGGAAATCATTTTGGACACACTTGATGGAACTCCTAGGTGACATGGGTCAAGTGGAATCTCGCATCGGTCCATTCGGAGATGGTGTAAGTGTCGGTGTAAGGTGCATGGTTTGCGCCAAACTTACCATTGGCTCAAAAATCATTTAATGGAAGCTCATTTTGTTTTGTTTGGAGACAGTGCTAATCTTGAGACATGATAGGTGTACGGTTTGTGACGAACTTACCATAGCCTCAAAATTCATTTCGGAGGCACCCGATGGTATTCCTAGGTGACGAGCCTCGAGTGAAAGCTCGTTTCGGTCCGTTTGGATGTAGTGCTAATCTTGATGCAAGATAGGTGCACGGTTTGCGTCGAATGTACCATTAGGCATGGAAATCATTTTGGACACACCCGACAAAACTCCAAGGTGACATGGGTCATATGGAATCTCGCATCGGTCTGTTCGGAGATGGTGTTAGGGTCAATGTAGGTTGCACGGTTGGCGCCAAACATACCATTGGTTAAAAATCATTTTGGACACACCCGATGGTAGTCCTAGGTGATGAGGCTCAAATGGAAGCTCATTTTGGTCTATTTGGAGATAGTGTTAATCTTGAAACAAGATATGTGCAAGGTTTGCGCTGAATGTATCATAGCCTCAAAAATTGTTTTGGAGGCACCTGATGGTAGATCTAGGTGACGAGGCTCAAGTGAAAGGTCGTTTCAGTCCGTTTGGTTATAGTGCCAATTTTTACGCAAGACAGGTGCACGGTTTGTGCCGAATGTACCAGTATGATTGGAAATCCTTTTGGACGCACCCGATGGAACTCCTAGGTGACATGGGTCGTGTGCAATCTCACATCGGTCCATTTGGAGACAGTGTTAGTGTAGGTGTAAGATAGGTGCACGGTTTGCGCCAAACTTATTATTGGCACAAAAATCATTTTGGACACACCCGATGGTACTCCTAGGTGATGAGGCTCAAATGGAAGCTCATATCAGTCTATTTAGAGATAGTGCTAATTGTGAGCCATGATAGGTGTATGTTTTGTGCCAAACGTACCGCAGGCTCAAAAATCGCTTTGAACACACCCGATGGTACCCCTAGGTGACAGGCTCGAGTGATAGCTCATTTTGGTCCGTTTGGAGATAGTGCTAATCTTAACGCAAGATAGGTGCACGGTTTGCGCCGTATGTACCATTAGGCACGGATATCATGTTGGACACACCTGATGGAACTCCTAGCTGACATGGGTCATGTGGAATCTCGCATCGGTCCGTTCAGAGATGGTGTTAGTGTCAATGTAAGGTGCACGGTTTGCGCCCAACTTACCATTGGCTCAAAAATCATTTTGGACAGTCCCGATAGTACTTCTAGGTGATGAGGCTCAAATGGAACTCATTTCGGTCCGTTTGGAGATAGTGCTAACCTTATGGCATGATTAGTGCACGGTTTGCGCCAATCATACCATAGGTTCAAAAATCACTTTGGAAGCACCCAATTTTTAAACATAGGTGATGAGGGTCGAGTGAAAGCTCGTTTCGGTCCATTTAGAGTTAGTGCTAATCTTGATGCAAGAAAGGTGCACGGTTTGCGCCAAATGTACCATTAGGCTTGGAAATCATTTTGGACACACTTGATGGAACTCCTAGGTGACATGGGTCAAGTGGAATCTCGCATCGGTCCATTCGGAGATGGTGTAAGTGTCGGTGTAAGGTGCATGGTTTGCGCCAAACTTACCATTGGCTCAAAAATCATTTAATGGAAGCTCATTTTGTTTTGTTTGGAGATAGTGCTAATCCTGAGACATGATAGGTGCACGGTTTGTGACGAACTTACCATAGCCTCAAAATTCATTTCGGAGGCACCCGATGGTATTCCTAGGTGACGAGCCTCGAGTGAAAGCTTGTTTCGGTCCGTTTGGATGTAGTGCTAATCTTGATGCAAGATAGGTGCACGGTTTGCGTCGAATGTACCATTAGGCATGGAAATCATTTTGGACACACCCGACAAAACTCCAAGGTGACATGGGTCATATGGAATCTCGCATCGGTCTGTTCGGAGATGGTGTTAGGGTCAATGTAGGTTGCACGGTTGGCGCCAAACATACCATTGGTTAAAAATCATTTTGGACACACCCGATGGTAGTCCTAGGTGATGAGGCTCAAATGGAAGCTCATTTTGGTCTATTTGGAGATAGTGTTAATCTTGAAACAAGATATGTGCAAGGTTTGCGTTGAATGTATCGTAGCCTCAAAAATTGTTTTGGAGGCACCCGATGGTAGATCTAGGTGACGAGGCTCAAGTGAAAGGTCGTTTCAGTCCGTTTGGTTATAGTGCCAATTTTTACGCAAGACAGGTGCACGGTTTGTGCCGAATGTACCAGTATGATTGGAAATCCTTTTGGACGCACCCGATGGAACTCCTAGGTGACATGGGTCGTGTGCAGTCTCACATCGGTCCATTTAGAGACAGTGTTAGTGTCGGTGTAAGATAGGTGCACGGTTTGCGCCAAACTTACCATTGGCACAAAAATCATTTTGGACACACCCGATGGTACTCCTAGGTGATGAGGCTCAAATGGAAGCTCATATCAATCAATTTGGAGACAGTGCTAATTGTGAGCCATGATAGGTGCATCTTTTGTGCCAAACGTACCGCAGGCTCAAAAATCGCTTTGAACGCACCCGATGGTACCCCTAGGTGACAGGCTCGAGTGATAGCTCATTTTGATCCGTTTGGAGATAGTGCTAATCTTAACGCAAGATAGGTGCACGGTTTGCGCCGTATGTACCATTAGGCACGGATATCATGTTGGACACACCTGATGGAACTCCTAGCTGACATGGGTCATGTGGAATCTCGCATCGGTCCGTTCAGAGATGGTGTTAGTGTCAATGTAAGGTGCACGGTTTGCGCCCAACTTACCATTGGCTCAAAAATCATTTTGGACAGACCCGATAGTACTTCTAGGTGATGAGGCTCAAATGGAACTCATTTCGGTCCGTTTGGAGATAGTGTAACCTTATGGCATGATTAGTGCACGGTTCGCGCCAATCATACCATTGGTTCAAAATCACTTTGGAAGCACCCAATTTTTACGCCTAGGTGATGAGGGTCGAGTGAAAGCTCGTTTCGGTCCATTTAGAGTTAGTGCTAATCTTGATGCAAGATAGGTGCACGGTTTGCGCCAAATGTACCATTAGGCTTGGAAATCATTTTGGACACACTTGATGGAACTCCTAGGTGACACGGGTCAAGTGGAATCTCGCATCGGTCCATTCGGAGATGGTGTAAGTGTCGGTGTAAGGTGCATGGTTTGTGCCAAACTTACCATTGGCTCAAAAATCATTTAATGGAAGCTCATTTCGTTTTGTTTGGAGATAGTGCTAATCTTGAGACATGATAGGTGCACGGTTTGCGACGAACTTACCACAGCCTCAAAATTCATTTCGGAGGCACCCAATGGTATTCCTAGGTGACAAGCCTCGAGTGAAAGCTCGTTTCGGTCTGTTTGGATGTAGTGCTAATCTTGATGCAAGATAGGAGCACGGTTTGGGTCGAATGTACCATTAGGCATGGAAATCATTTTGGACACACCCGACAAAACTCCAAGGTGACATGGGTCATATGGAATCTCGCATCGGTCTGTTCGGAGATGGTGTTAGGGTCAATGTAGGTTGCACGGTTGGCGCCAAACATACCATTGGTTAAAAATCATTTTGGACACACCCGATGGTAGTCCTAGGTGATGAGGCTCAAATGGAAGCTCATTTTGGTCTATTTGGAGATAGTGTTAATCTTGAAACAAGATATGTGCAAGGTTTGCGCTGAATGTATCGTAGCCTCAAAAATTGTTTTGGAGGCACCCGATGGTAGATCTAGGTGACGAGGCTCAAGTGAAAGGTCGTTTCAGTCCGTTTGGTTATAGTGCCAATTTTTACGCAAGACAGGTGCACGGTTTGTGCCGAATGTACCAGTATGATTGGAAATCCTTTTGGACGCACCCGATGGAACTCCTAGGTGACATGGGTCGTGTGCAATCTCACATCGGTCCATTTGGAGACAGTGTTAGTGTAGGTGTAAGATAGGTGCACGGTTTGCGCCAAACTTACCATTGGCACAAAAATCATTTTGGACACATCCGATGGTACTCCTAGGTGATGAGGCTCAAATGGAAGCTCATATCAGTCTATTTAGAGATAGTGCTAATTGTGAGCCATGATAGGTGCATGTTTTGTGCCAAACGTACCGCAGGCTCAAAAATCGCTTTGAACGCACCCGATGGTACCCCTAGGTGACAGGCTCGAGTGATAGCTTATTTTGGTCCGTTTGGAGATAGTGCTAATCTTAACGCATGATAGGTGCACGGTTTGCGCCGTATGTACCATTAGGCACGGATATCATGTTGGACACACCTGATGGAACTCCTAGCTGACATGGGTCATGTGGAATCTCGCATCGGTCCGTTCAGAGATGGTGTTAGTGTCAATGTAAGGTGCACGGTTTGCGCCCAACTTACCATTGGCTCAAAAATCATTTTGGACAGACCCGATAGTACTTCTAGGTGATGAGGCTCAAATGGAACTCATTTCGGTCCGTTTGGAGATAGTGTAACCTTATGGCATGATTAGTGCACGGTTCGCGCCAATCATACCATTGGTTCAAAATCACTTTGGAAGCACCCAATTTTTACGCCTAGGTGATGAGGGTCGAGTGAAAGCTCGTTTCGGTCCATTTAGAGTTAGTGCTAATCTTGATGCAAGATAGGTGCACGGTTTGCGCCAAATGTACCATTAGGCTTGGAAATCATTTTGGACACACTTGATGGAACTCCTAGGTGACACGGGTCAAGTGGAATCTCGCATCGGTCCATTCGGAGATGGTGTAAGTGTCGGTGTAAGGTGCATGGTTTGCGCCAAACTTACCATTGGCTCAAAAATCATTTAATGGAAGCTCATTTCGTTTTGTTTGGAGATAGTGCTAATCTTGAGACATGATAGGTGCACGGTTTGCGACGAACTTACCATAGCCTCAAAATTCATTTCGGAGGCACCCGATGGTATTCCTAGGTGACGAGCCTCGAGTGAAAGCTCGTTTCGGTCCGTTTGGATGTAGTGCTAATCTTGATGCAAGATAGGTGCACGGTTTGCGTCGAATGTTCCATTAGGCATGGAAATCATTTTGTACACACCCGACAAAACTCCAAGGTGACATGGGTCATATGGAATCTCGCATCGGTCTGTTCGGAGATGGTGTTAGGTTCAATGTAGGTTGCATGGTTGGAGCCAAAGATACCATAGGTCAAAAATCATTTTGGACACACCCGATGGTAGTCGTAGGTGATGAGGCTCAAATGGAAGCTCATTTTGGTCTATTTGGAGATAGTGTTAATCTTGAAACAAGATATGTGCAAGGTTTGCGCTGAATGTATCGTAGCCTCAAAAATTGTTTTGGAGGCACCCGATGGTAGATCTAGGTGACGAGGCTCAAGTGAAAGGTCGTTTCAGTCCGTTTGGTTATAGTGCCAATTTTTACGCAAGACAGGTGCACGGTTTGTGCCGAATGTACCAGTATGATTGGAAATCCTTTTGGACGCACCCGATGGAACTCCTAGGTGACATGGGTCGTGTGCAATCTCACATCGGTCCATTTGGAGACAGTGTTAGTGTAGGTGTAAGATAGGTGCACGGTTTGCGCCAAACTTACCATTGGCACAAAAATCATTTTGGACACATCCGATGGTACTCCTAGGTGATGAGGCTCAAATGGAAGCTCATATCAGTCTATTTAGAGATAGTGCTAATTGTGAGCCATGATAGGTGCATGTTTTGTGCCAAACGTACCGCAGGCTCAAAAATCGCTTTGAACGCACCCGATGGTACCCCTAGGTGACAGGCTCGAGTGATAGCTTATTTTGATCCGTTTGGAGATAGTGCTAATCTTAACGCATGATAGGTGCACGGTTTGCGCCGTATGTACCATTAGGCACGGATATCATGTTGGACACACCTGATGGAACTCCTAGCTGACATGGGTCATGTGGAATCTCGCATCGGTCCGTTCAGAGATGGTGTTAGTGTCAATGTAAGGTGCACGGTTTGCGCCCAACTTACCATTGGCTCAAAAATCATTTTGGACAGACCCGATAGTACTTCTAGGTGATGAGGCTCAAATGGAACTCATTTCGGTCCGTTTGGAGATAGTGTAACCTTATGGCATGATTAGTGCACGGTTTGCGCCAATCATACCATTGGTTCAAAATCACTTTGGAAGCACCCAATTTTTACGCCTAGGTGATGAGGGTCGAGTGAAAGCTCGTTTCGGTCCATTTAGAGTTAGTGCTAATCTTGATGCAAGATAGGTGCACGGTTTGCGCCAAATGTACCATTAGGCTTGGAAATCATTTTGGACACACTTGATGGAACTCCTAGGTGACACGGGTCAAGTGGAATCTCGCATCGGTCCATTCGGAGATGGTGTAAGTGTCGGTGTAAGGTGCATGGTTTGCGCCAAACTTACCATTGGCTCAAAAATCATTTAATGGAAGCTCATTTCGTTTTGTTTGGAGATAGTGCTAATCTTGAGACATGATAGGTGCACGGTTTGCGACGAACTTACCATAGCCTCAAAATTCATTTCGGAGGCACCCGATGGTATTCCTAGGTGACGAGCCTCGAGTGAAAGCTCGTTTCGGTCCGTTTGGATGTAGTGCTAATCTTGATGCAAGATAGGTGCACGGTTTGCGTCGAATGTTCCATTAGGCATGGAAATCATTTTGTACACACCCGACAAAACTCCAAGGTGACATGGGTCATATGGAATCTCGCATCGGTCTGTTCGGAGATGGTGTTAGGTTCAATGTAGGTTGCACGGTTGGAGCCAAAGATACCATAGGTCAAAAATCATTTTGGACACACCCGATGGTAGTCGTAGGTGATGAGGCTCAAATGGAAGCTCATTTTGGTCTATTTGGAGATAGTGTTAATCTTGAAACAAGATATGTGCAAGGTTTGCGCTGAATGTATCGTAGCCTCAAAAATTGTTTTGGAGGCACCCGATGGTAGATCTAGGTGACGAGGCTCAAGTGAAAGGTCGTTTCAGTCCGTTTGGTTATAGTGCCAATTTTTACGCAAGACAGGTGCACGGTTTTGTGCCAAATGTACCAGTATGATTGGAAATCCTTTTGGACGCACCCGATGGAACTCCTAGGTGACATGGGTCGTGTGCAATCTCACATCGGTCCATTTGGAGACAGTGTTAGTGTAGGTGTAAGATAGGTGCACGGTTTGCGCCAAACTTACCATTGGCACAAAAATCATTTTGGACACATCCGATGGTACTCCTAGGTGATGAGGCTCAAATGGAAGCTCATATCAGTCTATTTAGAGATAGTGCTAATTGTGAGCCATGATAGGTGCATGTTTTGTGCCAAACGTACCGCAGGCTCAAAAATCGCTTTGAACGCACCCGATGGTACCCCTAGGTGACAGGCTCGAGTGATAGCTTATTTTGGTCCGTTTGGAGATAGTGCTAATCTTAACGCATGATAGGTGCACGGTTTGCGCCGTATGTACCATTAGGCACGGATATCATGTTGGACACACCTGATGGAACTCCTAGCTGACATGGGTCATGTGGAATCTCGCATCGGTCCGTTCAGAGATGGTGTTAGTGTCAATGTAAGGTGCACGGTTTGCGCCCAACTTACCATTGGCTCAAAAATCATTTTGGACAGACCCGATAGTACTTCTAGGTGATGAGGCTCAAATGGAACTCATTTCGGTCCGTTTGAAGATAGTGTAACCTTATGGCATGATTAGTGCACGGTTTGCGCCAATCATACCATTGGTTCAAAATCACTTTGGAAGCACCCAATTTTTACGCCTAGGTGATGAGGGTCGAGTGAAAGCTCGTTTCGGTCCATTTAGAGTTAGTGCTAATCTTGATGCAAGATAGGTGCACGGTTTGCTCCAAATGTACCATTAGGCTTGGAAATCATTTTGGACACACTTGATGGAACTCCTAGGTGACACGGGTCAAGTGGAATCTCGCATCGGTCCATTCGGAGATGGTGTAAGTGTCGGTGTAAGGTGCATGGTTTGCGCCAAACTTACCATTGGCTCAAAAATCATTTAATGGAAGCTCATTTCGTTTTGTTTGGAGATAGTGCTAATCTTGAGACATGATAGGTGCACGGTTTGCGACGAACTTACCATAGCCTCAAAATTCATTTCGGAGGCACCCGATGGTATTCCTAGGTGACGAGCCTCGAGTGAAAGCTCGTTTCGGTCCGTTTGGATGTAGTGCTAATCTTGATGCAAGATAGGTGCACGGTTTGCGTCGAATGTTCCATTAGGCATGGAAATCATTTTGTACACACCCGACAAAACTCCAAGGTGACATGGGTCATATGGAATCTCGCATCGGTCTGTTCGGAGATGGTGTTAGGGTCAATGTAGGTTGCACGGTTGGAGCCAAAGATACCATAGGTCAAAAATCATTTTGGACACACCCGATGGTAGTCGTAGGTGATGAGGCTCAAATGGAAGCTCATTTTGGTCTATTTGGAGATAGTGTTAATCTTGAAACAAGATATGTGCAAGGTTTGCGCTGAATGTATCGTAGCCTCAAAAATTGTTTTGGAGGCACCCGATGGTAGATCTAGGTGACGAGGCTCAAGTGAAAGGTCGTTTCAGTCCGTTTGGTTATAGTGCCAATTTTTACGCAAGACAGGTGCACGGTTTTGTGCCAAATGTACCAGTATGATTGGAAATCCTTTTGGACGCACCCGATGGAACTCCTAGGTGACATGGGTCGTGTGCAATCTCACATCGGTCCATTTGGAGACAGTGTTTGTATCGGTGTAAGATAGGTGCACGGTTTGCGCCAAACTTACCATTGGCACAAAAATCATTTTGGACACACCCGATGGTACTCCTAGGTGATGAGGCTCAAATGGAAGCTCATATCAGTCTATTTGGAGATAGTGCTATTTGTGAGCCATGATAGGTGTATGTTTTGTGCCAAACGTACCGCAGGCTCAAAAATCGCTTTGAACACACCCGATGGTACCCCTAGGTGACAGGCTCGAGTGATAGCTCATTTTGGTCCGTTTGGAGATAGTGCTAATCTTAACGCATGATAGGTGCACGGTTTGCGCCGTATGTACCATTAGGCACGGATATCATGTTGGACACACCTGATGGAACTCCTAGCTGACATGGGTCATGTGGAATCTCGCATCGGTCCGTTCAGAGATGGTGTTAGTGTCAATGTAAGGTGCACGGTTTGCGCCCAACTTACCATTGGCTCAAAAATCATTTTGGACAGACCCGATAGTACTTCTAGGTGATGAGGCTCAAATGGAACTCATTTCGGTACATTTGGAGATAGTGTAACCTTATGGCATGATTAGTGCACGGTTTGCGCCAATCATACCATAGGTTCAAAAATCACTTTGGAAGCACCCAATTTTTACGCCTAGGTGATGAGGGTCGAGTGAAAGCTCGTTTCGGTCCATTTAGAGTTAGTGCTAATCTTGATGCAAGATAGGAGCACGGTTTGCGCCAAATGTACCATTAGGGTTGGAAATCATTTTGGACACACTTGATGAAACTCCTAGGTGACACGGGTCAAGTGGAATCTTGCATCGGTCCATTCGGAGATGGTGTAAGTGTCGGTGTAAGGTGCATGGTTTGCGCCAAACTTACCATTGGCTCAAAAATCATTTAATGGAAGCTCATTTCGTTTTGTTTGGAGATAGTGCTAATCTTGAGACATGATAGGTGCACGGTTTGGGACGAACTTACCATAGCCTCAAAATTCATTTCCGAGGCACCCGATGGTATTCCTAGGTGACGAGCCTTGAGTGAAAGCTCGTTTCGGTCCGTTTGGATGTAGTGCTAATCTTGATGCAAGATAGGTGCACGGTTTGCGTCGAATGTACCATTAGGCATGGAAATCATTTTGGACACACCCGACAAAACTCCAAGGTGACATGGGTCATATGGAATCTCGCATCGGTCTGTTCGGAGATGGTGTTAGGGTCAATGTAGGTTGCACGGTTGGTGCCAAACATACCATTGGTTAAAAATCATTTTGGACACACCCGATGGTAGTCCTAGGTGATGAGGCTCAAATGGAAGCTCATTTTGGTCTATTTGGAGATAGTGTTAATCTTGAAACAAGATATGTGCAAGGTTTGCGCTGAATGTATCGTAGCCTCAAAAATTGTTTTGGAGGCACCCGATGGTAGATCTAGGTGACGAGGCTCAAGTGAAAGGTCGTTTCAGTCCGTTTGGTTATAGTGCCAATTTTTACGCAAGACAGGTGCACGGTTTGTGCCAAATGTACCAGTATGATTGGAAATCCTTTTGGACGCACCCGATGGAACTCCTAGGTGACATGGGTCGTGTGCAATCTCACATCGGTCCATATGGAGACAGTGTTAGTGTCGGTGTAAGATAGGTGCACAGTTTGCGCCAAACTTACCATTGGCACAAAAATCATTTTGGACACACCCGATGGTACTCCTAGGTGATGAGGCTCAAATGGAAGCTCATATCAGTCTATTTGGAGATAGTGCTAATTGTGAGCCATGATAGGTGCATGTTTTGTGCCAAACGTACCGCAGGCTCAAAAATCGCTTTGAAGATGGTACCCCTAGGTGAGAGGCTCGAGTGATAGCTCATTTTGGTCCGTTTGGAGATAGTGCTAATCTTAACGCAAGATAGGTGCACGGTTTGCGCCGTATGTACCATTAGGCACGGATATCATGTTGGACACACCTGATGGAACTCCTAGCTGACATGGGTCATGTGGAATCTCGCATCGGTCCGTTCAGAGATGGTGTTAGTGTCAATGTAAGGTGCACGGTTTGCGCCCAACTTACCATTGGCTCAAAAATCATTTTGGACAGACCCGATAGTACTTCTAGGTGATGAGGCTCAAATGGAACTCATTTCGGTCTGTTTGGAGATAGTGCTAACCTTATGGCATGATTAGTGCACAGTTTGCGCCAATCATACCATAGGTTCAAAAATCACTTTGGAAGCACCCAATTTTTACGCCTAGGTGATGAGGGTCGAGTGAAAGCTCGTCTCGGTGCATTTAGAGTTAGTGCTAATCTTGATGCAAGATAGGTGCACGGTTTGCGCCAAATGTACCATTAGGCTTGGAAATCATTTTGGACACACTTGATGGAACTCCTAGGTGACATGGGTCAATTGGAATCTCGCATCGGTCCATTCGGAGATGGTGTAAGTGTCGGTGTAAGGTGCATGGTTTGCGCCAAACTTACCATTGGCTCAAAAATCATTTAATGGAAGCTCATTTCGTTTTGTTTGGAGATAGTGCTAATCTTGAGACATGATGGTGCTCGGTTTGCGATGAACTTACCATAGCCTCAAAATTCATTTCGGAGGCACCCGATGGTATTCCTAGGAGACGAGCCTCGAGTGAAAGCACGTTTCGGTCCGTTTGGATGTAGTGCTAATATTGATGCAAGATAGGTGCACGGTTTGCGTCGAATGTACCATTAGGCATGGAAATCATTTTGGACACACCCGACAAAACTCCAAGGTGACATGGGTCATATGGAATCTCGCATCGGTCTGTTCAGAGACGGTGTTAGGGTCAATGTAAGTTGCACGGTTGGCGCCAAACATACCATTGGTTAAAAATCATTTTGGACACACCCGATGGTAGTCCTAGGTGATGAGGCTCAAATGGAAGCTCATTTTGGTCTATTTGGAGATAGTGTTAATCTTGAAACAAGATATGTGCAAGGTTTTGCGATGCTTGGAAATCATTTCGGACACACCCAATGCAACTCCTAGGTGACATGGGTCATGTGGAATCTCGCATCGGTCCATTTGGAGATGGTGTTAGTGTCGATGGAAGATAGGTGCATAGTTTTTGCCGAATGTACCATTAGGCTTGGAAATCATTTTGGACACACCTGATCGAACTTCTAGGTGACAAGGGTCATGTGGAATCTCATGTCGGTCCGTTCAGAGATGGTGTTAGTGTCGATATAAAGTGCACAGTTTGTGCCCAACTTACCATTGGCTCAAAAATCAATTTGGACAAACCCGATGGTACTCCTAGGTGATGAGGCTCAAATGGAACTCATTTTTCTCCGTTTGGAGATAGTGCTAATCTTGTGCCATGATTGGTGCACGATTTGTGCCAAATGTACCACAGGCCCAAAATCGCTTTGGACGCACCCAATGGTACGACTAGGTGACGAGGCTCGAGTGAAAGCTCGTTTCGGTCCGTTTGGAGGTAGTGCTAATCTTTGTGTCGAATGTACCATTAGGCTTGGAAAAGATTTTGTACAAACCCGATGGAATTTCTAGGTGATATGGGTCATGTGGAATCTGTTATCGAACCATTCGGAGATGGTGTTAGTGTCGGTGTAAGGTGCATGGTAAGTGCCAAACTTTCCGTTGGCTCAAAAATTATTTTGGACACACCCGATGGAACTCCTAGGCGACATGGGTCATGTGGAATCTCATATCTGTCCATTTGGAGATGGTGTTAATGTCAGTGTAAGATAGGTGCTCGGTTTGCGCCAAACATACCTAGACTCAAAAATTATTTTGGACACACCCGATGGTACTCCTAGGTGACGAGGCTCAGGCGGAAGCTCATCCTTTGTAGATAGTGCTAATCCTGAGGCATGACAGGTACACGGTTTGTGCCAAACATACCATAGGCTCAAACATTGCTTTGGACGCACCCGATGGCACTCCTAGGTAATGAGGCTCGAGTGATAGCTCGTTTCTGTCTATTTGGGGATAGTGCTAATCTTGACACGAGATAGGTGCATGGTTTACGCCTAATGTACCATTAGGCTTGGATATCATTTTGGACATACCTGATGAAACTTCTAGGTGACATGGGTTATGTGGAATCTTGCATCGTTCTGTTTGAAGATGGTGTTAGTGTCGGTGTAAGGTGGACGGTTTGCGCCAAACTTACCATTGGCTCAAAAATCATTTTGGACAAAACCGATGCTACTCCTAGGTGATGAGGCATAAATGGAACTCATTTCATTCCATTTGGGTATAATGTTAATCTTGTGGCACGATTGGTTCATGGTTTGTGTGAAATGTACCATAGGCGCAAAAATCACTTTGGACGCACCCAACGGTACGCCTTGGTGACGAGGCATGAGTGAAAGCTTGTTTCAGTCTGTTTGGAGGTAGTGCTAATCTTAATGCAAGATAGTTGCACCAGATGGTACTCCTAGGTGACGAGGCTCGAGTGATAGCTTGTTTTCGTCCATTTAGGGATAGTGCTAATCTTGACGGTTTGCACAGAATGTACCATTAGGCTTGGATATCATTTTGGACACACCTGATGGAACTCCTAGGTGATATGGGTTATGTGGAATCTCGCATTGGTCTGTTCTGAGATGGTGTTAGTATTGGTGTAAGGTCCACGGTTTGCGCCAAACTTACCATTGCCTCAAAAATCATTTTTAACAAAACCGATGGTACACCTAGGTGATGAAGCTCAAATGGAACTCATTTTGGTCTGTTTAGGGATAGTGCTAATCTTGTGGCATGATTGTAGCATAGTTTGTGTGAAACATACGATAAGTGCAAAAATCGATTATGCTAGGAAAACATTTCGGACACACTCGATGGAACTCCTAGGTGACGTGGGTCATGTGGAATCTCGCATTGGTCCATTCGAAGATGGTCTTAGTGTTGGTGTAAGGTGCAGAGTTTGTGCCAAACTTAGCATTGCCACAAAATTCATTTTGGAGACACCCGATGGTACTCCTAGGTGATGAGGCTCAAATGGAAGCTCATTTCGGTCTGTTTGGACATAGTGCTAATCTTGAGACAAGAATAGGTCGATGATTTGCGTCAAAGGTGCCGTAGCCACAAAATTCATTTTGGAGGCACTCGATGGTACTCCTAGGTGACAAGGCTCAAGTGTAAGTTCGTTTCATTCCGTTTAGAGATTGTGCTAATTTTAACGCAAGATAGGTGCAGATTTGCGCTGAATGTAACATTACGCTTGGAAATCATTTCAGACACACCCAGTGGAACTCCTAGATGACATAGGTCAAGTGGAATCTCACTTTAGTCCATTTGGAGACGGTGTTAGTGTCGATGTAAGATAGGTGCACGGTTTGCGCCAAACGTACCATAGGTTCAAAAATCGGTTTGGAGACACTTGACGGTACTCCTAGGTGGCGAGGCTCAAGTAGAAGCTTGTTTCGGTCTGTTTGGTGATAATGCTATTTTTGAGGCATGACAGGTGCATGGTTTGTGCACAACGTACCATAGGCTCAAAAATTGCTTTGGACACACCCGATGGTACTCCTAGGTTACGAGGCTCGAGTGAAAACTCGTTTCGGTCTGTTTGGAGATAATGCTAATCTTGACGCGAGATGGGTGCATAGTTTGCGCTGAATGTTCCATCTGGCTTAGAAATCATTTTGGACACACCCGATGGAACTTCTACGTGAAATGGGTTGTGTGGAATCGCGCATCGGTCCTTTCAAACATGGTGTTAGTGTCGGTGTAAGGTGCATGGTTTGCGCCAAACTTACCCATAGCTCAAAAATCATTTTGGAGACACTTGATGGAACTCCTAGGTGAGATGGGTCATGTGGAATCTCGTGTCCGTCCATTTGGAGATGGTGTTAGTGTCAGTGCAAGATAGGAGCGTGGTTTCCACCAAATGTACCATAGGCTCAAAAATCATTTTAGACACACCCGATGGTACTCCTAGGTGATGAGGCTCAACAGGAGCTCGTTTTGGGCCGTTTCTAGATAGTGCTAATATGGAGGCATGATAGGTGCACGGTTTGCGCCAAACGTCCCATAGGCTCAAAAATAAACTTTAGACGCACCCGATGGTACTCCGAGGTGACGAGGCTCGAGTGAAACCTCGTTTTTATCCGTATGGGCATGGTTCTAATCTTGACGCAAGATAGGTGCATGGTCTGCGCCGAATGTACCATTAGGCTATGATATCATTTTAGACACACCTGATGGAACTCCTAGGTGACATGGGTTATGTGGTATCTCGCATCGGTCTGTTCGGAGATGGTGTTAGTGTCGGTGCAAGGTGCACGGTTTGCACCCAACATACCATTGGCTCAAAAATCATTTTGGACAGACCTGATTGTACACCTTGGTGATGAGGCTGATGTAAAAGCTCATTTTCGGTCTATTTGGAGATAGAGCTAATCTTGAGGCATAATTGGTGCATGGTTGTGCCAAACGTACCGTTGGCTCAAAAATTGCTTTGGACGCACCCGATGGTACTCCTAGGTGACAAGGCTCGAGTGAAAGTTCAGTTCAATCTATTTGGAGGAGTGCTAATCCTGACACAAGATAAGTGCATGTTTTGCGCCGAATGTAACATTAGGCTTGGAAATCATTTTCGACACAGTTGATGGAACTCCCAGGTAACATGGGTCATGTGGAATCTCACATTAGTTCGCTCGGAGATGGTGTTAGTGTCGATGTAAGGTGCTTGGTATGCGCCAAACTTACCATTGGCGCAAAAATCATTTTGGACATACCCGATGGTACTCCTAGGTGATGAGGCTCAAATGGAAGCTCATTTCGGTCCATTGGAGATAGTGCTAATCTTGACGCAAGACAGGAGCACGGTTTACGCTGAATGTACCATTATGCTAGGAAAACATTTCGGACACATAGAACTCCTAGGTGACATGGGTCATGTGGAATCTTGCATTGGTACATTCGAAGATGGTCTTAGTGTTGGTGTAAGGTGCACAGTTTGTGCCAAACTTAGCATTGCCACAAAATTCATTTTGGACACACCCGATGGTACTCCTAGGTGATGAGGCTCAAATGGAAGCTCATTTCGGTCTGTTTGGACATAGTGCTAATCTTGAGACAAGAATAGGTCGACGATTTGCGTCAAAGGTGCCATAGCCACAAAATTCATTTTGGAGGCACTCGATGGTACTCCTAGGTGACAAGGCTCAAGTGTAAGTTCGTTTGATTCCATTTAGAGATTGTGCTGAATGTAACATTATGCTTGGAAATCATTTCAGACACACCCAGTGGAACTCCTAGATGACATAGGTCAAGTGGAATCTCGCTTTAGTCCATTTGGAGACGGTGTTATTGTCGATGTAAGATAGGTGCACGGTTTGCGCCAAACGTACCATAGGTTCAAAAATCATTTTGGAGACACCCGACGGTACTCCTAGGTGGCGAGGCTCAAGTAGAAGCTCGTTTCGGTCTATTTGGTTATTGTGCTATTTTTGAGGCATGACAGATGCATGGTTTGTGCACAACGTACCATAGGCTAAAAAATTGCTTTGGACACACCCGATGGTACTCCTAGGTTACGAGGCTCGAGTGAAAACTCGTTTCGGTCCGTTTGGAGATAATGCTAATCTTGACGCGAGATGGGTGCATAGTTTGCGCCGAATGTACCATCAGGCTTGGAAACCATTTTGGACACACTCGACGGAACTCCTAGGTGACGTGGGTATTGTGGAATCACGCATCGGTCCTTTCAAAGATGGTGTTAGTGTTGGTGTAAGGTGCACGGTTTGCGGCAAACTTACCCTTAGCTCAAAAATCATTTTGGAGACACTTGATGGTACTCCTAGGTGAGATGGGTCATGTGAAATCTCGTGTTAGGGCATTTGGAGACGGTGTTAGTGTTAGTACAAGAAAGGTGTGTGGTTTCCACCAAACGTACCATAGGCTCAAAAATCATTTTAGACACACCCGATGGTACTCCTAGGTGATGAGGCTCAACAGGAAGCTTGTTTCGGGCCGTTTCTAGGTAGTGCTAATCTTGAGGCATGATAGGTGCATCGTTTGTGCCAAATGTCCCATAGGCTCAAAAATCATATTGGACGCACCCGATGGTACTCCTAGGTGACGAGGCTCGAGTGAAAGCTCATTTTTGTCCGTTTGGAGATAGTTCTAATCTTTACACATGATAGGTGACGGTTTGCGCCGAATGTACCATTAGGCTTGGATATCATTTTGGACACACCTGATGGAACTCCTAGGTGACATGGTTACGTAGAATCTTGCATTGGTCTGTTCGTAGATGGTGTTAGTGTCGTTGTAAGGTGCACGGTTTGCACCTAGGTGATGAGGCTCAAGTAAAAGCTCATTTTTGGTCTATTTCGAGATAGAGCTAATCTTGAGGCATGATTAGTGCATGGTTGTGCCAAACATACCATAGGCTCAAAAATCACTTTGGCCGCACCTGATGGTACTCCTAGGTGACGAGGCTCGAGTAAAAGCTCGGTTCAATCTGTTTGGAAGTAGTGCTAATATTGACGCAAGATAGGTGCATTGTTTGCGCCGAATGTACCATTAGGCTAGGAAATCATTTCGGACACACCCGATGGAACTCCTAGGTAACATGGGTCATGTGGAATTTCGCATCAGTCTGCTCGGAGATGATGTTAATGTCGGTGTAAGGTGCACGATTTGCGCCAAACTTACCATTGGCTCAAAAATCATTTTGGACACACCCGTTGGTACTCCTAGGTGATGAGGCTCAAATTTAAGCTCATTTCAGTCTATTTGGAGATAGTGGTAATCTTGACGCAAGATAAGTGCACGGTTGGCGCCGAATGTACCATTATGCTTGGAAATCATTTCGGACACACCCGATGTAACTCCTAGGTGACGTGGGTCATGTGGAATCTCGCATTGGTCTATTTGGAGATGGTGTTAGTGTTGGTGTAAGGTGACACTTTACGCCAAACTTACCATTGCCATAAAATTCATTTTAGACACACCCGATGGTACTCCTAGGTGATGAGGCTCAAATGGAAGCTCATTTCGGTCTGTTTGGAGATAGTGCTAATCATGTGATAAGGTAGGTACACGGTTTGTGCCGAACGTACCAAAGCCTCAAAATCATTTTGGAGGCACCCGATGGTACTCCTAGGTGACGAGCCTCAAGGAAAGGTCATTTTGGTCCATTTGGAGATAGGCTAGTCTTGACGCAAGATGGGTGCACAGTTTGCGCTGAATGCACCATTAGGCTTGGAAATCATTTTGGACACACCCAATGGAAACTCCTAGGTGACATGGGTCACGTGGAATCTCGCATTGGTCTGTATGAAGATGGTGTTAGTGTCGGCGTAAGGTGCACGGTAAGCGCCAAACTTACGCTTGGCTCAAAAATCATTTTGGACACACCTGATCGAACTCCTAGGTGACTTCTGTCATGTGGAATCTTGCATCGGTCCATTTAGAGATGTTGTTAGTGTCGGTGTAAGATAAGTGCACGATTTGCATCAAACATACCATAGGCTCAAAAATTGTTTTGGACACACCCGATGGTACTCCTAGGTGATGAGGCTCAAAAGGAAGCTCGTTTTGGTCCGTTTGTAGATAGTGCTAATCTTGAGGCATGATAGGTGCACGGTTTGTGCCAAATGTCCCGTAGGCTCAAAAATTGCTTTGGACACACCCAATTGTTCTCCTAGGTGACGAGGCACAAGTGGTATCGTGTTTCGGTCCATTTGTAGATAGTGCTAATCTTGAGACATGATAGGTGCATGGTTTGCGTTCGAATGTACCATTAGGCTTGGATATCATTTTGGACACACCTAATGGAACTCCTAGGTGACATGGGTTATGTGGAATCTCGCATCGGTCTATTCACAGATGGTGGTAGTGTTGGTTTAAGGTGCATGGTTTGCACCCAACTTACCATTGGCTCAAAAATTATTTTGGACAAACCCGATGGTACACCTAGGTGACGAGGCTCGAGAGAAAGCTCGTAATCATTCGTTTGGAGATAGTGCTAATCTTGACGTAAGATAGGTGCACGGTTTGCGCCGAATGTACCATTAGGCTTGGATATCATTTTAGACACACCTGATGGAACTCCTAGGTGACATGGGTTACGTGTAATCTCACATCGGTCTGTTCGGAGATGGTGTTAGTTTCGGTGTAAGGCACACCATTTGCGACCAACTTATCACTGGCTCAAAAATTATTTTGGACCAACCCGGTGGTACACCTAGGTGATGAGGCTCAAGTAAAAGTTCATTTTTGGTCTGTATGGAGATAGAGCTAAACTTGAGGTATGATTGGTGCACGATTGTGCCAAACGTACCATAGGTTAAAAAATCGCTTTGGATGCACCCGATGGTACTCCTAGGTGATGAGGCTGGAGTGAAAGCACAGTTCAATCTGTTTCGAGGTAGTGTTAATCTTGACGCAAGAATAGGTGCAAGGTTTGCGCTGAATGTACCATTAGGCTTGGAAATCATTTTGGACATACCCGATGGAACTCATAGGTAACATGGGTCATGTTGAATCTCGCGTCAGTCCACTTGGAGATGGTGTTAGTGTCGGTGTAAGGTGCACCTTTTGTGTAAAACTTACCATTGGCTCAAAAATCGTTTTGGACATACCCGACGGTACTCCTAGGTGATGAGGCTCAAATGGAAGCTCATTTCAGTCTGTTTGGAGATAGTGCTAATCTTGAGACAAGATAGGTGCATGGTTTGCATCGAATGTACCATAGCCTCAAAAATCATTTTGGAGGCACCCGATGGTTCTCCTAGGTAATGAGGCTCAAGTGAGAGCTTGTTTTAGTCCGTTTGGAGATAATGCTAATATAACGCAAGATAGGTGCACAGTTTGCACCGAATGTACCATTATGGTTGGAAATCATTTCGAACACATCCGATGGAACTCCTAGGTGACTTGGGTCATATGGAATCTCGCATCGGTCCATTTGGAGATGGTGTTAGTGTCGATATAAGATAGGAAAACAGTTTGCGCCAAACTTACCATTGGCTCAAAAATCAATTTGGACACACCCGATGGAAATCCTAGGTAACTTGGGTTTATGTGAAATCTCGCATCGGTCCACTCAGAGATGGTGTTAGTGTCGATGTAAGGTGCACGGTTTGCGCCAAACTTACCATTGGCTCAAAAACCATTTTTGACATACCCGACGGCACTCCTAGGTGATGAGGCTCAAATAGAAGCTAATTTCAGTTTGTTTGGAGATAGTGCTAATCTTGAGACAAGATAGGTGCACGGTTTGCGCCGAATGTACCATGGCCTCAACAATCATTTTGGAGGCACTCGAAGGTTCTTCTAGGTGACAAGGCTCAAGTGAAAGCTCGTTTCCGTCCGTTTAGAGATAGTGCTAATTTAACGCAAGATAGGTGCACCGTTTGCACCGAGTGTACCATTATGATTGCAAGTCATTTCGACACACCTGATGGAGCTCCAAGGTAAGATGCGTCATGTGGAATCTCGCATCGGTCCATTTAGAGATGGTGTTAGTGTCGATGTAAGATAGGTGCACGGTTTACGCCAAACGTACAATAGGCTCACAAATCATTTTGGATACACCCGATGGTACTCCTTGGTGATGAGGCTCAAGTGGAAGCTTGTTTCGGTCCGTTTGGAGATAGTGCTAATCTTGAGGCATGATTAGTGTACGGTTTGTGCCAAACGTAATAGGCTCAAAAATCACTTTGGACGCACCCGATGATACTCCTGGTGACATGGGTCAAGTGGAATCTCACATCGGTCCATGTGGAGATGGAGTTAGTGTCGCTATAAGATAGGTGCACGGTTTGCGCCAAACGTACCATAGGCTCAGAAATTGTTTTGGACACACAATTGTACTCCTCGGTGGCAATGCTCAAGTAGAAACTCATTTCGGTCTGTTTGGAGATAGTGCTAATTTTGACGCACGATAGGTGCATGGTTTTTGCCAAACATACCATAGGCTCAAAAATCGCTTTGGACGCACCCAATGGTCCTCCTTGGTTATGAGGCTCGAGTGAAAGCTTGTTTTGGTCTATTTGGAGATAGTGCTAATCTTGAGGCAAGATGGGTGCATGGTGTGCTCCGAATGTACCATCAGGCTTGGACATCATTTTGGACACACCCGATGGAACTTCTAGGTGACATGTGTTTTGAGGAATCTCGCATCAGTCCATTTGGAGACGGTGTTAGTGTCAGTGTAAGATAGGTGCATGGTTTGCGACAAATGTACCGCAGGCTCAAAAATTATTTTGGACACACCCGATGGTACTCCTAGGTGATGAGGCTCAAGAAGAAGCTCGTTTCGGTCCATTTGTAGATAGTGCCAATCTTGAGGCATGATAGGTGCACAGTCTGTGCCGAACATACCATAGCCACAAAAATCACTTTGGACGCACCTGATGGTACTCCTAGGTTACGACGGCTGAATGACAGCTCATTTTGTTCCGTTTGGAGATAGTGCTAATCTTGATGCAAGATGGGTGCATGGGTTGCACCGAATGTACCATTAGGCTTGGAAATCATTTTGAACACACCCGATGGAACTTCTAGGTGACATGGGTCATGCGGAATCTCACATTGGTCCATTTGAAGAAGGTGTTAGTGTCGGAGTAAGGCGCACGGTAAGAGCCAAACTTACCCTTGGCTCAAAAACTATTTTGGACACATCCTATGGAACTCCTAGGTGACATGGGTCATGTGGAATCTCGCATCGGTCCATTTAGAGACGGTGTTAGTGTTGGTGTAAGATAGGTGCAAGGTTTGCGCCAAACGTATCATAGGCTCAAAAATCATTTTGGACACACCCGATCGTACTCCTAGATGACGAGGCTCAAGAGGAAGCTTGTTTTGGTCCATTTATAGATTGTGCTAATATTGAGGCATAATAGGTGCACGATTTGTGCCAAACATCCCATAGGCCCAAAAATCACCTTGGACACACCCAATTGTACTCCTAGGTGACAAGGCTCGAGTGAAAGCTTGTTTCCGTCCATTTGGAGATTGTGTTAATCTTGATGCAAGATAGGTGCACAGTTTGCCCCAAATGTACCATTATGCCTAGAAATCATTTTAGACACACCCGATGGAACTCCTAGGTTATATGGGTCAAGTGGAATCTCGCATCGGTCCATTCGGAGAAGGTGTTAGTGTCGATGTAAGGTGCACAGTTTGTGCCAAACTTACCATTGCCACAAAATTCGTTTTGGACACACCGAATGGTACTCCTAGCTGATGAGGCTCAAATGGAAGCTCATTTTGGTCTGTTTGGAGATAGTGCTATTCTTAAGACAAGATAGGTCAGCGGTTTGCGTTGAAGGTACCATAGCCTCAAAATTTATTTTGGAGGCACCCGATGGTACTCCTAGGTGACAAGGCTCAAGTGTGAGCTCGTTTCAGTGCGTTTGGGGGTTGTGCCAATTTTAAAGCAAGATTGGTGCATGGTTTGTGCCGAATGTACCATATGTTTGGAAATCATTTCAGTCACACCTGATAGAACTCCTAGATGACATGGGCCATGTGGAATCTCGCATCGGTCCATTTGGAGATGGTGTTAGTGTCGACGTAAGATAGGTGCACGATTTAGGCCAAACGTACCATTGGCTCAAAAATTGTTTTGGACACACCCGACCATACTCCTAGGTGGCGAGGCTCAAGTAAAAGCTCGTTTTGGTCTGTTTAGAGATAGTGCTAATTTTGAGGCATGATAGGTGCACAGTTTGTGTCAAACATCCCACAAGCTAAAAAATTGCTTTGACGCACCCGATGGTACTCCTAGCTGACGAGGCTCGAGTGAAAGCTTGTTTCCATGCATTTGGAGATAGTGCTAATCTTGACGCAGGATAGGTGCACGGTTTGTGCCGAATGTGCCATTGGGCTTGGATATCATTTTGGACATACCTGATGGAACTCGTAAGTGACATGGGTTATGTGGAATCTCGCATCGGTTTTTTCGGAGATGGTGTTACTGTCGGTTTTAGGTGCACGGTTTGCGCCCAACTTACCGTTGGCTCAAAAATCGTTTTGGACACACCCGACGGTACTCCTAGGTGGTGAGGCCCAAGTAGAAGCTTGTTTCGGTCTGTTTGGATATATTGCTCATTTTGAGGCATGATAGGTGCACGGTTTGTGCCAATGGTATCGTAGAATCAATAATTGATTTGGACGCACCCGATGGTACTCCAAGGTTACGTGGCTCGAGTGAAAGCACGTTTCGGTCCATTTGGAGATGGTGCTAATCTTGACGCAAGATGGGTGCATAGTTTTGCGTAGAATGTAAAATTAGGATTAGAAATCATTTTGGACATACCGGATGGAACTCCTAGGTGACATGGGTCATGTAGAATCTCGCATAGGTCTTTTTGGAGACGGTGTTAGTTTCAATGTAAGATAGGTGCACGGTTTGTGCCAAACGTAACAGTCTCAGAAATCGTTTTGGACACACCCGATAGTACTCCTAGGTGGTGAGGCCCAAGAAGATGCTTGTTTCGGTCCATTTGTAGATAGTGCAAATTTTGAGGCATGATAGGTGCACGGTTTGTGCCAAAAGGTACCATAGGCTTAAAAATCGCTTTGGACGCACCAGATATTACTCCTAGGTTACGAGCTCGAGTTAAAGCTCATTTCGGTCCGTTTGGAGATAGTGCTTATCTTGATGCAAGATGGGTGCACTATTTACGCTGAATGTACCATTAGGCTTGGAAATCATTTTGGACACACCCAATGGAACTCTAAGGTAATATGGGTCATGTGGAATCTCGCATCAGTCCGCTCAGAGATGGCGTTAATGTCGGTGTAAGGTGCATGGTTTGCGCCAAACTTACCATTGGCTCAAAGTTCATTTTGGACACACCCGATGGTACTCCTAGGTTATGAGGCTCAAATGGAAGCTCATTTCGGTCTGTTTGGAGATATTGCTAATCTTGAGACAAGATAGGTCCACAGTTTGCGTCGATGGCACCAGGGCCCCAAAAATCATTTTGGAGGCACCTATTGGTACTCCTAGGTGACGAGGCTCAAGTGTAAGCATGTTTCGATCCGTTTGGAGGTAGTGCCACTTTTAACATAAGATCGGTGCTCGGTTTGCGCTAAATGTTCCATTATGCTAGGAAATCATTTCAGACACACCCGATGGAACACCTAGGTTACAAGGGTCATGTGGAATCTCGCATCGGTCCATTTGGAGATGGTGTTAGTGTCGTTGTAAGATAGGTTGCACGGTTTGCGCCAAACTTACCATAGGCTCAGAAATCGTTTTGGACACAACCGACGATACTCCTAGGTGGCGAGGCTCAAACAGAAGCTCATTATGGTCCGTTTGGAGATAGCGCTAATTTTGAGGTATGATAGGTGCACTCCCGATAGAACTCCTAGTTGACATGGGTTATGTGGAATCTCACATCGGTCCATTCGGTGAAGGTGTTAGTGCTAATTTTAACGCAAGATGGGTGCACGGTTTGAGCCAAATGTACTATTAGGCTTGGAAATCATTTGGGACACACCGAATAGAACTCCTCGGTGACATGGGTCATGTGGAATCTCACATTGGTCCATTTGGAGATGATGTTAGTGTCGGTGAAAGGTGCAGGGTTTGCGCCAAACTTACCATTAGCTCTATATTCATTTTGGACACACCCTATGGTACTCCTAGGTGATGAGGCTCGAATGGAAGCTCATTTTGGTCTATTTGGAGATAGTGGTAATCTTGAGACAAGATAGGTCCACAGTTTGTGTCGAAGGTACCATAGCCTCAAAAATCATTTTGGAGGCACCCAATGGTTCTCCTAGGTGATGAGCCTCAAGTATAAGCTCATTTCAGTCCGTTTGGAGATAGTGCTAATTTTAACGCAAGATAGGTGCATGGTTTGCGCCGAATGTACCATTATGCTTGGAAATCATTTCAGACACATCTGATGGAACACCAAGGTGACATGGGTCATGTGGAATCTCGCATCGGTCCATTTGGAGATGGTGTTTGTGTCAGTGTAAGACAGGTGCATGGTTTGCGTCAAACGTACCATAGGCTCAAAAATCGTTTTGGACACACCCGATGGTACTCCTAGGTGATGAGGTTCAAGTGGAAGCTCATTTCGGTCCATTTGGAGATAGTGCTAATCTTGAGGCATGATAGGTGCACGGTATGTGCCAAACATAGCATAGGCTCAAAAATCGCTTTGGATGCACCCGATGGTACTCCCAAGTTACGGGCTCGAATTAAAGCTCGTTTCGGTCCGCTTGGAAATAGTGCTTATCTTGACGCAAGATGGGTGCACTATTTACGCCAAATGTACCATTAGGCTTGGAAATCATTTTGGACACACCCAATGGAACTCCAAGGTGATATGGGTCATGGTTTGCGCCAAACATACCATTGGCTCAAAGTTCATTTTGGACACACCCGATGGTACCCCAAGGTGATCAGGCTCAAATGGAAGCTCATTTCGGTCTGTTTGGAGATATTGCTAATCTTGAGATAAGATAGGTCCACGGTTTGCGTCGAAGGTACCATAGCCCTGAAAAATCTTTTTGGAGGCACCCGATGGTACTCCTAGGTGATGAGGCTCAAGGGTAAGCTTGTTTCGATCCATTTGGAGATAGTGCTAATTTTAACATAAGATCAGTGCACGGTTTGTGCTGAATGTACCATTATGCGTGGAAATCATTTCAGACACACCCGATGGAACCCATAGGTGAAAAGGGTCATGTGGAATCTTGCATTGGTCCATTTGGAGATGGTGTTAGTGTCGATGTATGATAGGTGCACGGTTTGCACCAAATGTACCGTAGGCTCATAAATTGTTTTGGACACAACCGACGATACTCCTAGGTGGCGAGGCTCAAGTAGAAGCTCATTACGGTCTGTTTGGAGATAGTGCTAATTTTGAGGCATGATAGGTGCAAGGTTAGTGCTGAACGTACCATAGGCTCAAAAATCGCTTTGGATGCACCCGATGGTACTCCTAGGTTACGAGGCTCGAGATAAAGCTCGTTTCGGTCCGTTTAGAGATAATGCTAATCTTGACGCAAGATAGGTGCACGGTTTGCGCCGAATGTACCATCGGGCTTGGAAATCATTTTGGAGGATGGAACTCCTAGGTGACATGGGTTATGTGGAATCTCGCATCGGCCCATTTAGAGACGGTGTTAGTGTCAGTGTAAGATAGGTGCATGGTTTGCGACAAACGTACTGTAGGCTCAAAAATTATTTTGGACACACCCGATGGTACTCCTAGGTGACGAGGCTCAAGTGGAAGCTCGTTTCGGTCCGTTTGTAGATAGTGCCAATCTTGAGGCATGATAGGTGCACAGTCTATGCCAAACATACCATAGGCTCAAAAATCACTTTGGACGCACCTGATGGTACTCCTAGGTTACGACGGTCGAATGACAGCTCATTTTGTTCCGTTTGGAGATAGTGCTAATCTTGATGCAAGATGGGTGCTTGGGTTGCACCGAATGTACCATTAGGCATGGAAATCATTTTGGACACACCCGATGGAACTCCTAGGTGACATGGGTCATGTGGAATCTCGCATCGGTCCGTTTGAAGATGGTGTTAGTGTCAGCATAAGGTGCACGGTAAGAGCCAAACTTACCCTTGGCTCAAAAACTATTTTGGACACAACCGTTGGAACTCCTAGGTGACATGGGTTATGTGAAATCTTGCATCGGTCCATTTGGAGACGGTGTTAGTGTCAATGTAAGATAGGTGCATGGTTTGTGCCAAGCATACCATAGGCTCAAAATCATTTTGGACACACCCAATGGTACTCCTAGGTGACGTGGCTAAAGAAGAAGCTCGTTTCGGTCCATTGTAGATAGTGCTAATCTTGAGGCATGATAGGTGCACGGTTTGTGTCAAATGTCCCATAGGCTCAAAAATTGCTTTGGACGCACCTGATGGTACTCCTAGGTGACTAGGCTCAAGTGGAAGCTCATTTCTGTCGTTTGTAGATAGTGATAACCTTGAGGGATGATAGGTGGTGCATGGTTTGTGCCAAACATCCCATAGGCTAAAAAATTGCTTTGGACACCCCGATGGTACTCCTAGGTGACATGGAACATGTGGAATCTCGCATCGGTTCATTTGGAGATAGTGCAAATTTTGAGGCATGATAAGTGCACGGTTTGTGCCAAAGGTACCATAGGTTCAAAAATCGCTTTTTACGCACCCGTTGGTACTCCAAAGTTTGAGAATCGAGTGATAGCATGTTTCAGTCCGTTTGGAGAAAGTGCTAATCTTGACACAAGATGGGTGCATGGTTTGCACCAAATGTACCATTACGCTTGGAAATCATTTTCGAGACACCCGATGGAACTACTAGGTGACATTGGTCATCTGGAATCTCGCATCAGTCCTTGCAGATGGTGTTAGTGTCGCTGTAAGATAAGTGCATAGTTTGCGCCAAATGTACCTTAGGCTCAAAAATCGTGTTAGACACACCCGATGGTACTTCTAGGTGACGAGGCTCAAGAGGAAGCTCGTTTCGGTTCATTTGTAGATAGTGCTAATCTTGTGGCATGATAGGTGCACGGTTTTGCCAAATGTAGCATAGCCTCAAAATCGTTTTCGACACACCTGATGATACTTCTAGGTGACGAGGCTCGAGTGAAAGCTCATTTTCATCCATTTGGAGATAGTGCTAATCTTGATGCAAGATAGTTGCATAGTTTGCGCTGAATGTACCATTTGGCTTGGATATCATTTGGACACACCTAACGGAACTCCTAGGTGACATGGTTTATGTGGAATCTCGTATCGGTCTATTCGGAGATGGTGTTAGTGTCGGTGTAAGGTGCACAGTTTGTGCCCAACTTACCATTGGCTCAAAAATCATTTTGGACAAACTCGATGGTACACTTAGGTGATGAGGCTCAAATGGAAGCTCCTTTCGGTCTGTTTGAAGATTGTACTAATCTTGAGGCACGATTGGTGCACGGTTTGTGCCAAACGTACCATAGGCTCAAAAATCGCTTTAGACGCACCTGGTGGTACTCCAAGGTGACGAGGCTCGAGTGAAAACTCGATTTAGTTCGTTTGGAGGTAGTGCCAATCTTGACCTAAGATAGGTGCATGGTTTGTGCCGAATGTACCATTAGGCTTAGAAATCACTGTGGACACACCCGATGGAACTCCTAGGTGGCATGGGTCATGGAATCTAACATCGGTCTGCTCAAAGATGTTGTTTGTGTCAGTGTAAGGTGCACGGCTTGCGCCAAACTTACCATTGCCTCAAAAATCTTTTTGGACACACCCGATGGTACTCCAAGGTGATGAGGCTCAAATGGAAAATCATTTTGCTCTATTTGGAGATAGTGCTAATCTTGAGACAAGATAGGTGCACGGTTTGCACTGAACGTACCATAGCCTCAAAAATCATTTTAGAGGCACCCGATGGTACTCCTAGGTGATGAGGCTCAAGTGAAATCTCATTTCAGTTCGTTTGGAGATAGTGCTAATCTTAACAAAAAATAGGTGCACAGTTTGTACTGAATGTACCATTATGGTTGGAAATCATTTCAGAGACACCTGATGGAACTCCTAGGTGACATGGGCAATTTGGAATCTCACATCGGTCAATTTGGAGATGGTGTTAGTGTCGATGTAAGATAGTTGCACAGTTTGCGCCAAACTTACCAGTGGCTCAAAAATCATTATGGGCACACCCGATGGAACTCCTAGGTGACATGGGCCATGTGGAATCTTGCATCGGTCCATTTGGAGATGGTGTTAGTTTTAGTGTAAGATGGGTGCACGGTTTGCGCCAAATGTAACATAGGCTCAAAAATCATTTTGGACACCCGATGGTACTCCTAGGTGACGAGGCTCAAGTGGAAGCTTGTTTCAGTCCGTTTGGAGATAGTGCTAATCTTAAGGCATGATAGGTGCACAGTTTATGCAAAACAAACCATAGGCTCAAAAATCGCTTTGGATGCACCCAATGGTAGTCCTAGGTTACGAGGCTCGAGTGAAAGCTCGTTCGGGTCCGTTTAGAGATAGTGCTAATCTTGACAAAAGATGGGTGCACGGTTTGCGCCGAATGTACCATTAGGCTTCGAAATCATTTTGGACACACCAGATGAAACTCCAAGGTGACATGGGTTATGTGGAATCTCGTATCGGTCCATTCGGAGACGGTGTTAGTATTAGTGTAAGATGCACGGTTTGTGCCAAACTTACCATGGCTAAAAATTCATTTTGGACAACCCGATGGTACTCCTAAGTGATGAGGCTCAAATAGAAGCTTATTTCAGTCCGTTGGGAGATAGTGCTAATCTTGAGACAATATAGGTGCATGGTTTGCACCGAACATACCATAGCCTAAAAAATCATTTTGGAGGCACCCGATCGTACTGCTATGTGACGAGCCCCATGGAGAGCTCGTTTCGGTCCGTTTGGAGATAGTGCTAATCTTGACGCAAGATGGGTGCACGGTATGCACTAAATCTACCATTAGACTTGGAAATCATTTTGGACACACTCGATGGAACTCCTAGGTGACATGGGTCATGTCAAATCTCGCATTGGTCCGTTTGAAGATGGTGTTAGTGTCAGAGCAAGGTGCACGGTAAGTGCCAAACTTACCCTTGGCTCAAAAATCATTTTGGACACACCCGATCGAACTCCTAGGTGACATGGCTCATGTGGAATCTCACATCGGTCGATTTAGATATGGTGTTAGTGTTGGTGTAGGATAGGTGCACGGTTTGTGCTAATCTTGAGGCACGATTGGTGCACGGTTTGTGCCAAATGTAGCATAGGCTCAAAAATCGCTTTGGACGCACCCAGTGATACACATTGGTGACGAGGCTCGAGTGAAAGCTTGGTTTGGTCCGTTTGGAGGTAGTGCTAATCTTGACGCAAGATAGGTGCAAGGTTTGCGCCAAATGTACCATTAGGCTTGGCAATCATTTTGGACACACCTGATGGAACTCCTAGCTGATTTCAGTCGTGTGGAATCTCACATCGGTCCACTTAGAGATGGTGTTAGTGTTGGTGTAAGGTGCACTATTTGTGCCAAACTTACCATTGGCTCAAAAATCATTTTGGACACACCCGATGGTACTCCTAGGTGATGAGGCTCAAATGGAACCTCATTTCGGTCTGTGTTGGAGACAGTGCTAATCTTGAGACAACATAGGAGCACAATTTGCGCTAAACATGCCACAGCCTCAAAAATCATTTTGGAGGCACCCGATGGTACTCCTAGGTGATGAGGCTCAAGTGAAAGCTCGTTTCAGTCCGTTTGGAGATAGTGTTAATCTTAACACAAGATAGGTGCACGGTTTGCACTGAATGTACCATTATGCTTGTAAATCATTTCAGACATACCCAATGGAACTCCTAGGTGACATGGGTCATGTGGAATCTCGCATCGGTCCGCTCGGAGATGGTGTTAGTGTCGATGTAAGTCACACGGTTTGTGCCAAACGTAACATAGGCCCAAAAATCGCTTTTGGATGCACCTGGTGGTACTCCTAGGTGACGTGCCTCGAGTGAAAGCTCAGTTCGGTCTGTTTAGAGGTAGTTCTAATCTTGACGCAAGATAGGTGCATGGTTTGCACCGAATGTAACATTAGGCTTGAAAATCATTTTGGACACACCCGATGAAACTCCTAGGTGACATGGGTCATGTGGAATCTCACATCGGTCTGCTCAGAGATGGTGTTAGTGTGGGTGTAAGGTGCACAGTTTGCGCCAAACTTTCCATTCGTTCAAAAATCATTTTGGACACACCCGATGGTACTCCTAGGTGATGAGGCTCAAATGGAGCTCATTTTGGTCTGTTTGGAGATGGGGCCAATCTTGAGACAAGATAGGTGCACGGTTTGCGCCGAACGTACCATAGCCTCAAAAATCATTTTGGAGGCACCCGATGGTACTCCTAGGTGATGAGGCTCAAGTGAAAGCTTGTTTCATTCCGTTTAGAGATAGTGTTAATCTTAACGCACGATAGGTGCACGGTATGCACCCAATGTACCATTATGCTTGTAAATTATTTCGGACACACCCGACGGAACTCCTAGGTGATATGGGTCATGTGGAATCTCGCATCAGTCCACTCAGAGATGGTGTTAGTGTCGATGTAAGTCGCACGGTTTGTGCCAAACCTACAATGGCTCAAAAATCATTTTGGACACACCCGATGGTACTCCTAGGTGATGAGGCTCAAATGGGGCTCATTTTGGTCTGTTTGGAGATAGGGCTAATCTTGAGACAAGATAGGTGCATGGTTTGGGCCCAACGTACCATAACCTCAAAAATCATTTTTGAGGCACCCGATGGTACTCCTAGGTGATGAGGCTCAAGTGAAAGCTTGTTTCATTCCGTTTAGAGATAGTGTTAATCTAACACAAGATTGGTCCACCGTTTGCACCGAATGTAGCATTATGCTTGTAAATCATTTTGGACACACCTGATGGAACTCCTAGTTGACATGGGTCATGTGAAATCTCGCATCGGTCCATTTGGAGATGGTGTTAGTGTTAATGTAAGATAGGTGCACGGTTTGCGCTAAACTTACCATTGGCTCAAAAATCTTTTTGGACACACCCGGTGGAACTCCTAGGTGACATGGGTCATGTGTAATCTCACATCGGTCCATTTGGAGATGGTGTTAATGTCCGTGTAAGATAGGAGCACGGTTTGCGCCAAACGTACCATAGGCTCAAAAATCGTTTTGGACACACCCGATGGTACTCCTAGGTGACGAGGCTTAAGTGGAGCTTGTTTCAGTCCATTTGTAGATAGTGCTAATCTTCAAGCATGGTAGTTGCAAGGTTTGTGCTGAATGTACCATTATGCTTGGAAATCATTTCGGATACACCCGATGGAACTCTTAGGTGACATGAGTCTTGTGGAATCTCGCATCAGTCCATTTGGAGACGGTGTTAGTGTCAATGTAAGATAGGTGTACGGTTTGCGCCAAATGTATAGGCTCAAAAATCATTTTGGACACACCTGATGGTGCTCCTAGGTGATGAGGCTCAAGTGGAAGCTTGTTTCAGTCTGTTTATAGATAGTGCTAAACTTAAGGCATGATTGGTGCACGGTTTGTGCCAAACATCCCATAGGCTCAAAAATCGCTTTGGACGCACCCGATGGTACTCCTAAGTGACGAGGCTCGAGTGAAAGCTTGTTTCCATCTGTTTGGAGATACTGCTAATCTTGATGCAAGATAGGTGCACGGTTTAGCCGAATGTACCATGAGGCTAGGATATCATTTTGGATACACCTGAAGGAACTCCTAGGGGACATGGGTTATATGGAATCTAGCATTGATTTGTTCGGAGATGGTGTTAGTGTCGATGTAAGGTGCACAATTTGCACCCAACATACCATTGGCTCAAAAATCATTCTAGACAAATCCGATGGTACACCTAGGTGATGAGGCTCAAATAGAAGCTCATTTCGGTCCGTTTGGAGATGGTACTAATCTTGAGGCATGATTGGCGCACGGTTTTGCCAAATGTACCATAGGCTCAAAAATCGCTTTTGGAGGCCCCCGATGGTACTCGTAGGTGACGAGGTTCAAGCGAAAGCTTGTTTCTGTCCGTTTCGAGATAGTGTTAATCTTAACATAAGATAGGTGCATAGTTTGCGCTAAATGTACCATATGCTGTAAATCATTTCAAACGCACCCGATGGAACTCCTAGGTGACATGGATCATGTGGAATCTCACATCCATCCATTTGGAGATGGTGTTAGTGTCGATGTAAGATAGGTGCACAGTTTGCACCCAACTTACCGCTGGCTCAAAAATCATTTTGGACAAACTCGATGGTACTCCTAGGTGATGAGGCTCAAATGGAAGCTCAAGTCCGTCCATTTGGAGATAATGCTAATCTTGACGCAAGATAGGTGCACGGTTTGCGCCGAACGTACCATAGCCTCAAAAATCATTTTGGAGGCACCCGATGGTACTCCTAGGTGATGAGGCTCAAGTGAAAGCTTGTTTCATTCCGTTTAGAGATAGTGTTAATCTTAACGCACGATAGGTGCACGGTATGCACCCAATGTACCATTATGCTTGTAAATTATTTCGGACACACCCGACGGAACTCCTAGGTGATATGGGTCATGTGGAATCTCGCATCAGTCCACTCAGAGATGGTGTTAGTGTCGATGTAAGTCGCACGGTTTGTGCCAAACCTACAATGGCTCAAAAATCATTTTGGACACACCCGATGGTACTCCTAAGTGATGAGGCTCAAATGGGGCTCATTTTGGTCTGTTTGGAGATAGGGCTAATCCTGAGACAAGATAGGTGCATGGTTTGGGCCCAACGTACCATAACCTCAAAAATCATTTTGGAGGCACCCGATGGTACTCCTAGGTGATGAGGCTCAAGTGAAAGCTTGTTTCATTCTGTTTAGAGATAGTGTTAATCTAACACAAGATTGGTCCACCGTTTGCACCGAATGTAGCATTATGCTTGTAAATCATTTTGGACACACCTGATGGAACTCCTAGTTGACATGGGTCATGTGAAATCTCGCATCGGTCCATTTGGAGATGGTGTTAGTGTTAATGTAAGATAGGTGCACGGTTTGCGCTAAACTTACCATTGGCTCAAAAATCTTTTTGGACACACCCGGTGGAACTCCTAGGTGACATGGGTCATGTGTAATCTCACATCGGTCCATTTGGAGATGGTGTTAATGTCCGTGTAAGATAGGAGCACGGTTTGCGCCAAACGTACCATAGGCTCAAAAATCGTTTTGGACACACCCGATGGTACTCCTAGGTGACGAGGCTTAAGTGGAGCTTGTTTCAGTCCATTTGTAGATAGTGCTAATCTTCAAGCATGGTAGTTGCAAGGTTTGTGCTGAATGTACCATTATGCTTGGAAATCATTTCGGATACACCCGATGGAACTCTTAGGTGACATGAGTCTTGTGGAATCTCGCATCAGTCCATTTGGAGACGGTGTTAGTGTCAATGTAAGATAGGTGTACGGTTTGCGCCAAATGTATCATAGGCTCAAAAATCATTTTGGACACACCTGATGGTGCTCCTAGGTGATGAGGCTCAAGTGGAAGCTTGTTTCAGTCTGTTTATAGATAGTGCTGATCTTAAGGCATGATAGGTGCACGGTTTGTGCCAAACATCCCATAGGCTCAAAAATCGCTTTGGACGCACCCGATGGTACTCCTAAGTGACGAGGCTCGAGTGAAAGCTTGTTTCCATCCGTTTGGAGATACTGCTAATCTTGATGCAAGATAGGTGCACGGTTTAGCCGAATGTACCATGAGGCTAGGATATCATTTTGGATACACCTGAAGGAACTCCTAGGGGACATGGGTTATATGGAATCTAGCATTGATTTGTTCGGAGATGGTGTCAGTGTCGATGTAAGGTGCACGATTTGCACCCAACATACCATTGGCTCAAAAATCATTCTAGACAAATCCGATGGTACACCTAGGTGATGAGGCTCAAATAGAAGCTCATTTCGGTCCGTTTGGAGATGGTACTAATCTTGAGGCATGATTGGCGCACGGTTTTGCCAAATGTACCATAGGCTCAAAAATCGCTTTTGGAGGCCCCCGATGGTACTCGTAGGTGACGAGGTTCAAGCGAAAGCTTGTTTCTGTCCGTTTCGAGATAGTGTTAATCTTAACATAAGATAGGTGCATAGTTTGCGCTAAATGTACCATTATGCTTGTAAATCATTTCAAACGCACCCGATGGAACTCCTAGGTGACATGGATCATGTGGAATCTCACATCCATCCATTTGGAGATGGTGTTAGTGTCGATGTAAGATAGGTGCACAGTTTGCACCCAACTTACCGCTGGCTCAAAAATCATTTTGGACAAACTCGATGGTACTCCTAGGTGATGAGGCTCAAATGGAAGCTCAAGTCCGTCCATTTGGAGATAATGCTAATCTTGACGCAAGATAGGTGCACGGTTTGCGCCGAACGTACCATAGCCTCAAAAATCATTTTGGAGGCACCCGATGGTACTCCTAGGTGATGAGGCTCAAGTGAAAGCTTGTTTCATTCCGTTTAGAGATAGTGTTAATCTTAACGCACGATAGGTGCACGGTATGCACCCAATGTACCATTATGCTTGTAAATTATTTCGGACACACCCGACGGAACTCCTAGGTGATATGGGTCATGTGGAATCTCGCATCAGTCCACTCAGAGATGGTGTTAGTGTCGATGTAAGTCGCACGGTTTGTGCCAAACCTACAATGGCTCAAAAATCATTTTGGACACACCCGATGGTACTCCTAGGTGATGAGGCTCAAATGGGGCTCATTTTGGTCTGTTTGGAGATAGGGCTAATCCTGAGACAAGATAGGTGCATGGTTTGGGCCCAACGTACCATAACCTCAAAAATCATTTTGGAGGCACCCGATGGTACTCCTAGGTGATGAGGCTCAAGTGAAAGCTTGTTTCATTCTGTTTAGAGATAGTGTTAATCTAACACAAGATTGGTCCACCGTTTGCACCGAATGTAGCATTATGCTTGTAAATCATTTTGGACACACCTGATGGAACTCCTAGTTGACATGGGTCATGTGAAATCTCGCATCGGTCCATTTGGAGATGGTGTTAGTGTTAATGTAAGATAGGTGCACGGTTTGCGCTAAACTTACCATTGGCTCAAAAATCTTTTTGGACACACCCGGTGGAACTCCTAGGTGACATGGGTCATGTGTAATCTCACATCGGTCCATTTGGAGATGGTGTTAATGTCCGTGTAAGATAGGAGCACGGTTTGCGCCAAACGTACCATAGGCTCAAAAATCGTTTTGGACACACCCGATGGTACTCCTAGGTGACGAGGCTTAAGTGGAGCTTGTTTCAGTCCATTTGTAGATAGTGCTAATCTTCAAGCATGGTAGTTGCAAGGTTTGTGCTGAATGTACCATTATGCTTGGAAATCATTTCGGATACACCCGATGGAACTCTTAGGTGACATGAGTCTTGTGGAATCTCGCATCAGTCCATTTGGAGACGGTGTTAGTGTCAATGTAAGATAGGTGTACGGTTTGCGCCAAATGTATCATAGGCTCAAAAATCATTTTGGACACACCTGATGGTGCTCCTAGGTGATGAGGCTCAAGTGGAAGCTTGTTTCAGTCTGTTTATAGATAGTGCTGATCTTAAGGCATGATAGGTGCACGGTTTGTGCCAAACATCCCATAGGCTCAAAAATCGCTTTGGACGCACCCGATGGTACTCCTAAGTGACGAGGCTCGAGTGAAAGCTTGTTTCCATCCGTTTGGAGATACTGCTAATCTTGATGCAAGATAGGTGCACGGTTTAGCCGAATGTACCATGAGGCTAGGATATCATTTTGGATACACCTGAAGGAACTCCTAGGGGACATGGGTTATATGGAATCTAGCATTGATTTGTTCGGAGATGGTGTCAGTGTCGATGTAAGGTGCACGATTTGCACCCAACATACCATTGGCTCAAAAATCATTCTAGACAAATCCGATGGTACACCTAGGTGATGAGGCTCAAATAGAAGCTCATTTCGGTCCGTTTGGAGATGGTACTAATCTTGAGGCATGATTGGCGCACGGTTTTGCCAAATGTACCATAGGCTCAAAAATCGCTTTTGGAGGCCCCCGATGGTACTCGTAGGTGACGAGGTTCAAGCGAAAGCTTGTTTCTGTCCGTTTCGAGATAGTGTTAATCTTAACATAAGATAGGTGCATAGTTTGCGCTAAATGTACCATTATGCTTGTAAATCATTTCAAACGCACCCGATGGAACTCCTAGGTGACATGGATCATGTGGAATCTCACATCCATCCATTTGGAGATGGTGTTAGTGTCGATGTAAGATAGGTGCACAGTTTGCACCCAACTTACCGCTGGCTCAAAAATCATTTTGGACAAACTCGATGGTACTCCTAGGTGATGAGGCTCAAATGGAAGCTCAAGTCCGTCCATTTGGAGATAATGCTAATCTTGACGCAAGATAGGTGCACGATTTGCGCCGAACGTACCATAGCCTCAAAAATCATTTTGGAGGCACCCGATGGTACTCCTAGGTGATGAGGCTCAAGTGAAAGCTTGTTTCATTCCGTTTAGAGATAGTGTTAATCTTAACGCACGATAGGTGCACGGTATGCACCCAATGTACCATTATGCTTGTAAATTATTTCGGACACACCCGATGGAACTCCTAGGTGATATGGGTCATGTGGAATCTCGCATCAGTCCACTTAGAGATGGTGTTAGTGTCGATGTAAGTCGCACGGTTTGTGCCAAACCTACAATGGCTCAAAAATCATTTTGGACACACCCGATGGTACTCCTAGGTGATGAGGCTCAAATGGGGCTCATTTTGGTCTGTTTGGAGATAGGGCTAATCCTGAGACAAGATAGGTGCATGGTTTGGGCCCAACGTACCATAACCTCAAAAATCATTTTGGAGGCACCCGATGGTACTCCTAGGTGATGAGGCTCAAGTGAAAGCTTGTTTCATTCTGTTTAGAGATAGTGTTAATCTAACACAAGATTGGTCCACCGTTTGCACCGAATGTAGCATTATGCTTGTAAATCATTTTGGACACACCTGATGGAACTCCTAGTTGACATGGGTCATGTGAAATCTCGCATCGGTCCATTTGGAGATGGTGTTAGTGTTAATGTAAGATAGGTGCACGGTTTGCGCTAAACTTACCATTGGCTCAAAAATCTTTTTGGACACACCCGGTGGAACTCCTAGGTGACATGGGTCATGTGTAATCTCACATCGGTCCATTTGGAGATGGTGTTAATGTCCGTGTAAGATAGGAGCACGGTTTGCGCCAAACGTACCATAGGCTCAAAAATCGTTTTGGACACACCCGATGGTACTCCTAGGTGACGAGGCTTAAGTGGAGCTTGTTTCAGTCCATTTGTAGATAGTGCTAATCTTCAAGCATGGTAGTTGCAAGGTTTGTGCTGAATGTACCATTATGCTTGGAAATCATTTCGGATACACCCGATGGAACTCTTAGGTGACATGAGTCTTGTGGAATCTCGCATCAGTCCATTTGGAGACGGTGTTAGTGTCAATGTAAGATAGGTGTACGGTTTGCGCCAAATGTATCATAGGCTCAAAAATCATTTTGGACACACCTGATGGTGCTCCTAGGTGATGAGGCTCAAGTGGAAGCTTGTTTCAGTCTGTTTATAGATAGTGCTGATCTTAAGGCATGATAGGTGCACGGTTTGTGCCAAACATCCCATAGGCTCAAAAATCGCTTTGGACGCACCCGATGGTACTCCTAAGTGACGAGGCTCGAGTGAAAGCTTGTTTCCATCCGTTTGGAGATACTGCTAATCTTGATGCAAGATAGGTGCACGGTTTAGCCGAATGTACCATGAGGCTAGGATATCATTTTGGATACACCTGAAGGAACTCCTAGGGGACATGGGTTATATGGAATCTAGCATTGATTTGTTCGGAGATGGTGTCAGTGTCGATGTAAGGTGCACGATTTGCACCCAACATACCATTGGCTCAAAAATCATTCTAGACAAATCCGATGGTACACCTAGGTGATGAGGCTCAAATAGAAGCTCATTTCGGTCCGTTTGGAGATGGTACTAATCTTGAGGCATGATTGGCGCACGGTTTTGCCAAATGTACCATAGGCTCAAAAATCGCTTTTGGAGGCCCCCGATGGTACTCGTAGGTGACGAGGTTCAAGCGAAAGCTTGTTTCTGTCTGTTTCGAGATAGTGTTAATCTTAACATAAGATAGGTGCATAGTTTGCGCTAAATGTACCATTATGCTTGTAAATCATTTCAAACGCACCCGATGGAACTCCTAGGTGACATGGATCATGTGGAATCTCACATCCATCCATTTGGAGATGGTGTTAGTGTCGATGTAAGATAGGTGCACAGTTTGCACCCAACTTACCGCTGGCTCAAAAATCATTTTGGACAAACTCGATGGTACTCCTAGGTGATGAGGCTCAAATGGAAGCTCAAGTCCGTCCGTTTGGAGATAATGCTAATCTTGACGCAAGATAGGTGCACGGTTTGCGCCGAACGTACCATAGCCTCAAAAATCATTTTGGAGGCACCCGATGGTACTCCTAGGTGATGAGGCTCAAGTGAAAGCTTGTTTCATTCCGTTTAGAGATAGTGTTAATCTTAACGCACGATAGGTGCACGGTATGCACCCAATGTACCATTATGCTTGTAAATTATTTCGGACACACCCGACGGAACTCCTAGGTGATATGGGTCATGTGGAATCTCGCATCAGTCCACTCAGAGATGGTGTTAGTGTCGATGTAAGTCGCACGGTTTGTGCCAAACCTACAATGGCTCAAAAATCATTTTGGACACACCCGATGGTACTCCTAGGTGATGAGGCTCAAATGGGGCTCATTTTGGTCTGTTTGGAGATAGGGCTAATCCTGAGACAAGATAGGTGCATGGTTTGGGCCCAACGTACCATAACCTCAAAAATCATTTTGGAGGCACCCGATGGTACTCCTAGGTGATGAGGATCAAGTGAAAGCTTGTTTCATTCTGTTTAGAGATAGTGTTAATCTAACACAAGATTGGTCCACCGTTTGCACCGAATGTAGCATTATGCTTGTAAATCATTTTGGACACACCTGATGGAACTCCTAGTTGACATGGGTCATGTGAAATCTCGCATCGGTCCATTTGGAGATGGTGTTAGTGTTAATGTAAGATAGGTGCACGGTTTGCGCTAAACTTACCATTGGCTCAAAAATCTTTTTGGACACACCCGGTGGAACTCCTAGGTGACATGGGTCATGTGTAATATCACATCGGTCCATTTGGAGATGGTGTTAATGTCCGTGTAAGATAGGAGCACGGTTTGCGCCAAACGTACCATAGGCTCAAAAATCGTTTTGGACACACCCGATGGTACTCCTAGGTGACGAGGCTTAAGTGGAGCTTGTTTCAGTCCATTTGTAGATAGTGCTAATCTTCAAGCATGGTAGTTGCAAGGTTTGTGCTGAATGTACCATTATGCTTGGAAATCATTTCGGATACACCCGATGGAACTCTTAGGTGACATGAGTCTTGTGGAATCTCGCATCAGTCCATTTGGAGACGGTGTTAGTGTCAATGTAAGATAGGTGTACGGTTTGCGCCAAATGTATCATAGGCTCAAAAATCATTTTGGACACACCTGATGGTGCTCCTAGGTGATGAGGCTCAAGTGGAAGCTTGTTTCAGTCTGTTTATAGATAGTGCTGATCTTAAGGCATGATAGGTGCACGGTTTGTGCCAAACATCCCATAGGCTCAAAAATCGCTTTGGACGCACCCGATGGTACTCCTAAGTGACGAGGCTCGAGTGAAAGCTTGTTTCCATCCGTTTGGAGATACTGCTAATCTTGATGCAAGATAGGTGCACGGTTTAGCCGAATGTACCATGAGGCTAGGATATCATTTTGGATACACCTGAAGGAACTCCTAGGGGACATGGGTTATATGGAATCTAGCATTGATTTGTTCGGAGATGGTGTCAGTGTCGATGTAAGGTGCACGATTTGCACCCAACATACCATTGGCTCAAAAATCATTCTAGACAAATCCGATGGTACACCTAGGTGATGAGGCTCAAATAGAAGCTCATTTCGGTCCGTTTGGAGATGGTACTAATCTTGAGGCATGATTGGCGCACGGTTTTGCCAAATGTACCATAGGCTCAAAAATCGCTTTTGGAGGCCCCCGATGGTACTCGTAGGTGACGAGGTTCAAGCGAAAGCTTGTTTCTGTCCGTTTCGAGATAGTGTTAATCTTAACATAAGATAGGTGCATAGTTTGCGCTAAATGTACCATTATGCTTGTAAATCATTTCAAACGCACCCGATGGAACTCCTAGGTGACATGGATCATGTGGAATCTCACATCCATCCATTTGGAGATGGTGTTAGTGTCGATGTAAGATAGGTGCACAGTTTGCACCCAACTTACCGCTGGCTCAAAAATCATTTTGGACAAACTCGATGGTACTCCTAGGTGATGAGGCTCAAATGGAAGCTCAAGTCCGTCCGTTTGGAGATAATGCTAATCTTGACGCAAGATAGGTGCACGGTTTGCGCCGAACGTACCATAGCCTCAAAAATCATTTTGGAGGCACCCGATGGTACTCCTAGGTGATGAGGCTCAAGTGAAAGCTTGTTTCATTCCGTTTAGAGATAGTGTTAATCTTAACGCACGATAGGTGCACGGTATGCACCCAATGTACCATTATGCTTGTAAATTATTTCGGACACACCCGACGGAACTCCTAGGTGATATGGGTCATGTGGAATCTCACATCAGTCCACTCAGAGATGGTGTTAGTGTCGATGTAAGTCGCACGGTTTGTGCCAAACCTACAATGGCTCAAAAATCATTTTGGACACACCCGATGGTACTCCTAGGTGATGAGGCTCAAATGGGGCTCATTTTGGTCTGTTTGGAGATAGGGCTAATCTTGAGACAAGATAGGTGCATGGTTTGCGCCCAACGTACCATAACCTCAAAAATCATTTTGGAGGCACCCGATGGTACTCCTAGGTGATGAGGCTCAAGTGAAAGCTTGTTTCATTCCGTTTAGAGATAGTGTTAATCTAACACAAGATTGGTCCACCGTTTGCACCGAATGTAGCATTATGCTTGTAAATCATTTTGGACACACCTGATGGAACTCCTAGTTGACATGGGTCATGTGAAATCTCGCATCGGTCCATTTGGAGATGGTGTTAGTGTTAATGTAAGATAAGTGCACGGTTTGCGCTAAACTTACCATTGGCTCAAAAATCTTTTTGGACACACCCGGTGGAACTCCTAGGTGACATGGGTCATGTGTAATCTCACATCGGTCCATTTGGAGATGGTGTTAATGTCCGTGTAAGATAGGAGCACGGTTTGCGCCAAACGTACCATAGGCTCAAAAATCGTTTTGGACACACCCGATGGTACTCCTAGGTGACGAGGCTTAAGTGGAGCTTGTTTCAGTCCATTTGTAGATAGTGCTAATCTTCAAGCATGGTAGTTGCAAGGTTTGTGCTGAATGTACCATTATGCTTGGAAATCATTTCGGATACACCCGATGGAACTCTTAGGTGACATGAGTCTTGTGGAATCTCGCATCAGTCCATTTGGAGACGGTGTTAGTGTCAATGTAAGATAGGTGTACGGTTTGCGCCAAATGTATCATAGGCTCAAAAATCATTTTGGACACACCTGATGGTGCTCCTAGGTGATGAGGCTCAAGTGGAAGCTTGTTTCAGTCTGTTTATAGATAGTGCTGATCTTAAGGCATGATAGGTGCACGGTTTGTGCCAAACATCCCATAGGCTCAAAAATCGCTTTGGACGCACCCGATGGTACTCCTAAGTGACGAGGCTCGAGTGAAAGCTTGTTTCCATCCGTTTGGAGATACTGCTAATCTTGATGCAAGATAGGTGCACGGTTTAGCCGAATGTACCATGAGGCTAGGATATCATTTTGGATACACCTGAAGGAACTCCTAGGGGACATGGGTTATATGGAATCTAGCATTGATTTGTTCGGAGATGGTGTCAGTGTCGATGTAAGGTGCACGATTTGCACCCAACATACCATTGGCTCAAAAATCATTCTAGACAAATCCGATGGTAGACCTAGGTGATGAGGCTCAAATAGAAGCTCATTTCGGTCCGTTTGGAGATGGTACTAATCTTGAGGCATGATTGGCGCACGGTTTTGCCAAATGTACCATAGGCTCAAAAATCGCTTTTGGAGGCCCCCGATGGTACTCGTAGGTGACGAGGTTCAAGCGAAAGCTTGTTTTTGTCTGTTTCGAGATAGTGTTAATCTTAACATAAGATAGGTGCATAGTTTGCGCTAAATGTACCATTATGCTTGTAAATCATTTCAAACGCACCCGATGGAACTCCTAGGTGACATGGATCATGTGGAATCTCACATCCATCCATTTGCAGAAGGTGTTAGTGTCGATGTAAGATAGGTGCACAGTTTGCACCCAACTTACCGCTAGCTCAAAAATCATTTTGGACAAACTCGATGGTACTCCCAGGTGATGAGGCTCAAATGGAAGCTCAAGTCCGTCCGTTTGGAGATAATGCTAATCTTGACGCAAGATAGGTGCACGGTTTGCTCTGAATGTACCATTAGGCTTGGATATCATTTTGGACACACCTGATGGAACTCCTAGGTGACATGGGTTATGTGGAATCTCACATCGATTTGTTTGGAGATGGTATTAGTGTTGGTGTAAGGTGAATGGTTTGCGCCCAACTTACCATTGGCTCAAAAATCATTTTAGACAAACCCGATGGTACACCTAGGTCATGAGGTTCAAATAGAAGCTCATTTCGGTCCATTTGGAGATAGTGCTAATCTTGAGGCACGACTGACGCACGGTTTGTGCCAAACATACCATCGGCTCAAAAGTCGCATTGGACACACCCGGTGGTACTCCTAGGTGACGAGGCTTGAGTGAAAGCTTGGTTTGGTCCGTTTGGAGGTAGTGCTAACCTTGACGCATGATAGGTGCATGGTTTGCGTCGAATGTACCGTTAGGCTTGGAAATCATTTTGAATACACTCGATGGAACTCCTAGGTGACCATGGTCATGTGGAATCTCGCATCGGTCTGCTCGGGGATGGTGTTACTGTCAGTGTAATGTGCACGGTTTGTGCCAAACTTACCATTGGCTCAAAAATAATTTTTAACACACCCGATGGTACTCCTAGGTGATGAGGCTCAAATGGAGGCTCATTTCGGTCTGTTTGGAGATAGTGCTAATCTTGAGATAAGATAGGTGCACGGTTTGCGCCGAACGTACCATAGCCTCAAAAATTATTTTGGAGGCACCCGATGGTACTCCTAGGTGACAAGGCTCAAGTGAAAGCTTATTTCAGTCCATTTGGAGATAGTGTTAATCCTAACACAAGACGGGTGTGCGGTTTGCACCGAATGTACCATTATGCCTGGAAATCATTTCGGACACAATCGATGTACCATCAGGCTTGGAAATCATTTTGGACACACCCGATGAAACTCCTAGGTGACATGAGTTATGTGGAATCTCGCATCAGTCTTTTGGAGATGATGTTAGTGTCAGTGTAAGATAGGTGCACGGTTTGCGCCAAACGTACCATTGGCTCAAAAATCATATTAGACACACCCGATGGTACTCCTAGGTGACGAGGCTCAAGTGGAAGCTCGTTTTGGTCCATTTTTAGATAGTGCTAATCTTAAGGCATGGTAGGTGCACGATTTGTGGCAAACATCCCATTGGGTCAAAAATTATTTTAGACCCATCTCAAGTTAAAGCTCATTTTCGGTCTGTTTGGAGATAGAGCTAATCTTGAGGCATGATTTTTGCACGCTTGTGCCAAACGTACCATAGGCTAAAAAATCACTTTGGACGCACCCGATGGTACTCCTAGATGACGAGGCTCGAGTGAAAGCTCATTTTCATCCGTTTGAAGATAGTGCTAATCTTGACGCAAGACAGGTGCATGTTTGCACTGAATGTACCATTAGGATTGGATGTCATTTTGGACACACCTGATGGAACTCCTAGGTGACATGGGTTATGTGGAATCTCGCATCGATTTGTTCGGAGATGGTGTTAGTGTCGGTGTAAGGTGAACAGTTTGCGCCCAACTTACCATTAGTTCAAACATCATTTTGGACAAACCCGATGGTACACCTATGTGATGAGGCTCAAATAGAAGGTCATTTTGGTCTATTTGGAGATAGTGCAAATCTTGAGCCATGACTTATACATGGTTTGTGCCAAACATACCATAGGCTAAAAAATTGCTTTAGATGCACCCGGTGGTACTCCTAGGTGACGAGGCTCGAGTGAAAGCTCGGTTCAGTCTGCTTGGAGGTAGTGCTAATCTTGACACAAGATGGGTGCATGGTTTGAGCCGAATGTTCGATCAGGCTTGGAAATCATTTTGGACACACACGATTGAACTCCTAGGTTACATGGGTTATGTGGAATCTCGCATGGGTCCATTTGGACATGGTGTTAGTATAAGTGTAAGATAGGTGCACGGTATGCGCCAAACGTACAATAGGCGCAAAAATCATTCTAGACACAACCTAGGTACTCTTACGTGACGAGGCTCAAGTGAAAGCTCGTTTTGGTAGGGTTGTAGATAGTGCTAATCTTGAGGCATGATAGGTGCACGGTTTCTGCGAAACATCCCATAGGCTCAAAAATCACTTTCGACGCACCCGATTGTACTCCTAGGTGACGAGGCTTGAGTGAAAGCTCGTTTTCATTCATTTGGAGATAGTGCTAATCTTGACGTAAGATAGGGGCACGGTTTGTGCCAAATGTACCATTAGGCTTGGATATCATTTTAGACACACCTGATGGAACTCCTAGGTGACATGGGTTATGTGGAATCTTGCATCAATTTGTTCAGAGATGGTGTTAGTGTCGGTGTAAGCTGAATGGTTTGCACCCAACTCACCATTGGCTCAAAAATCATTTTGGACAAACCCGATGCTACACCTAGGTGATGAGGCTTAAATAGAAGCTCATTTCAGTTTGCTCGAATATGGTGTTAGTGTCAGTGTAAGGTACACACTTTGTGTCAAACTTTCCATTGGCTCAAAAATCATTTTGTGCACACCCGATGGTACTCCTAAGTGATGAGGCTCAAAGGGAAGCTCATTTCGGTCTGTGTTGAAGATAGTGCTAATCTTGAGACAAGATAGGTGCACGGTTTGCGCCGAATGTACCATAGCCTCAAAAATCATTTTGGAGGCACCTGATGGTACTCCTAGGTGATGAGGCTCAAGTGAAAGCTCGTTTCAGTCCGTTTGGAGATAGTGTTAATCTTAACGCAAGATAGGAGCATGGTTTGCACGAAAATGTACCATTATGCTTGTAAATCATTTCAGACACACCTGATGGAACTCCTAGGTGACAAGGGTCGTGTGAAATCTCGCATCCGTCCATTTGGAGACGTTGTTAGTGTCGATGTAAGATAGGTGCACGGTTTGCACCCAACTTACCACTGGCTCAAAAATCATTTTGGTCAAACCCAACGGTACTCCATGGTGATGAGGCTCAAATGAAAGCTCAATTCAGTCCGTTTGGAGATAGTGCTAATCTTGACGCAAGATAGGTGCATGGTTTGCGCTGAATGTACCATTAGGCTTGGATATCACTTTGAATACAGCTGATGGAACTCATAGGTGACATGGGTTATGTGGAATCTCACATCGATTTGTTCAAAGATGGTGTTAGTGTTGGTGTAAGGTCAACGGTTTGCGCCCAACTTACCAGTGGCTCAAAAATCATTTTTGACACACCCGATGGTACGCCAAGGTGATGAGGCTCAAATGGAAGCTCATTTCGTTCCGTTTGGAGATAGTGCTAATCTTGAGGCAAGATAGGTGCATGGTTTGCGCTGAACGTACCGTAGCCTCAAAAATCATTTTGGAGGCGCCTGATGGTACTCCTAGGTGACGAGGCTCAAGTGAAGCTCGTTTAAGTCCGTTTGGAGATAGTGTTAATCTTAACGTAAGATGGGTGCGCGGTTTGCACCGAATGTACCATTATGCTTGTAAATCATTACGGACACACCCGATGTACCATTAGGCTTAAAAATCATTTTGGACACACCCGATGGAACTCCTAGGTGACATGGGTTATGTGCAGTCTTGCATCAGTCCATTTAGAGACAGTGTTAGTGCCAGTGTAAAATAGGTGCACGGTTTGCGCCAAATGTACCATAGGCTCATAAATTGTTTTGGAGACACCCGATGGTACTCCTAGGTTACGAGGCTCAACTAGAAGCTTGTTTTGCTCCGTTTGTAGATAGAGTTATTCTTAAGGCATGATAGGCGCATGGTTTGTGCCAAACGTTCCATAGGCTCAAAAATCGCTTTGGACACACCCGATGGTACTCCTAGGTGACAAGGCTTGAGTGAAAACTTGTTTCCATCCGTTAGGAGGTTTTGCTAATCTTGACGCAAGATAGGTGCACGGTTTGCGCTGATTGTACCATCAGACTTGATGGAACTCCTAGCTGACATGGGTTATGTGGAATCTCGCAGCAGTTTGTTCAGAGATGATGTCAGTGTCGGTGTAGGGTGCACAATTTGTGGTCAACTTACCGTTGGCTCAAAAATCATTTGGGACAAACCCGATGGTACACCTAATTGATTAGTCTCAAATAGAAGCTCATTTTGGTCCGTTTAGAGATGGTGCTAATCTTGAGGCATGATTGGTGCACGGTTTATGCCAAATGCACCATAGGCTCAAAAATCACTTTTGGACGCACCCGGTGGTACTCCATGGTGACGAGGCTCGAGTGAAAGCTTGGTTCGGTCTGTTTGGCTCATCTTGACGCAAGATAGGTGCATGGTTTGCGCCGAATGTACCAATTGGCTAGAAAATCATTTTGGACACGCCTGATGAAACTCCTAAGTGACATGGGTCATGTGGAATCTCGCATTGGTCCGCTCAGAGATGGTGTTAGTGTCGGTGTAAGGTGCACGGTTTGCGCGAAACTTTCCATTGGCTCAAAAATCATTTTAGAGACACCCGATGGTACTCCTAGGTGATGAGTCTCAAATGGAGCTCATTTTGGTTTGTTTGGAGATAGTGCTAATCTGGTGACAAGATAGGTGCACGGTTTGCACCGAACTTAGCATAGCCTCAAAAATCATTTTGGAGGCACCCGATGGTACTCCTAGGTGATGAGGCTCAAGTGAAAGCTCGTTTCAGTCCATTTAGAGATAGTGTTAATCATAACGCAAGATAGGTGCACAGTTTGCACCTAATGTACCATTATGCTTGTAAATTATTTTGGACACACCCGATGGAACTCCTCGGTGACTTGGGTCATGTGGAATCTCACATTAGTCCGTTTGCAGACGGCATTAATGTCCGTGTATCATAAGAGCACGGTTTGCGCCAAATGTACCATAGGCTCAAAAATCATTTTGGACACACCTGATGGTACTCCTAGGTGACGAGGCTTACGTGGAAGCTCGTTTCGGTCCGTTTGTAGATAGGGCTAGCCTTCAGGCATGATAGGTGCACGGTTTGCACCGAATGTACCATTGTTCTTGGAAATCATTTCGGACATACCTGATGGAACTCCTAGGTGACATGAGTCATGTGGAATCTTGCATCGGTCCATTCGGAGACGGTGTTACTGTCAATTTAAGATAGGTGCACGGTTTGTGCCAAACGTACCGTAGGCTTAGAAATCGTTTTTGACACACCTGACGGTACTCCTAGGTGGCGCGGCTTAAGTAGAACCTCATTTCGGTCTATTTGGAGATAGTGCTAATTTTGAGGCATGATAGGTGCATGGTTTGTGCCAATGGTACCATAGGCTCAAAAATCGCTTTGGACGCACCCGATGGTACTCCTAGGTGACATGGGTTATGTGGAATCTCGCATCGGTCCATTTGGACACGGTGTTAGTATTAGTGTAAGATAGGTGCACGGCTTGCGCCAAATGTACCATAGGCTCAAAAATCATTCTATACACACCTGATGGTACTCCTAGGTGACGAGGTTCAAGTGGAAGCTCGTTTCGGTCTGTTTGTAGATAGTGCTAATCTTGAGGCTTGATAGGTGCACGGTTTGTGCCAAATATCCCATAGGTCAAAATCGCTTTGGACGCACCTGATGGTACTCCTAGGTGACAAAGCTCGAGTGAAAACTCGTTTCGCTTTGTTTCGAGATAGTGCTAATCTTAACGCGAGATAGGTGCACGGTTTGCACCAAATGTACCATTATGCTTCGTGATGGAACTCCTAGGTGACTTGGGTCTTGTGGAATCTCGCATCGGTCCATTTGGAGATGGTGTTAGTGTCGGTATAAGATAGGTGCACGGTTTACGCCAAACATACGATTAGCTAAAATCATTTTGGACACACCCGATGGTACTCCTAGGTGATGAGGCTCAAGTGGAAGCTCGTTTTGGTCCATTTGGACATAGTGCTAATCTTGAGGCATGATAGGTGCACGGTACGTGCCAAATGTAGCATCAGCTAAAAAATCATTTTGGACGCACCCGTTGGTACTCCCATGTTATGAGCTCAATTTAAAGCTTGTTTCGGTCCGTTTGGAGATAGTGTTTATCTTGACACAAGATGGGTGCACTAATTACGCCGAATGTACCATTAGGCTTGGAAATCATTTTGGACACACCCAATGGAACTCCAAGGTGATATGGGTCATGTGGAATCTCGCATCAGTCCGCTTAGAGATGGTGTTAGTGTCGGTGTAAGGTGCACGGTTTGCGCCAAACATACCATTGGCTTAAAGTTCATTTTGGACACACCCGATGGTACTCCTAGGTGATGAGCCTCAAATGGAAGCTCATTCGGTCTGTTTGGAGATATTGCAAATCTTGTGACAAGATATGTCCACGGTTCGCGTCGAAGGTACCATGGCCCCAAAAATCATTTTAGAGGCACCTGATGGTACTTCCAAGTGATGAAGCTTAAGTGTAAGCTTATTTCGATCCATATGGAGATAGTGCTAATTTTAACATCAGATCGGTGCATGGTTTGCACCGAATGTACCATTATGCTTGGAAATCATTTCAGACACACCCGATGGAACACCTAGGTGACAAGGGTCATGTGGACTCTCGCATTGGTCCATTTGGAGACGGTGTTAGTGTCGATGCAAGATAGGTGCACGGTTTGTGCCAAATGTACCAAAGGCTCAGAAATCGTTTTGGACACACCCGATGGTACTCCTATGTGGTGAGGCCCAAGTATAAGCTTGTTTCGGTTCGTTTGGAGATAGTGCTAATTTTGAGGCATGATAGGTGCACAGGTTGTGCCAAAGGTACCGTAGAATCAAAAATCGCTTTGGACGCACCCGATGGTACTCCAAGGTTACGTGGCTCGAGTGAAAGCACGTTTCGGTCCATTTGGAGATAGTGCTAATCTTGACGCAGGATGAGTGCATAGTTTTGCGCCGAATGTACCATTATGCTTGGAAATCATTTCGGAGACACCGGATGGAAGTCTTAGGTGACTTGGGTCTTGTGAAATCTCACGTCGGTCCAATTGGAGATGGTCTTAGTGTCGGTATAATATAGGAACACAGTTTGCGCCAAACTTTCAATTGGCTCAAAAATCATTTTGGACACACCCGATGGAACTCCTAGATGACGTGGGTCATGTTGAATCTCGCATCGGTCCATTTGGAGACGGAGTTTGTGTCAGTGTAAGATAGGTGCACGGTTTGTGCCAAACATACCATAGGCTCAAAAATCGTTTTGGACACACCCCATGATACTCCTAGGTGATGAGGCTCAAGTGGAAACTTGTTTCGGTCCATTTGGAGATAGTCCTAATCTTGAGGCATGATAGGTGCATGGTATGTGCCAAATATAGCATAGGCTCAAAAATCGCTTTGGACGCACCCCGATGATACTCCCAGGTTACGAGCTCGAGTTAAAGCTCGCTTCGGTCTGTTTGGAGATAGTGCTTATCTTGACGCAAGATGGGTGCACTGTTTACGCCGAATGTACCATTAGGCTTGGAAATCATTTTGGACACACCCAATGGAACTCTAAGGTGATATGGGTCATGTGGAATCTTGTATCGGTCCATTTGGAGATGGTGTTAGTGTTGGTGTATGGTGCATGGTTTGCGCCAAATGTACCATTGGCTTAAAGTTCATTTTGGACACATCCGATGGTACTCCTAGGTGATCAGGCTCAAATGGAAGCTCATTTCGGTCTATTTGGAGATATTGCTAGACTTGCGACAAGATAGGTCCAAGGTTTCCGTCGAAGGTACCATAGCCCCAAAAATTGTATTAGAGGCACCCGATGGTACTCCTAGGTGACGAGGCTCAAGTGTAAGCTTGTTTCGATCCGTTTGGAGATAGTGCTAATTTTAACATAAAATCGGTGCACTATTTGCGCTGAATGTACCATTATGCTCAAGTAGAAGCTCATTACGGTCCGTTGGGAGATAGTGCTAATTTTGAGGCATGATAGGTGCAAGGTTTGTGCCGAACGTACCATAGGCTCAAAAATCGCTTTGGATGTGCCCGATGGTACTCCTTGGTTACGAGGCTCAAGTTAAAGCTCGTTTTGGTCTGTTTCGAGATAATGCTAATCTTGACGGAAGATGGGTGCACGGTTTTCGCCGAATATACCATCAGGCTTGGAAATCATTTTGGACACACCCGATGGAACTCCTAGGTGACATGGGTTATGTGAAATCTCGCATCGGTCCATTTGGAGATGGTGTTAGTGTTAGTGTAAGATAGGTGCACGGTTTGTGCTAAGCATACTTTAGGCTCAAAAATTGTTTTGGACACACCCAATGGTACTCCTAGGTCACGAGGCTCAACAGGAAGCTCATTTTGGTTCGTTGTAGATAGTGCTAATCTTGATGCATGATAGGTGCACGGTTTGTGCTAAATGTCCCATAGGCTCAAAAATTGCTATGGACGCACCCGATGGTACTCCTAGGTGACTAGGCTGAAGTGGATGCTCGTTTATGTCCGTTTATAGATAGCGATATTCTTGAGGGATGATAGGTGCATGGTTTGTGCCAAATATCCCATAGGCTCAAAAATTGCTTTGGACACCCCGATGGTACTCCTAGGTGACATGGGTCATGTGGAATCTCGCATCGGTTCGTTTGGAGATAGTGCAAATTTTGAGGCATGATAGGTGCACGATTTGTGCCAAAGGTACCATAGGCTCAAAAATCGCTTTTGACGCACCCGATGGTACTCCAAAGTTTGAGGATCGAGTGATAGCATGTTTCGGTCTATTTGGAGAAAGTGCTAATCTTGACGCAAGATGGGTGCATGGTTTGCACCAAATGTACCATTAGGCTTGGAAATCATTTTGGAGACACCCGATGGAATTGCTAGGTGACATTGGTCACCTAGAATCTCGCATCGGTCTGTTTGGAGATGGTGTTAGTGTCACTGTAAGATATGTGCACAGTTTGCGCCAAACATACTTTAGGCTCAAAAATCATGTTGGACACACCTGATGGTACTCCTAGGTGACGAGGCTCAAGAGGAAGCTCGTTTCACTCCGTTTGTAGATAGTGCTAATCTTGTGGCAGGATAGGTGCACGGTTTTGCCAAATGTAGCATAGGCTCAAAATCATTTTGGACGCACCCGATGATACTCCTAGGTGACGAGGCTCGAGTGAAAGCTTGTTATCGTCCATTTGGAGATAGTGCTAATCTTGATGCAAGATAGTTGCATAGTTTGCGCTGAATGTACCATTTGGCTTGGATATCATTTTGGACACACCTAACGGAACTCCTTGGTGACAAGGTTTATGTGGAATCTTGTATCAGTCTGTTCGGAGATGGTGTTAGTGTCGGTGTAAGGTGCACAGTTTGTGCCCAACTTACCATTGGCTCAAAAATCATTTTGGACAAACTCGATGGTACACCTAGGTGATGAGGCTCAAATGGAAGCTCCTTTCAGTCTGTTTGAAGATTGTGCTAATCTTGAGGCACGATTGGTGCACGGTTTGTGCCAAACGTACCATAGGCTCAAAAATCGCTTTAGACGCACCCGATGATACTCCAAGGTGACGAGGCTCGAGTGAAAACTCGGTTTAGTCCGTTTGGATGTATGCCAATCTTGACACAAGATAGGTGCATGGTTTGTTCCGAATGTACCATTAGGCTTAGAAATCATTGTGGACACACCCGATGGAACTCCTAGGTGACATGGGTCATGGAATCTCGCATCGGTCCGCTCGAAGATGTTTGTGTTGGTGTCAGGTGCACGGTTTGCGCCAAACTTACCATTGTCTCAAAAATCATTTTGGACACACCCGATGGTACTCCTAGGTGATGAGCCTCAAATGGAAAATCATTTTGCTCTATATGGAGATTAAGGCTGGATAATGAGCCAGCTCGGCTCGGCTCGTTATGGCTTGTTAGGATAACGAGCTAGCTCGGCTCGGCTCGTTATCTTAATGAGCCAGAAAGCCAGCTCAGCTTGGCTCGTTAAAAGCTCGAGCTAGCTCGTTAGGCTCGCGAGCCAGTTATAAAAAATATACAAAATTTAATATTTGCATTTATCAAAAGCTTGAAAATAGTAATAATACAAAAATAATATATCCAATAGCCTTAAATTGAATAAAATGTTCATATGAGCTAACATATCAACCATTTGTAGAGTGCAAGACATGAAGTAATACAGACATAATATAAGTTTTGATGACTTTTTTCCTAAAACTATGGTTCGTTTGGTTCGCGAGCCGCTCGCGAGCTAGATTGAGTTGGCTCGTTATAGCTAACGAGCTAAAATCTTGGCTCGGCTCGGCTCATTACGGTAACGAGCCGAGCCGAGCCGAGCCAAGTCGAGTTAGCCACGAGCCGAGCGAGCTAACGAGCTTTGAGTTTTTCATCTAGCCTTAATGGAGATAGTGCTAATCTTGAGACAAGATAGGTGCACGGTTTGCACCGAATGTACCACAACCTCAAAATCATTTTGGAGGCACCCGATGGCACTCCTAGGTGATGAGGCTCAAGTGAAAGCTCATTTCAGTTCATTTGGAGATAGTGCTAATCTTAACAAAAGATAGGTGCACAGTTTGCACCGAATGTACCATTATGGTTGGAAATCATTTCAGACACACCTGATGGAAGTCCTAGGTGACATGAGTCATGTGGAATCTCACATCGGTCCATTTGGAGACGGTGTTAGTGTTAATGTAAGATAGTTGCACAGTGTGCGCCAAACTTACCATTGGCTCAAAAATTATTTTGGACACACCCGATGGAACTCCTAGGTGACATGGGCCATGTGGAATCTTGCATCAGTCCATTTGGAGATGGTGTTAGTGTTAGTGTAAGATAGGTGCACGGTTTGCGCCAAACGTAACATAGGCTCAAAAATCATTTTGGACACACCCGATGGTATTCCTAGGTGACGAGGCTCAAGTGGAAGCTTGTTTCAGTCTATTTGGAGATAGTAATAATCTTGAGGCACGATAGGTGCACGGTTTGTGCCAAACATACCATAGGCTCAAAAATCGCTTTGGACGCACCCAATGGTACTCCTAGGTTACGAGGCTTGAGTGAAAGCTCGTTTCGGTCCGTTTGGAGATAGTGCTAATCTTGACGCAAGATGGGTGCACGGTTTGTGTTGAATGTGCCATTATTCTTGGAAATCATTTTTGACACACTCAATGGAACTCCTAGGTGACATGGGTCATGTCGAATCTCGCATTGGTGCGTTTGAAGATGGTGTTAGTGTCGGAGTAAGGTGCACGGTAAGTGCCAAACTTACCCTTGGCTCAAAAATCATTTTGGACACACCCGATGGAACTCCTAGGTCACATGGGTCATGTGGAATCTCGCATCGGTCCATTTGGAGATGGTGTTAGTGTTGGTGTAGCATAGGTGCACGCTAAGTGCCAAACCTACCCTTGGCTCAAAAATCATTTTGGACACACCCGACGGATCTCCTAGGTCACATGGGTCATGTGGAATCTCGCATCGACCCATTTGGAGATGGTGTTAGTGTCGGTGTAGGATAGGTGCACGGTTTGTGCTAATCTTGAGGCACGATTGGTGCATGGTTTGTGCCAAACCTATCATAGGCTCAAAATCGCTTTGGATGCACCCGGTGGTACTCCTTGGTGACGAGGCTCGAGTGAAAGCTTGGTTCGGTCCGTTTGGAGGTAGTGCTAACCTTGATGCAAGATAGGTGCAAGGTTTGCATCGAATGTACCATTAGGCTTGGAAATCATTTTGGACACACCCGATGGAACTCCTAGGTGATATCGCTCATGTGGAATCTCACATCGGTCCGCTCGGAGTTGGTGTTAGTGTTGGTGTAAGGCGCACGGTTTGTGCCAAACTTACCATTGGCTCACAAATCATTTTAGACACACCCGATGGTACTCCTAGGTGATGAGGCTCAAATGGAAGCTCATTTCGGTCTGTGTTGGAGACAGTGCTAATCTTGAGACAACATAGGAGCACGATTTGCGTTGAACATGCCACTGCCTCAAAAATCATTTTGGAGGCACCCGAGGGTACTCCTAGGTGACGAGGCTCAAGTGAAAGCTCGTTTTAGTCTATTTGGAGATAGTGTTAATTTTAACGAAAGATAGGTGCACGGTTTGCACCGAATGTACCATTATGCTTGTAAATCATTTTAGATACACCCAATGGAACTCCTAGGTGACATGGGTCATGTGGAATCTCGCATCGGTGCATTTGGAGACGGTGTTAGTGTCAATGTATGATAGGTGCACGGTTTGCGCTAAGCTTACCATTGGCTCAAAAATCATTTTGGACACACCCGATGGAACTCCTAGGTGACATGGGTCGTGTGGAATCTCACATCGTTCCATTTGCAGATGTTGTTAATATCTATGTAAAATAGGAGCACGGTTTGTGCCAAACGTACCATAGGCCCAAAAAATCGTTTTATACACAACCGATGGTACTATTAGGCGACGAGGCTTAAGTGGAGCTCGTTTCAGTCTATTTGTAGATAGTGCTAATCTTCAGGCATGGTAGGTGCACGGTTTGCGCTGAAGGTACCATTATGCTTGGAAATTATTTCGAACACACTCGATGGAACTCCTAGGTGACATGAGTCATGTGGAATCTCGCATCCGTCCATTTAGAGATGGTGTTAGTGTCGATGTAGGGTAGGTGCACGGATTGCGCCAAATGTGCCATAGGCTCAGATATTGTTTTGGACACACCTGACGGTTCTCCTAGGTGGCGAGGCTCAAGTAGAACCTTGTTTTGGTCCGTTTGGAGATAGTGATAATTTTGAGGCATGATAGGAGCATAGTTTGTGCCAAATGTAACATAGGCTCAAAAATCACCTTTGGACGCACCTGGTGGTACTCCTAGGCGACGAGGCTCGAGTGAAAGCTTAGTTCAGTCCATTTGGAGGTAGTGCTAATCTTGACGCAAGATAGGTGCATGGTTTGCGCCGAATGTACCATTAGGCTTGAAAATCATTTTGGACACACCCGATGAAACTCCTAGGTGACATGGGTCATGTGGAATCTCATATCGGTCCGCTCAGAGATGGTGTTAGTGTGGGTGTAATGTGCATAGTTTGTGCCAAACTTTCCATTGGCTCAAATATCATTTTGGACACACCCGATGGTACTCCTAGGTGATGAGGCTCAAATGGAGCTCATTTTTGTCTGTTTGGAGATAGAGCTAATCTTGAGATAAGATAGGAGCTCGGTTTGTGTTGAACGTACCATAGCCTCAAAAATCATTTTGGACGCACCCGATGGTACTCCTAGGTGATGAGGCTCAACTGAAAGCTCGTTTCCATCCGTTTTGAGATAGTGTTAATCTTTACGCAAGATAGGAGCACGGTTTGCACCCAATGTACCATTATGCTTGTAAATTATTTCGGACAGACCCGATGGATCTCCTAGGTGATATGGGTCGTGTGGAATCTCGCATCGGTCCACTCGGAGATGGTGTTAGTGTCGATGTAAGTCGCACAGTTTGTGCGAAACTTACCATGGCTCAAAAATCATTTTGGATACACCCGATGGCACTCCTAGGTGATGAGGCTCAAATGGAAGCTCATTTCGGTCTATGTTGGAGATAGTTCAAATCTTGAGACAACATACATGCACGGTTTGCACCGAACGTACCATAGCCTAAAAAACCATTTTAGAGGCACCCGATGGTACTCCTAGGTGACGAGGCTCAAGTGGAAGCTCATTTCAGTCCATTTGGAGATAGTGTTAATCTTAACACAAGACGAGTGTGCGGTTTGCAACGAATGTACCATTATGCTTGTAAATCATTTTGGACACATCCGATGGAACTCGTAGTTGACATGGGTCATGTGAAATCTAGCATCGGTCCATTTGGAGACGGTGTTAGTTTCAATGTAAGATAGGTGCACGGATTGCGCTAAACTTACCACTGGCTCAAAAATCTTTTTGGACACACCCTATGGAACTCCTATGTGACATGGGTCATGTGGAATCTCACATCGGTGCATTTCGACATGATGTTAATGTCCGTGTATGATAGGAGCATGGTTTGCGCCAAACGTACCATAGGCTCAAAAATCGTTTTGGACACACCCGATGGTACTCCTAGGTGGCGAGGCTTAAGTGGAGCTCATTTTAGTCCATTTGTAGATAGTGCTAATCTTCAAGCATGGTAGTTGCACGGTTTGCGCTGAATGTACCATTATGCTTGGAAATGATTTCGAACACACCCAATGGAACTCTTAGGTGACATGAGTGAAAGGTCTTGATGGCTAGAGGGGGGGTGAATAGCCTTTTAAAAATTTTCTACAAAGACAAGCTAAACAAGTTTATCAATAAAACAAATAGCGAGATGCGAGTTTTGCTTAGCCTACGGGGTGTTTGCAAGCCACCTATCCAATTCACAATTCTAGTATATTTGCACTCAACCGCACAAGTCAAACCGAGAAGGTAACTACAACTACAACTAGCAAGCTACACAAAAGAGCTACTCTAGCAAAGCTAACTAGCTAGCAAAGATAACTTAAGAAAGTAATGCGGAGTTGAGTTAGGAGAGTTTCACCGAGGGGCGAAGTATTGAGCCAACCAATATGATCAACAATGAATACCAAGACAACCAAACACCGGGATCAATCAATCACAATATGAAAGTGATGACACAAGATTTATCCCGAGGTTCACGTGCTTGCCGGCACGCTAGTCCCCGTTGTGTCCCTCTTCACCACGTGGTTCGGTGGCTAATCGGTCTCACACCGAACCTCTCAAAAGGCGCCACAAGAACCTACCAAATGGCAAAAGGTTGCAATGACACGAGCAATTTACTAATGTTGCCTTTGGCGCTTCGCCGAGGTAGGCACAAACCCCTCACAATCACCAGAGGTGGCCAAGAACAATCACCAACTCTTGCCAACGCCTCTAAGCTGCTCCAAGCCGTCTAGGTGGCGGCAACCACCAAGAGAAACAAGAATCCCGCAGCAAATCAACTACCAAGTGCCAACTAGATGCTATCTCACAATGCAAATGCACTTGGATCACTCAATCTCACTTCGAATATGCAAACAAGCAAGAGAGATGAGTGGGAGGGGAGTTGCTTAGCTCAAAGTGCTCACAAGTATGTCAAATGTCCAAGAGTTAGAGCCTTGAGCCGGCCAACGAGTATTTATAGACGTACCCCTTCAAATATAGCTATTAGAAACTTGATTCAGCAGCAGTCGCGCTGACCGGACGCGCTGGTCCAACTGACCGGACGCGCCGGTCATGCAACGGCTAGTTTTCGAAACACTGACCGGACGCGCTGGTCGCAGCGACCGGACGCGCTGGTCACGACCGGACGCGCCGGTCCCGTGACTGACCAGACGCGCTGGTCAACTCTGAGCCGCGCACAACGAAACATCGACCGGACGCGCTGGTGAACTGACCGGACGCCACAGTGCCAGCGTCCGGTCGGAGTCTAGTAAGCTCCCTGGATGACCGGACGCGTCCGATCGACTATGACCGGACGCGCCTCGCGTCCGATCACACAACAGAATCACGCGCAAACACTGGACACTGACCGGACGCGTCCGATCAAACAGTGACCGCGTCCGGTCCCGCGTCCGGTCACTACTGTGACCTTCGTTCGCCTCCGTTTCTTTTTCCGACTTCCGGCGTGGTGGAAAATAGGCATTTCATTTCCCCGAAATCCCCGAAACCCCAAACCCTCTGTACCGCTCAAACTCCACCGCCTTCGCAAACGTGCTAACATCACCAAGTGATCATCACCATGTGCAAGTGTGTTAGCATTTTCACAATCATTTTTCGAGGCGTTATTAGTTCTATCCAAATGCATATGACATGAAATGCACACCTAGAGGCACTTAGGAGTTCAATAGCCGCGTCATTCCCCTCTTTATAGTACGGCTATCTATCCTATAATGTAACCACACCCACTAGGTGTCTTGGTTACTAAAACACAACCCTTAAGCATATACCTTTGCCTTGATCACGTAGGGTTGCGTCCAAATCCAAGTGTGGCCATCATGATCACCATGTCCATCTTGCCACCAACCTTGGAATGTACTAATCCTCATATGCTACATACAACTTAGGCATAGGATTAGTACTTAGGCATTGTCACTAATTACCAACACCAAACATAGGACTTTCAATCTCCCCCTTGTTGGTAATTGGTGACAACCCTTTCACAAAGATATTATGATAAAAATTTTGTTGAACCCATGTCACATTGTCCAAGTATATTACCATGTGTAAGAAGTATGGACAAGTGATCATGAATTCAAATTGATAGCAATGGCTCCCCCTACATGTATGCTATATGTTTGGATTTTGGAAGCATACATGTTAGATAGGAAAGATTAGGAGCATTGACTACCAATAGGTGCTAAGTGTTTTAGATTATAGACCTTTGAAGCGTGATACCATCGGAGTAGCGATAAACACCATCTTAGCACCTTGTGTAGTTAGATACCACTTGGAAAAGCACAAACATAACTAGAAACCTCGTGAGATCAACATTATAAGCAAGGCTCTAGTACCACTTTTGAAAAACATGAAGCAAGAAAAATCTAACTACTTCCTATTCATGCTAGTACTTCAATACACCATTTAATTGTATACTAGCAAAACACCACACAAGCAAAGTATTGGAGAAAAAGAAATGCATAACTATGCATCATACATATGAAGTGCACAAAGAAATGCAACATTCATGTTTAAGAGCTTGCTCCCCCTACTTGTGTGCTCAAAATTTTAGTTGATCCCCTTCTTTTATCAAATTCTCCTCTTTTTAGAATCTATCTTTGTGAACAACATTTTTCTCCCCCTTTGTGCTTCTCCCCCTTTGAGTTCTATCTTTGTGAACAACATTTTCTCCCCCTTTGGCACCAATGACCACAAGGGACCAATTTTAGATAGATTATCATGTTGAATTATGGGGTGAGGATCAAGTTTGTGATTCAACCTAGATTGCTTGCATAAATAAAATGCTTCGGTTTGATCCAAGGGCAAGCTTCTTCACACCTCACTAGAAGGGTTATATGCACCATGTTGAAGCAAATACTTAAACAAGTTATCTAGATCAAACACTTAGGATCACAAGATCACAAACAAGTTATATGCTACCACTAGATCATACAAGTCATGGAAACAATAGTGGCACCATATAAACTTCAAATTCATTTGATTTTCATGAATGAGCCTAGAACAAGTAAATTATGACTAGATGCACTAAGCAAGTCCTTAGCATAAAATGTATGACATGTCAACCAATTGTACCTTGGGGCTCGAAGGAGAGGCATGTCATATCATGGAGGTGCATCAACTCATGTTGGAGAAGTCAAGTATGTTCAACTCATTCTTTAGCTTGTGAAATCTCTTCTCATCAAGTGGCTTGGTGAATAGATCGGCTAATTGATATTCGGTGCCCACACTCTCAATAGTAATGTCACCCTTTTGTTGATGATCTCTAATGAAATGATGACGAACATCAATATGCTTTGTTCTTTGATGTTGAACAGGATTGTTGGTTAGCTTCACGACACTTTCATTGTCACATAGCAATGGCACATTCTTGAAATTGATTCCAAAATCCTTCAATGTTGCCTTCATCCACAAGATTTGTGCACAACAACTACCCGCGGCGATGTATTCGGCTTTGGCAGTAGATAGTGCAATACTATTTTGCTTCTTGGATGACCATGAGACAAGTGATCTTCCCAACAATTGACAAGTCCCGGAAGTGCTCTTTCTCTCTACTTTGTCACCGGCATAGTCGGAATCCGAATATCCAACTAGCTCAAAACTTGCACCTTTGGGATACCATAATCCAACATCTTGTGTATGCTTCAAATACCTCAATATTCTCTTTGTTGCCTTCAAATGACTTTCTCTTGGTGAGGCTTGAAATCTTGCACACATGCATACACTAAACATCACATCGGGTCTTGATGCCGTCACATAGAGTAGGCTACCAATCATTGATCTATAAAGCTTTTGATCCACCATGCTTCCATTCTTGTCAATATCCAAACTTCCACTAGTGCCCATTGGGGTTGTAATGCCCTTTGCATCTTCCATGCCAAATTTCTTGAGCATATCTTTGATGTACTTGGTTTGGCTCACAAATGTTCCTTCCTTCATTTGTTTGATTTGATGTCCAAGAAAGAAACTAAGTTCACCAATCATTGACATTTCAAATTCCTTTGCCATCATTTTTCCAAACTCATCACAATAATCTTGATTGGTTGAACCGAAGATGATATCATCAACATATATTTGCAATACAAACAAGTCTTTCCCAATCTTCTTGGTGAAGAGAGTAGTATCCACTTTGCCCATGACAAATCCTTTGGATAGCAAGAAGTCCCTCAATCTTTCATACCATGCTCTAGGTGCTTGCTTCAATCCATACAAAGCTTTCCTTAACTTATATACATGGTTGGGTTTCTTGTCATCTTCAAAACCGGGAGGTTGCTCCACATACACCTCTTCTTGAATGTACCCATTGAGAAATGCACTCTTTACATCCATTTGACATAGCTTGATATTATGAGCACAAGCATAGGCAAGTAAGATCCTAATTGCTTCCAATCTTGCAACCGGGGCATAAGTTTCACCAAAGTCAAGACCCTCTATTTGTGTGTAACCTTGAGCCACTAGTCTTGCTTTGTTCCTTACTACTATCCCATCTTGATCTTGCTTGTTGCGAAAGACCCATCTTGTTCCAATGACATTGTGATCCTTAGGCCTCTCAACTAGTTCCCATACTTCATTTCTCTTGAAGTTGTTGAGCTCTTCATGCATTGCATTTACCCAATCCGGATCTCTCAATGCTTTATCAATGTCCTTGGGTTCTTCTATTGACACAAAGGAAGAGTGAGCACAAAATGATGCCAATCTTGATCTAGTTTGAACTCCCCTTTGTATGTCACCAATGATGGAATCCAATGGATGATCTCTTGCAATGTTAGTTGGTTGAAGGACTTGGACTTGATTGCTTGGATGTTGATGTTGATCATGAGTTGGAGATGATGAACTAGCCACTTGTTGATCTTGTTGCACTTGAGATGATGTACTAGCTTGATTTTGCATTAGAGAACCACTAGCTTGTGTAATTGGACTTTGGAGCACTTGATCTTTGTTGTCATCCACATCAATCACTTGCTTCGGCCTAATATCACCAATATCCATTTCTTTCATAGCATTGGTCAATTGAGTTCCTCTCACATCATCCAAGTTATTTTCCTCATCTTGAGAGCCATTTGTTTCATCAAACTCAACATCATGAACTTCCTCAAGTAAACCACTAGTCAAATTCCAAACTCTATAAGCTTTGCTAGTAGTGGAGTAACCAAGTAAGAATCCTTCATCACATTTCTTCTCAAACTTGCTCAATCTAGTGCCCTTCTTCAAGATGTAGCATTTGCAACCAAATACCCGAAAGTATGCAATGTTTGGCTTTCTTCCATTTAAGATCTCATATGGTGTCTTCTCTAGAAACTTGTGGCAATAGAGGCGATTGCTATAGAAGCAAGCCGTGTTGATTGCTTCGGCCCAAAATGAATGACTCACATTATACTCATTCAACATTGATCTTGCCATATCAATCAAGGTTCTATTCTTCCTCTCAACTAAGCCATTTGATTGAGGTGTATACTTGGCCGAAAATTGATGTTTGATTCCAAGCTCATCACATAGCTCATCAATTCTTGTATTTCTAAACTCACTTCCATTGTCACTTCTCACTTTCTTGATTGTGGTCTCAAATTCATTTTGCACTCTCTTGATGAACTTCTTGAATATGTCAAATACACCACTCTTGTCCACAAGAAAGAATACCCATGTGTATCTAGTGAAATCATCCACAATCACAAAGCCATACTTGTTGCCACCAATGCTTGTGTATGTAGTTGGCCCAAATAAATCCATGTGCAACAACTCAAATGCCTTGGAAGTACTCATAATGCTTTTCAATGGATGAGTGTTGCCTACTTGCTTTCCGGCTTGACATGCACTACATAGCTTATCTTTCTCAAATGTGACATCCTTCAAGCCTCTAACTAAGTCATGCTTCACTAACTTGTTCAATTGCTTCATGCCAACATGACCAAGTCTTCTATGCCATAACCAACCCATACTTGATTTGGTGAGCAAGCATGTTGAAAGTTGAGTGTCACTAGCATTGAAATCAACCAAGTATAGATTCTCATATCTAAAGCCTTTGAAGATCAAATTGGGGCCATCAACACTAACTATCTCCACATCATCAACACCAAATATGCACTTGAAACCTAGATCACACAATTGAGCAACTGAGAGAAGATTGAAGTTCAACTTTTCAACTAGGAGCACATTGGAAATGCTATGATCATTTGAGATTGCAATCCTTCCAAGAGCCTTCACATCACCCTTGCTATTGTCACCAAATGTGATACTATCAATGCCACTATCATTTGATTTGAGAGAGTTGAACATTCTTGAATCACCGGTCATATGTTGAGAGCACCCACTATCAAGCACCCAATGCCTTCCTCTGGCCTTGTAATTTACCTACAAAACAATTTAATGTATTTTAGGTACCCATACTTGCTTGGGTCCTTGGAGATTAGTAACTAAGCTCTTTGGTACCCAAATGGCCTTCTTCTTTGGACCCACAATTGGTGTACCAACAAACCTAGCATGCACACCTTTCTCTCCCTTGGTAAGCACATAACAAGAATCAAAAGGAATGTAATCCATTTTAGCATGAAACTTGTTGTTGTTCTTGTTCATTTTATTACAATTAATCTCTAGATGCCCAACTTGCTTGCATCTATTGCAATAATGACCATTGCTCTTCACAAAGCGAGGCTTTGGAGTAGCAAAGGCCGCCTTGCCCTTCTTGGGAGTATAGCCCAAACCCTCTTTATTAAGAGAGAACCTTTGACTACCCAAACATTTTAGCAAGCGGGCATCCCCACCATAGGCATTGCCTAATGCGCGGGTGAGATCATCCACCTCTCTCTTGAGAGTCTCATTCTCAACCACAAGTGATGAATCACTAGTAGTAGAGGTAGAGTTGGTTGTGGTGGATGATGATGAGCTACATGAAGCATTAGTAGGACCAACAAACAAAGAATCATCAATAATATCACATGTTAGTCCAATATCACAAGTGACAATCACTTGCTCCTCCTTAGCTTCCTTCATGAGCTTCTCCAACTTGAGGTCCTTCTCCTTGATGAGCTCAAGTAGAGAGGAGTGGGCTTCCTTAAGCCTAGTGTGAGCAACTTCAAGGTCCTCGTGGTCTTCCTTTAGACACTCACGAGAGGCCTCTAGCTCATCAAAGGATTTCCTAAGAGCTTTAAGCTCTTGTTCAATTCCTTTGCACTCCTTACTCTTTTTGAGAGCAACAAGCTCTTCCATCAAGGCATCATTTTCATTGCTCTTGGCAATGAGCTCTTGCTCCAAGATTTTGCACTTCTTGGTTGTCCTCTTGTAGCCCTTGCTCATTTGATCTATTATGCCCAATAGATCATCCTTGGAGTAGTCCTCATCCTCCTCATCATCACTCCTACAACCATCACTAGCACAAGAATCATCATCACTATCATCATATTTTACCTTGGTAGGCTTGGCCATAAGGCATGTCGATGTAGTGTCGAAGATGGATGGCTTGTTGGAGAGGGCGATGCTTGCAATGGCTCACCGAGTGGTCCTCTCATCATCACTAGAGCTATCATCATCACTATCGGAGTTATCACTATCCCAAGTGACCACATAGCCACCACCCTTCTTCTTCTTGTTGATAGTGAAGCTCTTCTTCTCTTTCTTCTCCTTCTTATCCTTCTTGTTTTTCTTCAACTTCAACTCCCCATCATGATATCTTTTGTCTTCATAGGGACACTTTGCCACTACATGATCGGGGCTATTGCAATTGTAGCAAAGCATTTCCTTTGCCTTCATGAAGTCCCTTCTCTTTCTTGCACCATATCCTTTCTTCTTCATGAACCTCCCCATCTTGTGCACTAGAAGGGCCATGGTCTCATCATCGAATGGATCATCATCATCGCTCTCCACCTTGCTCTTGCCCTTAGAAGATGAAGCCTTGAATGCAATGGGCTTCTCTTGCTTGACCTTGATCTCCTTCTTCTCATCTTCATCTTCATCATCATCATATTGAGCATCGCTCATGACATCTCCAAGCACTTGGTTTGGAGTCACCTTATCCAAACCCTCTCTTTGGATCATCTTCCTCAAGATAGCAAACTTCTTAGGTAAGTTCATCAAGAACTTATGTGAGAAGTCCTTGTCCTTGACATCTTCTCCTAGGCTCTTGAGATCATTGACAATAACTTGTAGCCTATAGAACATCTCCGGTATGGACTCATCATCCTTCATCTTGAAGCTTGCAAACTTATCCTTGAGCATATAGAGCTTGGCACTCTTTACCGTTGAAGTGCCCTCATATGTTTCCTCTAATCTTGTCCACACTTCACTTGCCATCTCAAGATCCTTGATTTGCTCAAAGACCTTTGCATCAATCCCATTGTAGAGTGTTGAGAGCCATAGTATTGCATTGGTTGTTGATGCGGTCATTGTTGGTCAGGTTGTCGGGATCAATGATAGCATAATCATGATGTGTCACCTCCCAAACCTTCTCATTGATAGAGCCAAGATATTGCTTCATCTTTCTTTTCCAATGATCAAAAGATGAGACACCATCAAAGAATGGAGGCTTGCCCCCGACATGGTTGAACACAACTTGAGCCATCTTACACCGAGGTTGTTAAGCCTTACAAACGGTGACCACGGCTCCGATACCACTTGAAAGGTCTTGATGGCTAGAGGGGGGGTGAATAGCCTTTTAAAAATTTTCTACAAAGACAAGCTAAACAAGTTTATCAATAAAACAAATAGCGAGATGCGAGTTTTGCTTAGCCTACGGGGTGTTTGCAAGCCACCTATCCAATTCACAATTCTAGTATATTTGCACTCAACCGCACAAGTCAAACCGAGAAGGTAACTACAACTACAACTAGCAAGCTACACAAAAGAGCTACTCTAGCAAAGCTAACTAGCTAGCAAAGATAACTTAAGAAAGTAATGCGGAGTTGAGTTAGGAGAGTTTCACCGAGGGGCGAAGTATTGAGCCAACCAATATGATCAACAATGAATACCAAGACAACCGAACACCGGGATCAATCAATCACAATATGAAAGTGATGACACAAGATTTATCCCGAGGTTCACGTGCTTGCCGACACGCTAGTCCCCGTTGTGTCCCTCTTCACCACGTGGTTCGGTGGCTAATCGGTCTCACACCGAGCCTCTCAAAAGGCGCCACAAGAACCTACCAAATGGCAAAAGGTTGCAATGACACGAGCAATTTACTAATGTTGCCTTTGGCGCTTCGCCGAGGTAGGCACAAACCCCTCACAATCACCGGAGGTGGCCAAGAACAATCACCAACTCTTGCCAACGCCTCCAAGCTGCTCCAAGCCGTCTAGGTGGCGGCAACCACCAAGAGAAACAAGAATCCCGCAACAAATCAACTACCAAGTGCCAACTAGATGCTATCTCACAATGCAAATGCACTTGGATCACTCAATCTCACTTCGAATATGCAAACAAGCAAGAGAGATGAGTGGGAGGGGAGTTGCTTAGCTCAAAGTGCTCACAAGTATGTCAAATGTCCAAGAGTTAGAGCCTTGAGCCGGCCAATGAGTATTTATAGACGTACCGCTTCGAATATAGCCGTTAGAAACTTGATTCAGCAGCAGTCGCGCTGACCGGACGCGCTGGTCCAACTGACCGGACGCGCCGGTCACGCAACGGCTAGTTTTCGAAACACTGACCGGACGCGCTGGTCGCAGCGACCGGACGCGCTGGTCACGACCGGACGCGCCGGTCCCGTGACTGACCGGACGCGCTGGTCAACTCTGAGCCGCGCACAACGAAACATCGACCGGACGCGCTGGTGAACTGACCGAACGCCACAGTGCCAGCGTCCGGTCGGAGTCTAGTAAGCTCCCTGGACGACCGGACGCGTCCGTTCGACTATGACCGGACGCGCCTCGCGTCCGATCACACAACTGAATCACGCGCAGACACTGGACACTGACCGGACGCGTCCGGTCAAATAGTGACCGCGTCCGGTCCAGCGTCCAGTCACTACTGTGACCTTCGTTCGCCTCCGTTTCTTTTTCTGACTTCCGGCGTGGTGGAAAATAGGCATTTCATTTCCCCGAAATCGCCTGAATCCCGCGCTCGCACGCTCGGCGGGAGGGAGAGAGGACCCCAAACCCTCTGTACCGCTCAAACTCCACCGCCTTCGCAAACGTGCTAACATCACCAAGTGATCATCACCATGTGCAAGTGTGTTAGCATTTTCACAATCATTTTTCGAGGCGTTATTAGTTCTATCCAAATGCATATGACATGAAATGCACACCTAGAGGCACTTAGGAGTTCAATAGCCGCGTCATTCCCCTCTTTATAGTACGGCTATCTATCCTATAATGTAACCACACCCACTAGGTGTCTTGGTTACTAAAACACAACCCTTAAGCATATACCTTTGCCTTCATCACGTAGGGTTGCGTCCAAATCCAAGTGTGGCCATCATGATCACCATGTCCATCTTGCCACCAACCTTGGGATGTACTAATCCTCATATGCTACATACAACTTAGGCATAGGATTAGTACTTAGGCATTGTCACTAATTACCAACACCAAACATAGGACTTTCAATGAGTCATGTGGAATCTCGCATCGGTCCATTTGGAGACTGTGTTAGTGTCAGTGTAAGATAGGTGCACGGTTTGCGCCAAATGTACCATAGGCTCAAAAATCATTTTGGACACACCTGATGGTACTCGTAGGTGACGAGGCTCAAGTGGAAGCTCGTTTCAGTCCGTTTTTTGATAGTGCTAGTCTTAAGGCATGATAGGTGCACGGTTTGTGCCAAACGTCCCATAGGCTCAAAAATCGCTTTGGATGCACCCGATGGTACTCCTAAGTGATGAGGCTCAAGTGAAAGCTTGTTCATGTCCGTTTGGAGATAGTGTTAATCTGAACGCAAGATAGGTGCACGGTTTGCACTAAATGTACCATTATGCCCGTAAATCATTTCAGACACACCCGATGGGACTCCTAGGTGACATGGGTCATGTGGAATCTCACATCCGTCCATTTGGAGATGGTGTTATTGTCGATGTAAGAAAGGTGCACGGTTTGCACCCAACTTACCACTAGCTCAAAAATCATTTTTGACAAACCCGATGGTACTCCCAGGTGATGAGGCTCAAATGGAAGCTCAATTCGGTCCATTTGGAGATAATGCTAATCATGACGCAAGATAGGTGCACTGTTTGTGTGGAATGTACCATTAGGCTTGCATATCATTTTGGACACACCTGATGGAACTCCTAGGTGACATGGGTTATGTGGAATCTCGCATCAATTTGTTTGGAGATGGTGTTAGTGTTGGTGTAAGGTGAACGGTTTGCGCCCAACTTACCATTGGCTCAAAAATCATTTTGGACAAACTCGATGGTACACCTAGCTTACATGGGTTATGTGGAATCTCGCATCGGTCCATTTGGACACGGTGTTCGTTTAAGTGTAAGATAGGTGCACGGTTTGCGCCCAACTTACCATTGGAGATAGTGCTAATCTTGAGACAACATAGGAGCACGGTTTGTGCCAAACGTACCATAGCCTCAAAAATCATTTTGGAGGCACCTGATTGTACTCCTCGGTGATGAGGATCAAGTGAAAGCTCGTTTCAGTCCGTTTGGAGATAGTGTTCATCTTAACACAAGATAGGTGCATGGTTTGCACGAAATGTACCATTATGCTTGTAAATCATTTCAGAAACACCCGATGGAACTCCTAGGTGACAAGGGTCATGTGAAATCTCGCATCCGTCCATTTGGAGATGTTGTTAGTGTCGATGTAAGATAGGTGCACGGTTTACGCCCAACTTATCACTGGCTCAAAAATCATTTTGGTCAAACCCGATGGTACTCCGTGGTGATGAGGCTCAAATGAAAGCTCAATTCGGTCCGTTTCGAGATAGTGCTAATCTTGATGTAAGATAGGTGCACAGTTTGCGCTGAATATACGATTAGGCTTGGATATCATTTTGGATACACCTGATGGAACTCCTAGGTGACATGGGTTAAGTGGAATCTCACATCGATTTGTTCGAAGATGGTGTTAGTGTTGGTGTAAGGTGAACGGTTTGCGCCCAACTTACCATTGGCTCAAAAATCATTTTTGACACACTCGATGGTACGCCAAGGTGATGAGCCTCAAATGGAAGCTCATTTCGTTCTGTTTGGAAATAGTGCTAATCTTGAGGCAAAATAGGTGCATGGTTTGCGCTGAATGTACCGTTGCCTCAAAAATCATTTTGGAGGCACCCGATGGTACTCCTAGGTGACAAGACTCAAGTGAAGCTTGTTTTAGTCCGTTTGGAGATAGTGTTACTCTTAACGCAAGATGGGTGCACGGTTTGCACTGAATGTACCATTATGCTTGTAAATCATTACGAACACACCCGATGTACCATCAGGCTTAAAAATCATTTTGGACACACCTGATGGAACTCTTAGGTGACATGGGTTATGTGAAATCTCACATCGGTCCATTTAGAGACGGTGTTAGTGTCAGTGTAAGATAGGTGCACAGTTTGTGCCAAACGTACCATAGGCTCAAAAGTTGTTTTGGACACACCCGATGGTACTCCTAGGTTACGAGGCTCAACTGAAAGATCGTTTGTGTCCGTTTGTATATAGTGATATTCTTAAGGCATGATAGGTGCACGATTTGTGCCAAATATTCCATAGGCTCAAAAGTCACATTGGACACACCTGATGGTACTCGTAGGTGATGAGGCTCGAGTGAAAGCTTGTTTCCATCTGTTTGGAGGTACTGCTAATCTTGACGCAAGATAGGTGCACGGTTTGCGCCGAATGTACCATTAGGATTGGATATCATTTTGGACACACCTGATGGAACTCCTAGGTGAGATGGGTTATGTGGAATCTCGTAGCGGTTTGTTCGGAGATGGTGTTAGTGTCAGTGTAAGGTGCATGATTTGCGGCCAACTTATCATTGGCTCAAAAATCATTTTGGACAAACCCAATGGTATACCTAATTGATGAGGCTCAAATAGAAGCTCAATTTGGTCCATTTGGAGATGATATGATTGGTGCACAGTTTATGCCAAATGCACCATAGGCTCAAAAATCACTTTTGGACGCACCCGGTGGTACTCCATGGCGACGAGGCTTGAGTGAAAGCTTGGTTCGGTCTGTTTGGAGGTAGTGCTCATCTTGACATAAGATAGGTGCATGGTTTGCGCCGAATGTACCATTAGGCTTGAAAATCATTTTGGACACGCCTAATGAAACTCCTAGTTGACATGGGTCATGTGGAATCTCGCATCAGTTCGCTCGGAGAAGGTGTTAGTGTGGGTGTAAGGTGCACAGTTTGCGCCAAACTTTCCATTGGCTCAAAATGGAGCTCATTTTGGTCTGTTTGGAGATAGTGCAAATCTTGTGACAAGATAGGTGCATGGTTTGCACCGAATGTAGCATTGCCTCAAAAATCATTTTGGAGGCACCCGATGGTACTCCTAGGTGATGAGGCTCAAGTGAAAGCTCATTTCAGTCCGTTTAGAGATAGTGTTAATCATAACGCAAGATAGGTGCATAGTTTGCACCCAATGTACCATTATGCTTGTAAATTATTTCGGACACACCCGATGGAACTCCTTGGTGACATGGGTCATGTGGAATCTCACATCGGTCCGTTTGGAGATGGTGTTAATGTCCGTGTATGATAGGAGCATGGTTTGTACCAAATGTACCATAATCTCAAAAAATCATTTTGGACACACCCGATGGTACTCCTTGGTGATGAGGCTTAAGTGGAAGCTCGTTTGGGTCCGTTTATAGATAGTGCTAATCTTCAGGCATGATAGGCGCACGGTTTGCGCTGAATGTACCATTGTTCTTGGAAATCATTTCAGACATACCTGATGGAACTCCTAGGTGACATGAGTCATGTGGAATCTCGCATCGGTCCATTTGGAGACGGTGTTAGTGTCGATGTAAGATTGGTGCATGGTTTGTGCCAAACGTACCTTAGGCTCAGAAATCGTTTTCAACACACCTGACGGTACTCCTAGGTGGCGAGGCTCAAGTAGAACCTCATTTTGGTCTATTTGGAGATAGTGCTAATTTTGAGGCATGATAGGTGCATGGTTTGTGCCAAACGTACCATAGGCTCAAAAATCGATGTGGACGCACCCGATGGTACTCCTAGGTGACATGGGTTATGTGGAATCTCGCATCGGTCCATTTGGACACGGTGTTAGTATCGGTGTAAGATAGGTGCATGGTTTGCGCCAAACGTACCATAGGCTCAAAAATCGTTCTAGACACACCTGATGTTACTCCTAGGTGATGAGGCTCAAGTAGAAGCTCGTTTCGGTCTATTTGTAGATAGTGCTAATCTTGAGGCATGAGAGGTGCACGGTTTGTGCCAAATGTCCCATAGGCTCAAAAATCGCTTTGGATGCACCAGATGGTACTCCTAGGTGACGAAGCTCGATTGAAAGCTCATTTTTGTCCGTTTGGAGATAGTGCTAATCTTGATGCAAGATTGGTGCACATTTTGCGCCAAATGTACCTTTAGGCTTGGATATCATTTCGAACACGTCTAATGGAACTCCTAGGTGACATGGGTTATGTGGAATCTAGCATCAATGTTTTCAAAGATGGTGTTAGTATCGGTGTAAGGTGCACGGTTTGGGCCCACTTACCATTGGCAAAAAAATCATTTTGGACAAACCTGAGGTACACCTAGGTGATGAGGCTCAAATAGAAGCTCATTTCAGTTCGTTTGGAGATAGTGCTAATCTTGAGGCATGACTGGTGTACGGTTTGTCCCAAATGTACCATTGGCTCAAAAATCGCTTTGAATGCACTTGGTGATACTCCTTGGTGACGAAGCTCGAGTGAAAGCTGAGTTCAGTCCGTTTAGAGGTAGTGCTAACCTTGATGCAAGATAGGTGCAAGGTTTGCACCAAATGAACCATTAGGCTTGGAAATCATTTTAGACACACACGTTGGAACTCCTAGGTGATATGGGTCATGTGGAATCTCGGATCGGTCCTCTCAGGGATGGTGTCAGTGTCAATGTAAGGCACACGGTTTGTGCCAAACTTACCATGGCCCAAAAATAATTTTGGATACACCCGATGGTACTCTTAGGTGATGACGCTCAAATGGAAGCTCATTTCGGTCTGTGTTGGAGATAGTGCTAATCTTAAGACAACAAAGGCGCACGGTTTGCGCCGAACGTACCATAGCCTCAAAAATCATTTTGGAGGCACCTAATGGTACTCCTAGGTCACGAGGCTCCAGTGGCAGCTCGTTTCAATCCATTTGAAGATACTGTTAATCTTAACGCAAGATAGGTGCACGGTTTGCACTAAATCTACCATTATGCTTGCGAATCATTTCGGACACACCCGATGGAACTCCTAGGTGACATGGGTCATGTGGAATCTTGCATCGGTCCATTTGGAATGGTGTTAGTGTCAATGTAAGATAGGTGCAAGGTTTGCGCTAAACTTACCATTAGCTCAAAAATCATTTTGGATACACCCGATGGAACTCCTTGGTGACATGGGTCGTGTGGAATCTCACATCGGTCCATTTGGAGATGGTGTTAATGTCCGTTTAGATAGGAGCACGGTTTGTGCCAAATGTACCATAGGCTCAAAAATGGTTTTGGACACACCCGATGGTACTCCTCAGTGATGAGGCTCAACTGCAAGCTCATTTCAGTCCGTTTGTGGATAGTGCTAATATTAAGGCATGGTACGTGCACAGTTTGTGCCGAACGTCCCATAGGCTCAAAAATCGCTTTGGACACTCCCGATGGTACTCCTAGGTGGTGAGGCTTGAGCAAAAGCTTGTTTCCATCCGTTTGGAGATAGTGCTAATCTTGACGCAAGATAGGTGCACGGTTTACGCCGAATGTACCATTAGGCATCGATATCATTTTGGACACACCTGAAGGAAATCCTAAGTGACATGGGTTATGTGCAATCTCGCATCGGTTTGTTCAGAGATGGTGTTAGTGTCGATGTAAGGTGCACAATTTGCGCCCAACTAACCATTGGCTCAAAAATCATTTTGGACAAACCCGATGGTACACCTAGGTGACGAGGCTCAAATAGAAACCCACTTCGGTCCATTTGCAGAGTGCTAATCTTGGGGCATGATTGGTGCACGGTTTGTGCCAAACGTACTATACGCTAAAAATCGCTTTTGGAGGCACCCGATGGTACACCTAGGTGACGAGGCTCAAGCGAAAGCACGTTTCTGTCCGTTTGGAGATAGTGTTAATCTTAACACAGGATAGGTGCACAGTTTGCACTAAATGTACCATTATGCTTGTAAATCATTTCAGGCACACCCGATGGTACTCCTAGGTGACATGGGTCATGTGGAATCTCACATCCGTCCATTTGGAGACGGTGTTAGTGTCGATGTAAGATAGGTGCATGGTTTGCACCCAACTTACCACTCGCTCAAAAATAATTTTGGACAAACCTGACAGTACTCCCAGGTGATGAGGCTCAAATGGAAGCTCAATTCGGTCCATTTGGAGATAGTGCTAATCTTGAGACAACATAGGTGCACGGTTTGCGCCGAATGTACCATAGCCTCAAAAATCATTTTGGAGGCACCCGATACTACTCCTAGGTCACGACGTTCAAGTGGAAGCTCGTTTCAATCCATTTGGAGATAGTGTTAATCTTAACGCAGATAGGTGCGCGGTTTGCACCGAATGTACCATTATGCTTGTGAATTATTTCGGACACGCCCGATGGAACTCCTAGTTGACATGGGTCATGTGAAATCTCGCATCGGTCCATTTGGAGATGGTGTTAATGTCCATTTAGATAGGAGCACGGTTTGCGCCAAACGTACCATAGGCTCAAAAATCGTTTTAGACACACCCGATGGTACTCCTAGGTGACGTGGCTTAAGTGGCGCTCGTTTCAGTCCATTTGTAGATAGTGCTAATCTTCAGGCATGGTACGTGCACGGTTTGTACCAAACGTCCCATAGGCTCAAAAATCGCTTTGGACACTCCCGATGGTACTCCTAGGTGACGAGGCTTGAGTGAAAGCTTGTTTCCATGCATTTGGAGATAGTGCTAATCTTGACGCAAGATAGGTTCACGGTTTACGCCGAATGTATTAGGCAAGGATATCATTTTGGACACACCTGAAGGAACTCCTAAGTGACATTTGTTATGTGGAATCTCGCATCGGTTTGTTCTGAGATGGTGTTAACCATTGGCTCAAAAATCATTTTGGACAAACCCATTGGTACACCTAGGTGATGAGGCTCAATTAGAAGCTCATTTCGGTCCATTTGGAGAGTGCTAATCTTGAGGCATGATTGGTGCACGGTTTGTGCCAAACGTACTATAGGCTCAAAAATCGCTTTTGGAGGCACCCGATGGTACTCCTAGGTGACGAGGCTCAAGTGAAAGCACGTTTCTGTTCGTTTGGAGATAGTGTTAATCTTAACGCAGGATAGGTGCATGGTTTGCACTAAATGTACCATTATGCTTGTAAATCATTTCAGACACACCCGGTGGAACTCCTAGGTGACATGGGTCTTGTGGAATCTCACATCCGTCCATTTGGAGACAGTGTTAGTGTCGATGTATGATAGGTGCACGGTTTGCACCCCCAACTTACCACTAGCTCAAAAATAATTTTGGACAAACCTGATGGTACTCCCAGGTGATGAGGCTCAAATGGAAGCACAATTCGGTCCACTTGGAGATAGTGCTAATCTTGAGACAACATAGGTGCACGGTTTGCGCTAAATGTACCATAGCCTCAAAATTCATTTTGGAGGCACCCGATGGTAATCCTAGGTCACGAGGCTCAAGTGGAAGCTCGTTTCAATCCATTTGGAGATAGTGTTAATCTTAAGGCATATAGGTGCGCGGTTTGAACCAAATGTACCATTATGCTTGTAAATCATTTTGGACACACCCGATGGAACTCCTAGTTGACATGGGTCATGTGAAATCTCGCATCGGTCCATTTGGAGATGGTGTTAATGTCCGTTTAGATAGGAGCACGGTTTGCGCCAAACAAACCATAGGCTCAAAAATCATTTTGGACACACCCGATGGTACTCCTAGGTGACGTGGCTTAAGTGGAGCTCATTTCAGTCCATTTGTAGATAGTGCTAATCTTCAGGCATGGTAGGTGCACGGTTTGCGCTGAATGTACCATTATGCTTGAAAATCATTTCGGACATACCCGATAGAACTCCTAGGTGACATGAGTCATGTGGAATCTCACATCGGTCCATCAGGAGACTTTGTTAGAGTCAATGTAAGATAGGTGCATGGTTTGCGCAAAATGTACCATAGGCTCAAAGATAATTTTGGCACACCCGATGGTACTCCTAGGTGACGAGGCTCAACTGGAAGCTCGTTTGGGTCCGTTTGTAGATAGTGCTAATCTTAAGGCATGGTACGTGCACGGTTTGTGCCAAACGTCCCATAGGCTCAAAAATCGCTTTGGACACTCCCAATGGTACTCTTAGGTGACGAGGCTTGAGTGAAAGCTTGTTTTGATCTGTTTGGAGATAGTGCTGATCTTGACGCAAGATAGGTGCACGGTTTACGCCGAATGTATTAGGCATGGGTATCATTTTGGACACACCTGAAGGAACTCCTCAGTGACATGGGTTATGTGGAATCTCGCATCGGTTTGTTCGGAGATGGTGTTAGTGTCGGTGTAAGGTGCACGATTTGCGCCCAACTAACCATTGGCTCAAAAATCATTTTGGACAAACCTGATGGTACACCTAGGTGATTAGGGTCAAATAGAAGGTCATTTCGGTCTATTTGGAGAGTGCTAATCTTGAGGCATGATTGGTGCACGGTTTGTGCCAAACGTACTATAGGCTCAAAAATCGCTTTTGGAGGCACCCGATGGTACTCCTAGGTGACGAGGCTCAAGTGAAAGCACGTTTCTGTTCGTTTGGAGATAGTGTTAATCTTAACGTAGGATAGGTGCATGGTTCGCACTAAATGTACCTTTATGCTTGTAAATCATTTCAGACACACCCGGTGGAACTCCTAGGTGACATGGGTCTTGTGGAATCTCACATCCATCCATTTGGAGACGGTGTTAGTGTCGATGTATGATAGGTGCACGGTTTGCACCCCCAACTTACCACTAGCTCAAAAATAATTTTAGACAAACCTGATGGTACTCCCAGGTGATGAGGCTCAAATGGAAGCTCAATTCGGTCCATTTGGAGATAGTGCTAATCTTGAGACAACATAGGTGCACGGTTTGCGCTGAATGTACCATAGCCTCAAAATTTATTTTTGAGGCACCCGATGGTAATCCTAGGTCACGAGGCTCAAGTGGAAGCTCGTTTCAATCCCTTTAAAGATAGTGTTAATCTTAACGCAGATAGGTGCGCAGTTTGCACCGAATGTACCATTATGCTTGTAAATCATTTTGGACACACCCGATGGAACTCCTAGTTGACTTGGGTCATGTGAAATCTCGCATCGGTCCATTTGGAGATGGTGTTATTGTCCGTTTAGATAGGAGCACGGTTTGCGCCAAACGTACCATAGGCTCAAAAATCGTTTTGGACACACCCGATGGTACTCCTAGGTGACGTGGCTTAAGTGGAGCTCGTTTCAGTCCATTTGTATATAGTGCTAATCTTCAGGCATGGTAGGTGCACGATTTGCGCCGAATGTACCATTATGCTTGAAAATCATTTCAGACACACCCGATAGAACTCCTAGGTGACATGAGTCATGTGGAATCTCACATCGGTCCATTAGGAGACGGTGTTAGAGTCAATGTAGGATAGGTGCACGGTTTGCGCGAAACGTACCATAAGCTCAAAAATCATTTTGGCACACCCGATGGTACTCCTAGGTGATGAGGCTCAACTGGAAGCTCGTTTGGGTCCGTTTGTAGATAGTGCTAATCTTAAGGCATGGTCACGGTTTGTGCCAAACGTCCCATAGGCTCAAAAATCGCTTTGGACACTCCCAATGGTACTCCTAGGTGACGAGGCTTGAGTGAAAGCTTGTTTCCATCCGTTTGGAGATAGTGCTAATCTTGACGCAAGATAGGTGCACGGTTTACGCCGAATGTATTAGGCATGGATATCATTTTGGACACACCTGAAGGAACTCCTAAGTGACATGGGTTATGTGGAATCTGGCATCGGTTTGTTCGGAGATGGTGTTAGTGTCGGTGTAAGGTGCACGATTTGCGCCCAACTAACCATTGGCTCAGAAATCGTTTTGGACAAACTCGATGGTACACCTTGGTGATGAGGCTCAAATAGAAGCTCATTTCAGCCCATTTGGAGAGTGCTAATCTTGAGGCATGATTGGTGCATGGTTTGTGCCAAACGTACTATAGGCATAAAAATCGCTTTTGGAGGCACCCGATGGTACTCCTAGGTGACGAGGCTCAAGTGAAAGCACGTTTCTGTTCGTTTGGAGATAGTGTTAATCTTAACGCAGGATAGGTGCAAGGTTTGCACTAAATGTACCATTATGCTTGTAAATCATTTCAGACACACCCGATGGAACTCCTAGGTGACATGGGTCTTGTGGAATCTCACATCCGTCCATTTGGAGACAGTGTTAGTGTTGATGTATGATAGGTGCACGGTTTGCACCCCTAACTTACCACTAGCTCAAAAATAATTTTGGACAAACCTGATGGTACTCCCAGGTGATGAGGCTCAAATGGAAGCTCAATTCGGTCCATTTGGAGATAGTGTTAATCTTGAGACAACATAGGTGCACGGTTTGCGTTGAATGTGCATAGCCTCGAAAATCATTTTGGAGGCACCCGATGGCACTCCTAGGTCACGAGGCTCAAGTGGAAGCTCGTTTCAATCCATTTGGAGATAGTGTTAATCTTAATGCAGATTGGTGCGCGGTTTGCTCCGAATGTACCATTATGCTTGTAAATCATTTTGGACACACCTGATGGAACTCATAGTTGGCATGGGTCATGTGAAATCTCGTGTTAGTCCATTTGGAGATGGTGTTAATGTCTGTTTAGATAGGAGCACGGTTTGCGCCAAACGTACCATAGGCTCAAAAATCGTTTTGGACACACCCGATGGTACTCCTAGGTGACATGGCTTAAGTGGAGCTCGTTTCAGTCCATTTGTAGACAGTGCTAATCTTCAGGCATGGTAGGTGCACGGTTTGCGCCGAATGTACCATTATGCTTGAAAATCATTTCGGACACACCCGATAGAACTCCTAGGTGACCTGGGTCATGTGGAATCTCACATCTGTCCATTAGGAGACAAAGTTAGAGTCAATGTAAGATAGGTGCACGGTTTGCGCGAAACGTACCATAGGCTCAAAAATCATTTTGGCACACCCGATGGTACTCCTAGGTGACGAGGCTCAACTGGAAGCTCGTTTGGGTCCGTTTGTAGATAGTGCTAATCTTAAGGCATGGTACGTGCACGGTTTGTGCCAAACGTCCCATAGGCTCAAAAATCGCTTTGGACACTCCCGATGGTACTCCTAGGTGACGAGGCTTGAGTGAAACTTTGTTTCCATCCGTTTGGAGATAGTGCTAATCTTGACGCAAGATAGGTGCATGGTTTACGCCGAATGTATTAGGCATGGATATCATTTTGGACACACCTGACGGAACTCCTAAGTGACATGGGTTATGTGGAATCTCGCATCGGTTTGTTCGGAGATGGTGTTAGTGTCGGTGCAAGGTGCACGATTTGCGCCCAACTAACCATTGGCTCAGAAATCATTTTGGACAAACCCGATGGTACACCTTGGTGATGAGGCTCAAATAGAAGCTCATTTCGGTCCATTTGGAGAGTGCTAATCTTGAGGCATGATTGGTGCACGGCTTGTGCCAAACGTAGTATAGGCTCAAAAATCGCTTTTGGAGGCACCCGATGGTACTCCTAGGTGACGAGGCTCAAGTGAAAGCACGTTTTTGTTCGTTTGGAGATAGTGTTAATCTTAACGCAGGATAGGTGCATGGTTTGCACTAAATGTACCATTATGCTTGTAAATCATTTCAGACACACCCGATGGAATTCCTAGGTGACATGGGTCTTGTGGAATCTCACATCCGTCTATTTGGAGACGATGTTAGTGTCGATGTATGATAGGTGCACGGTTTGCACCCCCAACTTACCACTGGCTCAAAAATAATTTTGGACAAACCTAATGGTACTCGCAGGTGATGAGGCTCAAATGGAAGCTCAATTCGGTCCATTTGGAGATAGTGCTAATCTTGACGCAAGATAGATGGACGGTTTGCGCTGAATGTACCATTAGGCTTGGATATCATTTTGGACACACCTGATGGAACTCCTAGGTGACATAGGTTATGTGGAATCTCACATTAATTTGTTTGGAGATGGTGTTAGTTTTGGTGTAAGGTGAACGGTTTGCGCCCAAATTACCATTGCCTCAAAAATCATTTTGGACCAACCCGATCGTACAGCTAGGTGACGAAGCTCAAAAAGAAGCTCATTTCGGTCTGTTTGGAGGTAGTGCTAATCTTGAGGCATGACTAGCGCACGATTTGTGCCAAGTGTACCATCGGCTCAAAAATTGCTTTGGACGCACCCGGTGGTACTCCTAGGTGACGAGGCTCGAGTGAAAGCTCGGTTCAGTCCGTTTGGAGGTAGTGCTAACCTTGACGCAAGATAGGTGCATGGTTTGCGCTGAATGTACCTTTAGGCTTGGAAATCATTTTGAACACACCCGATGGAACTCCTAGGTGACATGGGTCATATGGAATCTCGTTTCGGTCCGCTCGGAGATGGTGTTAGTATTTGTGTAATGTGCACAGTTTGTGCCAAACTTACCATTGGCTCAAAAATTATTTTTGAGAAACTCATGGTACTCCAAGGTGATGAGGCTCAAATGGAAGCTCATTTCGGTCTGTTCGGAGATAGTGCTAATCTTGAGACAAGTTTGGCACACGGTTTGCGCCGAACGGACCATAGCCTAATCATTTTGGAGGCACCCGATGGTACTCCTAGGTGATGACGCGCAATTGAAAACTCGTTTCAGTCCGTTTGGAGATAGTGTTAATCTTAATGCAAGATGGGTGCGTGGTTTGCACCGAATGTACAATTATGCTTGAAAATGATTTTGGACACAATCGATGTACCATCAGGCTTGGAAATCATTTTGGACACACCCGATGGAACTCCTAGGTGACATGGGTTAAGTGGAATCTCGCATCAGCCTATTTGAAGACGGTGTTAGTGTTAGTGAAAGATAGGTGCACAGTTTGCGCGAAACGTACCATAGGCTCAAAAATCATTTTGGACACACCCGATGGTACTCCTAGGTGACGAGGCTCAAGTGGAACCTCGTTTCGGTCCATTTGTAGATAGTGCTAATCTTAAGGCATGATAGGTGCATGATTCGTGTCAAATGTCCCGTAGGCTCAAAAATCGCTTTGGACGCACCCGATTGTACTCCTAGGTGACGAGGCTTGAGTGAATGCTTGTTTCCATCCGTTTGGAGGTAGTGCTAATCTTGACACAAGATAGGTGCATGGTTTACTCCGAATGTACCAATAGGCTTGGATATCATTTTGGACACACCTGATGGAACTCCTAGGTGACAGGGGTTATGTGGAATCTCGCATTGGTTTGTTTGAAGATGGTGTTAGAGTCGGTGTAAGGTGAACGATTTATGCCCAACTTACCATTGTCTCAAAAATAATTTTGGACAAACCCTATGGTACACATAGGTGATGTGGCTCAAATAGAAGCTCACTTCAGTCCGTTTGGAGATAGTGCTAATCTTGAGGCATGATTGGTGCACGGTTTGTGCCAAACGTAACATAGGCTCAAAAATCGCTTTTGGACGCACCCGGTGGTACTCCTAGGTGATGAGGCTCGAGTGAAAGCTCAGTTCGGTCTGTTTGGAGGTAGTGCTAATCTTGACACAAGATAGGTGCATGGTTTGCGCCGAATGTACCATTAGGCTTGAAAATCATTTTGTACACACCTGATGAAACTCCTAGGTGACATGGGTCATGTGGAATCTCACATCGGTCCACTCGGTCACGGTGTTAGTGTGGGTGTAAGGTGCACAGTTTGCGCCAAACTTTCCATTGGCTCAAAAATCATTTTCGACACACCCGATGGTACTCCTAGGTGATGAGGCTCAAATGGAGCTCATTTTGGTCTGTTTGGAGATGGTGCTAACCTTGATGCAAGATAGGTGAAAGGTTTGCGCCAAATGAACCATTAGGCTTGAAAATCATTTTGGACACACCCGATGGAACTTCTAGGTGATATGGGTCATGTGGAATCTCGGATCGGTCCACTCAGAGATGGTGTTAATGTCGATGTAAGGCACACGGTTTGTGCCAAACTTACCATGGCTCAAAAATAATTTTGGATACACCCGATGGTACTCCTAGGTGATGACGCTCAAATAGAAGCTCATTTCGGTCTCTATTGGAGATAGTGCTAATCTTGAGACAACATAGGTGCACGGTTTGCGTCGAACGTACCATAGCCTCAAAAATCATTTTGGAGGCACCCGATGGTACTCCTAGGTCACGAGGCTCAAGTGCAAGCTTGTTTCAATCCATTTGGAGATAGTGTTAATCTTAATGCAGATAGGTGCACGGTTTGCACCGAATGTACCATTATGCTTGTAAATCATTTTGGACACACCCGATGGAACTCCTAGTTGACATGGGTCATGTGAAATCTCACATTGGTCCATTTGGAGACGGTGTTAGTGTCAATGTAAGATAGGTGCACGGTTTGCGCTAAACTTACCATTGGCTCAAAAATCTTTTTGGACACACCTGATGGGACTCCTAGGTGATATGGGTCATGTGAAATTTCACATCGGTCCATTTGGAGATGGTGTTAATGTCTGTGTAAGTTAGGAGCACGGTTTTGCGCCAAACGTACCATAGGCTCAAATATCATTTTGGACACATCCGATGGTAGTCCTTAGTGACGAGGCTTAAGTGGAGCTCGTTTTAGTCCATTTGTAGATAGTGCTAATCTTCAAGCATGGTAGTTGCACGGTTTGCGCTGAATGTACCAATATGCTTGGAAATCATTTCGGACACACCCGATGGAACTCTTAGGTGACATGAGTCATGTGGAATCTCGCATCAGTCCATTTGGAGATGGTGTTAGTGTCAATGTAAGATAGGTGCATAGTTTGCGCCAAACGTACCATAGGCTCAAAAATCATTTTGGACACACATGATGGTACTCCTATGTGACGAGGCTCAAGTGAAAGCTCGTTTCAGTCCATTTGTAGATAGTGCTAATCCTAAGGCATGATAGGTGCACGGTTTGTGCCAAACGTCCCATAGGCTCAAAAATCACTTTGGACACACCCGATGGTACTCCTAAGTGACGAGGCTCAAGTGAAAGCTTGTTTCCATCTGTTTGGAGATACTGCTAATCTTGATGATAGATACGTGCACGGTATACGCCGAATGTACCATTAGGCTAGGTTATCATTTGGGACACACCTGAAGGAACTCCTAGGAGACATGGGTTAGGTGGAATCTCATATCAATTTGCTCAGAGATGGTGTTAGTGTCGGTGTAAGGTGCACGATTTGCACCCAACATACCATTGGCTCAAAAATCATTCTGGACAAACCCGATGGTACACCTAGTGATGAGGCTCAAGTAGAAGCTCATTTCGGTCCGTTTGGAGATAGTGCTAATCTTGAGGCATGATTGGCGCACAGTTTGTGCCAAACGTACCATAGGCTCAAAATCGCTTTTGGGGGCCCCCGATGGTACTCCGAGGTGACAAGGCTCAAGTGAAAGCTTGTTTCTGTCTGTTTTGAGATAGTGTTAATCTTAACGCAAGATAGGTGCACGGTTTGCACTAAATGTACCAATATGCTTGTAAATCATTTTTAGACACACCCGATGGAACTCCTAGGTGACATTGGTCTTGTGGAATCTCGCATCCGTCCATTTCGAGATGGTGTTAGTGTCGATGTAAGATTGGTGCACGGTTTGAACCCAACTTACCGCTGGCTCAAAAATCATTTTGGACAATCCCGATGGTACTCCCAGGTGATGAGGCTCAAATGGAAGCTCAATTCGGTCCGTTTGGAGATAATGCTAATCTTGACGCAAGATAGGTGCACGGTTTGCGCTGAATGTACCATTAGGCTTGGATATCATTTTGGACACACCTGATGGAACTCCTAGGTGACATGGGTTAAGTGGAATCTCGCATCAATTTGTTTGGGGATGGTGTTAGTGTTGGTGAAAGGTGAACGGTTTGCGCCAAACTTACCATTGGCTCAGAAATAATTTTGGACAAACCGGATGGTACACCTTGGTGATGAGGCTCAAATAGAAGCTCATTTTAGTCCATTTGGAGATAGTGCTAATCTTGAGGCATGACTGGTGCACGGTTTGTGCCAAACGTACCATCGGCTCAAAATCGCTTTGGACGCACCTGGTGGTACTCCTAGGTGATGAGGCTCCAGTGAATGCTCGGTTCGGTCCGTTTGGAGGTAGTGCTAACCTTGACGCAAGATAGGCGCATGGTTTGCGCCGAATGTACCATTAGGCTTGGAAATCGTTTTGAACACACCCAATGGAACTCCTAGGTGACCTGTGTCATGTGGAATCTCGCATCGGTCCGCTCGGAGATGGTGTTTGTGTCAGTGTAATGTGCACAGTTTGTGCCAAACTTACCATTGGCTCAAAAATTATTTTTGACACACCCAATGGTACTCCTAGGTGATGAGGCTCAAATGGAGGCTCATTTCGGTCTGTTTGGAGATAATGCTAATCTTGAGATAAGATAGGTGCACGGTTTGCGCCGAATATACCATAGCCTCAAAAATCATTTTGGAGGCTCCCGATGGTACTCCTAGGTGATGAGGCTCAAGTGAAACCTCATTTCAGTCTGTTTGAAGATAGTGTTAATCTTAACGCAAGACAGGTGTGCGATTTGCACCGAATGTACCATTATGCTTCGAAATCATTTCGATCACAATCGATGTACCATCAGGCTTGGAAATCATTTTGGACACACTCGATGAAACTCCTAGGTGACTTGGTTTATGTGGAATCTCGCATCGGTCTTTTGGAGACGGTGTTAGTCTTAGTGTAAGATAGGTGCACGGTTTGTGCTAAATGTACCATAGGCTCAAAAATCATTTTGGACAGATCCGATGGTATTCCTAGGTGACGAGGCTCAAGTGGAAGCTCGTTTCGGTCCATTTATAGATAGTGCTAATCTTAAGGCACTGTAGGTGAACGGTTTGTGCCAAACGTCCCATAGCCTCAAAAATCGCTTTGGACACACCCGATGGGACTCCTAAGTGACGAGGCTCTAGTGAAAGCTTGTTTCCATCCGTTTGGAGATACTGCTAATCTTGATGCAAGATATGTGCACAGTATACGCTGAATGTATCATTAGGCTAGGTTATCATTTTGGACACACCTAAAGGAACTCCTAGGGGACATGGGTTATGTGGAATCTCATATCAATTTGTTCGGAGATGGTGTTAGTGTGGGTGTAAGGTGCATGATTTGCACCCAACATACCATTGGCTCAAAAATCATTCTGAACAAACCCGATGGTACACCTAGGTGATGAGGCTCAAGTAGAAGCTCATTTCGGTTGATGAGGACATCTCAGCCATACATGCTTCCTCGAGTGAAATCATTCACCATCCAACATGAATATCACAAATCCAGGACCACTTACAAGAAGTCGTGCTAAGAAACTACAAGAGCAGGTGAATTCGTTCCTAATTGATCTTAATTCTAACACTTGTGAGAATATTATACTACCTAAGAGTGCTACTTTGGTTGTACTTAGGAAAATACATGAAGAGGAGGAAGAATCCGACCACCAGCTCGGACCAGACCACCGACCACCAGCTTGGGCCAGTCCAGCGCGACGGAACCAGCAGAAAGAATCGGCCATAACTCTTGATTCACAAAAGCTATGAAGGTCCATGAGGACATTTTGGAAAGCTTATCACGTCTATTTTCCAATGCAATAAGCCCTGACCAATTCCCGTAGCGTCCGACCAGATTTAGTGAAGACTGGTCATGTGGTCAACAGCATGCATGTTGTTCAAGTTCCCGTGCAAAACTGTACCAGTCTACGACATTACATGATGCATGGCATATATGGATGGAAAGCTTGTTGAGTCTAGTTTCACACTCAAGAAACGGATCGTCATTTGGACTTCCCACTAGGGAGTTATGACACTTTTAGTGGAGACTGCTTTGGAAACTGACAGCCGCGTGGACTCCTGGAAACTCATTTCGTGGAAGCCTTTTCACATTCTAGTCTTTTTATTTTCCATCTCGTGATCACAACTATACAGGAGGGTTGTTCCTTGTATAAATACTCCTATGCTTGTAAAGAAAAGAGGACTTTTGATAATCTAAATACAGACCACTTTGTTCAGCTGTGTGCTAACAAAAACCAGAGAGAGATCTCTACCCATTTGCTCTTGTGTTTTCCTTCGCGGAGATTACAGAAGCGGCCGCGTCATCGGCACCCAATCCGTGCTCCTGGTCCATTGATTCCAGGTTGCATAGGATGGTTTCTTTGAGAGTGTGGTTGGGTGAATCCTTGGTTCAGGCTGCCGTATAGAGACGGTGGCTGGCTCCTTGTGCGTGTCGTCAGGTTGCACTAGTTATCGCTGCTTGCAGCAAGTTATCGGCTGTTATCAGCTAGTTATCAAGATCAAGATCCTACGTCGTGAAGATCGGGACAACAACCTCATCATCGGTCTGTTTGGAGATAGTGCTAATCTTGAGGCATGATTGGCGCACGGTTTGTGCCAAACATGCCATAGGCTCAAAAATCGCTTTTGGGGGCCCCGATGGTACTTCTAGGTGACGAGGCTCAAGTGAAAGCTTGTTTCTGTTCGTTTGGAGATAGTGTTAATCTTAACGCAAGATAGGTGCACGATTTGCACTAAATGTACCATTATGTTTGTAAATCATTTTGGACACACCCGATGGAACTCCTAGGTGACATTGGTCGTGTGAAATCTCATATCCGTCCATTTGGAGATGGTGTTAGTGTCGATGTAAGATTGGTGCACGGTTTGCACCCAATTTACCGCTGGCTCAAAAATCATTTTGGACAAACCTGATGGTATTCGGTCCGTTTGGAGATAATGCTAATCTTAACGCAAGATAGGTGTACGATTTGCACTAAATATACCATTATGTTTGTAAATCATTTTGGACACACCTGATGGAACTCCTAGGTGACATGGGTTGTGTGGAATCTCGCATTGATTTGTTTGGAGATGGTGTTAGTGTTGGTGAACGATTTGCGCCAAACTTACCATTGGCTCAAAAATCATTTTGGACAAACCGGATGGTACACCTAGGTGATGAGGCTCACATAGAAGCTCATTTTAGTCCATTTGGAGATAGTGCTAATCTTGAGGCATGACTGGCGCACGGTTTGTGCCAAACGTACCATCGGCTCAAAATCACTTTGGACGCACCCGGTGGTACTCCAGGTGATGAGGCTCAAGTGAAAGCTTGGTTTGGTCTATTTGGAGGTAGTGCTAACATTGACGCAACATAGGTGCATGGTTTGCGCCGAATGTATCATTAGGCTTGGAAATCATTTTGAACACACCCGATGGAACTCCTAGGTGACATGGGTCATGTGGAATCTCGCATCGGTCCGCTCAGAGATGGTGTTAGTGTCAGTGTAATGTGCACGGTTTGTGCCAAACTTACCATTGGCTCAAAAATCATTTTTGACACACCCGATGGTACTCCTAGGTTATGAGGCTCAAATGGAGGCTCATTTCGGTCTGTTTGGAGATAATGCTAATCTTGAGATAAGATAGGTGCACGGTTTGCGCCGAATGTACCATAGCCTCAAAAATCATTTTGGAGGCTCCCAATGATACTCCTAGGTGATGAGGCTCAAGTGAAACCTTATTTCAGTCTGTTTGGAGATAGTGTTAATCTTAACGCAAGACGGGTGTGCGATTTGCACCGAATGTACCATTATGCTTCGAAATCATTTCGATCACAATCGATGTACCATCAGGCTTGGAAATCATTTTGGACACACCCGATGAAACTCCTAGGTGACTTGGTTTATGTGGAATCTCACATCGGTCTTTTGGAGACGGTGTTAGTCTTAGTGTAAGATAGGTGCACGGTTTGCGCTAAATGTACCATAGGCTCAAAAATCATTTTGGACAGACTCGATGGTATTGCTAGGTGACGAGGCTCAAGTGGAAGCTCGTTTCGGTCCATTTATAGATAGTGCCAATCTTAAGGCATTGTAGGTGAACGGTTTGTGCCAAATGTCCCATAGCCTCAAAAATCGCTTTGGACACACCCGATGGGACTCCTAAGTGACGAGGCTCCAGTGAAAGCTTGTTTCCATCCGTTTGGAGATACTGCTAATCTTGATGCAAGATATGTGCACAGTATACGCCGAATGTACCATTAGGCAAGGTTATCATTTTGGACACACCTAAAGGAACTCCTAGGGGACATGGGTTATGTGGAATCTCACATCAATTTGTTCGAAGAAGGTGTTAGTGTGGGTGTAAGGTGCACGATTTGCACCCAACATACCATTGGCTCAAAAATCATTCTGGACAAACCCGATGGTACACCTAGGTGATGAGGCTCAAGTAGAAGCTCATTTCGGTTGATGAGGACATCTCAGCCATACGTGCTTCCTCAAGTGACAATCATTCACCATTCAACATGAATATCACAAATCCAGGACCACTTACAAGAAGTCATGCTAAGAAACTACAAGAGCAGGTGAATTCGTTGCTAATTGATCTTAATTCTAACACTTGTGAGAATGTTATACTACCTAAGAGTGCTACTTTGGTTGTACTTAGGAAAATACATGAAGAGGAGGAAGAATCCGACCACTAGCTCGGACCAGACCACCGACCACCAGCTTGGGCCAGTCCAGTGCGACGGAACCAGCAGAAAGAATCGGCCATAACTCTTGATTCACAAAAGCTATGAAGGTCCATGAGGACATTTTCGAAAGCTTATCAAGTCTATTTTCCAATGCAATAAGCCCTGACCAGATTGGAATTTTTCCCGTAGCGTCCGACCAGATTTAGTGAAGACTGGTCAGGTGGTCAACAGCATGCATATTGTTCAAGTTCCCGTGCAAAACTATACCAGTCTACCACATTACATGGTGCATGGCATATATGGATGGAAAGCTTGTTGAGTCTAGTTTCACACTCAAGAAACGGATCGTCATTTGGACTTCCCACTAGGGAGTTATGACACTTTTAGTGGAGACTGCTTTGGAAACTGACAGCCGCGTGGACTCCTGGAAACTCATTTCGTGGAAGCCTTTTCACATTCTAGTCTTTTTATTTTCCATCTCGTGATCACACCTATACAGGAGGGTTGTTCCTTGTATAAATACTCCTATGCTTGTAAAGAAAAGAGGACTTTTGATAATCTGAATATTGACCACTTTGTTCAGCTGTGTGCTAACAAAAACCAGAGAGAGATCTCTACCCCTTTGATCTTGTGTTTTCCTTCGCGGAGATTACAGAAGCGGCCGCGTCATCGGCACCCAATCCATGCTCCTGGTCCATTGATTCCAGGTTGCGTAGGTTGGTTTCTTTGAGAGTGTGGTTGGGCGAATCCTTGGTTCAGGCTGCCATATAGAGATGGTGGTTGGCTCCTTGTGCGTGTCGTCCGGTTGCACTAGTTATCGCTGCTTGCAGCAAGTTATCGGCTGTTATCAGCTAGTTATCAAGATCAAGATCCTACGTCGTGAAGATCGGGACAACAACCTCATCATCGGTCCGTTTGGAGATAGTGCTAATCTTGAGGCATGATTGGCGCACGATTTGTGCCAAACGTGCCATAGGCTCAAAAATCGCTTTTGGGGGCCCCCGATGGTACTTCTAGGTGACGAGGCTCAAGTGAAAGCTTGTTTCTGTTCGTTTGGAGATAGTGTTAATCTTAACGCAAGATAGGTGCACGATTTGCACTAAATGTACCATTATGTTTGTAAATCATTTTGGACACACCCGATGGAACTCCTACGTGACGAGGCACAAGTGGAAGCTCGTTTCGGTCCATTTATAGATAGTGCTAATCTTAAGGCATTGTAGGTGAACGGTTTGTGCCAAACGTCCCATAGCCTCAAAAATTGCTTTGGACACACCCGATGGGACTCCTAAGTGACGAGGCTCTAGTGAAAGCTTATTTTTGGTCTGTTCAGAGATAGAGCTAATCTTGTGACAAGATAGGTGCACGGTTTGCACCGAACGTAGCATAGCCTCAAAAATCATTTTGGAGGCACCCGATGATACTCCTAGGTGATGAGGCTCGATTGAAAGCTCGTTTTCGTCTGTTTGAAGATGTAATTTTGGACACACCTGATGGAACTCCTAGGTCACATGGGTTATGTGGATTCTCGAATCGATTTTTTTGGAGATGGTGTTAGTCTCAGTGTAAGGTGAACAGTTGAGCCCAACTTACCATTGACTCAAACATCATTTTGGACAAACCCGATGGTACACCTATGTGATGAGGCTCAAATAGAAGCTCATTTCGATCCATTTGGAGAAAGTGCTAATCTTGAGGCATGACTTGTACACGGTTTGTGCCAAACGTACGATAGGCTAAAAATCGCTTTGGACACACCCGGTGGTACTCCTAGGTGACGAGGCTCGAGTGAAAGCTCGGTTCGGTCTGCCTGGAGGTAGTGCTAATCTTGACGCAAGATGGGTGCACGGTTTGCGCCGAATGTTCCATCAGGCTTAGAAATCATTTTGGACACACGCGATTGAACTCCTAGGTTACATGGGTTATGTGGAATCTCGCATCGGTCCATTTGGACATGATGTTCACATAAGTGTAAGATAGGTGCACGGTTTGCACCAAACGTACCATAGGCTCAAAAATAGTTCTAGACACACCCGATGGTACTCTTATGTGACGAGGCTCAAGTGAAAGCTCGTTTTGGTAGGTTTGTAGATAGTGCTAATCTTGAGGCATGATAGGTGCACGGTTTGTGCCAAATGTTCCATAGGCTCAAAAATCGCTTTCGACGCACCCGATGGTACCCCTAGGTGACGAGGCTCGAGTGAATGCTCGTTTTCGTCCGTTTGGAGATAGTGCTAATCTTGATGCAAGATAGGGGCACAGTTTGCGCCAAATATACCATTAGGCCTGGATATCATTTTAGACACACCTGATGGAACTCCTAGGTGACATGTGTTATGTGGCATCTTGCATCGATTTGTTCGGAGATGGTGTTAGTGTCGGTGTAAGGTGAACGGTTTGCGCCCAACTTACCATTGGCTCAAAAAATCATTTTGGACAAACCCGATGGTACACCAAGGTGATGAGGCTTAAATAGAAGCTCATTTCGGTCCGCTCGAAGATGGTGTTAGTGTCAGTGCAAGGTGCACGGTTTGGGTCAAACTTTCCATTGGCTCAAAAATAATTTTGGACAAACCCGATGGTACTCCTAGGGGATGAGGCTCAAATGGAAGCTCATTTTGGTCTGTGTTGGAGATAGTGCTAATCTTGAGACAAGATAGGTGCACGGTTTGCGCCGAACGTACCATAGCCTCAAAAATCATTTTGGAGGCGCCTAATGGTACTCCTAGGTGATGAGGCTCAAGTGAAAGCTCGTTTTAGTCTGTTTGGAGATAGTGTTAATCTTAACACAAGATAGGTGCATGGTTTGCATGAAATGTACCATTATGCTTGTAAATCATTTCAGACACACCCCATGGAACTCCTAGGTGACAAGGGTTGTGTGAAATCTCACATCTATCCATTTGGAGACGTTGTTAGTGTCGATGTAAGATAGGTGGACGGTTTGCACCCAACATACCACTGGCTCAAAAAACATTTTGGTCAAACCCGACAGTACTCCCAGGTGATAAGGCTCAAATGAAAGCTCAATTCGGTCCGTTTGGAGATAGTGATAATCTTGATGCAAGATAGGTGCACAGTTTGCGCCGAATGTACCATTAGGCTTGGATATCATTTTGGATACACCTGATGGAACTCCTAGGTGACATGGATTTTGTGTAATCTCACATCGATTTGTTCGAAGATGGTGTTAGTGTTGGTGTAAGGTGAACGGTTTGCTCAAAAATCATTTTTGGCACACGCGATGGTACGCCAAGGTGATGAGGCTCAAATGGAAGCTCATTTTGTTTTGTTTGGAGATAGTGCTAATCTTGAGGCAAGATAGGTGCATGGGTTGCGCTGAACGTACCATAGCCTCAAAAATCATTTTGGAGGCACCCGATGGTACCATTGGCTCAAAAATCGCTTTGGACGCACCTGGTGATACTCCTTGGTCATGAAGCTCGAGTGAAAGCTGAGTTCGGTCCGTTTGGAGGTAGTGCTAACCTTGATGCAAGATAGGTGCAAGGTTTGCGCCAAATGAACCATTAAGCTTGGAAATCATTTTAGACACACCCGATGGAACTCCTAGGTGATAAGGTTCATGTGGAATCTAGGATCGGTCCGCTCAGAGATGGTGTTAGTGTCGATGTAAGGCACACGGTTTATGCCAAACTTACCATGGCTCAAAAATAATTTTGGATACACCCGATGGTACTCCTAGGTGATGACGCTCAAATAGAAGCTCATTTCGATCCGTTTGGAGAGTGCTAATCTTGAGGCATGATTGGTGCACGGTTTGTGCCAAACGTACCATAGGCTCAAAAATCGCTTTTGGAGGCACCCGATGGTACTCCTAGGTGACAAGGCTCAAGTGAAAGCACGCTTCTGTCTATTTGAAGATAGTGTTAATTTTAGCGCAAGATAGTGTTAATTTTAGTGTTAATTTCAGACACACCCGACGAAACTCCTAGGTGACATGGGTCATGTGAAATCTCACATCCGTCCGTTTGGAGACGGTGTTAGTGTCGATGTAAGATAGGTGCACGGTTTGCACCCAACTTACCACTAGCTCAAAAATAATTTTGGACAAACCTGATGGTACTCCCAGGTGACGAGGCTCAAATGGAAGCTCAATTCGGTCCATTTGGAGCTAGTGCTAATCTTGACACAAGATAGGTGGACGGTTTGCGCTGAATGTACCATTAGGCTTGGATATCATTTTGGACACACCTGATGGAACTCCTAGGTGACATGGGTTATGTGGAATCTCGCATCGATTTGTTTGGAGATGGTGTTAGTGTTGGTGTAAGGTGAACGGTTTGCGCCCAACTTACCATTGGCTCAAAAATCATTTTGGACAAACCCGATGGTACACCTAGGTGATGAGGCTCAAAAAGAAGCTCATTTCGTTCCGTTTGGAGATAGTGCTAATCTTGAGGCATCAAAAATACGTACCATCGGCTCAAAAATCGCTTTGGACGCACCCGGTGGTACTCCTAGGTGACGAGGCTCGAGTGAAAGCTTGGTTCGGTCCGTTTGGACGTAGTGCTATCCTTGACGCAAGATAGGTGCATGGTTTGCGCTGAATGTACCATTAGGCTTGGAAATCATTTTGAACACACCCGATGGAACTCCTAGGTGACATGGGTCATACGGAATCTCGCATCGGTCTACTCGGAGATGTTGTTAGTGTCAGTGTGATGTGCACAGTTTGTGCCAAACTTACCATTGGCTCAAAAATTATTTTTGACACACCCGATGGTATTCTAGGTGATGAGGCTCAAATGGAAGCTCATTTCGATCTGTTTGGGGATAGTTCTAATATTAAGACAAGATAGGCGCACGGTTTGGCCGAACGTACCATAGCCTCAAAAATCATTGGCTCCATGGTGCACGGTTTGCTAATCTTGAGGCACCCGTTGGTACTCCTAGGTGATGATGCTCAATTGAAAGCTCATTTTAGTCCGTTTGGAGATAGTGTTAATCTTAACGCAAGATGGGTGCGTGGTTTGCACCGAATGTACAATTATGCTTGAAAATCATTTCAGACACAATCGATGTACCATCAGGCTTGGAAATCATTTTGGACACACACGATGGAACTCCTAGGTGACATGAGTTCTATGCAATCTCGCATCAACCTATTTGGAGACGGTGTTAGTGTCAGCGTAGGATAGTGCATGGTTTGCGCGAAACGTTCCATAGGCTAAAAATCATTTTGGACACACCCGATGGTACTCCTAGGTGACGAGGCTCAAGTGAAACCTCATTTCGGTTCATTTGTAGATAGTGCTAATCTTAAGGCATCATAGGTGCACGGTTCGTGTCAAACGTCCCATAGGCTCAAAAACCACTTTGGACTCACCCGATGGAACTCCTAGGTGATATGTTCATGTGGAATCTCGGATCGGTCCGCTCAGAGATGGTGTTAGTGTCGATGTAAGGCACACGGTTTGTGCCAAACTTACAATGGCTCCCAAAAATAATTTTAGATACACCCGATGGTACTCCTAGGTGATGACGCTCAAATAGAAGCTCATTTCGATCCGTTTGGAGAGTGCTAATGTTGAGGCATGATTGGTGCACAGTTTGTGCCAAATGTACCATAGGCTCAAAAATCGCTTTTGGAGGCACCCGATGGTACTCCTAGGTGACAAGGCTCAAGTGAAAGCACGCTTCTATCTATTTGAAGATAGTGTTAATTTTAGCGCAGGATAGGTGCACGGTTTGCACTAAATGTACCATTATGCCTGTAAATCATTTCAGACACACCCGATGGAACACCTAGATGACATGGGTCATGTGGAATCTCACATCCGTCCATTTGGAGACGGTGTTAGTGTCGATGTAAGATAGGTGCACGGTTTGCACCCAACTTACCACTGGCTCAAAAATAATTTTGGACAAACCTGATGGTACTCCTAGGTGACGAGGCTCAAAATGGAAGCTCAATTCGGTCCATTTGGAGATAGTGCTAATCTTGATGCAAGATAGGTGGACGGTTTGCGCTGAATGTACCATTAGGCTTGGATATCATTTTGGACACACCTGATGGAACTCCTAGGTGACATGGGTTATGTGGAATCTCGCATCGATTTGTTTGGAGATGGTGTTAGTGTTGGTGTAAGGTGAATGGTTTGCGCCCAACTTACCATTGGCTCAAAATCATTTTGGACAAACCTGATGGTACACCTAGGTGATGAGGCTCAAAAAGAAGCCCATTTCGGTCCGTTTGGAGATAGTGCTAATCTTGAGGCATGACTGGCGCATGATTTGTGCCAAACGTATGGCTCAAAAATTGCTTTGGATGCACCTGGTGGTACTCCTAGGTGACGAGGCTCGAATGAAAGCTCGGTTCGGTCCGTTTGGAGGTAGTGCTAACCTTGACGCAAGATAGGTGCATGGTTTGCGCCGAATGTACCATTAGGCTTAGAAATCATTTTGAACACACCCGATGGAACTCCTAGGTGACATGGGTCATATGGAATCTCGCATCAGTCCGCTCGGAGATGGTGTTAGTGTCAGTGTAATGTGCATAGTTTGAGCCAAACTTACTATTGGCTCAAAAATTATTTTTGACACACCCGATGGTACTCCTAGGTGATGAGGCTCAAATGGAAGCTCATTTCGGTCTGTTTGGAGATAGTTCTAATATTAAGACAAGATAGGCACACGGTTTGGCCAAACGTACCATAGCCTCAAAAATCATTGGCTCCTTGGTGCACGGTTTGCTAATCTTGAGGCACCCGATGGTACTCCTAGGTGATGATGCTCAATTGAAAGCTCATTTCAGTCCGTTTGGAGATAGTGTTAATCTTAACACAAGATGGGTGCATGGTTTGCACCGAATGTACAATTATGCTTGAAAATCATTTCGGACACAATCGACGTACCTTCAGGCTTGGAAATCATTTTGGACACACCCGATGGAACTTCTAGGTGACATGAGTTCTATGGAATCTCGCTTCAGCCTATTTGGAGACGGTGTTAGTGTCAGTGTAGGATAGGTGCACGGTTTGCGCGAAACGTTCCAAAGGCTAAAAAATCATTTTGCACACACCCGATGGTACTCCTAGGTGATGAGCCTCAAGTGGAACCTCATTTCGGTTCATTTGTAGATAGTGCTAATCTTAAGGCATCATAGGTGCATGGTTCGTGTCAAACGTCCCATAGGCTCAAAACCCGCTTTGGACGCACCCGATGGTACTCCTAGGTGACGAGGCTTGAGTGAAAGCTTGTTTCCATCCGTTTGGAGGTAGTGCTAATCTTGACACAAGATAGGTGCACGGTTTGTGCCGAATGTACCATTAGGCTTGGATATCATTTTGGACACACCTGATGGAACTCCTAGGTGACAGGGGTTATGTGGATTCTCGCATCAGTTTGTTCGGACATGGTGTTAGTATCGGTGTAAGGTGCACAATTTGCAGCCAACTTACCATTGGCTCAAAAATCATTTTGGACAAACCCGATGGTACACAAAATAGAAGCTCATTTCGGTCTATTTGGAGATAGTGCTAATCTTGAGGTATGATTGGTGCACGGTTTGTGCCAAACGTACCATAGGCTCAAAAATCGCTTTGGACATACCCGGTGGTACTCCTAGGTGACGAGGCTCGAGTAAAAGCTCAGTTCGGTCTGTTTGGAGGTAGTGCTAATCTTGACGCAAGATAGGTGCATGGTTTGCGCCGAATGTATCATTAGGCTTGAAAATCATTTTGGATACACCTGATGGAACTCCAAGGTGACATAGGTCATGTGGAATCTCGCATCAGTCCGCTTGGAGATGGTGTTAGTGTTGGTGTAAGGTGTACGGTTTGTGCGAAACTTTCCATTGGCTCAAAAATCATTTTGCACACACCTGATGGTACTCTTAGGTGACGAGGCTCAAATGGAAGCTCATTTTGGTCTGTTTGGAGATAGTGCTAATCTTGAGGCAAGATAGGTGCTCGGTTTGCACCGAACGTACCATAGCCTCAAAAATCATTTTGGAGGCACCCGATGGTACTCCTCGGTGATGAGGCAAAAGAGAAAGCTCGTTTTAGTTTGTTTGGAGATAGTGTTAATCTTAGTGCAAGATAGGTGCATGGTTTGCTCTAAATGTACCATTATGCTTGTAAATCATTTCAGACACACCCTACGGAACTCCTAGGTGACATGGGTCATGTGGAATCTCGCATCCATCCATTTGGAGACGGTAGTGTCAATATAAGATAGGTGCACAATTTGCACCCAACTTACCACTGGCTCAAAAATCATTTTGGACAAACCCGATGGTACTCACAGGTGATGAGGCTCAAATGGAAGCTTAATTCGGTCCGTTTGGAGACAGTGGTAATCTTGACGCAAGATAGGTGCATGGTTTACGCTGAACATACCATAGCCTTAAAAATCATTTTGGATGCACCCGATGGTACTCCTTGGTCACAAGGCTCAAGTGAAAGCTCGGTTGAGTCCAAGTGGAGATAGTGCTAATCTTAACGCAAGATACGTGCACAGTTTGCGCCAAATCTACCATTATGCTTGGAAATCATTTCGGACACACCTGATGGAATTCCTATGTGACATGGGTCATGTAGAATCCCGCATCGGTGTACTTGGAGACGGTGTTAGTGTTGGTGTAATATAGGTGCACGGTTTGCACCAAACGTACCATAGGCTCAGAAATTGTTTTGGAGAAACCTAATGCTACTCCTAGGTGACGAGGCTCATGTGGAAGCTCATTTTGGTCCATTTGAAGATAGTGCTAATTTTGAGGCTTGATAGGTGTACGGTTTGTGCCAAATGTCCCATTGGCTCAGAAATCATTTTGGACACACCCGATGGTACTCCTAGGTGACGAGGCTCAATTGGAAGCTCATTTCAGTTCGTTTTGAGATAGTGCTAATCTTGATGCAAGATAGGTGCACGATTTGCACCAAACATACCATATGCTAGTAAATCGGTTTGGACACACCCGATGGTACTCCCAGGTGACGAGGCTCAAGTGAAAGCTGGTTTCGATCCATTTGGAGATACTACTAATCTCGACCCAAAATAGGTGCACGGTTTGCGCCGAGTGTACCATTAGACACGTAAATCATTTTGGACACACTCGATGGAAATCCTAGGTCACATGGGTAATGTGGAATCTCACATCAGTCCATTTGGAGATGGTGTTAGTGTTGGGGTAAGATAGGTGCATGATTTGCGCCAAACGTAACATAGGCTCAGAAATCATTTTAGACACACCAAATGGTACTCCTAGGTAACGAGGCTCGAGTGAAAGCTCGTTTCGGTCAGTTTGGAGATAGTGCTAATCTTGAGTCATGATTAGTGCACGGTTTCTACCAAACATACCATAGGCTAAAAAATTGCTTTGGACACACCTGATGGTACTCCTAGGTGACGAGGCATGAGTGAAAGCTCATTTCAGTCCGTTTGGAGATAGTGCTAATCTTGACGCCAGATGGGTGCACAGTTTATGCCGAATGTACCATTAAGCTTGGAAATCATTTTGGACACACCTAATGGAACGCCTAGGTGACATGGGTCATGCAGAATCTCGCATCGGTCCGTTTAGATATGGTGTTAGTGTTAGTGTAAGGTGCACCATCTCCAAATAGAAAGAAGTGAGATTTCACATGCATCAATCTTTCGTCAAGATTAGCTCTATCTCCAAAAGGACAGAAACTAGCTTCCACTTGAGCCTCGTCACCTAGTGGTACCATTAAGTGTGTCCAAAATGATTTCTGAGCCTATGGTTCGTCTAGCGCAAACCATGCACCTATCTTGCACCGACACTAACACTATCTCCAAACAAAAAGAAGCGAGATTCCACACGAACCACGTCACCTAGAAGTTCCATCTGGTGCGTCCAAAATGATTTCTGAGCCTAGGGTACGTTTCAAAATGGAAATGGGCCGGCCCGGACCTAGCCTTGGACCTGGCCCCGTGGGCCCAAGGCCAATTCGCAGGGCCATGGGCCGACCCAAAACTCCTAAAACCTTTGGCCTCGCTGACCCAATGGGTACCCTAGGGCTGACCCAAAATATTATCAATATGTTTGGAATCATGCATTTAAACCGGTAATTGGACATACTTAATATAGCAAATATGAAATACGTGAGCTTATAACTTTAAAAAAAACAGCCAACAAGTACACATGCAACATCATTCTCATGGTCTTGGCTCCAACACACTAGAATCTAATGACTACAATAGCTAAATGAAAATAAAGGAACACAGACACCAAAAATGTCCTAAGTCTTCGCCAAGAGTCCCTTCAGTGAGATTATGAGCCATCATCTGCATGATAAAAGAAAAAAAGCATGTTTAGTATTTTCAACTCGTCACTAGCATTTTTAGACAAGAGATGATCAATATGCTTTCTCCATGGTTCCTACTACTACTACAAGTTGTTACTACTATATATTGTATCAAAGGACCAAGTGAGTCAGGGAGTACAATATAGAACTGACAATCAAGCTTGGCAATCTAGGTAGAGACACTATATATACTACACATATTCAGAATCCAATCCATGAAAGAAAAGAAGGCGGATATGCTCAGTACAACACTCAGCTCCATCTAATAAATTCTAGAATGAAGCTATGATTTTTGGAACAAAAAACATATTAATGAGACAAGTAATATACCACAAGAGGAAATGAGACAAAGGAGGCCTAGCTACTGGCTACAGCATACATATTAACAAAAAACATGTTGTTCAGTCCTCACATGTGCCATATCAGATTACCTATCATTTAGTCTTCATCTTCATGGTCTCCCATCAATTAGATTCCAAATCTACATCTGCACAAATTAGCAGATATTTTTCAGTAGAAGACAACAACATTAATAAACTGAACCCTATACTGTAACAACGTATTTGAGCTCACGTGCATAAATACAGGAAAAGTCCATACAGGTATCTACTGATGTGTCCAGCTGAACATTCCTAGTAAACAGACCAAGCTCTACATTCTCATTTCCTCTAGATGTGTCAATAGTGAGCTAAAATATCAAAGAGGAGGAGGCTAGCTACATTTCTCTAAAAATCACTGGGCATATACTTTGTACAAAATGGTCACTGGGCATATACTTTGTCCAGGAGCAAACTATCAAAAGATAATTGATGATAAGAGCATCTACTTGTACAGGAGCATCATTTATGATAAGAGCATCTTTTTGAGAGAGATCAAAAGATAATTGATGATAAGAGCATCTACTCGTACAAGATGATAAGAGCATATACTTGACATACGTTCTAATGACAAGATGATGTCATGAACTGATTCCATGTTGCGCTCAGTAACAGCTGCATAAAACAAGGTGCTGCTTTTAATTAATTTCATCATTTTGTATATTTGAAGCATTAGTGAGGAATTTAGTCATTCAGAGGACATGTCTACTATGTGTTTACCTGTGACCCTGATCCAGTCTTGTAAGCACATTAAGGCTTCAATGGTAGCTGGAGTCAATCGACTTCGAAAGTCTGATATTGTTCTTGACCTAGTGCTGAAAGCGGACTCAGATGCTATTGTAGATGCAGGAATAGCTAATATGTCCCTCACCATGTGATTCAGAGTTGGATATTCAGTTGAGTTCATCTACCACCATGCAAAGGATGTTGAATTTGTCACTTCGATGAATTGGCACCTTTTTCAAATATGTCTCAAGTTCTAAAGAAGCCTCATTGTTAGATTGGGCACTGCAAGTAACATGCTAGTCCCAACTTGCCAAAGGATCATTGTCAATTTCACTAATTTCAACATCACCTTGTGACATAGGATCTACAACGTTGTCATTTGATTTGAGGTATTCTTTGAACAAACCTTGAAACACATTTTTTACTTTGTTGACCATCCATCTAGCATCATTTTCAAATACTTTGGTAAATCGAAACTCAATGTATTTCAACTTGAACTAGGGGTCTAAGATCACAGGAATACAGATATCCAACCATGATAACTTCTAGTACTTCTCAAACTTTTTCTTCATGTATTTTAGCACAGGGTACATCTCAGATCCCTCTTCGAAAGGCTGCTAGTCCAAGGTCAACTTCACTTTCAACAATTCATGAAGATACAAGTTTGAAGTAGGGTATTTGTGCTTGATATCACATTAGTGGCTTCATAGAAAACTTTCAGTAATGTGCAAACAAAATCATCCTTTTCCCATTCCTCAAATGATGGTATGAAGGTGTAGTTTATGTCTTGAATGTGCAATGAGTCAAAAACAGCGTGAAACTCTCTTGTAGTGCTAAGCATCAAATAAGTAGAGCTCCAATGTGTGCAAACGTCAAGACAAGGCCTCTTCTCACATGTTATGCCCAATTGTGCAACAATCTCTTCAAATTTTTCTTTTCTGGATGTCGAGCTTCGGATGTACTTCACACTGTCACATATCTTCTCAATCATCGAGCTAAGGAATTCCAGTCCTACTTGACATATCAAGTTTATAACATGTGCAGCACAACGCTGGTGGACCAACCTACCATTAGAAAGTAGCATCTTCTTCTTCAACAAATGGTTCTTCAATAACTTCATCATGGCACTGTTATTGTTTGCATTGTCTAAAGTCACTGCAAATAGCTTGTCTTCAATCCCCCATTCTCTTATGAACTTTGTCATGATGTTAAACATTGCAATGCCACTGTGGGGTGTCTCCATAGGTGTGAACTTTACAATTCTCTGTTGTTGCTACCATTTCTCATCAATAAAGTGAGCTGTAATGACAATGTACCCCACCATTCTATTTGATGTCCACATATCACTAGTCAAAGAAACCTTGGAGCTAGTGCTTCTGAATAGACCTTGTAAGTATCTCTTCTCTTCTGCAAATTCTTTTAGGCAATCATTACGCACTGTATTCCTGTAGACTATCTTAAAACTTGGATTCAGACTAGAGACAAACCTCCTGAAGCCCTCATATTCCACAAGTGAGAAGGGTAGCTCATGCAATACTATCATTCTCATGAGCTTTTTCCGTGATACAGCCTGACTAAAGGTCCAATACCCCAATGCAACTCCATCTGGAGACATGATAGAAGCATTTAATTGGCCAGCAACTCTAATAGCCTTCCTCCTTTCCTTACATCTCTTCAAGTGTTTCCGCAATGAACTTGTTCCATGCTTATGTTTAGCACAAATATTCCTTGCACAATGTTTGCACTCAGCTGCTATGACAACTCCATCAACCCTGATAGGCTCGTATTCTTTCCATACCTTCGACAAAAACTTTCTCCCGGGTTTAGAAAATGATCCCATGTCAACTGACTCAGCGCCTTGATCTTCTCCATCAGCATAATCCTCTTCTTCTACTTCGTCTTCTTCATCCTCATCATCTTCTTCCTCTTCTTCCTCTTCTTCATAATCAGCATCTTCTTCTTCATCTAGCATTTTTGTATCATGTGAAGTTACTATAGACAAAGGACATAATTGTCACACCCATTTTTAAGGACAAAAATAGGATGCATAAAAGACTCATGTGCGCCCCAGGACATGATTGCACACACAAGTAGACAAATTTCATAGTATCATCACAGTGCTTATTACATAGAGAATAAGTATTTAACACATAGTCTTGAACGATAAATAATAATGACTAATAGTAGATCTCCAGCTGAAACTCCAAACACAGTGACACGGTTGACTGGTTGACCCCAAGACTAGTACTCATTACGATAATCTTCCTCACCATCTTCATCTGTTATGGTGAAAATAGCAAGGGTGAGTCCATGTCGAACTCAACAAGTACAACACAGGGTTCATGAGGCACAAAAGGGCTAGACACTGTTTGACTGTGTTTAGCTTTTAATCATCATATAATTAGCAATTGAGTAGCATCAAGATAATCCACTTCCCATTAATGAACCAATGATCAATTGTAATAAGGATAATGAATAGCATTAACATGAGCATAATAGTAACAACAATAATTAGGCATGACATAACAATGGTGATCAACTATTCTGTAAGAATCCCCAAGGCCGCTCGTGTCCGTGGCACAGAGGTGTACACTTTCACTGTGAGTCATGACTTCCAAAATGAATGGGGAGGCCATTCCCAAAACACCAAAAATCATATAAAGCCACTTAAAGGTTCGTCTAACAAGTTAGGGCCATTAGATTCACTCGGCAGGCAGATGTTGGAACCCCTCTTTTCAAATGGCACACTTCCTTCTCGGCTATACTCATTGACTAGAGGCTGTCCTACACCCAACGTGGCGAGCCGTTCTTACGCCATTTAAGGTAACCACTAACAAGCTAGAAAAGGTCCTTTAAGCAACTAAAGCCAGAGCCATATAGCCCTCACAGCTGTACTGTATATCCCGGTTATCACTTACAGATAAGTCCTTATGGACAGTAACTAGAGCAACAACAATCAACACAATATAATGCTCTAGTCCCCTTTTGTCAGCAGTAATAAAATCTTCTTAATGGTTGATTGCTTAACCCATTAGTCAAATTACAAGATCATTGTTCATAATTAAGCACTAGCAACAACTACCCAAATGCATAGCCCATAGGTAACCAGGAATCAGGATATCAATCACTAAGTTATAATCTCTAAGGTTGTCAAGGAAAGCACATGCATATGTATGATAATTTCAGTGAATAGGTAACAAGGATAGTCCCATGTTATACTTGCCTTGATCAAAGCTCTCCAGATGATACTGCTGATCTAGCTCAAAGTAATACTCCTGATCGTCCAGAAACTACTCACCCTCTATACTCGATCATCAATCAACATCATACACACAATCGAGCAAACATACATGAAGCAAACAAAGGGATATAATTAGAACAGTACACCAACAGTAACAAACACAGTAATAAAAGTATATAAAACTCTTCTACATGTTCCTACGATCACACAGACGTAAAGATCACCAAAATCGGAGTTAAAACGTGAAAGTTATGAATTTTCTAAGATTTCCTATAGATAAATAATTACTTTAATATAAACTCAAAAATTAAATTTTCCAAACTGACTGTACAACTATACTAACATGTAGATCTCTCAAAGACGAACCTAACGCAACTTGAACGGATCAAATCGGAGTTAAAACGGAGATTTTATAACCAAAACAATTTTAGTGGCAAAACTGTAAATATCTGAAAACGTATTTATGATTTACCGCGAGAGAATACACTTTCAAAACACGAAAATGTTTTCAAGGTTTACGCTAAAGGACGGTGGGTTCTATTAAGAAAAAGTCTAGGGACTCTTTAGAAAGATTACCCCACGAAGGGGTATCTTCTAATCTCGACCAACAACAACAACAACATAGCCTTTTGTCCCAAGCAAGTTGGGGTAGGCTAGAGATGAAACCCAAAAGAGACGAGAAAACAGGGAGACACATAAAGGGACATAAAGGACACAAGACAAAAAAGGTCATGGTTTAGGAACGTTGATTGCCAATCTCCAAGCGCTCCTATCCATAGCTAAATCCTTGGGGGATATTCCACTCCTTAAGATCTCTCTTAACGGACTCGTCCCAAGTTAGTTTAGGTCGACCTCTACCGCTCTTTACATTATCGGCACGCTTTAGAACTCCACTACGCACCGGTGCCTCAGGAGGCCTCCGTTGGACATGTCCAAACCATCTCAACCGATGTTGAATCAATTTCTCCTCAATTGGTGCCACCCCAACCCTATCCCGAATATCATTGTTCCGGACTCTATCCCTCCTTGTGTGCCCACAACACCAATGCAACATATGCATCTCTGCTACACTCAATTGCTGGACATGTCACCTTTTTGTAGGCCAACACTCAGCACCGTATAACATCACCAGACGAATCACCGTCCTATAGAACTTACCTTTCAGCTTCTGAGGCACCCTTTTGTCACAGAGGACGCCAGAAGCTTGACGCCATTTCAACCAGCCGGCTGAAATTCTATGCCTAATATCTTCATCAATGTCTCTAACATCGACCCTAAATACCGAAAAGTATCCTTCTTGGCCACCACTTGCCCATCGAGGCTAACGTCTCCCTCCTCATGCCTAGTCGCGCTGAAATCACACCTCATGTACTCGGTCTTAGTCCTACTAAGTCTGAACCCTTTCGACTCTAACGTGTGCCTCCATAGTTCTAACTTCCTATTAACCCCTGCCCTACTGTCGTCAACTAGCACCACATCATCAGCAAAGAGCATACACCAAGGGATACCACCTTGTATGTCCGTTGTGACCTCATCCATCACCAAAGCAAATAAATAAGGGCTCAAAGCTGACCCCTGATGCAGTCCTATTTTAATTGGAAAGTCACTGGTGTCGCCATCACATGTTCGGACAAACATCACCACATCCCTGTACATATCCTTGATGAGGGTAACGTACTTAGATGGGACTTTCTGCTTTTCCAATGCCCACCACATGACATTTCTCGGTACTTTGTCATATGCCTTCTCGAGGTCAATAAAGACCATGTGCAAGTCCTTCTTCTGCTCCCTATATCTCTCCATCAATTGTCATAATAAGAAAATCGCCTCCATGGTTGACCTACCAGGCATGAACCCAAACTAATTTTGGGTCACATGTGTCACTCTCCTTAGGCGATGCTCGATAACCCTCTCCCAGAGCTTCATCGTATGGCTCATCAACTTAATCCCACGGTAGTTAGTACAACTTTGAACATCTCCCTTGTTCTTGAAGATAGGTACTAATATACTTCTCCATTCTTCAGGCATCTTGTTAGACCGAAAAATAAGGTTAAAAAGCTTAGTTAACCATACTATCGCTCTGGTGCCTAGGTATCTCCACACCTCAATGGGGATACCATCAGGGCTCATCGCTTTACCTCCCTTCATCCTCTTCAAAGCCTCTCCGATCTCTGCCTCCTGAATTCTCCTCACAAATCTTCTAATCTCGACCATTGATTCAAAATCTAACGGCTGACATCACTCCCGGCTTCTCAGAGAGAGGCTCGGCCTTCTCCTCCAAGTCCGGCTGACGGCCTCCGTGGCCGGCCACCAAAGCTCGTCGGAATCAATCGGTTTTCCCGTTTTTGACCACCGTTTTCTCCACAACCAACACCAACCGAATGAGGAACTCAATGCGAACCCATCCATGCGGTACAAGCTAGCTACGGTGGATTGAAAATGGCACGCAACGTGAGGAGGGCAGCGGCGCCATTGCTGACTCGTCGGTGACCTTCAAAAGCATGATTCGAAGCATCTCCACCCAAAATAAAAGCATGGGAAGGTAGAGAAGAAGATTGCGGACTCACCAACGTGAAGATCACGGCCTCAAAACCACCCGCGAGCTCCACCTACAAGCGACCAAAACCTCCAACTTCCCCCAATCCCTAGAGCTCGGTTTCACGTGGTTGGACTAGAGTTTTAGATGGAAAACGGAAAGAGGAGAACCCTGGCTACCATTTTATAACTTCACCTCATCGATTTCGGGTAAGATATCAAGGATTCGAGATTTGATTTGGTTGAAGCTTTGTGTTCGTGTCCGTCCCGGTTACGACGGAGGTAGGGGATGCGGCTGCCACCGGGGCCCACCCGTCAGCGGCTGAAGGAGGATGAGGCGCGCGGCTTTAGCTTCCTGGGCCGGCCCACCGACGCGAGAGAGAGAGCGGCAGCGGCCCATCTTCGCGGCCCAGCACGGGGAGGGAAGAAGCAGGCCGGCCGGTTAACCGGGCCACCAGCAGGTAAGTGTTTCTTTTTTTTCTATTTGTTTTTCAAAACCTTTTTCAAAGAGAATTTCTAATCCAAATCAAATAAAATAAATTCCACACCACAAAATAAAATAAATGCAATAGCATGAATGCATCATCAAATACTCTATCTAAAATTTTAAATCCTAATTCCCCATTAATTATTATCTAAATTATCTTAAACCCACAAATTCTAATTATTGAAAATTTTGGTGTTACAAATTCTACCCCTCTTAAAATAATCTCGTTCTCGAGATTGGACTGCTTACTCAAATAACTGCAGATATGATTTTCTCAATTCATCCTCTCTTTCCCAAGTTGCCTCTGCCTCTGAATATCTATTCCACTAAACCTTGCACATTTTAATAATCCAACTTCGGGTAACTCTCTTAGCAGTTTCTAAAACCTTGATCGGGAACTCTTCATAGGTAAGATCCTCTTTAACAGTCAATTCCTCTAAAGGTATCTACTCTTCAGGCACATGTAAACACTTCTTAAGTTGTGAAACATGAAACACATCATGTACCCTAGATAAATTCTCAGGCAACTCTAATTGATAAGCAACTTCTCCTCGTCTAGCAATAACTTTAAATGGCCCAACATACCTTGGTGCTAATTTACCTTTCATGTTAAACCTCTTCACACTTTTCATTGGTGACACCTTCAAATAGACATAATCACCTACCTCAAAAACTAAATCCCTTCTTCTATTGTCAGCATAACTCTTCTAACGAGATTGTGCCACTCTCAAATTCTCACGAATTACCCGCACTTGATCTTCTGCATTTCTAAGAACATCGGTACCAAACACCTGAGACTCACCTGTCTGATCCTAAAACAATGGAGTTCTACACTTACGTCCATACAAAGCCTCAAACGGTGCCATCTTAAGACTCTGTTGATAACTGTTGTTGTAAGAAAATTCTGCATAAGGCAAACTCTTATCCCAACTGGTTCCATATTGCAATGCACAAGCTCTCAACATATCCTCTAATATTTGGTTGGTCCTTTTAGTCTGCCCATCTGTCTGTGGATGATATGATGTACTAAAATTCAGCTTTGTTCCCATAGATTCATGTACAACTTTCCAAAAGTGTGATGTGAACTGCGATCCTCGATCAGATACAATCTTCTTTGGAACTCCATGCAAACATACTATCCTCTCCATATACAACTCTGCCAATTTTGGTCCATGGTAGGTAGTCTTAACTGGTATGAAATGAGCAACTTTAGTTAACCGATCTACTATCACCCAAATAGAATCATAACCTCTCTGAGTACGAGGTAACCCTACTATAAAGTCCATACCAACCTCCTCCCACTTCTATTCAGGAATCTTCATTGGTTGCAACAATCCAGCAGGTCTCTGATGCTCAGCTTTCACTCTCTGACAAGTGTCACAGAACGCCACATACTCAGCCACATCTCGTTTCAGTCCAACCCACCAATATTTCTGTTTAAGATACAAATACATCTTAGTACTACCAGGATGAATAGAATAAGCTAACTCATGAGCTTCACGAAGAATTGTCTGTCTAATAGCTTGATCCTCAGGTACACACAACCTCTTTCCAAACCACAAAATCCCATTATCATCCATTCAAAACCCTGGTGACTTACCAATCACTATATCTTTCGCTATCTTCTTTAGTTTCTCATCCTTCAACTGACCCTTGTATATTTCTTGCTCTAAGGTAGGTTCTATCACTAATTCCATTGTATTAGTAACAATTCCCTAATTCAAATATTTAAATTCAGCACATAACTCACTAGTCATGGTCAATGTTCATATCTCATTGGCATAACTTTTCCTACTAAGAGCATCAGCTACTACATTGGCCTTACCAGGATGATAGTGTATCTCTATATCATAGTCCTTAATCAATTCTAACCATCTACGCTACCTCAAGTCTAGATCAGACTGAGTGAAAATATACTTCAAACTCTTATGATCGGTGTATATATCACTCTTATGCCCAATCAAATAGTGTTTCCAAATCTTCAAAGCATGAACTACAGCTGCTAACTCCAAATCATGTGTAGGATAATTCAACTCATGCTTTCTCAACTGTCTAGATGCATAAGCAACAACTCTGCCTTCTTGCATAAGAACACATCCCAAACCTTGGCGAGAAGCATCACAATAAATAGAAAACTTCTTACTCAAATCTGGCAATACCAAAATAGGCGCTGTAGTCAATCTCTTCTTCAACTCTTCAAAACTAGCTTGACATTTATCAGACCACACAAACATGGCATTCTTCTCCAACAGAGATGTCATAGGTTTAGCTAGTTTAGAAAACCCTTCAATGAACCGCCTGTAATATCCAGCTAAATCCAAGAAACTACGAATCTCACTAACATCAATAGGTGTTTTCCAATTCAATACATCCTTTACTTTGCCTGGATCCACCGATATTCCTCCATTAGAAACAATATGACCAAGAAAAGAGACTTCCTTCAACCAAAACTCACATTTACTTCGCCTAGCATACAGTTTATGCTCTCTAAGTTTCTGCAACACCAACCTCAAATGTTCAGCATGTTCTTTCTCCGTCTTGGAAAATACCAGTATATCATCAATAAATACCACCACAAACTTATCTAGATATTCCATGAACACCTTATTCATCATGTACATAAAGTAGGCAGTTGCATTGGTCAAACCAAATGACATAACAGTATACTCATACAACCCATACCTCATAGTAAAAGTTGTCTTTGGAATATCAGAGGCATGAATCTTCAATTGATGATAACCAGAACGCAAATCAATCTTAGAGAACACACAAGCACCTCTCAACTGATCAAACAAATCATCAATTCTGCGCAAAGGATACTTGTTCTTAATAGTTACCTCATTCAATGACCGATAATCAACACACATCCTCTGACCAACATCTTTCTTATCAACAAAAATAACTGGTGCACCCCACGGCAAAGAACTAGGATGAATAAAACCTTTGTCTTGTAATTCTTTAATTTGTTTCTTAACTTCCTCTAATTCATCTACTCCCATTCTATATGGTTGTTTGGCTATAGGTGCAGTTCCAAGTAATAATTCAATAAGAAATTCAATGTCTCGGTCAGGTGGCATACCTGGCAAATCATCGGGAAAGACATCTGGAAATTCATCAATAACTGAATTCTCTTTGATAGCATCATCATCAAGCTGATTCACCAAAGCGGTTGGCTGCTTCTGCACTGCTACATCCACATTGATCTTATCCCCATTAGGTGCAGTCACAACTACTACTTTCTGTTGACATTGAATCACTGCCTGATTTTGTTTCATCCAATCCATACCCAAAATCACATCAATACCAGAGGACCTCAACACTATTGGAGTTATCTTAAACTCTACCCCCCTTAAAATCATGCTAATTGGAAGACACCGATTAGTGGTTTGCATGGTACCTCTAGGGGAATTTACTAAGAGAGGTTCTTTCATGGCAAGCATGGGTACACTATGCATTCTAACAAATATGTTGGAAATAAAGGTATGCGAAGCTCTAGAATAAAAAAGAATGGTTGCAGGAGTAGAATGGACATTGAACGTACCAAGCATAACTTCAGGCTCCGTCTGTGCCGTCTCAGTAGACACATGATTCACCTTTCTAGTATTAGATGATCTCTGCCCCTGCGGTGTCTACTGATTCTGCTTCTTGGGACAATGATTAGCATAGTGTCCAGGCTCTCCACAGCGATAACACAGATTGGGGGTACTAGGTGTGCTGGTCTTCATTGGAGTAGAGTTAGAATTACCCTAGCATAGAGTTTGCTGACCACTCTGCTGCTGAAACTGCCTATTCTGCTGATACTAAGGTCGTTGTTGGAACTGATTATTCTGTCGATTCTGAGACCACTATTGATTTGAATTACGGCTCCACTGACTAACTGGTCCCTAGAATTTAGAATGAAACCCATGCTGAGAATTGGTACGCTGGCGGTTATTGTTTCCAACACCTTGTCCTTTCATCTTTCTTTTCCTATCCATCTCCCAACGTTCATTATCCAGCACGATAGCCTTATTCACAAGCTCTTGGAAACTGGCATAGTTATTACCCTTCAACTGCAACCGAAGATCATAATAAATTCCTTTGAGGAAAAGACGCTGCCTATCTGCATCTTCCCTCACTTCATTAGGAGCATAGCGAGCCAACTGCGTGAACCTGTCATGATACTCACTAACGCTCATCTGTCCCATCCTGAGATTTCTGAATTCTTCTTGCTTCAGCTCAATTATACCCTCAGGAATATGATGAGCTCGAAAATCTCTAACAAATTCATTCCAAGTGATAGGAGGAGCATTGTCAGGGCGTGCAACTTGATACGACTCCCACCAAGTCTGAGTTGTCCCCTGTAACTGACTAGATGCATATAGCACCTTTTCCATGTCATTGCATTGAGCGATGTTCAACTGTTTCTCAACTGCTCTCACCCAATCATCCGCCTCCAAAGGATCAGCAGCATGAGAGAACACTGGAGGGCGTCCCTTCAAAAATTCCCCACGTTTGTCTCTCACCTGAACAAGTGGTGGTCCTCCTGCAGGGGGATTGTTCTGCATGTGTTGCATGAACATTTGCATCATCTAATTCTGGGTGTTCATAAGTTCCTCCATAGTAATAGGTAGGTTAGCACCTCCATGACCCCTGCCACGGCCTCTGCCTGACATCTATTTTCAAAACACAGAAAATGAAACTCAGTATTATCCAAGATGATGTATTTAATAGATAAGCAAATCTGATTTCTCTGGACGAATTCCAATTTCAGTGGCTCAGTAAAACTATCATATCTCTTGTTACAGACGTCTAATTAAGATGATCTTTACATGGTTAGAAAGCTTACAAAATTATCTACAGCTTTCATTCACAACACTTTTCCTGATTCTATCAATAAATTAGTCAAAAACAGAACTTAACCAAAACTGTCCCAGAATTCCAGACTGCGTAGTGACCTCAACTTGGAACAGGTATATCTCTTAACTCATAATAGATAATAAGGTGATTCTTGCGGGGTTGGAAAGGTACAGAAGTCTAATTATTTCCAGTAAAATTTCTTAAATTTCCCACGAACGGATTTTAAGTTATTTCTAAAACATCCCAAACTGATCCAGAAATCAGCAAAGGACAAAACCAAGTTTACCTCACACCCAACTAATATATTCTTGATCAAACTTAATATTCTTAACCATGGAACTTGTAGAAATGTCTACAAAACTCCAGCACACATTATAAAGATCCAAAACACACATTATCATAATAACAAATCCATAAATCACACAATTGTTCACACCACAAACTGACTCTCAACACAACCAAACTCAAATTGACTCGCAACTACTATCATTCTTATTACATAGGGATTTCCTAATCCTAATTAATCTTATCATAAATCTTGGGACGGCCTAACTCCGCCCTTAATTGGTCGATCTCCTTATAAGCTTGCTCCTTAAGTTCTTTTTCCTTTAGCAACTCATCCTTCAAATCCACCTCATGGAGAGACAATTCACGAACCAGTCCCACTGTAGCTTGTAAAGTCAAGGATGAATCATCTGCAAGTGGCACGGTCCAGACACCCTTGTCATGTAAGAAACAAGGAAAATGCCGGAGTGCACCCTGTAATGTCTTGTCCGAGCGAAGACCATGGATGGATTTCTATGGTTGCCCGGCTCACTCTAGTGATGAACTTCGACTCCACCTTAGACTCCTTAGTGGTAGGATCCCTTATCTTGACCCATAGCTCAGTCTCCTAGTAGGAATCCATCCATGGATGACTATACTCCGTGCAGTGATACTCCAACGTAGCTTCCCAATCGTAGTAGTAGTTGTCCCAGGTTCTTGTCAGCATGTCATGGAAGAAAGCATCAGCTTTAGGAACCATGATCCGAAACTTCGTGGTCCACCCCATAACTACATCCTCCATTGGTGTGTCACCGACTCTTGATTCAGCATCGGATAGCTCTTGGTCACCATCTACATGGGGCTCCTGGGGTTTGAAACGGGCAATGTACTGTGCAGTGGACAGACGGGGATGAGGAGGTATCTACAAGATTTAGACATAGATTAGATAGAATCAATGTATTTTCGCAATAGAATAAGGTAGAGGAAGCATAAAAATTTAGTAATTAACAAGGTGAAAGAAATAAGCATGAAATAAGTGAAGCATGGATGCTAATAACGACCATTCTAACTAGGCTTGCATCCTACAGTCAACATGGCTCTGATACCAATTTGTCACACCCATTTTAAAGGATAAAAATAGGATGCATAAAAGACTCATGTGCGCCCTAGGACATGATCGCACACACAAGTAGACAAATTTCATAGTATCATCACAGTGCTTATTACATAGAGAATAAGTATTTAACACATAGTCCCGAACGATAAATAGTAATGACTAATAGTAGATCTCCAGCAGAAACTCCAAACACAGGGACACGGTTGACTAGTTGACACCAAGACTAGTACTCATTACGATAATCTTCCTCATCGTCTTCATCTGTTATGGTGGAAATAGCAAGGGTGAGTCCATGTCGAACTCAACAAGTACAACACAGGGTTCATGAGGCACAAAAGGGCTAGACACTGTTTGACTGCGTTTAGCTTTTAATCATCATATAATTAGCAATTGAGTAGCATCAAGATAATCCACTTCCCATTAATGAACCAATGATCAATTGTATAAGGATAATGAATAGCATTAACATGAGCATAATAGTAACAACAATAATTAGGCATGATATAACAATGGTGATCAACTATTCTGTAAGAATCCCAAAGGCCACTCGTGCCCGTGAGCACGGCTAGTATACCAGTTTTTAACTCTGTGTAGAGGTGTACACTTTCACTGTGAGTCATAACTTCCAAAATGCATGGGGAGGCCATTCCCAAAACACCAGAAATCTTATAAAGCAACTTAAAGGTTCGTCTAACAAGTTAGGGCCATTAGATTCACTCGGTAGGCAGATGTAGGAACCCCCTTTTCAAATGGCACACTTCCTTCTTGGCTATACTCATTGACTAGAGGCTGTCCTACACCCAACGTGGCGAGCCATTCTTACGCCATTTAAGGTAACCACTAACAAGCTAGAAAAAGGTCCTTTAAGCAACTAAAGCCAGAGCCATATAGCCCTCACAGCTGTACTATATATCCCGGTTATCACTTACAGATAAGTCCTTATGGAGAGTAACTAGAGCAACAACAATCAACACAATACAATGCTCTAGTCCCCTTTTGTCAACAGTAATAAAATCTTCTTAATGGTTGATTGCTTAACCCATTAGTCAAATTACAAGATCATTATTCATAATTAAGCACTAGCAACAACTACCCAAATGCATAGCCCATAGGTCACAAGGAATCAGGATATCAATCACTTAGTTATAATCTCTAAGGTTGTCAAGGAAAGCACATGCATATGTATGATAATTTCAGTGAATAGGTAACAAGGATAGTCCCATGTTATACTTGTCTTGATCAAAGCTCTCTGGATGATACTGCTGATCTGGCTCAAAGTAATACTCCTGATCATCCAGAAACTGCTCACCCACTATACTCGATCATCAATCAACATTATACACGCAATCAAGCAAACATACATGAAGAAAACAAAGGGATATAATTAGAACAGTACACCAGCAGTAATAAAACAGTAATAAAAGTTTATAAAACTCTTCTACACGTTCCTACGATCACACAGACGTAAAGATCACCAAAATTGGAGTTAAAACGTGAAAGTTATGAATTTTCTAAGATTTCCTATAGATAAATAATTACTTTAATATAAACTCAAAAATTAAATTTTTCAAACTGACTGTACAACTATACTAACATGTAGATCTCTCAAAGACGAAACCTAACGCAACTTGAACGGGTCAAATTGGAGTTAAAACGAAGATTTTATAGCCAAAACAATTTTAGTGGCAAAACTGTAAATATCCAAAAACGTATTTTTGATTTACCGCGAGAGAATACGCTTTCAAAACATGAAAATGTTTTCAGGGTTTACGCTAAAGGACGGCGGGTTCTATTAAGAAAAAGTCCAGGGACTCTTTAGAAAGATTACCCCGCGAAGGGGTATCTTCTAATCTCGACCATCGATTCGAAATCTAACGGCTGACATCACTCCCGGCTTCTCAGAGAGAGGCTCAACCTTCTCCTCCAAGTCTAGCCGACGGCCTCCATGGCCGGCCACCAAAGCTCGTCAGAATCAATCGGTTTTCCTATTTTTGACCACAGTTTTCTCCGCAACCAACACCAACCAAACGAGGAACTCAATGCGAACCCATCTATGCGGTACAAGCTAGCTACGGTGGATTGAAAATGGCACGCGACGTGAGGAGGGCGGCGGCGCCATTGCCGACTCGTCGGTGACCTTCAAAAGCATGATTCGAAGCATCTCCACTCAAAATAAAAGCATGGGAAGGTAGAGAAGAAGATTGCGGACTCACCAATGCGAAGATCACGGCCTCAAAACCACCCGCGAGCTCCACCTACAAGCGACCGAAACCTCCAACTTCCCCCAATCCCTAGAGCTCGGTTTCACGTGGTTGGACTAGAGTTTTAGATGGAAAACGGAAAGAGGAGAACCCCGGCTACCCTTTTATAACTTCACCTCGTCGATTTCGGGTAAGATATCAAGGATTCAAGATTTGATTTGGTTGAAGCTTTGTGTTCGTGTCTGATGTGCACACGCCTATGCAACGCTTGTAGCAAGTTGTGTGGCCCGATCTTCTCGTAGGATCCGTGAACTTGATAACTTGTCACTGCGTGACCTGGTGAAGACGCAGTGCACCGCGAGGCTATTCACACGACGAACTACCGAGACAATCACCCTTCCATGTACCGACAAAACAGCCCATGCAATCACGCCCTATAGACGTGAAGGCATGAACTAGGTGAACCGTAGTTCGGCATTCTACAACTCCCTCAGGAATCGAAAGAACAAATGTTGCAAGCCTCTCAAGACTCACGCATAAACAAAACTCCATGAGTTTGTGTATTCTGAATTTAGCCAAACAAGATCTGTCTTTTCATTGTCTAGTACAAGATATATATAGAGATAGGGGCGTTCAGCTTTGAGTAAATGGCAGCATGCGCATGCACTAGTGGATTTCATGCCTGGTTCGCACGTCTTTTTAGCTTCTGGAAGCAGTTACTAAAATGAGCATAACTCTTTATTGGGTAGTCCAAATAATGAGCCATTTGATGGGCTAGAAAGTAGACTTGAAGACGCTTCCATCCACTTATAGAACACCATCTAACTCCTTGTCATCTAGCTTCTGGTTGCATTCCCATGCAAAAGTGATGAACCACCATTTTATTCATGCACACCATAGGCTTCTTGGTTTAGATGTCCAGAGGCTTGAATCCATCTTCATCCCATGCAGGTTCATACACTCCATCATTCCTAAGGACATTGGAACAAGAACTCAAAAGCATAGGCTCATTCAACATAAACTGATTATTAAACATAAGGTTAGCGTTCACCTGAGAATGAATTTCCTTCTCCAATTGTTTAGCTCTACTTCTTGTAATTGGACCAGCTATATCAAGTGGAGTTTCATTTGAAGATGAGTGAATGCTAGGCATGTCCTCATTAGTGTCCGTCCCGGTTACGACGGAGGTAGGGGATGCGGCTGCCACCGGGGTCCACCCGTCAGCGGCTGAAGGAGGATGAGGCGCGCGGCTTTAGCTTCCTGGGCTGGCCCACCGACGCGAGAGAGAGACAGAGCGGCAGCGGCCCGTGTTCGCGGCCCAGCGCGGGGAGGGAAGAACCAGGCTGGCCGGTTAACCGGGCCACCAGCAGGTAAATGTTTCTTTTTTTCTATTTGTTTTTCAAAACCTTTTTCAAAGAGAATTTCTAATCCAAATCAAATAAAATAAATTCCACACCACAAAATAAAATAAATGCAACATCATGAATGCATCATCAAATACTCTATCTAAAATTTTAAATTCTAATTCCCCATTAATTATTATCTAAATTATCTTAAACCCACAAATTCTAATTATTGAAATTTTTGGGTGTTACAATAATGAGTGAACATTCAATCATGAATTAACTTAGCAACTCTAACGCAGCATTCATAAATAAAATAAAGACTATATGCTCACCACTAGGAGCTTTGAAAAGCCTTGCTAGCCTATGAGGATAATTTGGTGGTGGTACAAATTATGTCCCTCTTGCAATAGGTGTTGAGAAAGAGGCACCACCTTGGTACAACTGTTGATTTCATTCTTTGTCATCCATGTTTGTGATCTAAAAGATGCAATAAAATTATATTAGAGCAAGCCATGACAAGCAGTAATGTTAGTGGTCTGAGAAAATAAATAAAGTGATAAACAAGCAGTAAATAACTAAATATATTTCCCAAGAATTCGGTAGAAAAAATGTAAAGCTTGGGGACAATAGAATACCAATGCTACAGGGAAGGCTAGAGAGGTCCATGGGTGTGGAGAATGTTCCGCTCAAGCAAATAGCCAAAAAGAAATGTAGCAATCTATCAGATATAGGTTTTACTAATCCCTCATCCATCAAATACTGAAATGAATGTACAAATCTTCAGTTTAGATTTCTCTATGGAGAGCAATGATGCAGGGCACTAAAAGCTTTGTACTGCTAGTAGGCACTACAAGATCATATCCAATGATCTCATGCACGTAAATGGCTGGCTAGTAATTCTACTTGGACACCCAAATCAAGTCAGATTCTAATATATGGAAACATGGGTGCATCTCCAGCGAAAACAGTCTGAATGTTGGAAGCCATACAAACAAGTCAATAAAACATAGTTAGATCTTATACTCTTTCAAGAAAATTATAAGCTCTATAGAAGTTGAACACTACATCAGGTAATGTCCTACATTTAGGAAAAATTTTCAAGTTCAAACTCAATCATGTCCAGGTCATGTGTGATTAGTAGTAAACTAATTTTCTTTTCCAAATGGAGGACACCCAAATTGGAACCAGATATTGGCGCTCATTCCCATATTGGTGCCTAATGCTGGGGTATCCAATCCAATAGACCAATACACGTACTCCTACACAAGACGATAACAAATGTTCACTATCAATAAATCGAGGGTAGCAGCATGCTACCGAATCAATTGACCTCTAGCAAGAAACTCTAGCAATATCGAACAAAGGCGAGGGGAACAAAGGAGAGGTGCATCTAGGACTCACGGTGGGGAGCCATAGCGGCGTCTGCTGGAGAGCGAGGGCATCATCGATCGAAGTAGGCATGGCGCTAGCACCGTCCCCGGTCACCCCAAACCCTAGGGAATCACCGTTGCGGCGTCGCCTATGTCGTGCGGAGACAGCGGTCTCACTCATAGACAAAAGGAGGAGCCGCGCGGGTCAACCCTGGCCTACCCAATGGGTCAACAGGGACGGGCCCTCTTGGCCCGTTTTTACTTTGAGGCCGGCCTCCATGGCCCAATGGCCTTACTCCCGTGGGTCGGGTTAACGACCTAGTGGGTCGACCCAGCCCATTGCACCTATGTTGCGTCAAGATTAGCACTATCTCATAGGAGTACCATCGGGTGAGTCCAAAACGATTTATGAGACGATGGTACATTTGACGCAAACCATGCACCTATCATGCACCGACTCTAACACTATCTCTAAACGGAAAGAAGTGAGCTTCCACAAGACCTACGTCACCTAGGAGTTCCATCGAGTGCGTCCAAACAATTTTTGAGCCAATGGCACGTACAACGCAAACCGTGCACCTATCTTGTGTGAAGATTAGCACTATCTCCAAAAGGACCAAAACGAGCTTCCACTTGAGCCACGTCACCTAGTTGTACCATTGCGTATATTCAAAACGATTTCTGAGCCTATGGTACGTCTAGCGTAAACCATGTACCTATCTTGCACCGACACTAACACTGTCTCCAAATGGAAAGAAGTGAGATTCCACATGACTCACATCACCTAGGAGTTTAATCGGATGTGTCCAAAATGATTTGCGAGCCTATAGCACCTATCCTGCGTCAAGATTAGCACTATCTCCGAACAGGCCGAAATGAGCTTTCACTTGAGCCTTATCACCTAGGAGTACGATCGGGTGCGTCCAAAACGATTTCTGAGCTGATGGTACAGTTGGCGCAAACCGTGCACCTTTCTTGCATCGACACAAACACTGTCTCCAAACAGAAAAAAGTGAGATTCCACAAGACTCACGTCACCTAGGAGTTCCATCGGGTGCATCCAACACGATTCGTTCAGCGCAAACCATGCAACTTTCTTCCGTCAAGATTAGCACTATCTCTAAAAGGACCAAAACAAGCTTCCACTTGAGCCTCGTCACTTATTAGTATCATCGAGTGCGTCCAAAATGATTTCTGAGCCTATTGATGTGAACTAGGGATCCTGATCTTCCGAAAGGTTCTGATAACTCTCGATTTGGTGGAGTCATGACACAATTCGATCCGGCTTCCGAAGAACTCGGCTCTGAACCCCGCAATCGCAGCACCACGACTCCTCTGGTTATCGACCGGCGTTGCACGGTCGACCTCGCCAAGAAGGGTAAGTCCTTGCCTGCAAATCGAGAACACAAGCAAGAACACAAAGGAATACAACCAAATTGCAGATGAATGATTAATCTCACAAAGTTGGGGTCTCACAAACCGACGACGGCGGCGAAACTGTTATCAACAGAATAATCTAAGCAAAACCCAACCCTAATGTAGGCAGCGACTACTTATTATATAGCCTAAGGGACGTCCAAGGACCCCTATTCGCGTCCCTGGGGAGTGCCAACACGTTACAAGGCCCAAACGGCCCAAAAGACGGCGACACAGCGCCCTGACAGATTCTGGACGGTGACTTGTTTCGACGATTTCCGTTGATTCCGAAAAGCTTTTGACGTGGGACCACTTGGGTTGGTTTCCTTATCAAATAAGCTTTCCATCCATATATGGATCATCGAAAACGGAGTCCAGATGCGTCCTGGGTGACCAGTTTAAGGCAGACTGGTCCTGGATTCCGAGGCGGACTCGAACTTGATTTGGTTTGGTCCTCCATCTTTATCTGGGCGCCCTCGCTGGTCCTCCACGCCTCCAAGCCCTCCTCCATGTGTCTCCTGGACCTCTCCTTCATACCTAAGCACAATATAATCATTAGGTAGAAATCTATTCTCAGAATCATATAAAGAGTTACTTAGGAACGAGCTCACCTCTAAATTTAATTGACGCGCGCGAGCTCTAGTGATTGGACCTTGAATGTCCAGCAGTGGATCATTGTGTGTATGTGAAGGAGTGATGTCCTCATCACCTATGGTACGTCTAGCGCAAACCATGCACCTATCTTGCATCAACACTAACACTATCTCTAAATAGAAAGAAGCGAGATTCCACATGACCCAACTCACCTAGGAGTTCCATCTTATGCGTCCAAAATGATTTTTGAGCCTATGGTATGTTTGACGCAAACCATCCACCTATCTTACGTCAAGATTAGCACTATCTCCAAATGGACCAAAATGAGCTTTCACTTGAGGCTCGTCTCGTATGAGTACCATTGGGTGCATCCAAAATGATTTCTAAGCTGAGTGTACATTTGGCGCAAACCGTGCATCTTGCACCGATACTAACATTGTCTCCAAATAGAAAGAAGTGAGATTCCACAAGACCTACATCACCTAAGAGTTCCATCGGGTGCGTTCAAAATGATTTTCCAAGCCTATGGCACATACGACGCAAACCGAGCACCTATCTTGTGTCAAGATTAGCACTATCTCAGAAAGGACCGAAACGAGCTTCCACTTGAGCCTCGTCACCTAGTGGGACCATCGGGTGTGTCGAAAATGATTTCTGAGCCTATGGTACGTCTAGTGCAAATCATGCACCTATCTTGCATCCACACTAACACTGTCTCTAAATGGAAGGAAGTGAGATTCCGCTCCTAAGTGACGAGGCTCGAGTGAAAGCTCGGTTTGGTCCGTTTGGAGGTAGTGCCAATCATGACACAAGATGGGTGCACGGTTTGCGCCGAATGTACCATCAGGCTTGGAAATCATTTTGGACACACCCAATGGAACTCCTAGGTGATATGGGTTATGAGGAATCTCACATCGGTCCATTTGGACATGGTGTTAGTATCAGTGTAAGACAGGTGCACGTTTTGCGCCAAACGTACGGTAGGCTCACAAATCATTTTGGACATACCTGATGGTACTCCTTGGTGCGAGGCTCAAGTGGAAGCTCATTTCTGTCCGTTTGTAGATAGTGCTAATCTTGAGGCATGATAGGTGCACGATTTGTGCCAAACGTTCCATAGGCTCAAAAATCACTTTCGACGCACCCTATGGTACTCCTAGGTGACGAGGCTCGAGTGAAAGCTTGTTTCCATCCGTTTTGAGATAGTGCTAATCTTGACGCAAGATAGGTGCACGGTTTTGCGCCGAATGTACTATTAGGTTTGGATATCATTTTGGACACACCTGATGGAACTCCTAGGTGACATGGGTTATGTGGAATCTCGCATTGATTTGTTCGGAGATGGTGTTAGTGTTGATGTAAGTTGCATGGTTTGCGCCCAACTTACCATTGGCACAAAAATCATTTTGGACAAACCCAAGGGTACACCTAGGTGATGAGACTCAAATAGAAGCTTATTTCGGTCCATTTGGAAATAGTGCTAATCTTGAGGCATGACTGGTGCACTGTTTGTGCCAAACGTACCATTGGCTCAAAAATTGCTTTGGACGCACCCGGTGGTACTCCTAGGTGACGAGGCTCGAGTGAAAGCTCAGTTTGGTCTGTTTGGAGGTAGTGCTAATCTTAACACAAGATAGGTGCATGGTTTGTGCCGAATGTACCATTAGGCTTGAAAATTATTTTGGACACACCAGATGGAACTCCTAGGTGACATGGGTCATTTGAAATCTCGCATCGGTTCGCTTGGAGATGGTGTTAGTGTTGGTGTAAGGTGTACGGTTTGTGCCAAACTTTCCATTGGCTCAAAAATCATTTTGGACACACCCGATGGTACTCCTAGGTGATGAGGCTCAAATGGAGCTCATTTTGGTCTATTTGGAGATAGTGCTAATCTTGAGACAAGATAGGTGCATGGTTTGGACCGAACGTTCCATAGCCTCAAAAATCATTTTGGAGGCACCCAATGGTACTCCTAGGTGACGAGACTCAAGTGAAAGCTCGTTTCAGTCTGTTTGGACATAGTGTTGATCTTAACGCAAGATGGGTGGGCGGTTTGCACCGAATGTACCATTATGCTTGTAAATCATTTCAAACACACCCGATGTACCATCAAGCTTGGAAATCATTTTGTACAAACCCGATGGAACTCCTAGGTGACATGGGTTATGTGGAATCTCACATCGATCCATTTGGAGACGGTGTTAGTGTCAGTGTAAGATAGGTGCACGGTTTGCGCTAAACTTACCATAGGCTCAAAAACCGACACTAACACTGTCTCCAAATAGAAAAAAGGGAGATTCCACATGACCCACATCACCTAGGAGTTCTACCGGGTGCATCCAAAATGATTTCCAAGCATATAGTATGTACAACGCAAACCGTCCAACAATCTTGTGTCAAGGTTGGCACTATATCCAAACAGACCGAAATGAGCTTTCACTTGAGCCTTCTCACATAGGAGTACCATCGGGTGCATCCAAAATGATTTATGAGCCGAAGGTACGCTTGGCACAAAACATGCACCTATCTTCCACCGAAACTAACAATGTATCCAAATGGAAAGAAGTAAGTTTCCACAAGCACTACATCACCTAGGAGGTCCATCGGGTGCGTCCAAACTGATTTCGGAGCCTATGGCACGTACGACACAAACCGTGCACCTATCTTGTGTCAAGATTAGCACCATCTCTGAAAGGACCAAAACGAACTTCCACTTGAGCCTCGTCACCTAGTGGGACCATCGGGTGTGTCTAAAACTATTTCAGAGCCTATGGCACGTCTAGCGCAAACCATGCACCTATCTTGCACCGACACTAACACCATCTCCAAACGGAAAGAAATGAGATTCCACATGACCCACATCACCTAGGAGTTTCATTGGGTCCGTCCAAAATGATTTCTGAGCCTATAGTACCTTTGACGCAAACCGTACACCTACCTTGCATCAAGATTAGCATTATCTCCAAACAGACTGAAATGAGCTCACTTAAGCCTTGTCACTTAGGAGTACTATCAGGTGTGTCCAAAATGATTTCTGAGCTGATGGTACATTTGCCACAAACTGGTCACCTATCTTGCACCGACACTAACACTGTCTCCAAACAGGAAGAAGTGAGATTCCACATGACTCATGTCACCTAGGAGTTCCATTGGGTGCATAAAAAATGATACGTTCCTATCTTCTGTCAAGACTAGCACTATCTCCAAAAGGACCGAAACGAGCTTCCACTTGAGCCTCGTCACCTAGTTGTACCATCGAGTGCATCCAAAATGATTTCTGAGTCTATGGTATGTCTAGCGCAAACCATGCACCTATCTTGCACTAACACTAAAACTGCCTCCAAATGGAAAAAAGCAAGGTTCCACATGACCCACGTTCCATCCGGTGAGTCCAAAATGATTTCTGAGCCTACGGTACGTTTGACGCAAACCGTGCACCTATGTTGCATCAAGATTAGCACTATCTCCAAATAGACCGAAATGAGCTTTCACTTGAGCCTCATCTCCTAGGAGTACCATCGGGTGCGTCCAAAACAATTTTTGAGCCTATGGTACGTCTAGCGCAAACCATGCACCTATCTTGCACCAACACTAACGTTGTCTCCAAACAGAAAGATGTGAGATTCCACATGATTCACATCACCTAGGAGCTCCATCAGCTGCGTCCAAAATGATATTTCGACGCAAACCATGCACTCATCTTCCGTCAAGACTAGCACTGTCTCCAAAAGGACTGAAACGAGCTTCCACATGAGCCTCATGACCTAGTGGTATCATCGAGTGCATCCAAAATGATTTTTGAGCCTATGGTACATCTAGCACAAACCATGTACCTATCTTGCACCAATACTAACACTGTCTCTAAACGAAAAGAAGCAAGATTCCACATGACCCTCGTCACCTAGGAGTTCCATCTAGTGCATCCATAATGATTTTCGACCCTATGGTATGTTCGACGTAAAACTTGCACCTATCTTGCGTTAAGATTAGCACTACAACCAAATGGACCGAAACAAACTTTCACTTGAGCCTCGTCTCCCAAGAGTAACATCGGGTGCGTCCAAAATGATATCTGAGCCGATGGTACATACGACGTAAATTGTGCACCGATCTTGTGTCAAGATTAGAACTATCTCTGAGAGGACCAAAATGAGCTTCCATTTGAGCCTCGTCACCTAGTGGTACCATCGAGTGCGTCCAAAATGATTTCTGAACCTATGGTACGTCTAGCGCAAACCATGCACCTATATTGCACGACACTAACACTATCTCCAAATGGAAAAAAGCGAGATTCCACATGACTCATGTCACCTAGGAGTTCCATCTGGTGCATCCAAAATGATTTTCAAGCTTATGGTACGTTTGACGCAAACCGTGCACCTATCTTGCGTCAAGATTAGAACTACCTCCAAACAGACCGAAATATGCTTTCACTTGAGCCTCATCTCGTAGGAGTACCATCGAGTGTGTCCAAAATGATTTCTGAGCCGATTGTATGCTTGGCGCAAACCGTGCGCCTACCTTTCACCGACACTAACACTATCTCCAAACAGAAAGAAGTGAGATTCCACATGACTCATGTCACCTAATTGTTCCATCGGGTGCATCCAAAACGATACGTTCAACGCAAACCGTGCACCTATCTTTCGTCAAGATTAGTACTATCTCCAAAAGGACTGAAATGAGCTTCCACTTGAGCCTCGTTACCTAGTGGTACCATTGAGTGCGTCTGAAACGATTTTTGAGCATATGGTACATCTAGCGCAAACCACATATCCTGCACCGACACTAACACTATCTCCAATCAGAAAGAAGCGAGATTCCACATGACCCACGTCACCTAGGAGTTCCATCTTGTGCATCCAAAATAATTTCTAAGCCTATGGTACGTTCGACCCAAACCGTGCACCTATCTTGCGTCATGATTACCACTATCTCCAAATGGATCAAAATGATCTTTCACTTGAGCCTCATCTCGTAGGAGTACCATCAGGTGCATCCAAAGCGATTTCTTAGCCTATGGTATGTTTGGTGCAAACCATGCACCTATCTTTCACTGACACTAACATCAACCCCAAATGGAAAGAAGTGAGATTGCACAAGACCAACGTCACCTAGGAGTTCCATCGGGTGCGTCTAAAATGATTTTCATGCCTATGGCACGTACGATGCAAACAATGGACCAATCTTGTGTCAAGATTAGAAGTATCTGCAAAAGGACCGAAACGAGCTTCCACTTGAGCCTCGTCACCTAGCGGTAACATCAGGTGTGTCCAAAACGATTTCTAAGCCTATGATACGTCTAGCGCAAACCATGCACCCATCTTCCACCAACACTAACACTGTCTCCAAATGGAAAGAAGTGAGATTCCACATGACCTACGTCACCTAGAAGTACCAAAGGGTGCGTCCAAAACTATTTCTGAGCCGATGGTACGTTTGGCGCAAACCGTGCACCTATGTTTCACCGACACTAACACTGTCTCCAAACAGAAAGAAGTAAGATTCCACATGACTCGCGTCACCTAGGATTTCCATCGAATGCATCCAAAATGATACGTTTGAAGCAAACCGTGCACCTATCTTTCGTCAAGATTAGCACTATCTCTAAAAGGACCGAATGATCTTTCACTTGAGCTTTGTCTCGTAGGAGTATCATCGGGTTGGTCCAAAATGATTTCTAGGCCGATGGAATGTTTGGCGCAAAGCATGCACCTATCTTGCACGAACACTAACACCATCTCCAAACAGAAAGAAGTGAGATTCCACAAGACCTACGTCATCTAGGAGTTCCGTCGGGTGCATCCAAAAGGATACATTCGACGCAAATCATGCACTTATCTTTCATCAAGATTACCACTATCTCCAAAAGGACAGAAATGAGCTTCCACTTGAGTCTCGTCACCTAGTGGTACCATTGAGTGTGTCCAAAATGGTTTCTGAGTCTATGGTACATCTACCGCATACCATGCACCTATCTTGCACTGACACTAACACTGTCTCCAAATGGAAAGAAGCGAGATTCCACACGACTCACATCACCTAGGAGTTCTATCTAGTGAGTCCAAAATGATTTCTGAGCCTACGGTATGTTCGACACAAACCGTGCACCTATCTTGCGTCAAGATTAGCACTATCTCCAAATAGACAGAAATGGGCTTTCATTTGAGCCTCGTCTCCTAGGAGTACCATTGGGTGCGTCCAAAATGATTTCTAAGCCAATGGTATGCTTGGTGCAAACCGTGCACCTATCTTGCTCCGACATTAACATTGCTTCAAACGGAAAGAGTGAGATTCCACATGACCCACATCACCTACGAGTTCCATCAAGTGCGTCCAAAACAATTTCCGAGCCTATGGTACGTACAATGTAAGTCTGCACCTATCTTGTGTCAAGACTAGTACTATCTCCGAAAGGACCCAAATGAGATTCCACTTGAGCCTCGTCACCTAGTGGTACCATCAGGTGCATGCAAAACAATTTCTAAGTGTATGGTACATCTAGCGCAAACCATGCACCTATCTTGCACTAACACTAACGCTGTCTCCGAACAGAAAGAAGTGAGATTCCATGTGACTCACCTCACCTAGGAGCTCCATCGGCTGTGTCCAAAACAATACGTTCGATGCAAACCGTGCACCTACCCTCCGTCAAGATTAGCTCTATCTCCAAAAGGACCGAAATGGGCTTCCACTTGAGCATCGTCACCTAGTGGTACCATCGAGTGCGTCCAAAATGATTTCTAAGCCTGTGGTACGGCTAGCGCAACCATGCAGCCATCTTGCACCAACACTAACACTGTATCCAAATGCAAAGAAGCGTGATTCGATATGACCCACGTCACCTAGGAGTTTCATCTGGTGTGTCTAAAATGATTTTTCAAGCCTTTGGTACATTCGACGCAAACAGTGCACCAATCTTGCATCAAGATTAGCACTATCTCGAAACAGACTGAAATAAGCTTTCACTTGAGCCTTATTACCTAGGAGTACATCGAGTGCCTCTAAAATGATTTTCTCTGCCTATGGTATGTTTGGCGCAAACTGTGCACCTATCTTGCACCGACAGTAACACTGTCTCCAAACAAAAAGAACTGAGATTCCACATGGCCCATATCACCTAGGTGTTCCATCGGGTATGTCCAAAATGATTTCTGAGCCTATGGCACGTACGACGTAAACAGTGCACCTATCTTGTGTCAATATTAGCACTATCTCTGAAAGGACCGCAAGGAGCTTCCACTTGAGCCTCGTCACCTAGTGGTACCATCAAGTACATCCAAAATGATTTCTGAGCCTCTGGTACGTTTGGCACAAACCGTGCACCTATCTTGCACCGACACTAACAATGTCTCTAAACAGACCAAAGTGAGACTCCGAAAGAACCTTGTCACCTAGAAGTTCCATCGGGTGCGCCCAAAATGATTTTTGAGCCTCTAGAATGTTCGGCGCGAACTGTGTACCTATCTTGAGCCTTGTCACCTAGGAGTACCATTGGGTGTGTCCAAAATGATTTCTAAGCCTATGGTACGTTTATTGCAAACCGTGCACCTACCTTACACGGACACTAACACTGATGAGGTTGTTGTCCCAATCTTCACGACATAGGATCTTGATCTTGATAACTACCTGATAATAGCCGATAACTTGCTGCAAGCAGCGATAACTAGTGCAACCTGATGACACGCACAAGGAGCCAACCACCGTCTCTATATGACAGCCTGAATCAAGGATTCGCCCAACCACACTCTCAAAGAAACCAACCTACGCAACCTGGAATCAATGGACCAGGAGCACGGATTGGGTGCCGATGATGCGGCCGCTTCTGTAATCTCCGCGAAGGAAGACACAAGAGCAAAGGGGTAGAGATCTCTCTCTGGTTTTTGTTAGCACACAGCTGAACAAAGTGGTCTGTATTTAGATTATCAAAAGTTCTCTTTTCTTTACAAGCATAGGAGTATTTATACAAGGAACAACCCTCCTGTATAGGTGTGATCACGAGATAGAAAATAAAAAGACTAGAATGTGAAAAGGCTTCCACGAAATGAGTTTCCAGGAGTCCACGCGGCTGTCAGTTTCCAAAGCAGTCTCCACTAAAAGTGTCATAACTCCCTGGTGGGAAGTCCAAATATATGCCATGCACCATGTAACGTCGTAGACTGGTACAGTTTTGCACAGGAACTTGAACAACATGCATGCTGTTGACCACCTGACCAGTCCTCACTAAATCTGGTCGGACGCTATGGGGAGAATTCCAATCTGGTCGGGGCTTATTGCATTGGAAAATAGACTTGATAAGCTTTCCAAAATGTCCTCATGGACCTTCATAGCATTTGTGAATCAAGAGTTATGGTCGATTCTTTCTGCTAGTTCCGTCGCGCTGGACTGGCCCAAGCTGGTGGTCGGTGGTCTGGTCCGAGCTGGTGGTCGGATTCTTCCTCCTCTTCATGTATTTTCCTAAGTACAACCAAAGTAGCATTCTTAGGTAGTATAACATTCTCACAAGTGTTACAATTAAGATCAATTAGGAACGAATTCACCTGCTCTTGTAGTTTCTTAGCACGACTTCTTGTAAGTGGTCCTGGATTTGTGATATTCATGTTGGATGGTGAATGATTGTCACTCGAGGAAGCACGCATGGCTGAGATGTCCTCATCAAACACCATCTCCAAACGGACCGATGTGAGATTCCACATGACCCTCATCACCTAGGACTTCCATCGGGTGCGTCCAAAATGATTTCCATGCCTAATGGTTCATTTGGCGCAAACCATGAAACTATCTTGTGTCAAGATTAGCACTATCTCTAAATGGATCGAAATGAGCTTTCACTTGAGCCTCGTCACCTAGAAGTACTATTGGGTGCGTCTAAAATAATTTACGAGCCTATGGTATGTTACGCACAAACTGTATACCTATCTTAAGTCAAGATTAGCACTATCTGGAAATAGACCAAAATGAGCTTCATTTTTAGCCTCTCACTTAGTAGTACCATCGGGTGCGTCCAAAACAATTTTTGAGTTGATGTACGTTTGACCCAAACCGTGCACCTGTCTTGCACCCACACTAACTCTGTCCCTAAACAGAAAGAAGGGAGATTCCACATGACCCACATTACCTAGGAGTTCTGTCAGGTGAGTCTAAAATGATTTTTGAGCCTATGGTACATTCGACGCAAACCATGCACCTATCTTATGTCAAAATTACCACTATATCTAAACAGACCTAAACGAGCTTTCACTTGAGCCTCGTCACCTAGGAGTACCAGCGAGTGCGTCCAAAATGATTTACAAACCTATGGAATATCCACAAACCGCGCACCTATCTTACGTCAAGATTAGCACTATTTCCAAACTTAGCGAAATGAGCTTCCATTTGAGCCTCATCACTAGGGAGTAGCATCGAGTGCGTCCAAAACGATTTGTGAGCCGATGGTACGTTTGGCGCAAACTATGCAACAATCTTGCACTAACACTATCACTGCCTCAAACAGAAAGAAGTGAGATACCATATGACCTATGTCACCTAGGAGTTCAATCGGGTGTGTCCAAAATGATTTCTGAGCCTATGGTACATTTGACTTAAACCATGCACCTATCTTGCGTCAAGATTAGCTCTATCTCCAAACGGACAAAATCAAGCTTTCACTTGAACCTCATCACCTATAGGAGTACCATCCGGTGCGCCCAAAGTAATTTTTTGAGCTGATGGAACATTTGGCTCAAACAATGCACCTATCTTGCACCGACACTAACACTATCTCGAAATGGAAACAAGTGAAATTCCACATGACCACATCACCTAGTAGTTCCATCGGTTGCTCCAAACTGATTTCTAAGCCTATGGCACGTCCGATGCAAAACCATGCACCTATCATGCATCAACATTAGCACTATCACCGAAAGGACCAAAACAAGCTTCCACTTGAGCCTCGTCACCTAGTGGTACCATCAGAAGCATCCAAACCGATTTCTGAGCCTATGGTACTTCTAGTGCAAACCATTCACCTATCTTGCGCTGACACTAACATTGTCTCCACATGAAAAGAAGTGAGGTTCCACATGACCCACGTCACCTAGGAGTTCCATTGAGTGTGTTCAAAATGATTTCCAAGCATATGGTACGTATGACGCAAATCATGCACCTATCTTACGTCAAGATTAGCACTATCTCCGAAAGGACCAAAATGAGCTTCCACTTGAGCCTCGTCACCTACTGGTACCATCAGGTGCGTCCAAAATGATTTTCTGGGCCTATGGTACATCTAGCGCGAACCATGCACCTATCTTGCAATGACACTAAGATTGTCCCAAATAGAAAGAAGCAAGATTTCACATGACCCACATCACCTAGGAGTTCCATTAGGTGCGTCCAAAATGATTTTTGAGCCTTCGGTACGTTAAGCGCAAACTGTGCACCTATCTTGCATCAAGATTAGCACTAGCTCCAAATGGACCGAACGAGCTTCCACTTGAGGCTCATCAACTAGGGGTACTATTGGGTGTGTCCAATACGATTTCTAGGCATATGGTACGATTGTCGCAAACCATTCACCAATCTTGCACTAACACTATCACTATCTCCAAACGGACCGAAGAGAGACCCTAAAAGACCCACGTCACCTAGAAGTTCCATCGAGTGCGCCCAAAACGATTTTGAGCCTCTGGTATATTCGGCACAAACCGTGTACTTATCTTACCTCAAGATTAGCACAAACTAAATGGACCAAAATGAGCTTCTACTTGAGCCTCATCACCTAGGACTACCATCGGGTGCGGCCAAAATGATTTCTAAGCCTATGCATGTATAACGCAAACCGTGCACCTAACTTGTGTCAAGATTGGCACTATCTCCGAAAAAGGACCGAAACGAGCTTCCACTTGGGCCTCGTCACCTAGTGGTAGCATCAGGTGCATCCAAAATGATTTCTAAGCCTATAGTATGTTCGACGCAAACCATGCAAGTATCTTGCATCAAGATTAGCACTAACTCCAAACGAACCGAAACGAGCTTCCACTTGAGCCTCGTCACCTAGGAGTACCTATCTTGCAAACCATACAGCTATCTTGCATTAACACTAGCACTGTCACCAAATGAAAAGAAGTGAGATTCCACATGACCCACGTCACCTAGGAGTTCCATTGGGTCCATCTAAAATGATTTCTGAGCCTATGGTACGTATGACGCAAACTGTGCACCTATCTTGTGTCATGATTACAACTATCTCTGAAAGGACCGAAATGAGCTTCCAATTGTGCCTCATCACCTAGTGGAACCATCGGGTGCGTCCAAAATGACTTTTGAGCCTATGGTATGTTCGACGCAAACCATTCACGTATCTTGCATTAAGATTAGCACAATCTTGAAACAGACCGAAACGAGCTTCCACTTGAGCCTCGTCACCAAGTGGTAACATCGGGTGCATCCAAAATGATTTCTGAGCCTATGGTATGTCTAACACAAACCATGCATCTATCTTGCATTGACACTAACATTGTCTATAAACAGAAAGAAGTGAGATTCCACATGACCCACGTCACCTAGGAGTTCTATCAGGTGTGTCCAAAACGGTGTCCAAGCTTATGGTACGTTTGGCGCAAACCGAGCACCTATTTTGTGTCAAGATTAGCACTATCTTCAAACATACCGAAATAAGCTTTCACTTGAGCCTTGTCACTTAGGAGCACCATCGGGTGCGTCCAAAACGATTTCTGAGCCGATGGTACGTTTGGCGCAAACCGTGCACCTATCTTGCACCGACACTAACACTGTCTACAAATAGAAAGAAGTGAGATTCAACATGACTCACGTCACCTAGGAGTTCCATCGACTGTGTCCAAAATGATACGTTCGATGCAAACCGTGCTCCTATCTTGCATCAAGATTAGCACTGTCCCCTAACGGATTGAATGAGATTTCACTTGAGCCGCGTCACCAAGGATAACCATCGGGTGCGTCCAAAATAATTTTTGAGCTGATGGTATGTTTGGCGCAAACCGTGCACCTATCTTGCACCGACACTAACACAGTCGCCAAACGGAAAGAAGTGAGATTCCACATGATCCACGTCACCTAGGAGTTCCATCGAGTGCATCCAAAATGATTTCTAAGCCTATGGCACGTACGATGCAAACCGTGCACCTATCTTGAGTCAAGATTAGCACTATCTCTGAAAGGACCAAAACGAGCTCCCACTTGAGCCTCGTCCCGTAGTGGTACCATCAGGTGTGTTAAAACTGATTTCTGAGCCAATTGTACATCTAGCGTGAACCATGCGCCTATCTTGCACGGACAATAATACTATCCCCAAACTGAAAGAAGCAAGATTCCACTTAACACGCGTCACCTAGGAGTTCCATCGGGTGCGTCAAAACGATTTCTGAGCCTTTGGTATGTCCAGCGCAAACCGTGCACTTATCTTGCATCAAGATTAGCATAGACTCTAAATAGACCGAACGAGCTTCCACTTGAGGCTCATCAAGTAGGAGCACTATTGGGTGTGTCCAAAATGATTTCTAAGCCTATGGTTCGTTTAGCATAAACCATTCAGCAATCTTGCACTGACACTAACACTACCTCCAAACAGACTAAAGTGAGACCCCAAAAGACCTAGGTCACCTAGAAGTTCCATTGGGTGCATCCAAAATGACTTCAAGCCTCTGGTATATTCGGTGCAAACCGTGTACCTATCTTGCCTTAATATTAGCACTATCTCCAAACGGACCGAAACGAGCTTCCACTTGAGCCTCTCACCTAGGAGCACCATCGGGTGTGTTTGAAACGATTATGAGCCTATGTTACGTTTGGCGCAAACCGTGCATCTATCTGACACCAACTCTAACACCATCTCTAAATGGACTGATGTGAGGTTCCACATGACCCACATCACCTAGGAGTTCCATCGGGTGTGTCCAAATTGAATTCTAGGCCTAAGGGTATATTCGGCGTAAACCATGCACCTATCTTGCATCAAGATTAGCACTATCTCCAAATGGACCAAAACAAGCTTCCACTTGAGCCTCTCACCTAGGAGTACCATCAGGTGCATCCAAAACGATTTCTCAAGCGATGGTACATTTGGCATAGACCATGCACCTATCTAGTACCGAAACTAACACTATCTCCAAATGGAAAGAAGGGAGATTTCACATGACCAACGTCACCTAGGAGTTCCATCCGGTGCGTGCAAAACGACTTCTGAACCTATGGTATGTTCGATGCAAATTGTGCACCCATCCCGCGTCAAGATTAGAACTATCTCCAAACAGATCAAAATGATCTTCCACTTGAGCCTCGTCACCTAGTTGTACCAACGGGTGCATCCAAAATGATTTCTAAGCCTATGGCATGTCTAGCGCAAACCATGCACCCGACACTAACTCTGTCTCCAAATGGAAAGAAGTGAGATTCCACATGACTCACGTTACCTAGGAGTTCTATCGGGCGCGTCCGAAATAACGTCCTAGCCTATGGTACATTCGACGCAAACCATGCACTTATCTCGCATTAAGATTACCACTATCTCCAAACATACTGAAATGAGCTTTCACTTGAGCTTCATCACCTAGGAGTACCATCGGTTGCATCCAAAATGATTTCTAAGCCTATGGTTCATTTGACGCAAACCATGCACCTATCTTACGACATGATTAGCACTATCTCCGAAAGGACCAAAATGAGCTTCCACTTGAGCCAATGGTATGGTTAGCGCAAAATGTGCACCTATCTTGAACCAACAATAACATTATCTCCAAATGGAAAGAGTGAGATTCCACATGACTCACGTCACCTAGGAGTTCCATCGAGTGTGTCCAAAATGATTTCGAGAATATGGTATGTACGACGCAAACCGTGCCCTATCTTGCGTCAAGATTAACACTATCTCTGAAAGGATCGAAACGAGCTTCCACTTGAGCCTCGTCACCTAGTGGTACCATCGAGTGCGTCCGAAATGATTTCTAGGCCAATGGTACGTCTAGCGCAAACCATGCTCCTATCTTGCACCGACACTAATACTCTCTCCAAACAAAAAGAAGCAAGATTCCACAAGACCCACATCTCCTAGGAGTTCCATTGGGTGCGTCCAAAATGATGTCCGAGCCTATGGTACGTTTGACGCAAATCATGCACCTATCTTGCGTCAAGATTAGCAATATCTCCAAATGGAGCGAAACAAGCTTTCACTTGTGCAACACCACCTAGGAGTACCATCGGTCTGTCGAAAATGATTTCTAGGCCGATGGTACGTTTGGCGCAAACCGTGCACCTATCTTGCACAGACACTAACACTCTCTCCAAGGAGAAAGAAGTGACATTCCACATGACCCACATCACCAAAGAGTTTCATTGGGTGCGTCCAAAATGATTTCTGAGCGTATGGTACGTTCAACGAAAACTGTGCACCTATCTTGCGTCAAGATTTGAACTATCACGGAAAGGACCAAAATGAGTTTCCACTAGAACCTCATCACCTAATGGTACCATCAGGTGCATCCAAAATAATTTCTAAGGCTATGGTACGTCTAGCACAAACCATGCACCTATCTTGCACCGACACTAGCACTGTCTCCAAATAAAAAGAAGAGAGATTCCACATGACCCACGTCACCTAGGAGTTCTATCAGGTGCATCCAAAATGATTTCTCAGCCTATGTTACATTCGACGCAAACCGTGCACCGATCTTGCATAAAGATTAGCACTATCTCAGAATGGACCAAGCTTTCACTTGAGCCTCGTCACCTTGGCGTACTATCGGGTGCGTCCACAGTTATTTCTGAGCAGTTGGTATATTTGGCACAAACTGTTCACCAATCTTGCACCATTAGTAACACAATCTCCATAGAGAAAGAAGTGAGATCCACATGACCAAAGTCACCTAAGGGTTCCATCGGGTGAGTCCAAAATGATTTCCGAGTCGATTTCACTTGAGCCGCGTCACTAAGGATTACCATCGGGTACGTCCAAAATAATTTTTGAGCTGATGGTATGTTTAGCGCAAACCGTGCACCTGTCTTGCACCGACACTAACACTATCGCCAAAGGGAAAGAAGTGAGATTCCACATGACCCATGTCACCTAGGAGTTCCATTGGGTCTGTCCAAAACAATTTCTGAGCCTATGCTACGTACGCGCAAACTGTGCACCTATCTTGTGTCGAGATTAGAACCATCTCTAAAAGGACCAAAACGAGCTTCCACTTGTGCCTCATCACCTAGTGGAACCAACGGGTGCGTCCAAAATGACTTTTGACCCTATGGTACGTTCAACGCAAATCATGCACGTATCTTGCATCAAGATTAGCACTATCTCCAAATAAATCAAAACGAGCTTCCACTTCAGCTTCGTCACCTAGTGGTACCATTGGGTGCGTCCAAAATGATTTCTGAGCCTATGGTACATCTAACACAAACCATGCACCAATCTTGCACCGACACTAACACTGTCTCCAAATAGAAAGAAGTGAGATTTCACATGACTCACGTCACCTTGGAGTTCCATCGGGGGTGTCCAAAATGATACGTTCGACATATCCCGTGCTCCTATCTTGCATTAAGATTAGCAATATCCTCAAATGGATTGAATTGAGATTTCACTTGAGCCGCGTCACTAAGGATTACCATCGGATGCATCCAAAATATTTTTTTAGTTGATGGTATGTTTGGCGCAAACTGTGCACCTGTCTTGCACCGACACTAACACTGTCGCTAAACGGAAAGAAGTGAGATTCCACATGACCCATGTCACCTAGGAGTTCCATTGGGTCTGTCCAAAATGATTTCTAAGCCTATGCTATGTACGCACAAACTGTGCACCTATCTTGTGTCAAGATTAGAACTATATCTAAAAGGACTGAAACGAGCTTCCACTTGTGCCTCATCAGCTAGTGGAACCATTGGGTGCGTCCAAAATGGCTTTTGAGCCTATGGTACATTCGACGCAAACCATGCACGTATCTTGCATCAAGATTAGCACTGTCTCCAAATAAACTGAAATGAGCTTCCACTTGAGCTTTGTCACCTAGTTGTACCATCAGGTGCATCCAAAATGATTTCTGAGCCTATGGTACGTCTAACACAAACCATGCACCAATCTTGCACCGACACTAACACTGTCTCCAAACAAAAAGAAGTGAGATTCCACATGACTCACGTCACCTTGGAGTTCCATCGGGGGTGTCCAAAATGATACGTTCGACGCATAGTACGCTCCTATCTTGCATTAAGATTAGCACTATCCCCAAATGGATTGAATTGAGGTTTCACTTGAGCCGCGTCACCAAGGATTACCATCGGGTGTGTCCAAAATAATTTTTGAGCTGATGGTATGTTTGGTGCAAACCGTGCACCTGTCTTGCACCGACACTAACATTGTCTCCAAAGGGAAAGAAGTGAGATTCCAAATGAGCCACGTCACCTAGGAGTTCCATCAGGTGCGTCAAAAATGATTTCTGAGCCTATGGCATGTATGATGCAAACCATGCACCTATCTTATGTCAATATTAGCACAATCTTTGAAAGGACCGAAACGAGCTCCCACTTGAGCCTCGTCCCCTAGGTGTACCATCAGGTGCATCCAAACTGATTTCTGAGCCAATGGTGCGTCTAGCGTGAACCATGCACCTGTCTTGCGCTGACACTAATAATGTCTCTAAATGAAAAGAATCGAGATTCCACTTGACCCATGTCACCTAGGAGTTCCATTGGGTGCGTTCAAAATGATTTCTGAGCCTCTGGTATGTTCAACGCAAACTATGCACTTATCTTGCATCAAGATTAGTACTGACTCCAAATGGATCGAACAAGCTTCCACTTGAGGCTCATCAAGTAGGAGTACTATTGGGTGTGCCCAAAACGATTTCTGAACCTATGCTACATTTGGCGCAAACCATTCAACAATCTTGCACTGACACTAACGCTGTCACCAAACGGACTGAATCGAGACCCCAAAAGAGCCATGTCACCTCGAAGTTCCATCAGGTGCATCTAAAACAACTTTGAGCCTCTGGTATATTTGGCGCAAATCGTGTACTTTCTTGCCTCAAAATTAGCACTATCTCCAAATAGATCGAAACAAGCTTCCACTTGAGCCTCTCACCTAGGAGCACCATCGGGCGTGTCTAAAACGATTTTTGAGCCTATGGTACATTTGGCTCAAGCCGTGCATCTATCTTACACCAACTCTAACACCATCTCCAAACAGATGGATGCGAGATTTCACATGACCCACGTCACCTAGGAGTTCCATTGGGTGCATCCAAATTGATTTCTAAGCCTAAGGGTACATTTGGCGCAAACCATGCACCTATCTTGCATAAAGATTAGCACTATCTCTAAATGGACCAAAATGAGCTTCCACTTGAGCCTCTCACCTAAGAGTACCATCAGGTGCATCCAAAATGATTTTTGAGCCGATGGTACATTTGGCGCAGACCATGCACCTATCTAGTACCGAAACTAACACTGTCTCCAAATGGAAAGAAGGGAGATTTCAAATGACCTATGTCACCTAGGAGTTCCATCGGGTGCGTGTAAAATGACTTCTGAGCCTATGGTACGTTCCACGCAAATCTTGCACCCATCCTGCGTCAAGATTAGAACTATTTCCAAACAGACTAAAATGAGCTTTCACTTGAGCCTCATCACCTAGTTGTACCATCGGGTGCATCCAAAATGATTTCTAAGCCTATGGTACGTCTAGCGCAAACTATGCACCGACACTAACACTGTCTCCAAATGGAAAGAAGTGAGATTCCACATGACCCATGTCACCTAGGAGTTCTATTGGGTGCATCCAAAACAACGTCCTAGCCTATGGTACGTTCAACACAAACCATGCACTATCTTGCATGCAGATTACCACTATCTCCAAACAGACCGAAATGAGCTTTCACTTGAGCCTTGTCACCTAGGAGTACTATCGGTTGCGTCCAAAAACAATTTCTGAGCCGATGGTATGTTTGGCGCAAACCGTGCCCCTATCTTGCACCGACACTAACACTGTCTCCAAATAGAAAGAAGTGAGATTCCACATGACCCACGTCAACCAGGAGTTCCATCAGGTGCATCCAAAATGATTTCCAAGCCTATAGTACGTACGACACAAACCGTGCACCTATCTTGTGTCAAGATTGGCGCTACCTCCAAATGTACCAAAAGGAGCTTACACTTGAGCCTCGTCACCTAGTGGTACCATGAGTGCGTCCAAAATGATTTTTGAGTCTACGGTACATCTAGCACAAACCATGCACCTATCTTGCACCGACACTAACACTGTCTCCAAACAGAAAGAAGTGAGATTCCACATGACCCACGTCACCCAGGTGGTCCATCAGGTGCGTCCAAAATGATTTCTGAGCCTATGTCATGTACGACGCAAATCGTGGACCTATCTTGTGTCAAGATTCGCACTATCTTTGAAAGAACTGAAACAAGCTTCCACTTGAGCCTCATCGCCTAGTGGTACCATCAGGTGCGTCCAAAACAATTTCTGAGCCTATGGTACGTCTAGTGCAAACTATGCACCTTCTTGCACCGACACCAACACTGTCTCCAAACAGAAAGAAGTGAGATTCCATATGACCCACGTCACCTAGGAGTTCCATCAGGTACGTTCAGCACAAACCGTGCACCTATCTTGCGTCAGGATTGGCACTATCTCTGAACAGACCGAATGAGCTTCCACTTGAGCCTCATCAAGTAGGAGTACTATTAGGTGTGTCCAAAACAATTTCTGAGCCAGTGGTACGTTTGGCATAAACCGTACGCCAATCTTGCACCAACACGAACACTGCCTCCAAACAGACTGAAGTGAGACTCCACAGGAACCATGTCACCAAGGAGTTCCATTGGGTGCGCCCGAAATAATTTTTGAGACTCTGGTATGTTCGGCGCAAACCTTGTACCTATCTTTCCTCAAGATTACCACTATCTCCAAATGGACCAAAACAAGCTTACACTTGAGCCTCGTCTCCTTGAAGTACCTATCTTGCAAATCGTGCACCTATCTATCACAGACACTAACACTGTCTCCAAACAGAAAGAAGTGAGATTCCACATGACTCATGTCACATTGGAGTTCCATCTGGTGCATCCAAAACAATACGTTCGACACAAATCATGCACCTATCTTCCACCAAGATAAGCACTATCTCCAAAAGTACTGAAATGAGCTTCCACATGAGCCTTGTCACCTAGTGGTACCATCGGGTGCGTCGAAAAGGATTTTTGAGCCTATGGTACGTCTAGCACAAACCATGCACGTATCTTGCATAGACACTAACACTGTCTCCAAATGGAAACAAATGAAATTCCACATGACCCACATCACCTAGGAGTTCCATCGGGTGCATCCAAAACAATTTTTGGGCCTTATGGTATGTTCGACGTAAACCGTGCACCTATCTTTCATCAAGATTAGCACTATCTCCATACAGACCAAAATGAGCTTTCACTTGGGCCTCGTCACCTAGGTTTGCCATTGGGTGTGTCCAAAATGATTTCTGAGTTGATGATACATTTGGCGCAAATTGTGCAGCTATCTTCCACTGACACTAATATTGTCTCCAAATGGAAAGAAGTGAGATTCCACAAGACCCACGTCACCTAGGAGTTCCATTGGGTGCATCCAAAATGATTTCCAAGCCTATGGTACGTACGACGCAAACCGTGGACCTGTATTGTATTAATATTAGCACTATCTCTAAAAGGACCGAAACGAGCTTCCACTTGAGCCTCGTCACCTAGTGGTACCATGAGGCCCACCCAAAATGATTTCTAAGCCTATGGTACGTCTAGCGTAAACCATGCACCTATCTTGCACTAACACTAACACTGTCTCTAGACAGAAGGAAGCGAGATTCCATAGGACCCACGTCACCAAGGAGTTCCATGGGGTGCGTCCGAAACAATTTCTGAGGCTTTGGTACATTTCGCACAAACCGTGCACGTATCTTGCATCAAGATTAGCACTATCTCCAAACGGACCGAATGAGCTTCCACTTGAGGCTCATCAACTAGGAGTACTATTAGGTCTGTCCAAAATGTTTTCTAAGCCTATAGTACATTTGGCGCAAACCGGTCACCAATCTTGCACCGACACTAACACTGTCTCCAAACAGACGAAAGCGAGACTCCAAAAGACCCACGTCACCAAGAAGTTCCATCGGCTATGCCCAAAACGATCCTCAGCCTCTGGTATATTCATCGCAAATCATGTACCTATCTTGCCTCAAGATTAGCACTATCTCCAAATGGACCGAAGCGAGTTTCCACTTGAGCATCATCACTTAGGAGTACCATCAGGTGTGTCTGTTGGGCATTCTTAACGTCATTACCAAAAGTAGACTTAGTTTTCTAATTCTGATAACGGCGCCAAAAATGCCGAACCTATCCCTCATGCCACTTAAGCCAAGTTGTCATCCCCAACATGACATGAGAGATGCGGTATTGAAATATGCAACTGCTCTTCTAAATAAATAATAAATAAGATCTGCAAGCGCACAGATTAATACCGATGTAGCATTTTAACCGAGAAGTATTCCAGGTATCGTTATTTATATTTTTACCACTGGGAAGGGATTACTAACATCAATGTTGATTATGGAATGGAATATAGGAATGAGTATCAATCATTGCATGTATAAGTGAGAGCATTCATCTATCTCTTGCATACAGGGGTAAGTGTCACATAAAATATAGATAAAGTATGAATGGTGACAAAGATAATTAATCTGATCAGCTAGCCACATATAATAATGATAAGCACCTCAACAGATATTCTAGCAAGTCATTAGCATGGTATTAGGACGAACTACAAGGATATTTCCTAAGTTATTCTTAACTATAAAGTCTAGCATATCATAGTTAGTGCAAGTACACTTGGCAATTATTGCGAGAAAGGACTACGCCCATGCATAGTGATATTATCAAGGAAGATGAGAAACATAGCAATCACTCCCCCGTAATAATGTTGCTCTGCCTGCCTTACACACGGGAGGGGGACTATATAAGAACCAACGAAGCTGTCACCATCGCGGACCACCCCACGATCCGGCATATAAGGTGCAATCGCAGATAAATATGGTCTAAGCACCACGCCTATACAATATTTATCATTTACCCATGGATCCGATGGATAAACGCTATACGATCCTAAACATGTATATAATTCCAATCTAACTAAGCCAAGCGTATAACTACGATAAACTAAGAACAATATAATCGCAAACATAAACAAGTAGAGCATAGTCATAATCAATATATTGAAATAGAACAAAGTTGTATTCATAATATTGAAGAACAAAGATGAACAATGAAGAACAGTAAAGGAATAACCAATAATCCTCTTGACAGATCCGGAAACCAATCGAAGATTGACTCCTTCTAGTTCTAATCCTATGTAGCTATGCTATACTAGAGATCTAGTTGATGTGGTGGCTCTAGGGCTTGATCAGAGACTCTCCTCCTGAGATTAGGGTTTGAGGAATTGAGAATAAGGGAGTGCCTCCTCCAGGGGCCAGGGGTCCTGCTTATATAGCCCCCTCAAGTGAACGTGGGCCGTCGGATCAAACCGACATTAATCGCACGGTTGTCCTTGATCCCTTAGGTCGGTGGAGCATAATCCGCGAGACGGAGCCTGATTGGCTCTCAGGCGAGGGCAGGCGCCCTAGGGAGCAGGGCGGGCGCCCTGCCTCCGGGCCCGTTCGGCCTCCCGTTCGATCTCGTGGCTTCTAGAGTCTTCTAGATGATAGAAAATCGGTGAACACGTTATTATCTCTATGTAAACCCGACGTGTGGGCCTTTCCTCCGTATTTTCTGATAACCCCCTGCAGAAACAGACAAACACCAAAACTCGTGGAATTCTGTTAGATAAAACCCTAAGTCTAGGTGTTGGTTGCATTTGGATCCTTTTCTTTATTTATTTGATAACTATATTTGGTACTTAAGGACCGTCAACAGTGTCCAAAACGATTTCTGAGCCTATGGTATGTTTGGTGCAACCGTGCACTTATCTTACACCAACACTAATACCATCTCCAAACTGACCGATGCGAGATTCCACATTACCCATGTCACCTAGGAGTTCCATAGGGTGTGTCCAAATTGATTTCTAAGCCTAAGGGTACATTCGGCGCAAACCGTACAACTATCTTGCGTCAAGATTTGAACTATCTCCGAATAGACCGAAACAAGCTTCCACTTGAGCCTCTCACTAGGACTACCATCGGGTGCATCCAAAACGACTTCTGAGACGATTGTATGTCTGGCTCAAACCGTGCACCTATCTTGCATCGACACTAACACTTATCCAAATGAAAAGAAGGGAGATTTCACATGACCCATGTCACCTAGGACTTCCATCGGGTGCGTTTAAAAAACTTTTGAGCCTATGGTACGTTCGATGTAAACCATACACCTATCTTGCGTCAAGATTAGAACTATCTCCAAACAATCCGAAACAAGTTTCCACTTGAGCCTCGTCACCTAGTGGTACCATCGGGTGCATCCAAAATGATTTCTAATCCTATGGTATGTCTAGCACAAACCATACACCTATCTTGGACCAATAGTAACACTGTCTCCAACCAGAAAGAAGTGAGATTTCACATAAGCCACGTCACCTAGGAATTCCATCGGATGTGTCCAAAACAACATCCTAGCCTATGCTACATTTGACGCAAACCGTGCACCTATCTTGCATTAAGATTAGCTCTATCTCCAAATGCACCAAAATAAGCTTTCACTTGAGCCTTGTTGCCGAGGACTACCATCGGGGGCGTGGAAAAAAATTTCTGAGCCGATGTACGTTTGGCGCAAACCGTGCACCTATCTTGCACCAACACTAAAACTGTCTCCAAACAGAAAGAAGGGAGATTCCACATGACCCAGGTCACCTAGGGTTCCGTCATTTGTGTCCAAATTGATTTCTAAGCCTAAAGGTACGTTTGACGCAAACCATGCACCTATCTTACGTCAAGATTAGATTACAACAATCTTCAAGAGGACCAAAACGAGCTCCGCCAGAGCCTCGTCACCTAGTGGTACCATCAGGTGTGTACACAATGATTTTCTGAGGCGATGGTACGTTTGGCACAAACCATGCACCTATCTTGCACCGACTCGAACAATGTTTTCAAATAGAAATAAGTGAGACTCCACATGAGTAACATCACCTAGGAGTTCCATTGGGTGCATCCAAAACGATACGTTTGACACAAACTGAGCACTTATCTTCCCTCAAGATTAGCACTATCTCCAAACGGACCAAAACATGCTTCCACTTGAGCCTCGTCACTTAGGAGTACCATTGGGTGTGTCCAAAATGATTTCTGTGCCTTTGTTACGTTTGGCGCAAACCATGCACCTATCTTACACTAACACTAACACCATCTCCAAACGGACTGATGTAAGATTCCACATGACCCACTTCAGCTAGGACTTCCATCGGGTGCATCCAAACAGAAAGAAATGGGATTCTACATGACCCACGTCACCTAGGAGGTCATTGGGCGCGTCCAAAACAATTTCTTAGCCCTTGGTACTTTCAGTGCAAACCATACACCTATCTTGTGTCAAGATTAGCAGTATCTGCAAACAGACCCAATGAGCTTCCACTTGAGCCTCATCAAGTAGGAGTACTATTGGGTGTGTTCAAAATGATTTATGAGCCTATGGTACATTTGGCGCAAATCGTGCACCAATCTTGCACCGACACTAACACTGTCTCTAAACGGACCAAAGTGAGACTCCACAAGACCCACATCACCTAGAAGTTTCATCGGGTGTGCCCAAAACGATTTCAAATGCCCCTGGCATGTTTGGCGCAAACCATGTACCTATCTTGCCTCAAGATTAGCACTATCTCCAAATGGTCTGAAACATCCTTCCACTTGAGCCTCGTCTAGTAGGATTATCATTAGGCATGTCAAAACCGATTTATGAGCCTATGGTACTTCTAGTGCAAACCATACACCTATATTGCACCGACACTAACACTATCTCCAAATGGAAAGAAGTGAGACTCCACATGACCCACATCATCTAGGAGTTCCATCGGTGCGTCCAAAACGATTTCCGTGCCTATGGTACGTACAACGCAAACTATGCACCTATCTTGTGTCAAGATTAGCACTATCTCTAAAAGGACCGAAACAAGTTTCCACTTGAGCCTCGTCACCTAGTGGTTCCATGAGGTGCGTCCAAAATGACATCTGAGCCTATGATACGTTCAACGCAAACCATAGACCTATCTTGCTTCAAGATTAGCACTATCCTCAAAAGGACCGAAACGAGCTTCCAATTGAGCCTCGTCACCTAGTGGTACCACCGGGTGCATCCAAAATAATTTCTGAGCCTATGGTACGTCTATTGCAAACCATGCACCTATCTTACACCGACACATACACTATCTCCAAAAAGAAAGAAGTGAGATTCCACATGACTGACATCACCTACAAGTTCCATCGGGTACATTCAACGCAAATCACGTGCTGATCTTGCCTCAAGATTAGCACTATCTCCAAACAGTCCGAAACATGCTTCTAGTTGAGCCTCGTCTCCTAGGATTACCATTTGGTGTGTCCAAACTGATTTTTGAGCCTATGGTACTTCTAGTGCAAACCATGGACCTATTTTGCACCAACACTAACACTGTCCCTAAACGGAAAGAAGTCAGATTCCACCTGACACACGTCATCTAGGAGGTCCATCAGTGCGTCCAAAATGACAACTAAGCCTATGGTACGTTCGATGCAAACCATGCACCTATCTTGCATCAAGGTTAGCACTATCCCCAAATAGATCGAAACAAGCTTCCAATTGAGCTTCGTCACCTAGTGGTACCATCAGGTGCGTCAAAAACAATTTCTGAGCTTTTGGTACGTTCAACGCAAACCGAGCACCTATCTTGCATCAAGATTAGCACTATCTCCAAATGGACCGAACGAGCTTCGACTTGAGCCTCGTCAACTTGGAGTACTATTGGTTGTGTCCAAAATGATTTCTAAGCCGATGGTACTTTGGTGCAAACCAAGCACTAATCTTACACCAACACTAACACTGTCTCCAAACGGACCCAAGTGAGACTCTGCAAGACCCACATCAACTAGAAGTTCCATCGGGTGCGCCCAAAATAATTTCCGAGCCTCTGGTATGTTGGGTGCAAACCGTGTACCTATCTTGCCTCAAGATTAGCACTATCTCCAAACAGAACAAAACTTGCTTCCACTTGAGCCTTGTTTCCAATGATTACCATTGGGTGTGTCCAAATCGATTTTTGAGCCTATGGTACTTCTAGTGCAAACCATGCTCCTATCTTGTACCGACACTAACACTGTCTCCAAATAAAATAAAGTGAGATTCCACATGATCCACATCACCTAAGAGTTCCATCGGTGCGTCCAAAATGATTTCCGAGCTTCAACTTAAGGCTCGTCACCTAGTGGTACCATCGAGCGCGTCCAAAATAATTTCTGAGCCTATGGTACATCTAGTGCAAACCCTGCACCTATACTGCACTGACACAAACACTGTCTCCAAATAGAAAGAAGTGAGATTTTACATCACCCACATCACCTTGAGTTCTATCGGGTGCGTTCAAAATGATTTCTAAGCCTTTGGTACATTCAGCACAACCCGTGCTCCTATCTTGCATCGAGATTAGCATATCTCCAAATGAACTGAATGAGCTTCCACTTGATCCTCGTCAACTAGGAGTATTATTGGGTGTGTCCGAAATGATTTCGGAGCCTACGGTACGTCTAAACCATGCACCAATCTTGCACCGACACTAATACTGTCTCCAAACGGACTAAAGTGAGACTCCACAAGACCCACATCACCTAGAACTTCCATCGGGTGCGCCCAAAGGAATTTCTGAGCCTCTGGTATGTTCGGCGCCAACCGAGTACCTATCTTGCCTCAAGCTTAGCACTATCTCCAAACAGACCGAAACATGCGTCCACTTGTGCCTCGTCTCCTAAGATTACCATTGGGTGTGTCCAAACTGATTTCTGAGCCTATGGTACTTCTAGTGCAAACCATGCACCTATCATACACTGACACTAACACTATCTCCAAATGAAAGGAAGTGAGATTCCACATGACCCACGTCACCTAGGAGTTCCATCAGTGCGTCCAAAATGATTTTTAAGTCTATGGTACATACGACGCAAACTGTGCAACTATCTTGTTTCAAGATAAGCACTATCTCTAAAAGGACCAAAATAAGCTTCCACTTGAGCCTCGCCATATATTGGTACCGTCAGGTGCGCCCAAATGACTTCTGAGCCTATGGTACATTCGACGCAAACCATGCACCTATCTTGCATCAAGATTAGCACTATCTCCAAATAGACCAAAACAAGCTTCCAATTGAGCCTCGTCACCTAGTGCTACCATCGGGTGCGTCCAAAATGATTTCTGAGCCTTTGGTACCTTCAGTGCAAACTGTGCTCACTATCTCTGAATGGACCGAATGAGCTTTCACTTGAGCCTCATCAACTAGGATTACTATTGGGTGTGTCTAAAATGATTTCTGAGCCTATGGTACGTTTGACGCAAACCATGCACCAATCTTGCACTGACAATAACACTATCTCCAAATGGATCGAAGTGAGACTCCACAAGACCCATGTGACCTAGGAGTTCCATCGGGTGCGCCCAAAACGATTTTCGAGCCTCTGGTATGTTCGGCACAAACCATGTACCTATCATGCCTCAAGACTAGCACTCTCTCCAACCAGACCGAAACATGCTTCCACTTGTGCCTCGTCTCCTAGGATTACCATTGGGTGTGTCCAAATTGATTTCTGAGCCTATGGTACTTCTAGTGCAAACCATGCACCTATCTTGATTTGACACTAACACTATCTCCAAATGAAAAGAAGTGAGATCCCACATGACCCATGTCAGCTAGGAGTTCCATCGGTGCATCCAAAACGATTTCTGAGCCTATGGTACGAACGACACAAACTGTGTAACTATCTTGTGTCAGGATTAGCACTATCTCCGAAAGGACCAAAACAAGCTTCCACTTGAGCCTCGCCACCTAGTGGTACCATCGGGTGAGACAAAATGACTTCTGAGCCTATGGTACGTTCGAAGCAAACCATGCACCTATCTTGCATCAAGATTAGCACTATCTTCAAATGGACCAAAACGAGCTTCCACTTGAGTCTCGTTACCTAGTGGTACCACCGGGTCTATCCAAAACAATTTTTGAGTCTATGGTACGTCCAGTGCAAACCATGCACCTATCTTACACTGACACTAACACTATCTCCAAACAGAAAGAAGTGGGATTCCAATTGACTGACATCTGCTACGAGTTCCATCAGGTGCATCCAAAATGATTTTTGAGCCTTCGGTATGTTCAGCGCAAACTATGCACCTATCTTGCTTCAAGATTAGTACTATCTCTGAACGGACTGAACAAGCTACTACTTGAGCCTCATCAACTAGGTGTACTATTGGGTGTGTCCAAAATGATTTCTAAGCCTGTACAAGCTACTACTTGAACGGTATGTTCAACATTTGATGCAAACCATGCACCAATCTTGAACTGACACTAACACTGTCTCCAAACGGACCGAAGTGAGACTCCGCAAGACCCACGTGACCTAGGAGTTCCATCGGGTGGACCTAAAATGATTTCTGAGCCTCTGGTATGTTCGGCGCAAATCATGTACTTATCTTGCCTCAAGACTAGCACTCTCTCCAAACGGACCGAAACATGCTTCCACTTGTGCCTTGTCCCCTAGGATTACCATTGGGTGTGTCCAAACTGATTTATGAGCCTATAGTACTTCTAGTGCAAACAATGCACCTATCTTGCACTAACACTAACACTATCTCCAAATGAAAGGAAGTAAGATTCCACAAGACCCACGTCACCTAGGAGTTCCATCGGTGCATCCAAAATGATTTTCGAGCCTCTGGTATGTACGACGCAAAATGTGCACGTATCTTGTGTCATGATAAGCACTATCTCTGAAAGGACCGAAACAAGCTTCCACTTGAGCCTCGTCACCTAGTGGTACCATCGGGTGCGTTCAAAACCACTTTTAAGCCTATGGTACATTCAATGCAAATCATGCACCTATCTTGCACTAAGATTAGCACTATCTCCAAACGGATCAAAACGAGCTTCAACTTGAATCTTGTCAACTAGTGGTGCCATCGGGTGCATCCAAAACAATATGTGAGCCTATGGTATGTCTTGTGCAAACCGTGCACCTATCTTGCTCCGACACAAACACTATCTCTAAACATAAAGAAGTGAGACTCCACATGACCCACATCACCTACGAGTTACATTAGGCACGTCCAAAATGATTTCTGAGCCTTTGGTACATTCAGCGCAAACCATGCACCTATCTTGCGTCAAGATTAGCACTATCCCTAAACGGACCGAACGAGCTTCCACTTGAGCCTCATCAACTAGGAGTACTATTGGGTGTGACCAAAATGATTTCTGAGCCTATGGTACGTTTGACACAACCATGCACCAATCTTGCACCGACACTAACACTGTCTCCAAACGGACTGAAGTGAGACTCCACAAGACCCATGTGACCTAGGAGTTCCATCGGGTGCGCCCAAAATGATTTCTGAGCCTCTGGTATGCTCAGAGCAAATCATGTACCTATCTTACCTCAAGATTAGCACTATCTCCAAATGGACTGAAACATGCTTCCATTTGAGCCTAATCTCCTAGGATTGCCATTGGGTATGTACGAACCAATTTCTGAGCCTATGGTACTTCTAGTGCAAACCATGCACCTATCTTGCACCGACACTAACGCTTTGTCTCAATGAAAAGAAGTGAGCTTCCACATGACCCACATCACCTAGGAGTTCTATCGGTGTGCCCAAAATCTTTTCTGAGCCTATGGTACACACTACCCAAACTGTGCACCTATTTTGTGTCAAGATTAGCACTATCTCTAAAAGGACCGAAATGAGCTTCCACTTGAGCCTCGTCACCGAGTGGTACCATCGGGTGCGTCCAAAATGACTTCTGAGCCTGTGGTACATTTGACGCAAACCATGCACCTACCTTACATCAAGATTAGTAGTATCTCCAAACGGAGCGAAACGAGTTTCCACTTTAGCCTCATCACCTATTGGTACCATCGGGTGTATCCAAAACGATCTCTGAGCCCATGTTACGTCCAGCGCAAGCCTAGCGCCTATCTTGCTCTGAGACTTGTCTCCAAATGGAAAGAAGTGAGATTCCACATGACCCATGTCACTTAGGAGTTCCATCGGGTGCATCAAAAATGATGTCCAAGCCTTTGTACGTTCGGCGCAAACAGTGCACCTATTTTGTGCCAAGATTAGCACTATCTCCAAACAGATTGAAACAAACTTTCACTTGAGCCATGTCACCTAGGATAACCATCGGGTGCATCTAAAATGATTTCTGAGCCGATTGTACATCCGACACGAACCGTGTACCTATCTTGCACCGACACAAGCACTGTCTCCAAATAGAAAGAAGTGAGATTACACACGAGCCACATCACATCAGGTGCATCCAAAACTCTTTACGAGCCTTATGGTACGTTCGACGCAAACCATCCACCTATCTTGCATCAAGATTAGCACTATCATCAAATAGAAAAATAGGCTTTCACTTGAGCCTCATCACCTAGGATTACCATCGGGTGCATCCAAAACGATTTCTGAGCTGGTGGTATGTTTGGTGTAGACCATGCACCCATCTTGCACTGACACTAACACTATCTCTAAATGGAAAGAAGTGAGATTCACAAGACCCACATCACCTAGGAGTTCCATTAGGTGCATCGAAAATGATTTCCAAGCCTATGGTACGTACGATGCAAACCGTGCACCTATCTTAACACTATCTCTAAATGGAAAGAAGTGAGATTCACAAGACCCACATCACCTAGGAGTTCCATTAGGTGCATCGAAAATGATTTCCAAGCCTATGGTACGTACGATGCAAACCGTGCACCTATCTTGTGTCAAGATTAGCACTATCTCCAAAAGGACCAAAACAGGCTTCCACTTGAGCATCATCACCTAGGGGTACCATCAGGTCTACCTAAAATGATTTTTGAGCCTATGGTACGTCTAGCGCAAACATGCACCTATCTTTCACAGACACCAAAACTATCTTCAAACAGAAAGAAGCGAGATTCCACATGACCCATGTCACCTAGGAGTTCCATCAGGTGCGGGCAAAATGATTTTTGAGCCTTTGGTACGTTCCGTGCGAACTGTGCACCTATCATGCAACAAGATTAGCACTATCTCCAAACGGACCAAACGAGCTTCCACTTGTGGCTCGTCACCATGGAGCACTATGTCCAAAATGATTTCTGAGCCAGTTGTAAGTTTGGCGTAAACCATTCACCAATCTTGCACTGACTCAAACATTGTCTCTAAACGGACCGAAGTGAAATTCCAAAAGACCCACGTCACCTAGAAGTTCCATCGGGTGCACCCAAAATGATTATGAGCCTCTGGTATATTCAGCGCAAGTCGTGTACCTATCTTGACTCAAGATTAGCCTATGGTACATTTGGTGCAAACTGTGCCCCTATCTTACACCAACACTAACACAGTCTCCAAATGGACCAATGCAAGATTACACATTGTAACATCCTAGGTTTTTCAAGTGACCAAAAATATGAACTTTTTAAATTTTTTCCTGCAAATGTGTGAAACATGTCGATCTAGGCCAAACCTGAGTCTAACAACTAATGAATCGTTGCAAGTATGTAGAATTGTTTGTAGGAGTGTGCCAGAGTTTTGTAGTTGGTTTAGGGTTTGGTGTTGGAGTGCACGAATCTGTAGCAAATCTCCTCTCGAATCCTTCCAAATACATCTCTAAATGAACCCCTTCTCTAATTCCTTGGAATATCTCATAAATTCCATTACATGTCTCGCAAAATTACTTGACCCAACTTCATAAAGCATTAAGGGAAAAGTCCTATTCCTTTTTCTCAATTCCTTTCTAAATTTCTCCCAAGTACCTTTTTGATTCTGTCTCAAAACCCATAATTCATAAAAGGGGGGAAATACCCTATCCCTTTCCTTTTTGCCTTGGGCTCAAACTCCCATTCAAATTTCCTCTCAAAATTCCTTCTTCAAAACTCTTTGGACCCACTCAAATTCTTAAGCCATGAAAGGAAAATCTAAAATTCTTTTCCTTTCTCCTCACATCCAGCCCACTCCTTTCTCCCCTTCCCGCTGGCCCAAAACCACCCACAAGGCCCAGCCAGCACTCTGCGGCCCAGCTCCCTTCCCTCCACTCCGCGGGCCCAGCTCCTCTCCACCGGCCCACGCGAAGCCGCAGGCCCAGCATCGCCTCCTCCCCCACCTAGCCCCAGTCGCGGCCCAAGCCGCCTCGCCCCTGGGAACCCTATCGGGAGCAGGCGCTCCAAGACGCCATCGCCACCGCCCGATTGCCCGATCTTCCGAGAGGTAACCAGTAAGTTCGATTTGTGGAGATCTCGACGTTGGCGATCCGGCTTCAAATCAGACACGATTCAAACCCTGCAACCGTTACACCACTGCTCTGTTGGTTATCAACCAAGCACAACTTGATTAACCTCGCCAAGAAGGCTTTTCCTGCAAGCGAATCGAAGAACACAAGCAAGAAGGTAAAGACACGCAATCTGAAATTGCAAATATGAATGATGCGAATATCAATAGAGGGTTCAAGAACTCGGTTCCAAAGGACTAATCGACACAGTGGAGGAGATCAAGAACAGGGGCCCTGGATCACTGTAAAAGGATTTGTCACCACAGTTATAATGAACGATTCAGTTTCTCGATGGAAAACTAAACTCTAAACAAAACCCCATTGACTAGCAGCGGCGGCGGCTATGTTTATAGTCTAAGACTCGACCTAGGGTTCAGGACGGCCAGGGGTTGGGCGCCCACAACATGGGCTTAAGGCCCGACATGATACATGGCCAAGTTGGCCCAAATAGATGACGCAGCACCTTGCCATGGTCACACAGAATGATCCACGGACCTTCTGGAGCTGGGACCAGATCCAAAACGACGGCATCGTCGTCCCCTTTCCAACACATCCAAGAACGCCCTGTTTTGATGTCGTATGAGAGAGTTATGACCGAAACAATGACGACGTGTCTGCTGAATCCGAGGGTGACGTGGCAGCTGAGTTGGGGACGAATTACAACTTGGAGAAGACCATAGCGTCGGTGTGTCCAGCGTGGCGATGTCCTCATCAGTGCACCCCGTGCCGCTTTTGGGCGTCCGCGCCCAACACCGCCCGTGGATGCCGGCCACGTACCCTACCGCGGTACGGATGCCGAGGCATCGCCGTTCACGCCCTTGGAGCCCTAGCTGCTCGCGCTATAAAAGGTCGAGTCCGCCGCCGCTCCTCTGCTCTTCCTCGGCCGCCGCCACACCCTCTGCTCCACACCGAAGCGGCCACACCGGAGTCACCCCACCGTGCTGCCTTGCTAGCCAGTTCTCCTTCGACGTGCCACGCCAACGAGCCCGTCACCCTTCCCCTGCCCCCCTTCAGCAGCCGCCACCTCTCTTCTATCACCGCGCCGCTCCCTCTGTGACGCTGTCGGTGCCGCGCGACCCTGCTCTGCCTTGCCATCGCACTGCCGAACTCGGCTGGCCACTTCCTGCCAAGCCATGGACGCGATGCTACTGAAGCGGTGATGCCACCACCTTCGTCGCTTTGACGTCGTGCCTCCCCGCTCTGCTCTGTGGAAGCCGCGATGCCCGCTCGCCATCTCTCCTTTGCTCCGGCCAATGGTCACCGAGCAGTAGAGCACCAGCCTGGGCCACTCTTGCACACCGCAACGCCATACCTGCCTCGATGTCGTGCCTCTGCATCGCCCTCATAACGTCAAGCTCCTCGCTGAACTGGGGCCAGGAGCACCGCAGCTGCATCAAGCTACTGCTCCTCACCGGGCAGTAGGGCACGACCGTGGTGCAGGGCTCCGTCTCATCGTGTGTGAGCGCTTGGCGCCACCTCGCCCTTCTCCACTTCGTCTGCAACGCTGACCACGTCGCCAGAAACTGCACGCCACCACCTTGCTGCCCCATCGGTCACCAATAGCAGCACCTCTCCCTCGCCATCGGTCGTCTTGCTCCACCACCGGTGAGTTTCCAGGGTTGAAGTTGCCCCTTTGCTCCACTCACTTGCTACCCTCGCTGATGGTCGGCCCTCGTACCTTGCATCTATACTGTCGCAGGGGGGAGTAGACCACCCAGTCCACCACCTTGCAGAAGGACTACAGCACCACTTCACCGTGGATCACCATCTGTGTTCGGCCTTCGAGCCATGAAACTTTACTGTGCAGGGAAGCTTTCGTGGGAGCCGGACGCTGTCGCCGAACCTCGTCGACTGGCCCCGGCCACGTCCAGCAACCCTAGGCTAGCCTCAGCCCGCTGGGGCGCTCCACCATAGCCCACACCCGCAAGGTCGATTTTTGAACCTAGCCGACGCCGTCCACGACGTCGATAAGCTCTTACTTTCATTTCTTTTCATTTCTATAATTGTCCATACTGATACCTTATTTATCAATGTCATCATCCTGTTGCCTGATCTATATCTATACCAATGCCTGCGCCGTGCCTTCGTGCCGGTCTACTTCCTATGCATGATGTCTCTTGTGTCGCTATGAAAATTTGCTACTCCACCGTTGTGGTTGTGTCTTGGCTCTTATGTTGTGTTGTCGGTTCTTGTGCGTGGTTCGTCTATGTTGTGTGTGAACCGTGCCTTTGAGCTGGTTAGGGAACGTTGTGCTCGCTCATTACGATCGTGAGTTCGCCTCGCCATGGCCGTAATGCCGAACATGGACCTTTCCCCTAGTTTTTGGTTGACCCCGTCGAATTACGATGGTAAGCACCTATCTAGGTCCCTTGGATGAGGTCAATTGGGACTCGATGTTGATACCGACGCGGTTATCATCCGCATCGATTGAGCCCTCTATGACCTACTCTAGAGGGATAGGAATTAGGAGACAACCCTTGCAAGACTGTCGGAAGCCAACTAGTGTGGGTAAAGCTCATGGCCGCGAGTTCCCTCGCCATGACCACCGGGCTCTACCTCTTTTGTTCGCTTGTTTATCCTAGCCACCTCATATACTCGTACCACATTGACCATAGCGTTCCTTTGGGTCTAGCGATGACAACCGCATCATTATGAGCAGTAGGAATAGCCTTGTGCCGTTTAGTTGCACAGTTGTGGTGCCCTATGAGTTGGTTTGGATCTTGGATCTTGCCTCCTTTCGTCTAACCTTCGTCTGTTCCATGACGAGTTGGTCGAAGGAGTGCGGGTTCCACTCTTTCTTCTTCCTCTCTTGTTCTCAATCCCCGTCGATCTAGTAAGATATGGATTGAGCCCTTGGCTTGTTTGGTGTTTGTTGCTCTTTTGATTCCACTTCCCCGATTCCCGTCGATGCCATGGCGGGTGGATCAGAGGAAGGTGAATCTTGAGTTCCCCTCTTTTGGTACTATCATGCTTAAGCTCTTGTATGCTTGTACCTTCTTCGATCATAGCATTTCTTTGGTTCTTGCAGTGACAACCGCACCGCAAAGAACCCTAGGGATGTCCTAGTGCATTTAGTGCACCTTGGTCGTGGTACCCTACAAGTTGTTTGGGCACTCATGTTCTTTTGTGTGTCGCTCCTTTCCAATGCCAAGTCTTTTACCATGACGTGTGTACTGGGAGAAGTAGACCATCTCTGCTCTTCTCTTCCCCGTTCCACTCTCTCTTGGTTCTCATCAAGTTATAGTGGCATTCAGATTAAGAGAGAATGGGACTTCTCTTGCTTGTAACCTTTCGGTTCTCGTCAGTCTCCATGACGCTCAAATCGGAAGTCGCAAGCCATGGTGTTTGCTTAGGATGAGCTAGGGCCTATGCCTTTTCCATTTAAGCCATACAGGTTGACACGATCGACCCGGGAAGTACTGGCTAGGCTAAGGCTTAAGCTTGTACTCAGCAAAGGACCACCCCTGTTCTTTTGGCCAAGGATCGGATATCTTTCGAGAGGGTCAAGTTGTCTTCTTGTGCTCTTTCAGTGTTGCCTCTTTTGAGTCTTGGTCTTTTCAAGAGTATTGATTGTTCTCTTGCCTTGTGTGACACTCTCGCGAGGTAATGTCGTTCGGACCGGAACCCGTTAGAGGAGGAGAAAGCAGAGAATAGCAGAACCTGTGGAGTGGAGTTGGCCGAGGAGGTGGAGACTCGTACCAATCAACTGCACCAACTAACAGAGACTTGTACCTCTACTACCTCAACATCGCAGGTGTCATGGCAGCACCTTACTTTAGAGAATCCTATTAGGCATGCAATAATGTAGATGCTAGTGCTTTACTTTATGCAAATGAACTGTGATAGGTTGCATGGTAGATTGCTTGTGAGCCATTACCTTGTCGCAACCTATTCCCCTGCACACCCACTGTTAGGCTAGATGCTCGCTTACTATGTACTGCTTTACTCTTACTCGCATTATATCTGTGATGTGATGCTAGTGAGTGAGAGGCGTAATGAGATAAGGCACGAGGTGCCGATAACCTGATAATAACCTGATAATGAACATGGGGAGATCTTGGCGTGCGTCTTGGGTGTGTGGTGAGGGTCGAGTCGACCGAGCAGGATCTACGACGAGTCGTGAGGACAAGTCTTGCCGGGGGATGCTACCTGGGTGTTTCCCATGAGAGAGGTACCTGTGGCGGGTACATGTGACAGGGAGAGGTCCCGGGGTGGAGTGTCTTCGTGGGACGAAGCCCCGGGATGGGAGGTGTTGTTTTAGCACGGGGCGCTGGATGTCCCGTCGAGCGGGGAATCGGTTCCCCCTTGTGAAGATATCCTGCTTAGTCACCCTAAGGACTGATATGTTTGTGGACCGGGTCTTAGGAATCCTTACATGCCCACTCGCTTCTGTGGGGAGGAGACGGACGTTCGACTTGCTGGTACGGTGCCACTACTATTGGGAGGTTAGCAGATAGTGTAGGGAGGTACGGGCGTCGAGCACCCACACCCTCCTAAGATAGCGTAGTACCCGAGGGGCCAAGTACTACGTCTCACAGTCTCAGCGTGCCGGTGTACGAGGTACTCCGACACGGCCCCAGTTCTGAGTGATAGGGTGGCATCGTGTCTAGTTGGAAGGCGGCCCGTTATCAGCCTAGACGACCCGGATCGTCGATGATGGTGATCTTGTGGGTAGTGTAAACCTCTGCAGAGTTTCTGGTTGATCGATCGATACATATGCTGACTTGTCGGCTATGGACCTTTCCTAAGTATAGCTTCACTTGACTAGTGAGAGGAGTCCTTCTACCTTCCCTGGGTTTCAGTGTGTGATCCGGCCTTGGCCGTTGAGACATGGATGAGAGGGAGTCGTCCATGCCGATGAGAGAGTGAGATGAGATGTGGTGTGGTGATGAGATGTGATGGGATGGGAGAACATGTGTAAGCGATGGGTTAAAACTTGATGAACTATTATTATATACTTATTAATGAACATGCATTATAGGAAACCCGCAGCCAAATATTTTAGGATCGCCAAATCCCTTTTTCTCTTTTCCACTAAAAGCTCATCGGTGCTGACCATGGCCTGCACACATCTGGTGGTGTGCAGTTTTCCTGACTTGCAGTATTAACGAAGTTAGAAGGATTAGGTGGTCTCGTTCCTACGCTCAAGTTTGGTTTTGGAGATGGAGTCTACGCCCGCTGTCTTTCTACGCCAACTCTGATGATTGCCGTGGAGGAGGAGCCTTCACCTGCTGACGCGCTACAACAACTCTGATGAAGACGCGTGAGTTTCCGCTAGATAACGATGTAATAGGTGTGTTAACAAGTGTTGTAAAACGTTGTAATTTGTAATTCTAAGATGTATGACTATGATATCATCTGATAATTGATAATGTGATGGGTTTCTTTCATGGGCTATCACATTATAATTCGTATCTGTGGATTTTCCCTTCGAGGAAAATCGAGATCGTTTCACACATAAACCACGTCACCTAGACGTTCCATAGGGTGAGTCCAAATTGATATCTAAGCCTAAGGCTCATACAACGCAAACCATGCACCTATCTTGCGTCAATATTAGCACTATCTCTAAAGGGACTGAAATCAGCTTCCACTTGAGCCTCTCACCTAGGAGTACCATCGGGTGCATCCTATATGATTTCTGAGCCGATGGTACGTTTGGGGCAAACCGTGCACCAATCTTGCATTAGCACAAACACTGTCTCCAAATAGAAACAAGTGAGATTCCACATGACCCACGTCACCTAGGAGTTCCACCGGGTGCGTCCAAAATGACTTTCTAGCCTATTGTACGTTCGACGCAAACCGTGCATCTATCTTGCATCAAGATTCACTTGAGCCTTATCGCTGAGGAGTACCATCGGGTGTGTCCAAAATGATTTTCTGAGCCTATGGTACGTCTTGCACAAACCAGGAACCTATCTTGCACCGACATCAACAATGTCTCCAAACAGAAAAAAGTGAGATTCCACATGACCCACATCACCTAGGAGTTCTGTCGAGTGCGTCCAAAATGATTTCCAAGCCTATGGTATGTTTGACGCAAACCAAGCACCTATCTTGAGTAATGATTAACACTATCTCCAACAAAGACCGAAATGAGCTTCCACTTGAGCCACGTCCCCTAGGAGAACCATCGGGTTCATCCTATACGATTTTCTGAGCCGATGGTATGTTTGGGGTAAACCGTGCACCAATCTTGCACTGACACTAACACTGTCTCCAAACAGAAAGAAGTGAGATTCGACATGACCCACGTCACCTAGGAGTTCCATCAGGTGCATCCAAAATAATTTCTGATCCAATGGTATGTACGACGTAAACCGTCCACTTATTTTGTGTCTAGATTAGTACTATCTCTGAAAGGACCGAAACTAGCTTCTGCTTGAGCCTCGTCACCTAGTGGTACCATCAGGTGTGTGCAAAACAATTTCTAAGCCTACGGTACGTCTAGCACAAACCATGCACCTATCTTGCACTAACACTAACGCTGTCTCCAAATAGAAAGAAGTGGGATTCCACATCACCAATGTCGCCTAGGAGTTCTATCGGGTGCATCCAAAACAATTTCCAATCCTATAGTACGTACGACGCAAACCATGCACCTATCTTCTGTCAAGATTGGCACTATCTTCAGACGGACCGAAATGAGCTTTCACTTGACCCTTGTCACCTAGGAGTACCATCGGGTGCATCCAAAACAATTTCTAAGCTGATGGTACGTTTGGCGCAAACTATGCACCTATCTTGCACTGACACCAACACTGCCTCCAAACAAAAAGAAGTGAGATTCCACATGACTCATGTCACCTAGGAGCTCCATCGGCTGCGTCCAAAAAGATTCATTCGACGCAAACTGTCGACCTTGTTGACACCTCTAATGCCACCTAAGCTAGGTTGTCATCCCCAGCATGACACCAAAGGTGCTGGTACTAAAATATGCAAATGCTCCTTTGAAATAAATATGAAATCCGCAAGCGCATAGATAATACCGATGTAGCATTTTAACCGGGAGTAATCCAGGTATCGTTATTTATATTTTTACCACTAGGAAGGTATGCTAAGGGTAATGAGCAATGAGCATCACTGCATGTGCTAATGGAGAGCATAACCATGTCTTTTTCTATCTTCTCATACAGGGTAAGTGTCACAAGATAAATAATATATATGAATAATAATAAAGGATAACTGGTAAGCACATAGCCATATAATGATAACATCTTAATAGACTACTCTAGATATATAACACTAGCATGGATTAGGACGAACTATAGGGATAAATCCTAAGTTATTCTAACTATAAGGTCAAAGCGTACAATTATTAGTGCAATTACACTTGGCAATCATGGCAAGAAAAGGTTATATCTACGCATAGTGATATTACTAAGGAAGATATGGAATAAAGCCGTCACTTCCCTGTAATAGTTGTGCTCTACCTGCCTTATACTCGGGAGGTGGACTACAGAGGACTCACAGGACTGTCACTCCCGCGATCTACCGCACAATCTAGAATATAGGGTGCAATCGCAGGTAAATACGGTATAGGCACCATGCCTACCCAATGTTTACCACTCACCCATGATATCAATGAGCAAGCGCTATACGATCCTATACTTGAATATAATTCTGATCTAACTATGCCAAGCATATAATCAAAGTAGACTAAGAACAATATAATTGAGAACATAATCAAATAGAGCAAAGTCATCCAATATGATAGAATAGACTAAAGTCATATTCATACAAATGATGAACTAGATGAATAATATAAGAACAAATACGAAAGTAGGAGAGACTTACCAAGTATTCTCCGACAAATCCAAAAATCAAGCAATGCTTGGCTCCTTCTAATTCTAATCCTATGTAGCTATGCTAAACTAGAGATCTAATTGAGATGGTAGCTCTAGGGCTTCTCTGAATGAGATGAATGAATAATGAATTCCAGAATTAGGGTTTCTCCTAGGGCCAGAGGCCTTGCTTATATAGCCTTCTAGGAAGCAGCACAGCCCTTGGATCAAACCGACCTCGATGAACGATTATTGTTGATCCTCAAAGGTGGTGGAGGCATAATCCATGAGGTGGCACTTGATTGGACATCAGGGTGGGGCGGGCGCCCAGGCCCAGGGGTGGTCGTCCCTGTTGCTTGGCCTCTAGGCCCTCCCCTCCAGGGGAATATCTTCTCGTGTCTTGTAGAGTACTCTTTTTCATAGTATGGTCGGTTTCTCTCTATGTAAATCTGACATGTGGACCTCCCTTGGTTCTTTCCTAATAACCCCTTGCAGAAATAGATATTCACCAAAACTAGTGGAATTATGTCAGTGTAACCCTTATATCTAGATAGTATTTGTATTTAGATCATTTCTCATGCTATGTTGATGGTTAAAAATGATACTTATCTACCGTCAACACACCTATCTTCCATCAAGATTAACACTATCTTCAAAAGGATAGAAACGAGCTTCCACTTGAGCCTCGTCACCTAGTGGTACCATCGAGTGCATCCAAAATGATTTCTGAGCCTATGGTACATCTAGCACAAACCATGCACCTATCTTGCACTGACACAAACACTGTCTCTAAACGGAAGCAAGCGAGATTCCACCTGACCTGGGTCACCAAGGAGGTCCATTTGGTGCGTCCAAAATGTTTTTTGTGCCTACGGTACATTCGACACAAACCGTACACCTATCTTACATCAAGATTAGCACTATCTCCAAACTGATGAAAATAAGCTTTCACTTGAGCTTCGTCTCGTAGGGGTACCATCGGGTGCGTCCAAAATGTTTTATGAGCCGATGGAACGTTTGGCGTAAACTATGCACCTATCTTGCACCAATACTAACACTGTCTTCAAACGGAAAGAAGTGAGATTCCACAAGACCTACGTCACCTAGGAGTTCCATCGGGTGCGTCCAAAATGATTTTTGCGCCTATGGCACATACGACGCAAACCGTGCACATATCTTGTGTCAAGATTAGCACTATCTCCGAAAGGACTGAAACGAGCTTCCGCTTGAGCCTTGTCACCTTGTGGTACCATCAGGTGCATGCAAAACAATTTTCTGAGCCTATGGTACATCTAGTGTAAACCATGCACCTATCTTGCTCCGATGCTAACGCTGTCTCCAATTAGAAAGAAGTGAGATTCCACATGACCCACATCACCTAGGAGTTCCATCGGGTGCGTCCAAAATGATTCTAAGCCTATAGTACGTATGACGCAAACTGTGCACCTATCTTATGTCAAGATTGGCACTATCTCAAAACAGACCGAAATCGGATTTCGCTTGAGCCTTGTTACCAAGGAGTACAATCGGGTGCGTCCAAAACAATTTCTGAGCTGATGGTACGTTTGGCGCAAGGTGTGCACCTTTCTTGCACCGACGAGATTCCACATGACTCACGCCAACTAGGAGTTCCATCGGCTGCATCCAAAACAATTCGTACGACGCAAAAAGGTGAACCTATCTTCCATCAAGATTAGCACTATCTCCAAAAGGACCGAAATGAGCTTCCACTTGAGCCTTGTCACCTAGTCGTACCATCGAGTGCATCCAAAATGATTTCTAAGCCTATGGTACGTTTAGCGCAAACCATGCTCCTATCTTGCACCGACACTAACATTGTCTCCAAACAGAAGGAAGCGAGATTCCACATGATCCAGGTCACCTAGGAGTTCCATCTGGTGCGTCCAAAATGATTTCTAAGCCTATTGTACGTTCGATGCAAACCGTGCACCTATCTTGCGTCAAGATTAGCACTGTCTCGAAACGAACCAAAATAAATTCTCACTTGAGCCTCATCTCGTAGGAATACCATCGAGTGCGTCCAAAACGATTTCTAAGACTGGTATGTTTGGCGCAAACCATCCACCTATCTTGCACCGATACTAAGACTGTCTCCAAATGGAAAGAAATGAGATTCGACAAGACCTACGCCACCTAGGAGTTCCATCGGGTGCGGCCAAAACGGTTTATAAGCCTATGGCACATACGACGCAAACCGTGCAACTATCTTGTGTCAAGATTAGCACTATCTCTGAAAGGACTGAAACAGGCTTCTACTTGAGCCTCGTCACCTAGGGGTACCATTAGGTGTGTCCAAAATGATTTCTAGGCCTATGGCACGTCTAGCACAAACCATACAACTATCTTGCACCGACACTAACACTGTCTCCAAACGGAAATAAGTGAGATTCCACATGACCCACGTCACTGAGGAGTTTCATTGGGTGCGTCCAAAATGATTTCTGAACCTATAGTATGTTCAACGCAAACCGTGCACCTTTCTTGTGTCAAGATTTGCACTATCTCCAAACAGACCGAAATGAGCTTTTCACTTGAGCCTTGTCACCTTGGAGTACCATCAGGTGCGTCCAAATCGATATCTAGGCCGATAGTATGTTTGCCGCAAACCATGCACATATGTTTCACTAACACTAACACTGTCTACAAACAAAAAGAAGTGAGATTCCACATAACTCACGTCACCTAGGAGTTCCATTGGGTGCGTCCAAAATGATTTGTTCGATGCAAACCATGCACCTATCTTCCGTCAAGATTTGCATTATGTCCAAAAGGACCGAAACAAGCTTCCACTTGAGCCTCATCACCTAGTAGTACCATCGAGTGCGTCCAAAACGATTTCTAAGACTATGGTACGTCTAGCGCAAACCATGCACGTATCTTGCATCGACACTAACATTGTCTCCAAATGGAAGGAAGCGAGATTGCACATGACCTAGGTCACCTAGGAGTTCCATCTGGTGCATCCAAAATGATTTCTGAGCCTATTGTACATTCGACGCAAACTGTGCACCTATCTTGTGTCAAGATTAGCACTGTCTCAAAACGGACCAAAATCAGCTCTCACTTGAGCCTTGTCTCGTTGGAGTACCATCGGGTGCATCAAAAATGATTTCTGAGCCAATGGTACGTTTGGCACAAACCATCCACCTATCTTGGACCGACACTAACACTGTCTACAAATGGAAAGAAGTGAGATTTGACAAGACCTACGCCACCAAGGAGTTCCATCGGGTGCTGCCAAAACGATTTATGAGTCTATGGCATGTACGACCCAAACTATGTAACAATCTTGTGTCAAGATTAGCACTACTTTTTAAAGGACCAGAATGAGCTTCTGCTTGAGCCTTGTCACCTTGTGGTACCATTGGGTGTGTCCAAAATGATTGCAAAGCCTATGGCACGTCTATCACAAACCATGCACCTGTCTTACACCACACTAACACTATCTCCAAACAGAAAGAAGTGAGATTCCACATGACCCAAGTCACCGAGGAGTTTCATTGGGTGTGTCCAAAATGATTTGTGAACCTATAGTACGTTCGACGCAAATCGTGCATTATCATGGGTCAATATTTGCATTATCTCCAAACGGACCGAAATGAGCTTTTCACTTGAGCCTTGCACCTAGCAGTACCATTGGGTGCGTACAAAATGATTTTTGTGCCGATGGTACATTTGGCGCAAACCGTGCACCTATGTTTCAATGACACTAACATTTTCTCCAAACAAAAAGTAGTGAGATTCCACATGACTCATGTCACGTAGAAGTTCCATCAGGTGCATCCAAAATGATTCATTTGACGCAAACCGCACACCTATCTTGCGTCAGGATTAGCACTATCTCCAAACAGACCAAAATGTGCTTTCACATGAGACTCTTCTCGTAGGAGTACCATCGGGTGCGTCCAAAATGATTTCTGAGCCGTTGCTACATTTGGTGCAAACTGTGCACCTACCTTTCACGACACTAACAATGTCTCCAAGCAGAAAGATGTGAGATTGCATATGACTCACATCACCTAGGAGTTCCATCATGTGTGGCCAAAATAATACGTTCGACGCAAACTATGCACCTATCTTCCGTCAAGATAAGCACTATCTACAAAAGGGCCGAAATGAGCTTTCCTTGAGCCTCGTCACCTAGTGGTACCATCGAGTGCGTCCAAAATGATTTCTGACTCTATTGTACGTCTAGCGCAAACCATGCACCTATCTTGCACCGACACTAACATTGTCTCCAAATGGAAAGAAGCAAGATTCCACATGACTCACATCACCTAGGAGCTCCATCTTCTACAACCAAAATGATTCGTTCAACGCAAACCATGCACCTATCTTCCGTCAAGATTAGCACTATCTCCAAAAGGACCGAAACCAGCTTCCACTTGAGCCACGTCACCTAGTGGTACCATCGAGTGCGTACAAAACAATTTCTGAACCTACGATACGTCTAGCACAAACCATGCACCTATCTTGCACCAACACTAACATTGTCTCCAAACGGAAGGAAATAAGATTCCACGTGACACAGGTCACACAGGAGTTCCATCTGGTGCGTCCAAAATGATTTTCGGGCCTATTGTACATTCGACGCAAACCATGCACCTATCTTGAATCAAGATTAGTGCTGTCTTGAAATGGACCAAAATGAGCTCTCACTTGAGCCTCATCTCGTAGGAGTACCATCGGGTGCGTGCAAAGTGATTTCTGAGCCGATGGTACGTTTGGCGCAAACCATCCACCTATCTTGAACTGACACTAACACTGTCTCCAAATGGAAAGAAGTGATATTTGATAAGACCTACGCCACTTAGGAGTTCCATCGGGTGCAACCAAAACGATTTCTGAGCATATGGCGCGCACGACGCAAACCATGCAACTATCTTATGTCAAGATTAGCACTATTTCTAAAAGGACCAGAACGAGCTTTCACTTGAGCCTCGTCACCTAGTGGTACCATCTGGTGTGTCCAAAATGATTTCTAAGCCTATGGCACGTCTAGCACAAACCATGTACCTATCTTGCACCGACACTAATACTGTCTCCAAACGGAAAGAAGTGAGATTCCACATGACCCACATCACCGAGGAGTTTCATTGGGTGTGTCCAAAATGATTTCTGAACCTATAGTACATTCGACGCAAACCGTGCACCTTTCTTGCATCAAGATTTGCACTATCTCCAAATAGACCGAAATTAGCTTTGCACTTGAGCCTTGTCACCTAGGAGTACCATTAGGTGCGTCCAAAATGATTTCTGAGCCGATGGTACGTTTGGCGTAATTCGTGCACCTATGTTTCACTGACACTCACAGTGTCTCCAAACAAAAAGAAGTAAGATTCCACATGACTCATGTCACCTAGGAGTTCCATCGGGTGCATCCAAAATGATTCGTTCGATGCAAACCGTGCACCTATCTTCCATCAACATTAGCACTATCTCCAAAAGGACCAAAACAAGCTTCCACTTGAGCCTCGCCTCCTAGGAGTACCACCGGGTGCGTCCAAAATGATTTCTATGCCAATGGTATGCTTGGCACAAAGCGTGCACCTATCTTGCCTGACACTAACACTGTATCCAAACGAAAAGAAATGATATTCCACATGACCCACGTCATCGAGGAGTTACATCTAATGCATCGAAAATGATTTATGAGCCTATGGCACGTTCGACGCAAACTGTGCACCTATCTTGCATCAAGATTAGCACTACCTCTAAATGGACTGAAATGAGCTTTCACTTGAGGCTCGTGTCCTAGGAGTACCATCGGGTGCGTCCAAAATGATTTTTGAGCCAATGGCACGTTTAGTGCAAACCGTGCACCTATCTTGCACCAGCACTAACACTGTCTCTAAATGGAAAGAAGTGAGATTCCACAAGACCCACCTCACCTAGGAGTTCCATCATATACATCCAAAACGATTTTCGAGCCAATGGTACGTACGATGTAAACCGTGCACCTATATTGTGTCAAGATTAGAACTATCTTTGAGAGGACCAAAACGAGCATCCACTTGAGCCTCGTCACCTAGTGGTACCATTGAGTGCGTCCAAAACAATTCCTGAGCCTATGGTACGTCTAGCGCAAATCATGCACCTATTTTGCACCAACACTAACACTGTCTCCAAATGGAAAAAGTGAGGTTCCACATGACCCACGTCACCTGTGAGTTCCATCTGGGGCATCCAAAATGATATTCGAGCCTATGGTACATTTGACGCAAACCGTGCACCTATCTTGCATCAAGATTAGCACTATCTCCAACGGACCAAAATGTGCTTTCAGTTAAGCCTCGTCTCGTAGGAGTACCATCGGGTGTGTCCAAAATGATTTCTGAGCAGATGCTACATTTGGCGCAAACCGTGCACCTACCTTTCACGACACTAACGTTGTCTCCAAACAGAAAGAAGTGAGATTCCATGACTCACGTCACCTAGGAGTTCCATCGGGTGCGTCCAAAACAATACGTTCGACGCAAACCGAGAACCCATCTTCCATCAAGTTTAGCACTATCACCCAAAGGATTGAAACGAGCTTCCACTTGAGTCTCATCAGATACTGGTACCATCAAGTGTGTCCAAAACAATTTTTGAGACTGTGGTACATCTAGCACAAACCATGCACCTATCTTGCACCAACAATAACACTGTCTTCAAACGGAAAGAAATGAGATTTCACTTGACCCACGTCACCTAGGAATTCCAACGGGTGCATCCAAAATGATGTCCTAGCCTATGGTACATTCATCGCAAACCACATATCTTGCACCAACACTAACACTGTCTCCAATCAGAAAGAAGTCAGATTCCACTGAGCTGATAGTACGATTGGCGCAAACCGTGCACCAATCTTTCACAGACACTAAAATTGTCTCCAAACAAAAAGAAGTGAGATTCCAAATGACTCACATCACCTAGGAGTTCCATTGGGTGCATCCAAAACAATACATTTGACGCAAACCGTGCACCTATCTTCCGTCAAGAATAGCACTATCTCCAAAAGGACCGAAACAAGCTTCCACTTGAGCCTCATCACCTAGTGGTATCGTCAAGTGCGTTCAAAAGGATTTTTGAGTCTATGGTACGTCTTGTGCAAACCACCTATCTTGCACCAACACTAACACTGTCTACAAATAGAAAGAAGCGAGATTCCACATGACCCACATCACCTATGAGTTTCATCTGGTGAGTCTAAAATGATTTCTGAGCCCATGGTACATTCGACGCGAACTGTGCAACAATCTTATGTCAAGATTTGCATTATCTCCAAACAGACCGAAATGAGCTTTCACTTGAGCCTCGTCACCTAGGAGTTTCATCAGGTGCGTCAAAAACAATTTCTGATCCTATCAAACGTACGACGTAAACCATGCATCTATCTTGTGTCAAGATTAGTACTATCTCTGAAAGAACAAAAACAAGCTTCCACTCGTCTCCTAGGAGTACCACCGGGTGCATCCAAAATGATTTCTAAGCCAATGCTACGCTTGGCGCAAACCGTGCACCTCTCTTGCATAGACACTAACACTGTCTCCAAACGAAAAGAAGTGACATTCCACATGATCCACGTCACCAAGGAGTTCCATTATGTGTGTCCAAAACAATTTCTGTGCCTATGAAACGTACGACGTAAACCGTGCACCTATCTTGTGTTAAGATTAGTACTATCTCCGAAAGGACCAAAACGAGCTTCCACTTGTGTCTCGTCACCTAGTGGTACCATCAGGTGCGTGCAAAACAATTTCTGAGCGTATGGTATGTCTAGCGCAAACCATGCACCTATCTTGCACTGATACTAACGCTGTCTCCAAATGGAAAGAAGTAAGATTCTACATGACTCACATCACCTAGGAGCTCCATTGGCTACGTCCAAAACGATATGCTTGACTCAAACTGTGCACCTATCTTCCGTCAAGATTAGCACCATACCCAAAAGGACTGAAACGAGCTTCCACTTGAGCCTCGTGACCTAGTGGTACCATCGAGTGCGTGCAAAATGATTTATGAGTCTATTGTATGTCTAGCTCAAACCATGCACCTATCTTGCACCGACACTAACACTTTCTTCAAATGGAAAGAAGCGAGATTCCACATGACCCAAGTCGCCTAGGAGTTCCATCTGGTGCGTCCAAAATGATTTTTGAGTCTATGGTATGTTTGATGTAAACCGTGCACCTATCTTGCGTCAAGATTAGCACTATGTCCAAACGGGCAGAAATGAGCTTTCACTTTAGCCTCGTCTCATAGGAGTACCATTGGGTGCATCCAAAATGATTTCTAAGCCGATGGTACATTTGGCGCAAACCATGCACCTATCTTGCACCGACACTAACACTGTCTCCAAATAGAAAGAAGTGAGATTCCACGAGACCTACATCACCTAGGAGTTCCATTGGGTGCGTCCAAAATGATTTTCGAGCCTATGACATATACGACGCAAACCGTGCACCTATCTTGTGTCAAGATTAGAACTATCTCCGAAAGGACCGAAACGAGCTTCCACTTGAGCCTTGTCACCTAGTGGAAGCATCGGGCGTGTCCAAAATGATTTTCTAAGCCTATGGTACGTCTAGCGCAAACCATGTACCTATCTTGCACTGACACTAACATAATCTCCAAACGGAAAGAAGTGAGATTCCATATGACCCACGTCACCGAGGAGTTTCATTGGGTGTGTCCAAAATGATTTCCGTGCCTATAGTCTGTTCGACACAAACCGTGCACCCATCTTGCGTCATGATTAGCATTATCTCCAAACGGACTGAAATGAGCATTTCACATGTGCCTTGTCACCTAGGAGTACCATCGAATGCATCCAAAATGATTTCTAAGCTGATGGTATGTTTGGCGCAACACTGTCTCCAAATAGAAAGAAGTGAGATTTCACATGACTCATGTCACCTAGGAGTTTCATTGGGTGCGTCCAAAACGATTTTCGAGCATATAGTATGTTCTACGCAAACCGTGCACCTATCTTGCGTCAAGATTAGCACTATCTCCAAATGGACCAAAATGAGCTTTCACTTGAGCCTCCCACCTAAGAGTACCATCAGGTGCGTCCAAAACGATTTCTGAGCTAATGGTACATTTGGCGCAAACCATGCACCTACCTTTCATTACACTAACACTGTTTCCAAACAGAAATAAGTGAGATTCCACACGACTCACGTCACCTAGGAGTTCCATCGGGTGCATCTAAAACGATACATTCGAAGCAAACCGAGCACCTATCTTCCGTCAGGATTAGCACTATCTCCAAAAGGACTAAAATGAGCTTCAACTTGAGCCTTGTCACCTAGTGGTACCATCGAGTGTGTCAAAAATGATTTCTGAGCCTATGGTACGTCTAGCGCCAACCATGCACCTATCTTGCACCGACACTAACACTGTCTTCAAATGGAAAAAAAAGAGATTGCACATGACCCACGTCACATAGGAATTCCACTAGGTGCGTCCACAATAAAGTCCTAGCCTATGGTACATTTGACGCAAACCACATATCTTGCACCGACACTAATACTATCTCCAATCGAAAAGAAGCAAGACTCTACATGACCCACGTTACCTAGGAGTTCCATCTAGTGCGTCCAAAATGATTTCCACATCTATGGTATGTTCGACATGAACCGTGCAGCTATCTTGCGTCAAGATTACCACTATCTCCAAATGGACCGAAACGAGCTTTCACTTGAGCCTCATATCGTAGGAGTACCATTGAGTGCATCCAAAATGATATCTGAGCCTATGGTACGTTTGGCGCAAACTGTGCACCTATCTTGAACCGACACTAACACCGTCTCCAAACGGAAAGAAGTGAGATTCCACAAGACCAACATCACTTAGGAGTTCCATCGGGTGCGTCCAAAACGGTTTTCGTGCCTATGGCACGTACGATGTAAACCATGCACCTATCTAGTGTCAAGATTAGCAGTATCTCCAAAAGGACTGAAATGAGCATCCACTTGAGCCTCGTCACCTAGTGGTAACATCGGGTGTGTCCAAAATGATTTCTAAGCCTATGTTTCGTCTAGCGCAAACCATGCACATATCTTCCACTAACACTAACACTGTCTTCAAATTGAAAGAAGTGAGATTCCACATGACCCATGTCACCTAGGAGTTTCATTGGGTGCATCCAAAATGATTTCTGAGCCTATAGTATGTTCTACGCAAACCATGCACCTATCTTGCATCAAGATTAGCACTATCTCAAAATGGACTAAAATGAGCCTTCACTTAAGCCTTGTCACCTAGGAGCACCATCGGGTTCATCCAAAATGATTTCTAAGCCGATGGTACATTTGGCGCGAACCGTGCACCTATCTTTCATGACACTAACACTGTCTCCAAACAGAAAGAAGTGAGATTCCACTTGACTCACATCACCTAGGAGTTCCATCGGGTGCATCCAAAACGATACGTTTGACGCAAACCGAGCACCTATCTTTTGTCAAGATGAGCACTATCTCCAAAAGGACTAAAATGAACTTCCACTTGAGCCTCATCACCTAGTGGTACCATCGAGTGCGTCCAAAATGATTTCTGAGCCTATGGTTCGTCTAGCGCAAACCATGCATGTATCTTACACTGACACTAACACTGCCTTCAAATGGAAAGAAATGAGATTTCACATGACCCACGTCACCTAGGAATTCCAAAATGATGTCCTAGCCTATGGTACATTTGACACAAACCACATATCTTGCACCAACACTAACATTGTCTCCAATCGGAAAGAAGCGAGATTCCACATGACCCACGTCACCTAGGAGTTCCGTCTAGTGCGTCTAAAATGATTTCCGAGCCTATGGTATGTTTGACACGAACCGTGCACCTATCTTGCGTCAAGATTACCACTATCTCCAAATGGACTAAAATGAGCTTTTACTTGAGCCTTGTCTCATAGGAGTACCATCGGGTGCGTTCAAAATGATTTCCGAGCCTATGGTACGCTTGGCGCAAACCAAGCACCTATCTTGCACCGACACTAACACCGTCTCTAAATAGGAAAAAAGTGAGATTCCATAAGACCAGCGTCACCTAGGAGTTCCATCAGTAGCATCCAAAACGGTTTTTGTGCCTATGGCACGTACGACGCAAAACTATGCACCTATCTTGTGTCAAGATTAGCAGTATCTCCGAAAGGATCGAAACAAGCTTCCACTTGAGCCTCGTCACCTAGTGGTAACATCGGGTGTGTCCAAAACAATTTCTGAGCCTATGATACATCTAGCGCAAACCATGCACCTATCATCCACCAACACTAACACTGTCTCCAAATGGAAAGAAGTGAGATTCCATATGACCCACGTCACCTAGGAGTTCAATCTGGTTTGTCCAAAATGATTTTTGAGCCTATGGTACGTTCAACGCAAACCGTGCACCTATCTTATGTCGAGATTAGCAATATCTCCAAACAGACCGAAATTAGCATTCACTTGAGCCTCGTCTCCTAGGAGTACCAATAGGTGCGTCCAATATGATTTTTGAGCAGATGGTATGTCTGGCGCAAACCGAGCACCTATCTTGCACCGACACTAAAACTGTCTCTAAATAAAAAGAAGTGAGATTCCATAAGACCCACGTCACCTAGGAGATTCATTGGGTACATCCAAAATGATTTCTAAGCGTATAGTACGTTCGACGCAAACCGTGCATCTATCTTGCGTCAAGATTAGCATTACCCCCAAACGGACTGAAACGAGCTTTCGCTCAAGCCTCGTCTCCTAGGAGTACCATCGGGTGTCTCTAAATAGAAAAAAGTGAGATTCCACATCACCCACATCACCTAGGAGTTCTATCTAGTGTGTCCAAAATGATTTCTGAGCCTATGGTAAGTTCAATGCAAATCGTGCACCTATCTTACATCAAGAATAGCACTCTCTCAAAAAGGACCAAAATGAGCTTCTACTTAATCATCGTCACCTAGTGGTACCATCGGTGCGTCTAAAATGATTTTTGAGCCGATGGTACATTTGGCATAAACCATGCACATATCTTGCACCGACACTAACACTGTGTCCAAACGAAAATAAGTGAGATTCCACATAACCCACGTCACCAAGGAGTTCCATCGGGTGCGTCCAAAATTATTTTTGAGCCTATGGCACGTACGACGCAAACCGTGCACCTAACTTGCATCAACATTAGCATTATCTCTAAATAGACCGAAATGAGCTTTCACATGAGCCTCGTCACCTTCTGGTACCATCAGGTATGTCCAAAATGAGTTCTAAGCCGATGGTACGTCCTGCACAAACCATGCACCTATCTTGCACCAACACGAACACTGTCTCCAAACAGAAAGAAATGTGATTCCACATGACCCACGTCACCTAGGAGTTCCATCTGGTGCATCCAAAATGATTTCTGAGCCTATGGTACGTACGACGCAAACTATGCACCTATCTTATGTCAAGATTAGAACTATCTCTAAGAGGACCAAAACGAGCTTCCACTTGTGCCTCATCACCTTGTAGAACCATCGGGTGCGTCCAAAATGACTTCTAAGCCTATGGTACATTCGACGCAAACCATGCACGATTCTTGCATCAGTATTAGCACTATCTCCAAACAGACTGAAATGAGCTTCCACTCGAGCCTCATCACCTAGTGGTACCAACAGGTGTGTCCAAAATGATTTCTGAGCCTATGGTACGTCTAACGCAAACCATGCACCTATCTTGCACCAACACTAACACTGTCTACAAACGGAAAGAAGTGAGATTCCACATGACCCACGTCACCTAAGAGTTCCATCGGGTGCATCCAAAACAATGTCCAAGCCTATGGTACATTCAGCGCAAACTGTGCACCTATTTTGTGTCAAGACTAGCACTATCTCCAAACGGACTGAAACAAGCTTTCACTTGAGCCTCGTCACCGAGTGGTACCATCAAGTGCATACAAAATAATTTCTGAGCTTTGTCACCTAGGAGCACCATTGGGCGCATCCAAACTGATTTATGAGCCGATGGTACATTTGGCACAAACCATGCACGTATTTTGTACCAACACTAACACTGTCACCAAATAGAAAGAAGTGAGATTCCACATGACTCACGACACCTATGAGTTCCATCGGGTGTGTCCAAAACGATTTTAGAGTTTATGGTACGTTCGACGCAAACCGTGCACCTATCTTCCATCAAGATTAGCACTTTCTCCAAAAGGACTGAAATGAGCTTCCACTTCAGCCTCGTCATCGAGTGGTACCATCAAGTGCATACAAAATAATTTCTAAGCCTATGTTATGTCTAGTGCAAACCATGCACCTATCTTGCACCGACACTAACACTGTCTCCAAATGGAAGATGTGAGATTCCACATGACCCACGTCACCTAGGAGTTCCATCGGGTGCATCCAAAATGATACATTCAATGCAAACCCTGCAACTATCTTCCGTCAAGATTAGCATTATCTCCAAAAGGACCGAAACGAGCTTCAACTTAAGCATCATCACCTAGTGGTACCATCGAGTGCGTCCAAAATGATTTGTGAGCCTATGGTACGTCTAGTGCAAACCATACACCTATCTTGAATCGACACTAACACTGTCTCCAAATAGAAAGAAGTGAGATTCCACATGACCCACGTCACCTAGGAGTTCCATCTAGTGTGTCCAAAATAATTTTTGAGCCTATAGTAGGTTTGACGCAAACTGTGCACCTATCTTACATCAAGATTAGCACTATGTCCAACAGGACCAAAACGAGCTTCTACTTAAGCATCGTCACCTAGTGGTACCATCGGTGTGTCCAAAATGATTTTTGAGCCAATGGTATGTTTGGCACAAACCATGCACATATCTTGCATCGACACTAACACTATGTGCAAACGAAAATAACTGAGATTCCACATGACCCACGTCACTAAGGAGTTCCATCGGCTGCGTCCAAAATGATTTCCGAGCCTATGGCATGTACGACGCAAACCGTGCACCTATCTTACATCTAGATTAGCATTATCTCCAAATGGACCGAAACGAGCTTCCCCATCCTCATCATCTAGTGGTACCATCAGGTGCGTCCAAAACTATTTCTGAGCCAACGGTACGTCTAGCGCAAACCGTGCACCTATCTTGCACCGATACTAACACTGTTACCAAACAGAAAGAAGTGAGATTCCACATGATCCACGTCACCTTGGAGTTCCATCAGTGCATCGAAAACAATTTTCAATCCTATGGTACGTACGACACAAACCGTGCATCTATCATGTGTCAATATTAGCACTATATCCTAGTGGACCAAAATGAGCTTTCACTTGAGCCTCGTCACCAAGTTGTACCATCAGGTCTGTCCAAGACAATTTCTGAGCCTATGGTACATCTAGCGCAAACTATGCACCTATCTTGCACCTACACTAACATCGTCTCCATATGAAAACAACTGAGATTCCACATGACCCACGTCACCAAAGAATTCCATCGGGTGCATCCAAGATGATGTTTAAGCCTATGGTACGTTCGGCCCAAACTGTGCACCTATTTTGTGCCAAAATTAGCACTATCTCCAAACGGACTAAAACGAGCTTTCACTTCTGCCTTGTCACCTAGGAGTACCATTTGGTGCGTCCAAAATGACTTCTGACCTGATGGTACATTTGGCGCAATCCGTGCAACTGTCTTGCACCGACACTAACACTATCTCCAAACAGAAAAAAGTGAGATTCAACATGACACATGTCACCTAGGAGTTCCATCGGGTGTGTTTAAAATGATACGTTTGATGCAAACCGTGCACCTATATTCCGTCAAGATTAGCACTATCTTCAAAAGGACTGAAACGAGCTTCCACTTGAGCATTGTCACCTTGTCGTACCATCAAGTGCGTCCAAAACGACTTCTGAGCCTTTGGTACATCTAGCGCAAACCATGCACCTATTTTGCATCGACACTAACACTATCTCTAAATGGATAGAAGCGAGATTCCATATGACCCACGTCACCTAGGAGTTCCATCTGGTGCGTCCAAAATGATTTCCATGTCTATGGCACATTCGATGCAAACCATACACCTATCTTGCGCCAAGATTAGTACTATCTCCAAATATACCAAAATGAGCTTTCACTTGAGCCTCATCACCTAGGAGTTACCATCGGGTGCGTCCAAAATGATTTATGAGCCAATGGTATGTTTTGCACAAACCATGTACCTATCTTTCACCATCACTAACACTACAACCAACAGAAAGAAGTGAGATTCCACGACTCATGTCACCTACTAGGAGTTCCATCGGGTGCGTCCCAAATGATACGTTCCACACAAACCGTGCACCTATTTTCCATCAAGATTGGCACTATCTTGAAAAGGACCGAAACGAGCTTCCACTTGAGCCTCGTCACTACCATTGAGTGCATCCAAAATGATTTATGAGCCTATGTCACATCTAGCGCAAACCATGCACCTATCTTGCACCGACACTAACACTATCTCCAAACAAAAGGAAGTGAGATTCCACATGACCCACGTCACCTAGGAGTTCCATCTGGTGTGTCCAAAATGATTTCCAGGCCTATGGTATGTTCAACGCAAACCGTGCACCTATCTTGCGTCAAGATTAGTACTATCTCCAAATGGACCAAAGTGAGCTTTCACTTAGCCTCGTCTCCTAGGAGTACCATTGGGTGTGTCCAAAGCAATTTCTAAGCCAACGGTACGTTTGGCGTAAACCGTGCACCTATCTTGCACCGACACCAACACTATCTTCAAACGGAAAGAAGTGAGATTCCACATGACCCATGTCACCTAGGAGTTCCATTGGGTGCGTCCAAAATAATTTTTGAACCTATGGTACGTACGACATAAACCGTGCACCTATCTTTTGTCAAGATTAGCTGTATCTCCGAAAGGACTGAAACGAGCTTCCGCTTGAGCCTCATCACCTAGTGGTACCACCAGGTGTGTGCAAAACATTTTCTGAGCCAATGGTACGTCTAGCACAAATAATGCACCTATCTTGCATCAAGACTAACGCTGTCTCCAAACAGAAAGAAGTGAGATTCACATGACCCAGGTCACCTAGGATTTCTATCGGGTGCGTCCAAAATGATTTCCAAGACTATAGTACGTACGACGCAAACTGTGCACCTATATTGTGTCAAGATTTGCACTATCTCCAAATGGACTGAAATGAGCTTTCACTTGTGCCTTGTCACCTAGTTGTACCATCAAGTGCGTCCAAAATAATTTCTGAGCCGATGGTTGTTGACACTTCTAACACCACTTAAGCTAAGTTGTCATCCCTAGCATGGCGCTAGAAGTGTTGGTATAGAACTGCTCCTCTTAGAATAAAAATAGGATCCACAAGTGTATAGATAAAATACCATCGTAGCACTTCATCGGGAAATATTCCAGGTATCGTTAATTTATATTTAGCTCAAGGGAAAGAACTAAGGACTTAAACCTAAGGGGATGGATTTGCAAAATTCGACTACTTATGAGAAATCAATCACACAGTCACTTACTTTGGCAGGGGGGATAAACCATGATAAATAAGTATAATTGAATTGTAAAGCATAGGGAATAAATCACGCAGAGATTAGAGATAGACTACTCATCATAAAGGTAGGTTGACGTCTGATTAGTTCAAGAGATTGAATTCTAGGTAGGTTCTAATCTACTAAGTCATTCATCTACTCTAGCAAACACACCATCATATATAGCATAAAAGACTCTTCATCTATGTATAAGGAATATTACTGAAGAAAGCTAGGACACAACAAGACTTCCTACGTAATGTTGTTTTTGCCTGTCCTATCAACGGAGGGTGGACTATATAAGACTCAATAGAACTGTCACTTCCACGAACTACCACACAACTCGGCCAACAGGATACATTTGCAGGTAAATAGCATCTAAGCACCACGCTTACATGTGATCTACCACTTAACCCCCTCATGAAGAGAGCTAAGCACTTTGCAAACTTATACATAAACTCATTATCAATCAAAACATATCAAATGTACTACTAGAGCAAACTAGGAACACAATAAATAGAAACATAATCATATTAGAATAAAGTCATAGAGCAAAGATACAAAATAGTACCAATACTTTGATGACGAAGATCTGAATTCCGAGCACAAGTCGCCTGACTCTTCCTCTATCTAGTCTAAACCTATGTAGAAGTTGAACAATTGGAGTAGCTATTCTAATTCTCTAGTGGAGAGAAACTCTCTAAACCCTAGCTCTGTTGATGGTTTCCTTTGCTAATGAATTGCTAATGAATTAGGGTTTCTCCTGGGGTGAGGGGCCTTGCTTATATAGCCCTCTAGGAAGCACCACAGCCCTCAGATCAAACCGACCTTGATCTATAGTTTTTATTCATCCTCAAAGGCGGTGGAGGCAGGATCCACGAGGATGCACCTGATTGGACACCTGAGTGGGGCGGGCGCCCAGGGCCAGGGGCGGCCGCCCCACCTGTCAGCCCATTTGGCCCTCCCCTTTGAGGGGGTGCCTTCTCGAGTCTTCTAGATTATTCTTTTTTGTTGTAGGATTGATTTCTCTCTATGTAAATCTAACATGTCGGTCTCCTTTGTTCTTTTCCTAATAACCCCCTGTAGAAATAGACATTCACCAAAACTCATAGAAATTATTAGTTTTAAAACCCTAAGTCTAAGGTGAAACTCATTTTAACCCTTCTTTTGATTCTTGTTGTCTTATAAAGTTGATGGTTAATTACCGTCAACAAACTCCCCCTAGCTTACCTTTTGCTTGTCCGTGAGCAAACAACTAAACCTAAAATGGACCAGGAATTTTAAGATTTTTGAAAACATTGCAGCAACTCCTTAAAAGTACACATGCGTTCAAATAAGAATTCTTCTTTTGGATTAGAGTGGACTGCACTGACTTTCGAACTACTCATGTTTCTTCTAACCATGGGGCTTTTACCTGCACTTGGGTCTTGAGCAATTGAAAGATAGAACAATTAAATCAAGCACTATGCTCATGCTCTTTGTTCCACCTCTATCCTAGAGTTTTCATAAGTATTTGCAAATAAAACTCAGAGTTCCTTGAATATGACTCTCACAAGTCTCTCAATATGTGGTATTTTTGGATCCTTACTAAGGCATTTCAAAGGTTATGCCTTGTCTCTCCTCTCAAAATATGTAGTATTTTTAGCTCAAGGCAAATCTTGGGTATGCCTTCTCTCTCTTACCCTATAACTAATAAGGCTTATGTGGAGTTCATGGGTATGGAGATAGCTCATATATACTTGCAATGCATATATTGCCTAGTCAAACTATGGATCCAGAAGAACTCATCATACAATCAAATCAAGATGTGCATGTGTGGTTTGATATGGTGGCTAAAATGATGGGAAATAAATGAGATAAAAAGAAAGAGGTGAAAGTCTAATTCTACAATGCTCCATACTTGAAAATAACTTCTCTCTTCTGAATCTTGAAAATAAATGGAAACTTGACTACATAAATATCTTTCTTTTTTTTTACCCTTGTCCATCTTTTTCTTTTGCTTTTGCTTCTCTTTTTTTTACATAGAAAATAGATAACAAATCTCTTATACGAAGAACTAAATTGATATGAAAGAAATGATGATGAAAAACTTGGAGAAATTATAAAAGTATTTGGCTAGCAGAAAAATGAATCCTATGGGAAAAAATTTGGTGTTTACTCTCAGTTTAAGAGTAGAACATTTTTTGGTGGATCTAAATGGGACAAATATGTGGTGCGTACTTCTAGGGCAGAAGTAGCAAGGATGCATGATGTGTGTGTGAATCTTGATTTTAACCGCATGACAAGCCCCTAAGGGTCGACACAGCCCAACTAAACTTAATACAATTGCAAGCAGTAAATATGTGGAAGGTTTTCTATTCTAATAATCATGTATGGCTGTGGTAGGAATTTAACACTCATCATATAAGAAACTCATCATGTGGCATTTTGAATTTTCAAAATAAATATCCAGAATTTAATGTCACTAGGAACAAGATAAACAACAGCTCAAACTATATCATATCATGTCCGTCAATTACCTAGACTTAGATTAAGCATATGCTCCCATAGGTTTAAAGTGTAGAGTAAATTCATGTGTCAACAGTTTATCCAATCCTTAGGAGAATTCTAGATTGAAAACTATGTACTTAAAAAGAATTACAACAGAGCAACTATTCATCATTTCCATCAAGCATTCTTCAAGTTTACAAACTTATTAACAAATTAAAGTAACAAGATTAAAAACACACTCTTTTTATTTGGTTTTTATGTTTTTAGAACAATCTAAAACAAGCTACTAAAAAGTAGTAAATATTTATTTTTTTTCAGGTTTTGCTGATTTTTTTAGATGCATAACGATAACAAAAGGAAATTGTAAAAAGGAAAAGAAAACTTACCTTAGATAACGGGGGTCCTCCCCCAAGCTAGATTTTGTCGTAGTCGTTCAATTGAGAGGGAAAAATCCCAACAATGTTTCAATGTCCTTGGCCTCTTATTCTTGACTTTCTCGAATGCTGGTTAAGGTCTGGGTGGTGTTGTAGTTCCACTGGCGCTGCTCCTCCCACATCTTATCATGGCATGCCTTGCCTTGTTGGAGGGTCTAGAGGGCGTTGTCAGTGCGCTGGTGGTGTGCCATATGTTCTTCATGGTACTGCGGGGTGTAGTGGAACCCAGTAGCGTCAGACCTACGTCCGCGCTCAAATTCTTGACATGCTCCACCAGATGATGTTCTTCCACCTTGGTAATCAAATGAGTGTCTGGCACCCCCTGATGAAGTTCCTTCTCCATAGGGATGGAATGGTCCAGTCGATGGCGGTGGCTACTCATAGCTATCATGCGGCTGATGAGGAGGATACTCCCACGGGTTTAGAACCCGATAGTTGTGATCCATCCACTCATCATAGCTGGCATGAGCTGGCTGTTCTGGTTCAGGGTCAGCATCGCGCCAAACTGGTTCTTGATGATGACGTGTGATTCTCTTAGAGGCTGTTCTCTGGGGCACTCTAGTGTTCACTAGTTGAGCCTGTAACTCAACATGAAAAGTTTGAATAGAATAAAGGGCCAACTCTAGGTTAGGTAACCGGAGCTTGGTCTCACCATATGTCATAAAAAGTTCTTTGTTTATTCTTTTCAAAAGGCGAGCATGATAAAAATGATCTTCAATAAAATTAAGAGAGGCTCCTTGCAACATATTTAATTTATTAGCAATGCGAGTAACAAGCGAACAGATAGCAACAGGTCCTACTTGGTAAGAGGGAACAATCAACCAATGGGCAACTATAAGACGGACAGGCGAGACTTTGATCTTTTTGATGGCTGCATACATCAGCTGTAAGTCTGCCATCCTAACTTTACTAGTATCATCACGTGGAAAGAAAGTAAAGCCCAACCATTTATGGAAAAATCTATGTGTTGGATGTTCTATGTCACTAGTATGATGCGAGTAGAAAACTGTATGCTTAGAAATCTCAGTCCAAAACTTGTGCTTCTACAAATTTCCTAAAGCTTCTTCTATATCTACTGAAATGTTGGAAGGAAAAGGAGGTCACTAAGCTCTCTCCATGTGGGGTAAAACTCTTATTCTATGGTTAACAACTTAGATCCTAATTTAGTGACATCCCAAGCAGAAGCCCATCCTAGTAATGAGAAAATAGTACCAAATTCAGTGCTCAGACCTGCCTCTTGGAATAGTGCTAGATCAAATGCAGGTGTATGGGTGAACTCTTTGTCCTTGATTTTCTTGTACACATCCTTCTCGCGAGAATCACGCAAGCCAAGCTGATTTGGCTTGAGAAGGATCTTGGGTGCTGGTGATGAAGAGGAAGTAGGTGTAGGGGCAGTAGGAGGGTCGACGCTCATGTCGAAGTCAGCTCTTGATGATGCTCAGGTCAAACTCCTGGTTCTGATGTTCTTGATCGTCCCCATAGCTCCCTTGGCAAGCTTCTTTAATCCGCTCATCCTGCAAAACTGACAAAGACAAAACTCGTGGAGAAAATTAGAGAAGGGGTTAGTTGGTTAGCCGTCTAGAGTTAGCGGTCCAGAGGTTAGTCATCCAGGAGATTATTTTTAGTTGGTTTTCCGACAGAACCTCTCCTCAAATTTTAATTGCTCTAGCTTAACATGGGCAGCACTACCACTAGATAAATAAAAGATCATAGTAGCACTGAAAACCTTCCTTCTCTCAACTCTAAGCTCTAGGTCACTCTCCTCCCTTCCCTCTTTTCTCTTCTTTCTTTCCACTATCTTCCTTCTCTCCTATGCTCTTGCAGGAAACTCGAAACTGAGAACAGATTGTACACTAAAAATCCTGAATGTTGGTGGTGCATAGAAGCAATGGGAGAAAGGGCTTTTATAGAGGAGAGATGGCCGGGCGGGCGCCCAAGTGGAGGGCGCGGCCGCCCCACCTCTGTCTCCATTCTGGCTGAAATTTTCAACTCTCCACCTTGCTTAAGTGCTAAGTATGAAAAAGAGGTGTGTGGGTGGATTTGGCGGTGGAAAAGAGAAAATGGTGGAGGTGAGTGGAAGTGGATGAAATAATGTGATATGATGTATGTGAGGTGGAGTGTATGACATGTGGGTCCCATGGTGGTGGGTCCACTACACACTATATATAAAATGCAGGATATAAAAGAGTAGAAACTAAAATGCTTAAAATGCATGGAATAAATGTTTTTGTACCCCCATAGTAAATACTTTTAACAGATTTTTACACACCATAAAAATTATTTACATGGGGCTAGAAATTTTTATATTGTAATACTTGAGAATGTAAATATGCTTAAGAAAAATTATGCGGATAAATACCGAGTTACCTTCGGCAAGGGTTTGATTTTTTTAGAGTCCTTCGAATGGGACCTTCCAATATTTTATTCTTCTAATGATCCCAGAAACAATGGCTCTGATGATTTTTCCATTTTGTCTTGATCTACCGTCTTCGCAGAGGCATTGAGTTCCTGTTTTGACTTGAATGCAAATTGCTCTTCTTGTCCATTTATGGTGAACTTGATTTCTCCTTTCCCGACATCAATGTGTACCTATCTCAAGATTCACACAACGAGATCAGCAATATTTATGATAAATATATGCATCTACAATCACCATTTCAAAATTTTTAGGAATAGAAAGTATAAGGGGGTTGAAGATCTCATGTGGTAATGTTAGAGAGACATTGATGCAGGAGATTTCTCATGTGAGCATGGATTCAATGAGGTGTTCATGAAGTAGCTTCCATGCTCGTCTATGTCATTTTTCTTTTCAAGCTCCAAGGGTGTTTCTTTATGAATGTCCATAGGTGAAAACTTTGTCTCCATCATTCCATGCTTATGAAATTCATTGGACATTTCATTGTTCAATATTTCCCATGGATCAGTGACTCTCGGGTTGATCTCATCTAAGGCCTTCTGCAAACTTGGATGAGTCATGTTTATTAAAGAGATTGATTTAAGCTCATTCTAAGGCCTTCTGCAAACTTGGATGAGTCATGTTTATTAAAGAGATTGATTTAAGCTCATCATTTGGATCTAAGCCAAGTTTGGATTCTACCCATAAGGCTTTGTCCTTGTCCATCCATTCTTTAACAATGGCAACCATTGTCATTGCTCTTCTTGGTCATCTTTGTAGCCTTCATGACTCCTATACTTTGGTTGTCTTAATGGATTTCTAAGATCATCATAAGACTTAGGAGAAAGAGCATAAGAGGGATCATGGGGGTCAAGGATGGGTTAAGAGATGGGTTCAAATAAGACATCTAATGTGGCCATAAAAGGGGAGAAGATAGGATTGGCTAAATGACTCAGCCATCCTTTTATAGCATCACTTGACATGCTACCCTTGAATTCTTCCTAATGTCCTACATGGGAATAAGGACGCTTTCTAACAGATCCTTTCTTGAGAGGATTTGAATTATATTCACTCGAAGGTCTCTTGTGGAACTATAAGTTTAAGCTTTTCCCAAAACCAACATCAAAAAGATCACCCTCATAAGAAATTTCAAAAGGTTGAATTTCTACTTCCTTTGGAGGATTTGAATTTTGGGATATTGATGGTTTTGGATTGATAGCTAAATCTTAGGATTGGACTGGTTGGGGTTTGGCTATCAAAACTTTCTCTTCTTATTCGGGAGATGATTCCTTCTCTTCCTTAGGGAGTTCATTATGAATGCTAGTGCAGGTGTCTTCCCACTAATCTTATCAAGCATAGACCTTGTTTCACTAGCAGATAGATAAAGGAAAGCTCCTCTAGAGGTTGCATCAAGGGATTCCATGGAATCCTTGCTAAGATGCAGATAAAAATGTTGAAGGAGCATTGGGTCTGAAATAGCAAGGTCTAGGCCAGTGGTAATGAAGTCATTAATAGGATCCCATGATGTGCCAAGAGATTCTTCTTCTAATTGTCTAAAATTTAGAACCTCTTTTCAAAGACTAACCATCTTAGAGATGGGAAAGAAACGTAAACAAAATTTTGAGCATAACGTTTCTCAATCTCCTTGCATACTTTCTATGGTTTGACTATACCAATGTTTAGCTCTTCCTGTCAAAGAGAATAGAAACAACTTCCATCTTAAGGTTTTGTCACACATGCCAGCAATACAATTCAAACTCTTATAGGTGTGAGTATGTGTTTTCATTGCCTTGTCCCGAGAAGGATTGTTCTCAAATCAATGTTATTAAACATGGGCGCAGCTCATAACCAAGTGTTATGATAGGCTCTGAAGATTTTGGTGGCTTTAGGCTTGTGCTCGTGGGTTTAGCATATTGATAGATAGGAGTGGATTCTAAATCCATGATAAAAAGAATAAAATAATAAAAGAAAATAAAAGATATAATGTATAAGGTTAAGCTAGGTTCAAAGTTAACTCAACAACCATTTCCCCGGCAACGACGCCAGAAAGCTTGTTGGTATATTTAAGGCACACAGATAAATCCACAAGCACACGGATAATGTTGTAGCTTTCACCCAAAAGTATTCCAAGTATCATATCCATAGGAAAATGTGTGAGAGTAACTACGTCTAACTTAACCCAAAGTAACAACAAGCCTTAAGATAATAGGAGTATAGAGGAGATCACAAAGGTCTTCTAGTTTTAACTTTAGTAAGCTATGTCTTCTATTGTTCAACTGGGGATATTACTAAGGGAAGCACAAGTAGAGTATGTTTCCTATAGTAACTAAATCTTGCTAGGCCTACAAATGGGAGGTGGACTATAGAGGATTCAATGAGGCTATAAGAGTCACCCTAGCGAGCTACTACCGATTCGGAATGTAGGGTACATCCATAAGTAACCTGGTCTAAGCACCACACTTACATCTATAATTACTACTTTAACCTAGAGCGTCCTATAGATTAAAGCACTCAGAGTTGTGAACCTAATGAGCAATAGAAACATGATGCTTACTTGAATTAGAAGTTGATTACCAGAGAATCCTTAGAAGCAAGCTCAAGTAGAACTTGACTCCGCCTGGGTACAAGCCGTATAGAGAGCACCGATAGGCCAGCACTTCCTCCAAACTCTTTCCTCACATTCTATCTCTTTATTTCTAATACAAGACTAGATCCTATGGAGGACTAATCTTCTCTTGATAGTTGGTGTCACACCCATTTAAAGACCAAATGGAATGCATACTCTTATGTGTGCCCAGAGATCAATCACACATAAGTTAACAAATTATAGCGGAAGTATCATCACAAATGTTATTACATCATGATTATTAACACATAGTCTTTACACAAATATAGCGGAAGTAAAAATATAAATCTCTCATGGTAGCTCCAAACACAGGCACATTGACTGGTTGACTGCAAGTCTAGTAATCTTCAGGGAAGTAGGAGTAGTAGTCACTATTTGCTCCATCTGTTACCCATCCGAGATTTTTATCCAAGTAAGAAAAATAAACAAGCATAAGTACATCTCGTACTCAACAAGTGTAACACGGGGTTCATGAGGCTCAAAGGCATGACATTGGTTTATCAGCATGTAGCTTTTATTTAGCAAAATTTTAGCATATCAATAGCATCAAGATGTCTCAATATAAACAATAAACATATGATCCATGTGAAATGATTAACGAATAGCAAAAACATATTCATTATTAATGATCAACTATTCCATAAAGGTCCAAGGCCACTCGTGACCGTGAGCACGGCTGTTATAATAGTTTTACACTCTGCAGAGGTTGTACACTTTCACTGTGAGTCGTGTTGCCCATATGCCTGGGTTAATTATTCTCAAAACACTTCCAAGGTGAGCAGGCAGGGGAACACTATGAAGTCTTTCGAAGGTTCATCTAACAAGTTAGGGCCATTAGATTCACTCGGCAAACAGATGTAGAGCCCCCTTCCAAATGGCACAATGACACGCAGCCTATACTCATAAGGACAGAGGCCGCACTATACCCGATTCATCAAGCCATTCTTACGCCAAAAAGGTTACCACTAACAAACTAGAAAAGGTCCTTCTATATGACTAAAGCCAGAGCCATATAGCCTTCACAGTTGTACTGTAAATCCTGGATGTTCACTTATAGATAAGTCCTTAAGGAGAGTAACTAGAGCATCAAAAGTAACCCCATACTCTAGCCCCCTTTAAACAATAATCAAAATCATCTTTTAATGTTTATTGCATATTCCATTAGTCAGATTACATGATCATAGTTCGTGTTAAGCACTAGCAATACTACCCAATGCAATATAATAGGTGTCAAGGTATAAGATCAACACTAAGTCATCCTTAACAAGGAAATAGATGCATAATGATACTATTTGTGTATTGTGAATAGGACAACAAGGATAATCCCATGCTATACTTGCCTTGCTCAAACTGGTCCTGAAGATATTGCTCGTAGAAAGACTGTTGATCCCCAACGAATTGCTCACCGTCTATACTCGATCAACAACAGTGGCCCGACAGCGGCGCCATGGCTGGAATCGCCCGAACTCGCCGGAGTTCATCGATACGGTGACTCCGGGCATAATCGAACAAAAGAAAAGCATGGGAAGATAGAGGAACTCAATGCGAACTCACCAAGCCCAAAAAGAAGTTCGGGAAAAACTTGAAGGCGTTGGGCGGCATGAAACGGTGGACTGTGAGCTCCTATAAGAATTTGGTGGTGGCGTGTAAGTAATTAGGAGCAAAAAGGAGAAGTAGAAAAGGTTCGGCATCTCCGTGAACTCGACCCAAAGCAACGCGGGGACTTACGATGACCGAGACGTGACCTATCCATCAAGCCTCGAGCTAGGGTGGCATTCCAGGGCTATGGTAGCTGCGACTCAAGTTGTAGCCACGGTAGCGTGGAATGGAGGCGGTGGTGGGGTGACCTCCAGCTTTTATAGCTCAAAAGCTGCGCCAAGAATGGAAAGAGGAGGATTGGGTGCGGGATTTGCTTCGACCGAAGATGGAAGGCGTCGGCTTCAACTTTTGGAAAGCGCCGGAGGTAGAAGATGGAAGGGAAGAAGGGTCGCTGATCGGTGGGGCGTCGGTGTCAGGGAGACAGAGGGAGAGGGGATGCGGCGCACGCGGTTGTTGGGCCCGTGTTGGCTCGGTCCAAGAAGGAAGGCGCGGGATGGAAAGGGAGAGAGGCGGGCCACACGCGGGAAACAGGCCGAAACGGCGGCTGCGGCTGGATTGGGCCGAGAACGAGAGGAGAGTTGAAAATCCTTCTCTTTTTTTCTTTTCAACATTTTCAAAGCAAATTTTCAAATGAATTTTGAATCCTCTTTTGTATTTTCAAAAAGTGCACACAATACAAAATATTATGCAGCAGCATGAATGCTCAATCATGTTCCTACCCTTATATTTGATTTTAAATTAATAAAAATTATTATTCTTCTAGGTTTGTATGCTCACAAAATTGTATAAAAATCATATTTACCTATTTTTAAACCTTCCAAAATTTTAGGGTGTTATAGTTGGCTCTGATCCTAACGAGGAGAATATGAATTAGGGTTTCAAGAGGGCTCCAGGGAGGGGGGTAGGGGCTGCTATATATAGGCGATGGAGTAGGGAAAAGGAGTTGCCACATTATCAATCCACGTCAACTCCCCAAATCACCATTGGATAAACCATCCTATAACCGCTTTAAAATCAACGGTGTAGATCTTGAAATGCATACGAAGCGACAAAGGGCGATCGGGCTTCAGCGCAGGCCAGCCAGTCTAGCGCTTGGGCTGGCTAGCCCACTTTTGTGGCCGTTTGGCCCAAGCTTTCGTGGTGTGTCTTCTAGTATCTTCTAGAATCTTCTTGAGTTGTTTACGTCGTGGATAAACGTGATTAAATATGACGATTGGGTCCACCTTGCTCCTTTCTGGATAAATCCTCTTGCATTAACATATTCACCAAAACTCATAGAATTTATTAGTTTAAACCCCTATACCTATGTTTGGTGTTGGAATTAAACATATATGCAGGTTATGTTGATGGTTTATAATTGATGTTAATGACCGTTAACAATAGGGTAGTTATAAGGTATTTGTATAAGTGTGGAAATGCAATGATGTTCATTAAGAGTATGACATGCTATGCTCGACATAGAAGTAAAGCGGTAAATAGTATACCAAGGTGCTCATAACCATCATCAATGCTACCATGGGTATAGAAAGTAGGAACAACCAAAAGATCTATCCCGAGGGACTCTAGGCTTTCAAGACTCTGTAGAGGTGTATGGCTGTATCCACACGGAAGTCGGGACTAACCTCCATACACCAGGCCTAGTAGTAAGGGTTGCCTCATGCCTTCCAACCTTTCCCTAATCTGGCCCGAGTGTCACATGAAAGGTTTGAGCGGGTTCCCAGTCGATGTCCTGGACATTCTCGACCGACGCCACCTCTCTTGCCAGTTTCATGGATAAACAAGTTGCAATTAGTTACTTGGCTTGTCGACCCCATCCATGACATGTGGTTTGTATGGGTGATTACTTAGACTTACATATCCCAATGCATGATCCTTACTGCTCCATGAGGTATGTCGTCTGAGATCCCACACTCACGATGACCTACCCCTCGCATGAGCAAGATATCGAAGTTATCATCAAGGTTACCATATTAGGGTCCTTAGTCCTTAGCTAGATTAGTTAAGTAAGTTATCATCAAGGTTACCATATTTTGTGGCGTATATATGGGAAGGTTCTAGAGGACCCCAGAGGACTCCACACTAAGGCAGGGCTCGAGACCTCTGTGCCACCCGGCCCCCTATGGTGGGAAGCCCCCACGAGGTTCTAGAGTATTCTTCCACTGCCTCCACGAATGCATCTCAGCCATACGTGAAGTCGATTTGATCCAAGGGCTCATATTCAACCTCCTGTGCTATAAATAAAGGGCAGAACCCCCCTGAAGTTAAGTTAGATCTAGAGCCAGAAACCCTAATTCCTATTCCATCAGAATCTAGACTAGCAATCAAGAGAAGATTAGTCCTCCATAGGATTTAGTCTTAGTTAGAGATAGAGAGAGATAGAGTGCAAGAGTAGAGTTCTGGAGGAGTGTTGGCCTGTCGATGCTCTCTTCTACTATATTATGTGGGATCAAGTTCTTCTGGAGCTTGCTTCTGAGATTCTTTGGTAATCAACTTCTGATTCAAGTAAGCAATTTGTCCCTATTGTTCTTCAAGTTTGCAACTCTCTTTTGAGTGCTTTGATCTTGTTGGCTCCTTGATTGAAGTAGTATTCATAGTATAAGCATGGTGCTTAGACTAGGGTTACTTGTGAATATCCCCTAATTGACCAGAAGGTGGTAGACCGCATAGGTGATAGTTGCGTTGAGTCCTTTGCAGTCCATCTCCCGTCGATAGGATTTGGTAGGCCAATTGGTGCTCGTAGGGAAGGAATTTGATTTTATTCTTTGGGAGATATAATGTAACAGAACCGACCAATTATACGAAATTAAGTAAGAAAATCACCCGCTGGAGCAGATAATTTAGCAAACTTAAGCCCATACAACCTGATAAACCATGATGGATTTCAAACCAACTAACATACAAACCAAGATTGTACAAGTTTAGTAGCCACAGTCACATATTACATAAAGTTCACAACATCATTGAAATACATCGGAGTTTTAAACATAAAGTTATTACAAACCAAGTTCATAATAAAGTAGCGAAAGCAAATAGTTGGAGACTTCACACACACACACACATACTTAGTTGAATTACAGTGCCAGCTGATAGTCATGTCCAACAAAAGCATCAGGTAAGACGTATGGAGCGACCATGCCCTTGGTCCTAGTCATCATCCATTGTAGGATACAAGCAGTTGGTACAGTAGCCATAGTACATCTGCCCATCTGCAACAAGTGAAAAATAAACCCTGAGTACGAGAAGGTACTCAACTAGACTTACCCGTCTTAAACTAAAATAAAGCAACACCAAGGAGTATGCAAGACTTTCTTTTAGTGGACTAGCTAACTCATTTGAGAAAAGCATACGTTATCAGGAATAAACCATTTTAAGTACTTTGCATCATCTTTATCATAACCTATCAATCTAGGTAAGCACCTATGCTATAGCAATCACTTGATTAACCATTAACATCCAGTTACCAACTCAGGTTTAGCATTTCCAACATCATCCATATAACCATCCATGTTCCATCATCATTACTACGATGCCGTAGCTCGAGTCAAGTGCTCACTATCCAGAAGCGATGGCGATTCGAATTGATTCCTAACCAGCTGGTGATTTATTCCTCACACAAACCACACTCATCGATCAAGTGAGCTACTGATCACCAATGACACCATTTTGGTAAATGTCACGGGATAACAATCATAGACTACACTACCCAGGGTCCTCCCTACTGCCAGGAATTAGGACCCAGCCTGCCCTTGGGCTGACTCTTCGTGCCCCCGTCTTACCTCCTTCAGCACTAGTCTGCCAGCCCGAGTTTATCCCAGCCCGGGTAGTGTCACGAGTTTTGCGGTCGAAAGGTACGTTATTCAGCCAGCTAAATGTGAGGCATGCGTTCAACATGACAAGAGGGACGAGCAGATAGAAACTACAAGCACCCCAGAACCCTGTCTGGTTGCATACAACTATTCCATCTGGTTTCCAATTATCCATCAACACTTGGTTATTTCAAGAATATCATCCATGCCATAGCTAAAGTATTCCGGTAACCACCTATAGTTGCCGGTGAGAGGAAATCACTGACCACTACCGGTCTAAGCAGGGCTAAGTAGTTATTCGATCCTAAACCTAACGTGTTATAAGGATATCATAAGGTAGGCAAGGATAATAATAAATGCATCAATGGTTTCATTCAACTTCTATGACTTAATGCAACAGTATAAATAACGTATATATTTAATTGCTTTTATAAAATATGAGACTTATGATGCTCTGGGGCTTGCCTTGCTCAAACAAACTTGGATGCTGGTCTGGACACTCTTGAAGTTCATCAACGGCATCCTCCTCGGCCTGCACCTCCTATGCGGGCTCTTCCTGCGAGACTTTCTCGGTTGCTTCTGGCTCTGCTGCTACCGATTCCTCCTGCGATCCTGTTATGATGCATAGGTGTAAGTGCTAATGGAAAAGGTGCATCAAAGAGATGGCATATGATGATCATGATTGCATGCGATGCAACTGAACATGTTTAACTTTATTTGATAGAGTTGGTGTAAAACTCTTCTACTAGGTAGTCAACATCATCCAAGAACATGTGCCACAACTACATGTCATCTACTACATTCTCTTCTACTACCAACTACTATCATATACTGCTAGCTACCATATAGCCACAACACAGGTGCTACTATACTAACACCACAATGACTACCCTAACATGCCAAGTCAGATCAACAAGTCAAAATGCTTTGAAGATACACCAAAGCTAGCAAATTAAACTAATCATGCAATATGGAATCATATTTTATTTCATTTTAAACTAAGGTTACAACAGCAACCCTGCATTTTTAGTGTATAGAAAAATCTAGAAAAATTACTATAGCTTAGTCATGCTTAAGATAGCCTGGCATAAAATTTTCATTACATTTGGATAAGTATAATAGCCTATACAAAAATAGCAAAAAGCATGGTATAAATACACATAAAAATACTTTGTACTATGAAAAAAATCAAACAATAGATTTAGTATTTTTCTCATGATCTACATAGTCTACCAACACTGTACAAAAAGTTTCACATACATGTTTTATACATATTTTTCGCTCTAGCAATTTTACAAGAAATAGCAAATAAATGCACATAAATTAGATAGCCATATTTTTCTACAGAACATACATGACATATATTTTTCACAGAAAGTACATTACATAACAAGACTAACAAAATTAGAACCACATTTTTCTAATACTTCTATGAATTACTATGTATTTCTAATGATAATAGCAATTACTAAGAATTAATTAAAGCTCTATATAAAAGGATCACACAAATGACATGCAATATTTTTATACTATAGATATGCTGCTAAGAAACACAACAAAATTTGTTTCATACAATTTGGAGCTAATTGACCAAGATATGCATTTTTGTAGCATTAAAAGAATTTCTAAAAAACATTTTCTAATTCTTTTTCTAAAAACCAGCCTAAAATCAGTATGCGCACCCTGCGTGCTAGCCGCACAGGAGTAGGGGGAGGCATTGACCACCCCGGTTCTCGCCGGTGGTGAGCTTAGCGGTGGAACAGGTGGCACCTACAGGTTCCTTGCAACGAGGCAGATAAAACAAGCTAGAAAAGGGCATCGGGGATAGGCGTTATCCACCACAGTGAGGTAAGCCGCGTGGCCACGGCGGTGCCCACACTGGAGGCGGGAAAGAAACGCCTAAATAGGCCTTACCCCAGTCGAAATCGGTGGCACAGGCACTGCTAAGGCTAGAGCAGTGAGAGGTGGAGTAGTATGATGAGATACAGGCCCGATCTTTCGAGAGGTAGCCGGTAAGTTCAATTTGTCGAGATCTCGACGTTGGTGATCTGACTTTAAATTAGACACGATTCGAACCTGCAACCGTTACACCATTGCTCTGTTGGTTATCAACCAAGCACAACTTGATTGACCTTGCCAGAAGGCTTTTCCTGCAAGCGAATCGAAGAGCACAAGCAAGAAGGTAAAACACGCAATCCAAAATTGCAAATATGAATGATGCGAATATCAATAGAGGGTTCAAGAACTCGGTTCCAAAGGACTAATCGATACAGTGGAGGAGATCAAGAACATAGGCCCTGGATCACTGTAAAAGAATTTGTCACCACAGTTACAATGAATGATTCAGTTTCTCGATGGAAAACTAAACTCTAAAAAAAACCCAATTGTCTAGCAGTGGCGGTGGCTGTGTTTATAGTCTAAGACTCAACCAAGGGTTGAGGACGGTCAGGGGTTGGCGCCCATAACTTGGGCTTAAGGCTCGACACGATACATGGCCAAGTTGGATCAAATAGGTGACGCAGCACCTTGCTGTGGTCACACAGAATGATCCACGGTCCTTCTGGAGCTGAGACCAGATCCAAAACTATGGCATCATCGTCCCCTTTCTAACGCATCCAAGAACGCCCCATTTTGATGTCATATAAGAAAATTATGACCGAAACAGTGACGACGTGTCTGCTGAATCTGAGGGTGATGTGGTAGTTGAGTTGGGGACGAATTGCAACTTGGGGAAGACCATAGCGTTGGTGTGTCCAGCGTGGCGATGTCCTCATCATCCTCCCCTTCTTGAATTGGAGTCGTCCTCGACTCCATCTTGGCGATGTCCTCATCATCCCCTCCTTCTAGAATTGGAGTCGTCCTCGACTTCATCCCATCATCAGCGGACTCCTGCAAAAGGTTAGTGATAGCAGGCAATGCACCAGACATAATAGGTTGACAAAACATAGTATAACATGGTGCATCAGGGTTATCACATAACTCAGCAGTAGCAGAAGTTGTAGCAAGAAAAGTACCTCCTTTTAACTTAATCCCATTATTTTTAGCAATGTTAGTTGGAGGTTTATTTTTAATCTCATTAGCATGTTTAATAATATCCGTAGGAGACAAAGGCAGCAATGTAATTTTCTTGTCCTTATGTATGGTAGTGTATGTATTAGTTCTTCCATAGTGTAAAGCATCATTATCAAATTCCCATGGATGACCTAACAAAATGGAACAAGCTTGCATAGGGACAACATCAAAATCAATAGTATCATAATAAGAACCTGTGAAAAAGCTAATGCGTGCTGATTTAGTTACCTTAGTCTTACCACTATTATTGAACCATTGAAGTTTATATGGATACAAATGTTGTCGTGTGGTCAAGCCAAGCTTCTCAACCAAATCTGAACTCACCAAGTTATTGCAACTTTCGCTATCAATGATAGTGAGAACACAACAACCCTCCATAATGAAATACATGTGGAACAAATTGTGGTGTTGGATCATCATCTCTTCTTCATGTCCCACACGTGTACTCAACTGCACAAGAAGGTTAGGGTAGTCTACGGCAGCAGCCATGGAGTTAATGACAATGGCCTCCTTGTCTTGACCGCCCTTGGTGGAAACTGCATCAACGTTAGTAGCAAGGGCTAAATCATCTTCAACATCACTAGCACTTACATATCCATCCTCGGTAGCAATGAAAGCATGTCGACTGGGGCAGTCCTTCATGACATGTCCCATGCCTTTTGCATCGGTGGCAGATGATTTTAGAGCTAGACAAGGAGGAGCTAGTAGAAGCACCCGGAGTAGCACCTTTCTTCTGCACATTAGATAATTGACTTACCCTGGAAGAAAATAGAGGTGTAGATGGTTGTGATGCAACAGGAATCTGGGGTGTATCCGGCACTGAGCACTGCTGAAAATTCCTCCCATTGTTAGACCTGAAAGGCTGGTGTTGTTTGCGTCCCTGTACTTCATGTTCTGCCTTAATAGCAAGATGATACAATTGGTAAAAATTGTGCCATTCTTTGTAATCAAGTATGTTCTATATATCATGGTTTAAACCACCAAAAAATCTAGCACTAGCATCATTATCATCTTCATTTATACCACAACGGGCTAAACCAATAAGCAATTCTTGATAGTAAGCTTCTACTCCTTTATCACCTTGTTTTAAAGTTTGTAGTTTCAAACATAAATCACATTGGTAATAAGGAGGAACAAAACGAGAATTCATAAGTTGCTTTAAAGCATTCCAAGTTTGAGGCACAGCAGCAGCATTATTAGCATTGCAAAGATCACTCCACCAGAACAAAGCAAAATTAGTAAACTCACTAGTAGCAAGTCTAACTCTATGCTCATCAGAAACATTATGAGAATCAAATTTTTGTTGAACAACAAGCTCCCAATCCAAATAAGCCTCTGGATCAATATTACCAGCAAAAGGAGGAAGGCTAAATTTAATTTTAGCAAAAGGATCATTATTACCATGATTATTACCTCCCATACCATGATGGTTGAAGCTAAGGCGGTGACGGGCATAACTGTCAGCATCTGCATCGTCATCACCAAAATCATCGACATCGTCATCATCAGCATGATGAGGTGGAGGACGTTGCTCGAGTTGTTCAATGCAGGTGACTAGATTATTCACATTACGCGTCAGCTCGGTCATAAGATTGCGTTGTTCAGTCATGAACGTTGTAAGCTCGCCCTTGGACACGCACTCATTGAAGTCCGTCGGAGATCCTACCATGGTTAGAAGATAGAAAAAGACAACACCAAAGTATTATCCCTATCAACTAAAAGGAAACAAGTGCTGGTGGTGGGGAAAGTGGAATGCAAAATCACAAGCGGCTTACCATCATCTTGCCTGTATTTTTACCAACGCCAAACAGGAGCAAACCCAAAGTGCCGAAGTAATCTGTTGTTGAGCGTGGGTAACAGTTGCAAGAGGAACATGTGCTGACAGAAGAATATGCGGAGCTATGGGTAGGCACACAATATGACAACAAGGATTAGCAATTAACGAATGCAGATTAGCGATTGTTCAATCCGGATCCAAAGTACAAATCACAGGTGCTGGCTAAGACGTGTCGAGACGTAGCACAACAAGGTGAAAATAAAGGACAATGGAAAGAGCTCACAGAACAAGCAAATAGTCCAGATTTTTCCTTTTTCCTAATTTTTTCCCAGAATTTTCCAAAAGGCACTAGTAGGAATCAATTTTTTTTTATTTTTTCACTATTTTTTTATATTTTTCTCTGAACAAGGATAAAAAAAGATGCAACCATAAAAATTGGCACCTACAACTGAGGTGGGATGTGGTCTACAGAAATATAGCACATTCTCTGAAAAGCGTGAAAAACTTTGACAATTTTTTTCTTTATTTTCCTGATTTTTTTAGCAATTTTGATGAAACCAAACAGGGCAAAGCCAAAGTGGTGAAACAATCAGTTGTTGAGCACGGGTAACAGTTGCAAGAGGAACCTGTGCTGACAGAAGAATATACGGAGCTATGGGTAGGCACACAATATGACAGCAAGGATTAGTAATTAACAAATGCAGATTAGCGATTGTTCAATCCGGATCCAAAGTACAAATCACAGGTGCTGGCTAAGACATGTCGAGACGTAGCGCAACAAGGTGAAAACAAAGGACGATGGAAAGAACTCACAGAACAAGCAAATAGTCTGATTTTTTTCTTATTCCTGAATTTTTCCCGGTATTTTCCAAAAGGCACTAGTAGGAATCAAATTTTTTTTTCACTATTTTTTTATACTTTTCTCTGAATAAGGATAAAAAAGATGCAACCACAAAAATTGGCACCTACAACTGAGGTGGAATGTGGTCTACAGAAATACAGCACGTTCTTTGAAAAACGTGCAAAAACTTTGACAAATTTTTTATTTATTTTACTGAATTTTTTTGGCAATTTTGATGAAACCAAACAGGCAAAGTCAAAGTGGTGAAACAATCTGTTGTTGAGCATGGGTAACAGTTGCAAGATGAACCGGTGCTGATAGAAGAATATGTGGAGCTATGGGTAGGCACACAATATGACAACAAGGAATAGCAATTAACGAATGCAGATTAACGATTGCTCAATCCGGATCCAAAGTACAAATCACAGGTGTAGGCTAAGACGTGTCGAGACGTAGCGCAACACGGTAAAACAAAGGACAATGGAAAAAACTCACAGAACAAGCAAATAGTCCGGATTTTTCCTTTTTCCTGAATTTTTCCCGAAATTTTCGAAAAGGCACTAGTAGGAATCAAAATTTTTTTATTTTTTCACTATTTTTTTATATTTTTCTCTAAGCAAGGATAAAAAAAGATACAACCACAAAAATTGGCACTTACAACTGAGGTGGATGTGGCCTACAGAAACATAGCACATTCTATGAAAAGCGTGAAAAACTTTGACAATTTTTTTCTTTATTTTCCTGTTTTTTTGGTAATTTTGATGAAACCAAATAGGGCAAAGCTAAAGTGGTGAAACAATCAGTTGTTGAGCGCGGGTAACAGTTGCAATAGGAACCTATGCTGACAGAAGAATATGCGGAGCTATGGGTAGGCACACAATATGACAGCAAGGATTAGCAATTAACGAATGCAGATTAGCGATTGTTCAATCCAGATCCAAAGTACAAATCACAGGTGCTGGCTAAGACATGTCGAGACGTAGCGCAACAAGGTGAAAACAAAGGACGATGGAAAGAACTCACAGAACAAGCAAATAGTCCAGATTTTTTCTTTTTCCTAAATTTTTCCCAGAATTTTCCAAAAGGCACTAGTAGGAATCAAATTTTTTTTTATTTTTTTCACAATTTTATATATATTTTTCTCTGAGTAAGGATAAAAAAGATGCAACCCCAAAAATTGGCACCTACAACTGAGGTGGGATGTGGTCTATAGAAATACAGCACGTTCTTTGAAAAACGTGTAAAAACTTTGACAATTTTGTTTCTTTATTTTCCTAAATTTTTTTCGCAATTTTGATGAAACCAAACAGGCAAAGCCAAAGTGGTGAAACAATCTGTTGTTGAGCATGGGTAACAGTTGCAAGATGAACCTATGCTGACAGAAGAATATGTGGAGCTATGGGTAGGCACACAATATGACAGAAAGGATTAGCAATTAATGAATGCAGATTAACGATTGTTCAATCCGGATCCAAAGTACAAATCACAGGTGCTGGCTAAGACGTGTCGAGACATAGTGCAACAAGGTGAAAACAAAGGACGATGGAAAGAACTCACAAAACAAGCAAATAGTCCGGATTTTTCCTTTTTCCTGAATTTTTCCCGAAATTTTCCAAAAGGCACTAGTAGGAATCAATTTTTTTTTTATTTTTTCACTATTTTTTTTATATTTTCCTCTAAACTAGGATAAAAAATATGCATTTACAAAAATTGGCACCTAAAACTGAGGTGGGATGTGGTCTACACAAATATAGCACGTTCTCTGAAAAGCGTGAAAAACATTGACAATTTTTTTTCTTTATTTTCCTGATTTTTTTTGGCAATTTTGATGAAACCAAACAGGGCAAAGCCAAAGTGGTGAAACAATCCGTTGTTGAGCGCGGGTAACAGTTACAAGAGGAACCTGTGCTGACAGAAGAATATGCGGAGCTATGGGTAGGCACATAATATGACAGCAAGGATTAGCAATTAACGAATGTAGATTAGCGATTGTTCAATCCGGATCCAAAGTACAAATCACAGGTGCTGGTTAAGACATGTCGAGACGTAGCGTAACAAGGTGAAAACAAAGGACGATGAAAAGAACTCCCAGAACAAGCAAATAGTCCGGATTTTTTCTTTTTCCGGAATTTTTCTCGGAATTTTCCAAAAGGCACTAGCGGAATCAAAAAAAATTATTTTTTCACTATTTTTTTACATTTTTCTCTGAATAAGGATAAAAAAGATGCAACCACAAAAATTGGCAACTACAACTGAGGTGGGATGTGGTCTACAGAAATACAACCGTTCTCTAGACAGCGTGTAAAAACTTTGACAATTTTATTTCTTTATTTTCTTGATTTTTTTGGTAATTTTGATGAAACCAAACAGGGAAAAGCCAAAGTGGTGAAACAATCTATTGTTGAGCGTGGATAACAGTTGCAAGAGGAATCTGTGCTGACAGAAGAATATGCGGAGCTATGGGTAGGCACGCAATATGACAGCGACGATTAGCAATTAACGAATGCAGATTAGCAATTGTTCAATCCGGATCCAAAGTACAAATCACAAGTGTTGGCTAAGACGTGTCGATACGTAGCGCAACAAGGCGAAAACAAAGGACGATGGAAAGAACTCACAGAACAAGCAAATAGTCCAGATTTTTTCTTTTCCTGAATTTTTTCTAGAATTTTCCAAAAGGCACTAGTAGGAATCAAATTTTTTCTATTTTTTCACTATTTTTTTATATTTTCTCTGAATAAGGATTAAAAAAGATGCCACCACAAAAATTGGCACCTACAACTGAGGTGGGATGTGAACTACAGAAATATATCACGTTCTCTGAAAAGCGTGAAAAACTTTGACAATATTTTTCTTTATTTTCCTGATTTTTTTAGCAATTTTGATGAAACCAAACAGGGCAAAGCCAATGTGGTGAAACAGTCAGTTGTTGAGCGTGGGTAACAGTTGCAAGAGGAACCTGTGCTGACAGAAGAATATGCAGAGCTATGGGTAGGCACACAATATGACTGCAAGGATTAGCAATTAACGAATGCAGATTAGCGATTATTCAATCCGGATCCAAAGTACAAATCACAGGTGCTGGCTAAGACATGTCGAGACGTAGCGTAACAAGGTGAAAACAAAGGACGATGGAAAGAACTCACAGAACAAGCAAATATTCCGAATTTTTTCTTATTCCTGAATTTTTCCCGGAATTTTCCAAAAGGCACTAGTAGGAATCAAAATTTTTTTATTTTTTCACTATTTTTTTTATATTTTTCTTTGAATAAGGATAAAAAAGATGCAACCACAAAAATTGGCACCTACAACTGAGGTGGAATGTGGTCTATAGAAATACAGCACGTTCTTTGAAAAACGTGCAAAAACTTTGACAAATTTTTTCTTTTATTTTACTGAATTTTTTTGGCAATTTTGATGAAACCAAACAGGCAAAGTCAAAGTGGTGAAACAATCTCTTGTTGAACATGGGTAACAGTTGCAAGATGAACCGGTGCTGATAGAAGAATATGTGGAGCTATGGGTAGGCACACAATATGACAGCAAGGAATAGCAATTAACGAATACAGATTAACGATTGCTCAATCCGGATCCAAAGTACAAATCATAGGTGTAGGCTAAGACGTGTCGAGACGTAGTGCAACAAGGTAAAAACAAAGGACAATGGAAAAAACTCACAGAACAAGCAAATAGTCCGAATTTTTTCTTTTTCCTGAATTTTTCCCGAAATTTTCCAAAAGGCACTAGTAGGAATCAAATTTTTTTTACTTTTTCACTATTTTTTTTATATTTTTCTTTAAGCAAGGATAAAAAAGATGCAACCACAAAAATTGGCACTTACAACTGAGGTGGATGTGGCCTACAGAAATATAGCACGTTCTTTGAAAAGCGTGAAAAACTTTGACAATTTTTTTCTTTATTTTCCTGATTTTTTTGGTAATTTTGATGAAACCAAACAGGGCAAAGCTAAAGTGGTGAAACAATCAGTTGTTGAGCGCGGGTAACAGTTGCAAAAGGAACCTATGCTGACAGAAGAATATGCAGAGCTATGGGTAGGCACACAATATGACAGCAAGGATTAGCAATTAACGAATGCAGATTAGCGATTGTTCAATCCGGATCCAAAGTACAAATCACAGGTGCTGGCTAAGACATGTCGAGACGTAGCGCAACAAGGTGAAAACAAAGGACGATGGAAAGAACTCACAGAACAAGCAAATAGTCCAGATTTTTTCTTTTTCCTAAACTTTTCCCGGAATTTTCCAAAAGGCACTAGTAGGAATCAAATTTTTTTTATTTTTTCACTTTTTTTTTATATATTTTTCTCTGAATAAGGATGAAAAAGATGCAACCACAAAAATTGGCACCTACAACTGAGGTGGGATGTGGTCTACATAAATATAACACGTTCTCTAAAAAGAGTGAAAAACTTTGACTATTTTTTCCTTTATTTTCCTGATTTTTTTGGCAATTTTGATGAAACCAAACAGGGCAAAGCCAAAGTGGTTAAACAATCAGTTGTTGAGCGCAGGTAACAGTTACAAGAGGAACCTGTGCTGACAGAAGAATATGCGGATCTATGGGTAGGCACACAATTTGACAGCAAGGATTAGCAATTAACGAATGTAGATTAGCGATTGTTCAATCCGGATCCAAAGTACAAATCATAGGTGCTGGCTAAGACATGTCGAGACGTAGCGCAGCAAGGTGTAAACAAAGGACGATGGAAAGAACTCACAAAACAAGCAAATAGTCCAGATTTTTTCTTTTTCCTAAATTTTTCCCGGAATTTTCCAAAAGGCACTAGTAGGAATCAATTTTTTTTTATTTTTTCACAATTTTTTACATATTTTTCTCTGAATAAGGATAAAAAAGATGCAACCACAAAAATTGGCACCTACAAGTGAGGTGGGATGTGGTCTACAGAAATACACCACGTTCTTTGAAAAACGTGTAAAAACTTTGACAATTTTGTTTCTTTATTTTCCTGATTTTTTTCGCAATTTTGATGAAACCAAACAGGAAAAGCCAAATTGGTGAAACAATCTGTTGTTCAGCATGGGTAACATTTGCAAGATGAACCTATGCTGACAGAAGAATATATGGAGCTATGGGTAGGCACACAATATGACAGAAAGGATTAGTAATTAATGAATGCAGATTAACGATTGTTCAATCCGGATCCAAAGTACAAATCACAGGTGCTGGCTAAGACGTGTCGAGACGTAGCACAATAAGGTGAAAACAAAGGACGATGGAAAGAACTCACAGAACAAGCAAATAGTCCGGATTTTTCCATTTTCCTGAATTTTTCCCGAAATTTTCCAAAAGGCACTAGTAGGTATCAATTTTTTTATTTTTTCACTATTTTTTTTATATTTTCCTCTAAACTAGGATAAAAAATATGCATTTACAAAAATTGGCACCTAAAACTGAGGTGGGATGTGGTCTACACAAATATAGCACGTTCTCTGAAAAGCGTGAAAAACATTGACAATTTTTTTCTTTACTTTCCTGATTTTTTTTGGCAATTTTGATGAAACCAAACAGGGCAAAGCCAAAGTGGTGAAACAATCCGTTGTTGAGCACGGGTAACAGTTACAAGAGGAACCTGTGCTGACAGAAGAATATGCGAAGCTGTGGGTAGGCACACAATATGACAGCAAGGATTAGCAATTAACGAATGTAGATTAGCGATTGTTCAATCCGGATCCAAAGTACAAATCACAGGTGCTTGTTAAGACATTTCGAGACGTAGCGTAACAATGTGAAAACAAAGGACGATGAAAAGAACTCACAGAACAAGTAAATAGTTCGGATTTTTTCTTTTTCCTGAATTTTTCCCGAAATTTTCCAAAAGGCACTAGAGGAATCAAAAAAAATTATTTTTTCACTATTTTTTTACATTTTTCTCTGAATAAGGATAAAAAAGATGCAACCACAAAAATTGGCAACTACAACTGAGGTGGGATGTGGTCTACAGAAATACAACACGTTCTCTAAACAGCGTGCAAAAACTTTGACACTTTTTTTCTTTATTTTCTTGAATTTTTTTGGTAATTTTGATGAAACCAAACAGGGCAAAGCCAAAGTGGTGAAACAATCTATTGTTGAGCGTGGATAACAGTTGCAAGAGGAACCTGTGCTGACAGAAGAATATGCGGAGCTATGGGTAGGCACGCAATATGACAGCGACGATTAGCAATTAACGAATGCAGATTAGCAATTGTTCAATCCGGATCCAAAGTACACATCACAAGTGTTGGCTAAGACGTGCTGGAAAGAACTCACAAAACAAGCAAATAGTCCAGATTTTTTCTTTTCCTGAATTTTTTCTGGAATTTTCCAAAAGGCACTAGTAGGAATCAAATTTTTTCTATTTTTTCACTATTTTTTTTATATTTTCTCTGAATAAGGATTAAAAAAGATGCAACCACAAAAATTGGCACCTACAACTGAGGTGGGATGTGGTCTACAGAAATATATCACGTTCTCTGAAAAGCGTGAAAAACTTTGACAATTTTTTTCTTTATTTTTCTGATTTTTTTAGCAATTTTGGTGAAACCAAACAGGGCAAAGCCAAAGTGGTGAAACAGTCAATTGTTGAGTGCGGGTAACAGTTGCAAGAGGAACCTGTGCTGACAGAAGAATATGTAGAGCTATGGGTAGGCACACAATATGACAGCAAGGATTAGCAATTAACGAATGCAGATTAGCGATTGTTCAATCCGGATCCAAAGTACAAATCACAGGTGCTGGCTAAGACATGTCGAGACGTAGCGTAACAAGGTGAAAACAAAGGACGATGGAAAGAACTCACAGAACAAGCAAATAGTCCGAATTTTTTCTTATTCCTGAATTTTTCCCGGAATTTTACAAAAGGCACTAGTAGGAATCAAAATTTTTTTATTTTTTCACTATTTTTTTATATTTTTCTCTGAATATGGATAAAAAAGATGCAACCACAAAAATTGGCACCTACAACTTTGGTGGAATGTGGTCTACAGAAATACAGCACGTTCTTTGAAAAACGTGCAAAAACTTTGATAAATTTTTTCTTTATTTTACTGAATTTTTTTGGCAATTTTGATGAAACCAAACAGGCAAAGTCAAAGTGGTGAAACAATCTGTTGTTGAGCATGGGTAACAGTTGCAAGATGAACCGGTGCTGATAGAAGAATATGTGGAGCTATGGGTAGGCACACAATATGACAGCAAGGAATTCCAATTAACGAATGCAGATTAACGATTGCTCAATCCGGATCCAAAGTACAAATCACAGGTGTAGGCTAAGACGTGTCGAGACGTAGTGCAACAAGGTAAAAACAAAGGACAATGGAAAAAACTCACAGAACAAGCAAATAGTCCGGATTTTTCCTTTTTCCTGAATTTTTCCCGAAATTTTCCAAAAGGCACTAGTAGGAATCAATTTTTTTATTTTTTCACTATTTTTTTATATTTTTCTCTAAGCAAGGATAAAAAAAGATGCAACCACAAAAATTGGCACTTACAACTGAGGTGGATGTGGCCTACAGAAATATAGCACGTTCTATGAAAAGCGTGAAAAACTTTGACAATTTTTTTCTTTATTTTCCTGATTTTTTTGGTAATTTTGATGAAACCAAACAGGGCAAAGCTAAAGTGGTGAAACAATCAGTTGTTGAGCGCGGGTAACAGTTGCAAGAGGAACCTATGCTGACAGAAGAATATGCGGAGCTATGGGTAGGCACACAATATAACAACAAGGATTAGCAATTAACGAATGCAGATTAGCGATTGTTCAATCCGGATCCAAAGTACAAATCACAGGTGCTGGCTAAGACATGTCGAGACGTAGCGCAACAAGGTGAAAACAAAAGAACTCACAGAACAAGCAAATAGTCCAGATTTTTTCTTTTTTCTAAACTTTTCTCGGAATTTTCCAAAAGGCACTAGTAGGAATCAATTTTTTTTAGTTTTTGACTTTTTTTATATATTTTTCTCTGAATAAGGATAAAAAAGATGCAACCACAAAAATTGGCACCTACAACTGAGGTGGGATGTGGTCTACATAAATATAGCATGTTCTCTGAAAAGAGTGAAAAACTTTGACTATTTTTTTCTTTATTTTCCTGATTTTTTTGGCAATCTTGATGAAACCAAACCGGGCAAAGCCAAAGTGGTGAAACAATCAGTTGTTGAGCGCGGGTAACAGTTACAAGAGGAACCTGTGCTGACAGAAGAATATGCGGAGCTATGGGTAGGCACACAATATGACAGCAAGGATTAGCAATTAACGAATGTAGATTTGCGATTGTTCAATTCGGATCCAAAGTACAAATCACAGGTGCTGGTTAAGACATGTCGAGACGTAGCGTAATAAGGTGAAAACAAAGGACGATGAAAAGAACTCACAGAACAAGCAAATAGTCCGGATTTTTTCTTTTTCCTGAATTTTTCCCGAAATTTTCCAAAAGGCACTAGAGGAATCAAAAAAATTTATTTTTTCACTATTTTTTTACATTTTTCTCTGAATAAGGATAAAAAAGATGCAACCACAAAAATTGGCAACTACAATTGAGGTGGGATGTGGTCTACAGAAATACAACACGTTCTCTAAACAGCGTGCAAAAACTTTGACAATTTTTTTCTTTGTTTTCTTGAATTTTTTTGGTAATTTTGATGAAACCAAACAGGGCAAACCCAAAGTGGTGAAACAATCTATTGTTGAGCGTGGATAACAGTTGCAATTGGAACCTGTGCTGACAGAAGAATATGCGGAGCTATGGGTAGGCACGCAATATGACAGCAACGATTAGCAATTAACGAATGCAGACTAGCAATTGTTCAATCCGGATCCAAAGTACAAATCACATGTGTTGGCTAAGACGTGTCGAGACATAGCGCAACAAGGTGAAAACAAAGGACGATGGAAAGAACTCACAGAACAAGCAAATAGTCCAGATTTTTTCTTTTTTCTAAACTTTTCTCGGAATTTTCCAAAAGGCACTAGTAGGAATCAATTTTTTTTAGTTTTTGACTTTTTTTATATATTTTTCTCTGAATAAGGATAAAAAAGATGCAACCACAAAAATTGGCACCTACAACTGAGGTGGGATGTGGTCTACATAAATATAGCATGTTCTCTGAAAAGAGTGAAAAACTTTGACTATTTTTTCTTTATTTTCCTGATTTTTTTGGCAATCTTGATGAAACCAAACCGGGCAAAGCCAAAGTGGTGAAACAATCAGTTGTTGAGCGCGGGTAACAGTTACAAGAGGAACCTGTGCTGACAGAAGAATATGCGGAGCTATGGGTAGGCACACAATATGACAGCAAGGATTAGCAATTAACGAATGTAGATTTGCGATTGTTCAATTCGGATCCAAAGTACAAATCACAGGTGCTGGTTAAGACATGTCGAGACGTAGCGTAATAAGGTGAAAACAAAGGACGATGAAAAGAACTCACAGAACAAGCAAATAGTCCGGATTTTTTCTTTTTCCTGAATTTTTCCCGAAATTTTCCAAAAGGCACTAGAGGAATCAAAAAAATTTATTTTTTCACTATTTTTTTACATTTTTCTCTGAATAAGGATAAAAAAGATGCAACCACAAAAATTGGCAACTACAATTGAGGTGGGATGTGGTCTACAGAAATACAACACGTTCTTTAAACAGCGTGCAAAAACTTTGACAATTTTTTTCTTTGTTTTCTTGAATTTTTTTGGTAATTTTGATGAAACCAAACAGGGCAAACCCAAAGTGGTGAAACAATCTATTCTTGAGCGTGGATAACAGTTGCAATTGGAACCTGTGCTGACAGAAGAATATGCGGAGCTATGGGTAGGCACGCAATATGACAGCAACGATTAGCAATTAACGAATGCAGACTAGCAATTGTTCAATCCGGATCCAAAGTACAAATCACATGTGTTGGCTAAGACGTGTCGAGACATAGCGCAACAAGGTGAAAACAAAGGACGATGGAAAGAACTCACAGAACAAGCAAATAGTCCAGATTTTTTCTTTTCCTGAATTTTTTCTGGAATTTTCCAAAAGGCACTAGTAGGAATCAAATTTTTTCTATTTTTTCACTATTTTTTTTATATTTTCTCTGAATAAGGATTAAAAAAGATGCAACCACAAAAATTGGCACCTACAACTGAGGTGGGATGTGGTCTACAGAAATATATCACGTTCTCTGAAAAGCGTGAAAAACTTTGACAATTTTTTTTCTTTATTTTCCTGATTTTTTAGCAATTTTGATGAAACCAAACAGGGCAAAGTCAAAGTGGTGAAACAGTCAGTTGTTGAGCGCGGGTAACAGTTGCAAGAGGAACCTGTGCTGATAGAAGAATATGCAGAGCTATGGGTAGGCACATAATATGACAGCAAGGATTAGCAATTAACGAATACAGATTAGCGATTGTTCAATCCGGATCCAATGTACAAATCACAAGTGCTGGCTAAGACATGTCGAGATGTAGCGTAACAAGGTGAAAACAAAGGACGATGGAAAGAACTCACAGAACAAGCAAATAGTCCGAATTTTTTCTTATTCCTGAATTTTTCCCGGAATTTTCCAAAAGGCACTAGTAGGAATCAAAATTTTTTTATTTTTTCACTATTTTTTTATATTTTTCTCTGAATAAGGATAAAAAAGATGCAACCACAAAAATTGGCACCTACAACTGAGGTGGAACGTGGTCTACAGAATTACAACATGTTCTTTGAAAACGTGCAAAAACTTTGACAAATTTTTTCTTTATTTTACTGAATTTTTTTGGTAATTTTGACGAAACCAAACAGGCAAAGTCAAAGTGGTGAAACAATCTATTGTTGAGCATGGGTAACAGTTGCAAGATGAACCGGTGATGATAGAAGAATATGTGGAGCTATGGGTAGGCACACAATATGACAGCAAGGAATAGCAATTAACGAATGCAGATTAACGATTGCTCAATCCGGATCCAAAGTACAAATCACAGGTGTAGGCTAAGACGTGTCGAGACGTAGTGCAACAATGTGAAAACAAAGGACAATGGAAAAAACTCACAGAACAAGCAAATAGTCCGGGTTTTTCCTTTTTCCTGAAATTTTCCAAAAGGCACTAGTAGGAATCAAATTTTTTTATTTTTTCACTATTTTTTTTATATTTTCTCTAAGCAAGGATAAAAAAGATGCAACCACAAAAATTTGCACTTACAACTTAGGTGGATGTGGCCTACAGAAATATAGCACGTTCTATGAAAAGCGTGAAAAACTTTGATAATTTTTTTCTTTATTTTCCTGATTTTTTTGGTAATTTTGATGAAACTAAACAGGGCAAAGCTAAAGTGGTGAAACAATCAGTTGTTGAGCGCGGGTAACAGTTGCAAGAGGAACCTATACTGACAGAAGAATATGCGGAGCTATGGGTAGGCACACAATATGACAGCAAGGATTAGCAATTAACGAATGCAGATTAGCGATTGTTCAATCCGGATCCAAAGTACCAATCACAGGTGTTGGCTAAGACATGTCGAGACGTAGCGCAACAAGGTGAAAACAAAGGACGATGGAAAGAACTCACAGAACAAGCAAATAGTCCAGATTTTTTCTTTTTCCTAAACTTTTCCCGGAATTTTCCAAAAGGCACTAGTAGGAATCAATTTTTTTTATTTTTTCACTTTTTTATATATTTTTCTCTGAATAAGGATAAAAAAGATGCAACCACAAAAATTGGCACCTACAACTGAGGTGGGATGTGGTCTACATAAATATAGCACGTTCTCTGAAAAGAGTGAAAAACTTTGACAAATTTTTTCTTTATTTTCCTGATTTTTTTGGCAATTTTGATGAAACCAAACAGGGCAAAGCCAAAGTGGTGAAACAATCAGTTATTGAGCGCGGGTAACAGTTCCAAGAGGAACTTGTGCTGATAGAAGAATATGCGGAGCTATGGGTAGGCACACAATATGACAGCAAGGATTAGCAATTAACGAATGCAAATTAGCGATTGTTCAATCCAGATCTAAAGTATAAATCACAGGTGCTGGCTAAGACATGTCGAGACGTAGCGCAACAAGGTGAAAACAAAGGACGATGAAAAGAACTCACAGAACAAGCAAATAGTCCGGATTTTTTCTTTTTCCTGAATTTTTCCCAGGATTTTTCAAAAGGCACTAGTAGGAATCAAATTTTTTTTATTTTTTCACTATTTTTTTATATTTTTCTCTTAATAAGGATAAAAAAGATGCAACCACAAAAATTGGCACCTACAACTGAGGTGGGATGTGGTCTACAGAAATACAACACGTTCTCTAAACAGCGTGCAAAAACTTTGACAATTTTTTTTCTTTATTTTCCTGAATTTTTATGGTAATTTTGATGAAACCAAACAGGGCAAAGCCAAAGTGGTGAAACAATGTGTTGTTGAGTGTTGACACTAGCTAACACCACTTGAATACTAGGTTGTCATCCCTAGCATGGTGCTAGAGCGTACTAAGGTATTTATAAACATAAGGGCTCTCTAGAAAATAATCTATTCTATCCGCAAGCGCACAGATAAAATACCTCATTGTAGCATTTCACCAGGATAAGTATTCCAGGTATCGTTATTTATAATTTTGCTTAAGAGAACGACGAAAGCGAAAACAGGGGTAAAATCTATCAAGGCTTAGACTAGAGATAAACTTGCAAGAACATGATTACTACTGAGAAACTCGTCACACAGTCACTTGCTTTGGCAGAGGGTAAGCCATAATAATAAAGATAATGAAATATAAGCTCATGGGTAAATAACACAGCGATTAGAAATAGACTACTCCACATAAATGTAAGGTGACGTCGGACTAGCAAGAGAATGGATTCTAAGTATCTACTATTTACTAAGTCATAATCTACTCTAAGCATCTACAAGATCATATATAGCACAAAAGACTCTTCATTCATGTATAAGGAACATTGCTAAAGTAAATCAGAACATAGCAAGACTTACTCCGCAATACAAATTCTGCCTGTCCTATCAACGGAGGGTGGACTATATAAGAATCAACGAAGCTGTCACCATCGCGAACTACCACACGACCCGACCAATAGGATACATTTGCAGGTAAATAACATCTAAGCACCACACCTACATGTGATCTACCACTTGACTCCCACGTGAAAAGAGCTAAGCGCTTTGCAAACTCATGCATGAACTCATCATCAATCATAGCTATATCACTTATAGAACTAGAGCAAACTAGGAACATAATAAATAAAGACATAATGCAATTAGAATAAAGTCGTAGAGAAAGATATGAAATAATACTAATCTTTATTGACAAAGATCCAAAATCCAGAGCGCTAGGCCCTACTTCTCTAATTCTATCTAATCAATCCTATAAAACTTGAAAGAATTGGGAGTAGCTAAATCTAATTCTCTGCGGGAGAGAGTTTCTAAACCCTAAACTTGATGGCTTCCTCTGATAATGATTTCTCCTCCTCCCCTGGGGTGGAGAGGCCCTGCTTATATAGCCCCCTCAAATGATCGTGGGCCGTCGGATCAAACCGACATTAATCGCACGGTTTTCCTTGATCCTTTAGGTCGGTGGAGCATAATCAGCGAAGTTGACGCTGATTGGCTATGGGAGTAGGGCGGCCGCCCCAAACCCTAGGGCGGGCGCCCTGGGCTGGGCCCCGTTCGGCCTCCCGTTCATTCACGTGTCTTCTGGAGTCTTCTAGATGATAGAAAATTAGCGCACATGTTAATATCTCTATGTAAACCCGACGTGTGGGCCTTCTCTCCGTATTTTCTGATAACCCCCTGCAGAAATAGATAAACACCAAAACTCGTGGAATTCTATCAGATAAAACCCTAATTCTAGATGTCTAGTGCATATTGATCCTTTTCCATGTTTAGTTGACAATTAAATTTGATACTTAAGGATCGTCAACAAACTTCCCCAAGCTTACCCTTTGCTCGTCCCTGAGCAAACAACTAAAACTCAGATGGATCAGGAGTTGCTTTGATGTTTTCTTTCCTGACAGGCACACATGCTTTTATATAAAATTCTCCCAGATTAGAGTGAAGTGTCTTGGGGATTAGCACCTGTACTTAAGCCTTAGGTAATTGAAAGACAAAATAATTAAGCCAAGCACTATTCCTCCTGTCTATACTTCACCTTTGTTCTGGAGTTTTGCATAAGTTTTCAAAATAAAGCTTAGAGTTCCTAGACATGATTCACTTCAATAGCCCATATATATGTTTAATCGAACTGCGGATCCAAAGGAACTCAACATACAATTAAATCAAGATGTGCATGTGTGGTGGAGTAAATAATAGTGATGGTGATGATAAAACTTATCGCTCACTGTTCCTCATATTGCTATCTCTCCTCTCTTGATCTTTTATTGGGAGAGAACATGGGCTATCTCTTTTTTCTTTTTTTCTTTTTTTTCAGGTGGGTAGTAAATACCCCTAATTCTACTGTCGGACACTTGTCCATTTTTACCTCTCGTCTCACTCTTTTTCTTTTCTTTTTCGAGGTTCCGGGCACTTGCCCCTTTTATTTCCTCGCATATTTTTGCATAGCCCATGTCTCTTTCTGCATTTGATCTTTTAGGAGAGAGAGAATAACAATACTTTGGGACAGTGAGTGATAACAATATTTTTAACAGATTTTTAATGATTGGTGTAATAGATGTGTGCAAGTGAGTATCTTGATTTAACCACATGAAAAGCTCCTAAGGATCTACACAGCTCAATGAAACTCGAAAGATACAACAATTATAGCAAGTATGGCTGTGGTAAGAATGTTATGCTAGGAACTCATCATGTGATTTGCAAGTTTTTTTTTCAAAATAAATTTCTAGAACTTAGTGTTGTAAGAACAAAATAAACAACAACTCAGACTTTATATCATGTCTTATCTTTTACCTGGACTTTAGTTTTAGGCTCATGTTCCCACAGATAGTAAATTTCAGATTTTAGCAAGTCTTGGGAGAACTCTAATATAAAAGCTAGGCACTTGAAGGTAAGTAAACAGAGCAACTGTTCATCATTTCCATCATACATATTTTTGGATTTTCTTCATTTATGTCTAGAGATTGAAGTAAACAGGAAAATAAAGCACACTTATCTACACACTCTTTTTATTTGGTTTTCATTTTTTAGGAATGCAGTAAATTAAGAAAGAAAATATTTATTTGGTTTTCTAAGTTTTTTTTAAGATATAAATATCTAAAATAGAAAAAGAAAAACTGAAAAGTAAATAGGAAAAACAATTAAAACTCACTCTGTAACTGGGGAGGAACTCCCCCAAGCTGGTTGTTGTCGTGGCTCTCTTCACTCAATGTTGAAGTAGCGCAGCATGGTCGTGACGTTGTTGTTCAAGGTTGTGGTGTCTTCCCTTATTGCTTGCACTCTAGTGGCTTGCTCCTGGTTCCATTTTTGTTGCTCCTCCAGGAGTCTTCCGTGCTCTGCTTGTGTAGTGCGAATGTCGAGGAGAGTGTTGTCGGTGCGGGTGTAGAAGGCGGCAGTCTCTTGGTAGTAGTCCCCCAAGAAGGCATAGGAGGCGTCGGAGTATCTTCCTATATCAAACTGGGGCTGGGGCCTAGACCCTGAAGCTCCATATGGGTCAATGGAGTACCTTCTTGTAAAAGGCGGGTTCTCCCACTGGTGATATTGTCCCTCCGGCCATGTCTCTTGTGGTGGTTCTTCTGGCTGGACGTGTCGCGCCCATGGGTCCTGAAGAACTCTGGGGTTGTAATCATTATAGTGCAGATGTGCTGCCTCTTCTGGCCCGGGATAAGCTCCTTGCCATGTATGTTCCTGATAGGTGGCCATCCTTGCGGATGCCGCGCGCTGTGGAGCTCTCCGGTTCACCGGTGTTGCAGTCTCAATCAAATAATTTTGAACAGAATATATGCCAAGGTCTGGGTTAGGTAACCGAACCTTGGTGTTGTTGTCATACAACATGTACATTATCCCCGCTTCCCTTTTTAACATCCGTGCGTATCTAAAAGTGTCGTAGCCGTGATAAAATCTAGGTTCCTCAATGAATTCTAACGATGAATTTTCTAACAACTTAAGGCTAACGGCTAAATGAGTTATGAGTGAAGTACACCCGACAGGTCCCTGAAGAGTAGGTGTGCCAAGCCAATGGGCAACTAAAAGAGTAACAGGTGAAACTTGGATTTTGTTTATGGCGGCATAAATGAGTTGTAGATCTCCCACACGCACCTTTCTCAAGTCATCACGAAAGAAAAAATTATACCCGAGCCATTTGTGGAACATCCGGAGTGTAGGATGCTCCATGTCGCTGGTTCGGGGTTGGTAAAAGAGTTCGTCCCTAGAGATTTCTCTCCAAAACTGATGTTTCTCAAAATTGGGCAAGCCGGAGTCAAGGTCCAGAATGCTCCGTGGAGGAAAACCGAGGTGATTACTCAGCTCTCTCTAGGACAGCATAATGTCCTGCTTGAACATCCGAAAAGAAATCCCCCCCTCACAATATTGTAACGTGCAAAGAAATTCAATAGTAAGGAGACGGGAACCATGCTCAGTGATATTCCAAAAATCCGTCCATCCTATCATTTGAAAAATTAAGTCAAATTCAGCAGCCATACCTGTCTCTTGGAGTAAGGCGAAATCGATGGTGGGAGTGTGAATGAATGTCTTGTTTTTCAACTGCTGGAGAATCTCCTTCTCCCTGCGATTCCTGAGCCCAAGGTCTCCTGTCTTGAGTAGGACCTTGTTTGGTGCACCCGACGAAGATGATGGAGCTTGCGGAGGTGCCGGATCGACACTCATCTCCGACTGGCGTGAGGAGAGTCGAGACGAACTCCTCGTACCACTCCTGAGAGACTTGGCCGCGCTCTTTACTTTCTTAAACATCCTGCAGAATAATAGGGACAAACAGAAACTCGTGGAAATATGTGAGAAAAATATGTTACTGGTTAGCTGTCCGAGAAGTCAGTCGTCCAGGGGTTAGTCGTCCGAGAGAATTATAAATTTTAGCAGCACTTCCCCCTAAACAACTTTTAATTCCGCTTGGGACAGCGGGAACACTAATTACTAGGTGATCTCACTCTCTATCTCAAAAATTTTCCAAACTCTCTTCCACTCTTTCTTTCCCTTTCCACTCTCCTTCTCACTCTCCCACTAGATCACTTCTTCTGAAAGTCGAGAGCTCAAGCTTGCATATGTTTTCTGGAATGTGTGTGGGATGAGAATGAGGTAGAGAGGTGGCCTTTTATAGTTGGAGCTGGGGGCAGGGCGGGCGCCCTGGCCAACAGGGCGGGCGCCCCACTTGAGTGCCCTCTGTGGCTGAAACTTTCCCACTTCCTCACATGCTTCACTCCTACGCCAAATAATGCTGCATAGGTGGTGGTTGGTCGGTGGAAGTTGTCTGGTTGAGTGGAGATGAGTTGGTGGGTGAAATTATGTGTTATGATGTATGTGAGGTGTAGTGTATGACATATGGGACCAAAGGATGTGGGTCATGCTTCTAGAAGATTGCTATAAATATAATGCAGGAAAAATTATGAGAATTGAAACTAAAAAATGATCATGGAAAAATATTTTTGTGCCTCCACAATAATTAATAATTATGGGTTTTTACACACCACAAATATTATTTATATGGGACTTTTGATTTTTATAATAATGCTATGGATGAGTATGACTAATGCAAGAATTAATTATGCAAAAAATTAAATGATGTGGATAAATACCGAATTACCTCCCGGCGAGGGTTTGGGAATTTTAGGTCCCCCAAGCTGGACCTCCAAATCTTTTTAAACTTTTGAATTGCCTTCCTCTAGAGATGGTGTCTCTAGTGGTTTCTCTTCGTGAACCTCCTCCACTGTAGAGTCTCTCTCTGGTCTGGGCTTGAATGTGAAGTGTTCTTCTTGTCCGTTTATGCTGAACTTGATTTCTCCCTTACTGACATCAATGTGGGCATTGGCGGTGCTCAGAAATGGCCTTCCAAGGATGATGGACACTTTTGAGTCAGGGTTCATGTCCAGTACCACGAAGTCTACTAGCACAAGGAAATCTCTTATTCTGACTAGGATATTTTCTACGATGCCCATCGGGTGTCGAACTGATTGATCTGCTAGTTGTAGGCACATTGATGTTGGTTCTAGGGTTGTGTGTTCAAGCTTCTTGTAGACTGATGCTGGCATCACACTGACACTTGCTCCGAGATCACAAAGTGCATTGTTAAAGTGCTAGTCTCCGATTGAGCAATCAATGGTAGGACATCCTGGATCTTTCTTCTTCCTTAGTGGTTGGTTGAGGATGACCGCACTACATTCTTCTGTCAGCTTGATTACCTCAGTGGTGGGCAGTGGCCTCTTTTTGTTAAGAATATCTCTAATGTACTTCGCATATGTGGGTACCTGTATGGCATCAAGTAGAGGTATGTTGACATATAAATTTTGAGTGACCTCTACAAACTTACCAAACTGCTCATCCGACTGTAGTCCTCTGTTTCTTCTGGGAAATGGCAAATAGTTGGTGTCGTGAAAATCTTTCCTCATTTCTCCAGTTCTTGATGGTTGTAGCAGATCTTCTGCTTCAACTGGTCTCTCTTCTTCTATCATTGCTGGTTGCACTGGAGCTGGTGTTTTTTGCTTCTCTCTTGGGTGTGGGGGGTCTCTGGTAGATCTCCCTCCTCTAGTAGTTATGTTCTTTACCTGCTCAAGGTTAGTGGCAACAGGCAAGACAACAGCTAGCTTAAGCTCTACCCTCTTATTAAGAGTGTTTTGCTCATCAAAGGCAGTTAATAGAAAATCCATTTTATTGTGTATATCTTTTAAAAATGATTCATTTGTATCTAGCCTTTGTTTGACTTCATCATTAGTTTTAGTTTGTTGAGCAATTATCTCCTTTAATGAAGGTTGTTTGAGAATATTACCTGAATTCATACCTTTGCTATTGGGTTGACTTGAGGTGGTTTGATATTTGTATACTGTCTCTATAGCCCTTTGATCTTCTTTGAACTTGGCCCTCTGGTCAATCCAATGGAGCAAATCTTCCATCTTACTTGATAGTGCTTTTACTTCTTCTGGTATTTCTTCAGTTTGATGGCAATGTTGAGTCTTGTCTTGGAACCAGCTTTGGTTTTCTGCTATCTTATCCAAAAGTGTCTCTACTTTTCCAATTGTAAACTCCAAGAATGATCCTTCAGCAGATGCATCTAGGCACTCACGAGACTTTTGGGTTAATCCATGATAAAAGGTCTGTATAAGTAACCATTTGGCCATTCCATGGCAAGGACAATCTGATATGTATCCTTGAAAATGCTCCCATGCTTCTGGAATGGTTTCTGTCTTCTGCTATTGGAAACTGACAATATTTCCTCTTAAGGCAGCTGTTTTGCCTATAGGGAAAAACTTTGATAGAAAGGCATCTGACAGGTTCGTCCAATTTTTGATGTTTGCTTGATTGGTGTAGAACCACTTCCTCGCCTTCCCTTCTAGTGAAAATGGAAAGAGGCGAAGTAGTATGACGTCTTTGTCAACTCCGTTGATGCTAATTGTGCTTCCAATCTCCAAGAAGTTCTGCAAATGTGCACTAGCATCTTCGTGTGCCTTCCCACTGAATTATGTAGCTTGCACCAAGTTGATGAGGTTTGACTTGAGCTCGAACTCAGGTACTCCTTCTACTTCAAATCTTGGACCAGTAAGAATGTTCTCAAGACTTGGGGCAGAAAATTCCTGTAAGGTCTTCTGTGCCATCACTTCAACAATTGGTAGCTAGCTTCTTCTTCCTTGATTGCTTTGGTTCTGATGAAGAATTTAATTCACCAAAGTCAATCCTGATATACCCTGTAAAATATAAACATAGGAAAACAACAAGGTGAACCTGCCAAAGCAGAGGTGCCTTGCTATGATTTCTCATTTATATAGTAGCTGTTATGCAATTATTTCTCAATAGTCTAGTCTAAAATTTTATTTGAATAACCTTGACTGACTTCCTGACTTTCCTTACCGTTCCCCGGCAACGGCGCCAGAAATGCTTGTTGACACTAGCTAACACCACTTGAATACTAGGTTGTCATCCCTAGCATGGTGCTAGAGCGTACTAAGGTATTTATAAATATAAGGGCTCTCTAGAAAATAATCTATTCTATCCGCAAGAGCACAGATAAAATACCTCATTGTAGCATTTCACCAGGATAAGTATTCCAGGTATCGTTATTTATAATTTTGCTTAAGAGAATGGCGAAAGCGAAAACAGGGGTAAAATCTATCAAGGCTTAGACTAGAGATAAACTTGCAAGAACATGATTACTACTGAGAAACTCGTCACACAGTCACTTGCTTTGGCAGGGGGTAAGCCATAATAATAAAGATAATGAAATATAAGCTCATGGGTAAATAACACAGCGATTAGAAATAGACTACTCCACATAAATGTAAGGTGACGTCGGACTAGCAAGAGAATGGATTCTAAGTATCTACTATTTACTAAGTCATAATCTACTCTAAGCATCTACAAGATCATATATAGCACAAAAGACTCTTCATTCATGTATAAGGAACATTGCTAAAGTAAATCAGAACATAGCAAGACTTACTCCGCAATACAAATTCTGCCTGTCCTATCAACGGAGGGTGGACTATATAAGAATCAACGAAGCTGTCACTATCGCGAACTACCACATGACCCGGCCAATAGGATACATTTGCAGGTAAATAACATCTAAGCACCACGCCTACATGTGATCTACCACTTAACTCCCATGTGAAAAGAGCTAAGCGCTTTGTAAAGTCATGCATGAACTCATCATCAATCATAACTATATCACTTATAGAACTAGAGCAAACTAGGAACATAATAAATAAAGACATAATGCAATTAGAATAAAGTCGTAGAGAAAGATATGAAATAATACTAATCTTTATTGATGAAGATCCGAAATCCAGAGCGCTAGGCCCTACTTCTCTAATTCTATCTAATCAATCCTATAAAACTTGAAAGAATTGGGAGTAGCTAAATCTAATTCTCTGCGGGAGAGAGTTTCTAAACCCTAAACTTGATGGCTTCCTCTGATAATGATTTCTCCTCCTCCCTTGGGGTGGAGAGGCCCTGCTTATATAGCCCCCTCAAATGATCGTGGGCCGTCGGATCAAACCGACATTAATCGCATGGTTTTCCTTGATCCTTTCGGTCGGTGGAGCATAATCCGCGAAGTTGACGCTGATTGGCCACGGGAGTAGGGCGGCCGCCCCAAACCCTAGGGCGGGCGCCCTGGGCTAGGCCCCGTTCGGCCTCCCGTTCGGTCACGTGTCTTCTGGAGTCTTCTAGATGATAGAAAATTAGCGCACATGTTAATATCTCTATGTAAACCCGACGTGTGGGCCTTCTCTCCGTATTTTCTGATAACCCCCTGCAGAAATAGACAAACACCAAAACTCATGAAATTCTGTCAGATAAAACCCTAATTCTAGATGTCTAGTGCATATTGATCCTTTTCCATGTTTAGTTGACAATTAAATTTGATACTTAAGGATCATCAACATTGAGCGTGGATAACAGTTGTAAGAGGAACCTGTGCTAACAGAAGAATATGTGGAGCTATGGGTAGGCACGCAATATGACAGCAATGATTAGCAATTAACGAATGCAGATTAGCAATTGTTCAATCCGGAACCAAAGTACAAATCACAGGAGCTGGCTAAGATGTGTCAAGACGTAGCGCAACAATATGAAAACGAAGGACGATGGAAAGAACTCACAGAACAAGCAAATAGTCTGGATTTTTCCTTTTACCTGAATTTTTCACTAGTAGGAATAATTTTTTTATTTTTTCACTATTTTTTTATATTTTTCTCTAAACAAGGATAAAAAAGATGCAACCACAAAAATTGGCACCTACAACCGAGGTGGGATGTGGTCTAAAAAAATAAAGCACGTTCTCTAAAAAGCGTGAAAAACTTTGAAATTTTTTTTCTTTATTTTCCTTATTTTTTTGGCAATTTTGATGAAACCAAACAGGGCAAAGCCAAAGTGGTGAAATAGTCAGTTGTTGAGCGTGGGTAATAGTTGCAAGAGGAACCTGTGCTGACAGAAGAATATGAGGTGCTATGGGTTGGGACACAATAAGCAAGAATTAGCAATTAACAAATGCAGATTAGCGATTGTTCAATCCGGATCCATAATACAAATCACAGGTGCTGGCCAAGACATGTCGAGACGTAGCGCAACAAGGTGAAAACAAAGGACGATGGAAAGAACTCACAGAACAAGCAAATAGTGCGAATTTTTTCTTTTTCCTGAATTTTCCCCAGAATTTTCCAAAAGGCACTAGTCAGAATCAAAAAATTTTTATTTTTTTATATTTTTCTCTGAATAAGGATAAAAAAAGATGCAACCACAAAAATTGGCACCTACAACTGAGGTGGGATGTGGTCTACAGAAATACAACACGTTCTCTAAAAAGCGTGCAAAAACTTTGACAATTTTTTTCTTTATTTTCCTAAATTTTTTGGTAATTTTGATGAAACCAAACAGGGCAAAGCCAAAGTGGTGAAATAGTCAGTTGTTGAGCGCGGGTAACAGTTGCAAGATGAACCTGTGCTGACAGGAGAATATAAGGTGCTATGGGTAGGCACACAATATGACAGCAAGAATTAGCAATTAACAAATGCAGATTAGCGAATGTTCAATTCGGATCCATAATACAAATCACAGGTGCTGGCCAAGACATGTCGAGACGTAGCGCAACAAGGTGAAAACAAAGGACGATGGAAAGAACTCACAGAACAAGCAAATAGTGTGAATTTTTTCTTTTTCCTGAATTTTCCCCAGAATTTTCCAAAAGGCACTAGTTAGAATCAAAATTTTTTTATTTTTTTATATTTTTCTCTGAATAAGGATAAAAAAAGATGCAACCATAAAAATTGGCACCTACAACTGAGGTGGGATGTGGTCTACAAAAATACAACACATTCTCTAAAAAGCGCGCAAAAACTTTAATAATTTTTTTCTTTATTTTCCTAAATTTTTTGGTAATTTTGATGAAACCAAATGGGGCAAAGCCAAAGTGGTGAAACAATCTGTTGTTGAGCATGGGTAACAGTTGCAAGATGAACCTATTCTGACAGGTGAATATATGGAGCTATGGGTAGGCACGCAATATGACAGCAACGATTAGCAATTAACGAATGTAGATTAGCAATTGTTCAACCCGGATCCAAAGTACAAATCACAGGTGCTGGCTAAGACGTGTCGAGACGTAGCGCAACAACGTGAAAACAAAGGACGTTGGAAGGAACTCACAGAACAAGCAAATAGTCCCAATGTTTCCTTTTTCCTAAATTTTTCCCGAAATTTTCCAAAAGACACTAGTAGGAATCAATTTTTTTTATTTTTTCACTATTTTTTTATATTTTTCCTCTGAACAAGGATCAAAAAAGATGCCACCACAAAAATTGGCACCTACAACTGAGGTGGGATGTGGTCTACAGAAATACAACACGTTCTTTGAAAAACGTGCAAAAACTTTGACAATTTTTTTTCTTTATTTTCCTGATTTTTTTGCCAATTTTGATGAAACGAAACAGGGCAAAGACAATGTGGTGAAACAATCAGTTGTTGAGCGCGGGTAACCGTTGCAAGAGGAACCTGTGCTGACAGAAGAATATGCGGAGCTATGGGTAGGCACACAATATGACAGCAAGAATTAGCAATTAACGAATGCAGATTAGCGATTGTTCAATCCGGATCCAAAGTACAAATCACAGGTGGGTGCTAAGACATGTCGAGCCGTAGCGCAACAAGGTGAAAACAAAGGATGATGGAAAGAACTCACGGAACAAGCAAATAGTCCGGATTTTTTTCCTAAATTTTTCCTGGAATTTTCCAAAAGGCACTAGTAGGAATCAAAATTTTTTTATTTTTTATATTTTTCTCTAAATAAGGATAAAAAAAGATGCAACCACAAAAATTGGCACCTACAGCTGAGGTGGGATGTGGTCTACAGAAATACAACACGTCCTCTAAAAAGCATGCAAAAACTTTGACAATTTTTTTCTTTATTTTCCTGAATTTTTTTGGTAATTTTGATGAAACCAAACAGGGCAAAGCCAAAGTGGTGAAACAATTTGTTGTTGAGCGTGGGTGATAGTTGCATGATGAACCTGTTCTGACAGCAACGATTAGCAATTAACGAATGCAGATTAGCAATTGTTCAATCCGGATCCAAAGTACAAATCATAGGTGCTGGCTAAGACGTGTCAAGCGCAACAACGTGAAAACAAAGGACGATGGAAAGAACTCACAAAACAAGCAAATAGTCCCTATTTTTCCTTTTTCCTGATTTTTTCCCGGAATTTTCCAAAAGGCACTAGTAGGAATCAAATTTTTTTTATTTTTTCACTATTTTTTATATTTTCCCTCTGAACAAGGATCAAAAAAGATGCAACCATAAAAATTGGCACCTACAACTGAGGTGGGATGTGGTCTACAGAAATACAGCATGTTCTTTGAAAAACGTGCAAAAACTTTGACAATTTTTTTTCTTTATTTTCCTAAATTTTTTTGGCAGTTTTGATGAAATGAAACAGGGCAAAGCGAAAGTGGTGAAACAATCTGTTGTTGACCGTGGGTAACAGTTGCAAGATGAACCTATGCTGACAGAAGGATATGTGGAGCTATGGGTAGGCACGCTATATGACAGCAAGTATTAGCAATTAACGAATGCTGATTAGTGATTGTTCATTCGGGATCCAAAGTACAAATCACAGGTGTTGGCTAAGATGTGTCGAGACGTAGCGCAACAACGTGAAAAAAGGACGATGGAAAGAACTCACATAATAAGTAAATAGTCCAGATTTTTCCTTTTTCCTGAATTTTTTCCAGAATTTTCCAAAAGGCACTAGTAGGAATCAAAAAATTTTATTTTTTCACTATTTTGTTATATTTTTCCTCTGAACAAGGACAAAAAAAGATGCAACCATAAAAATTGGCACCTACAACTAAGGTGTGATGTGGTCTACAGAAATACAACACGTTCTCTAAAAAGCTTGCAAAAACTTTGACAATTTTTTTCTTTATTTTCCTGAATTTTTTTGGTAATTTTGATGAAACCAAACAAGACAAAGCCAAAGTGGTGAAACAATCTGTTGTTGAGCATGGGTAAGAGATGCAAGAGGAACCTGTGCTGATAGAAGAATATGTGGAGCTATGGGTAGGCACGCAATATGACAACAACGATTAGTAATTAACGAAAGCAGATTAGCGATTGTTCAATACGGATCCAAAGTACAAATCACAAGAGCTGGCTAAGATGTGTTGAGACGTAGCGCAACAAGGTGAAAACAAAGGACGATGGAAAGAACTCACAGAACAAGCAAATAGTCTAGATTTTTCATTTTTCCTGATTTTTTCCTAGAATTTTCCAAAAGACACTTCTAGGAATCAAAATTTTTTTATTTTTTCACTATTTTTTTATATTTTTCCTCTGAACAAGGATCAAAAAAGATGCAACCACAAAATTTGGCACCTACAACTGAGGTGGGATGTGGTCTATAGAAATACAGCACATTCTCTGAAAAGCGTGCAAAAACTTTGACAATTTTTTTCTTTATTTTTCCTGATTTTTTTTGGTAATTTTGATGAAACCAAACAGGACAAAGCCAAAGTGGTGAAACAATCATTTATTGAGCATGGGTAACAGTTGCAAGAGGAACCTGTGCTGACAGAAGAATATGTGGAGCTATGGGTAGGGACGCAATATGACAGCAACGATTAGCAAATAACGAATACAGATTAGCAATTGTTCAATCCGGATCCAAAGTACAAATCACAGGTGTTGGCTAAGACGTGTCGAGACATAGCGCAACAACGTGAAAACAAAGGACGATGGAAAGAACTCACAGAACAAGCAAGTAGTCTGAATTTTTCCTTTTTCTTGAATTTTTCCCGGAATTTTCCAAAAGGCACTAGTAGGAATCAAAATTTTTTTATTTTTTCACTATTTTGTTATATTTTTCCTCTGAACAAGGATAAAAAAAGATGCAACCATAAAAATTGGCACCTACAACTGAGGTGGGATGTGGTCTACAGAAATACAACACGTTCTCTAAAAAGCGTGCAAAAACTTTGACAATCTTTTTTCTTTATTTTCCTGAATTTTTTTGGTAATTTTGATGAAACCAAACAAGACAAAGCCAAAGTGGTGAAACAATCTATTGTTGAGCATGGGTAACAGATGCAAGAGGAACCTGTGCTGATATAAGAATATGTGGAGCTATGGGTAGGCATGCAATATGACAGCAACGATTAGCAATTAACGAAAGCAGATTAGCGATTGTTCAAGCTGGATCCAAAGTACAAATCACAGGAGCTGGCTAAGATGTGTCGAGACGTAGCGCAACAAGGTGAAAACAAAGGACGATGGAAAGAACTCACAGAACAAGCAAATAGTCTAGATTTTTTCTTTTTCCTGATTTTTTTCCAGAATTTTCCAAAAGGCACTTGTAGGAATCAATTTTTTTTTATTTTTTCACTATTTTTTATATTTTTCTCTGAACAAGGATAAAAAAAGATGCAACCACAAAAATTTCCACCTACAACTAAGGTGGGATGTGGTCTGGAGAAATACAACACGTTCTCTAAAAAGCGTGCAAAAACTTTGACAATTTTTTTTCTTTATTTTCCTGAATTCTTTTGGTAATTTTGATAAAACCAAATAGGGCAAAGCCAAAGTGGTGAAACAATCTATTGTTGAGCGTGGGTAATAGTTGCAAGATGTACGTGTGCTGACAGAAGAATATGTGCAGCTATGCGTAGGCACGCAATATGACATCAAGGATTAGCAATTAACGAATGCAGATTAGCGATTGTTCAATCCGGATCCAAAGTACAAATCACAGGTGCTGGCTAAGACATGTCGAGACGTAGCGCAACAAGGTGAAAACAAAGGACGATGGAAAGAACTCACAGAACAAGCAAATAGTCTAGATTTTTTCTTTTTCCTAAATTTTCCTAGAATTTTCCAAAAGGCACTAGTAGGAATCAAAATTTTTTTATTTTGTCGCTATTTTTTATATTTTTCTCTGAATAAGGATAAAAAAGATGCAACCACAAAAATTGCCCCCAACAACTGAGGTGTGATGTGGTTTGCAAAAATACAACACGTTCTCTGAAAAGCGTGCAAAAATTTTGACAATTTTTGTTCTTTATTTTCCTAAATTTTTTTAGTAATTTTGATGAAACCAAACAGGGCAAAGCCAAAGTGGTGAAACAATCTATTGTTGAGCGTGGGTAACAGTTGCATGATGAACCTATGCTGACGGAAGAATATGTGGAGCTATGGGTAGGCACACAATATGACAGCAACGATTAGCAATTAACGAATGTAGATTAGCAATTGTTCAATCTGCAACCAACGTACAAATCACAGGTGCTGGCAAAGACGTGTCTAGACGTAGCGCAACCACAAAAAAAGATGCAACCACAAGGATAAAAAAAGATGCAACCACAAGAATTGGCACCTACAACTGAGGTAGGATGTGGTCTACAGAAATACAACACGTTCTCTGAAAAGCGTGCAAAAACTTTGACAATGTTTTCTTTATTTTCCTGATTTTTTTTGGCAATTTTGATGAAACCAAACAGGGCAAAGCCAAAGTGGTGAAACAATCTATCGTTAAGCGTGGGTAACAGTTGCAAGATGAACTTGTGCTGACAGAAGAGTATGTGGAGCTATGGGTAGGCACGCAATATGACATCATCGATTAGCAATTAACGAATGCAGATTAGCGATTGTTTAATCCGGATCCAAAGTACAAATCGCAGGTGCTGGCTAAGACGTGTCGAGACGTAGCGCAATAAGGTGATAACAAAGGACGATGAAAAGAACTCACAAAACAACCAAATAGTCCAGATTTTTCCTTTTAACTGAATTTTTCCCGGAATTTTCCAAAAGGCACTAGTAGGAATCAAAATTTTTTTTATTTTTTCACTATTTTTTTATATTTTTCCCTAAATAAGGATAAAAAAGATGTAACCACAAAATTTGGCACCTACAACTGAGGTCACGTTCTCTGAAAAGCGTGCAAAAACTTTGACAATTTTTTTTATTTTCCTGAGTTTTTTGGTAATTTTGATGAAACCAAACAGGACAAAGCCAAAGTGGTGAAACAATCTGTTGTTGAGCATAGGTAATAGATGCAAGAGGAACCTGTGCTGACAGAAGGATATGTGGAGCTATGGGTACGCACGCAATATGACAACAACGATTAGGAATTAACGAAAGCGGATTAGCGATTGTTCAATCCGGATCCAAAGTACAAATCATAGGAGCTGGCTAAGACGTGTCAAGACGTAGCGCAACAAGGTGAGAATAAAGGACGATGGAAAGAACTCACAGATGGAAATAGTCTGGATTTTTTCTTTTCCTGAATTTTTCCCGGAATTTTCCAAAAGGCACTAGTAGGAATCAAAATTTTTTATTTTTTCACTATTTTTTATATTTTTCTCTGAACAAGGATAAAAAAAGATGCAACCACAAAAATTGGCACCTACAACTAAGGTGGGATGTGGTCTACAGAAATACAACACGTTCTCTGAAAAGCATGCAAAAACTTTGACAATTTTTTTTCTTTATTTTCTTGAATTTTTTTGGCAATTTTGATGAAACCAAACAGGGCAAAGCCAAAGTGGTGAAACAATCTATTGTTAAGCATGGGTAACAGTTGCAAGATGAACTTGTGATGACAGAAGAATATGTGGAGCTATGGGTATTCACGCAATATGACATCAAGGATTAGCAATTAACAAATGCGGATTAGTTATTGTTCAATCTGGATCCAAAGCACAAATCACAGGTGCTGGCTAAGACGTGTCGAGACGTAGCGTAACAAGGTGAAAACAAAGAACGATGGAAAGAACTCACAGAACAAGCAAATAGTCTGGATTTTTCCTTTTTCCTGAATTTCTCCCGGAATGTTCCAAAAGGCACTAGTAGGAATCAAAATTTTTTATTTTTTCACTATTTTTTTTTATATTTTTCTCTGAACAAGGATAAAAAAAGATGCAACCACAAAAATTGGCACCAACAACTGAGGTGGGATGTGGTCTACAGAAATACAACACGTTCTCTAAAAAGCGTGCAAAAACTTTGACAATTTTTTTCTTCAATTTCCTAAATTTTTTTGGCAATTTTGATGAAACCAAACAAGGCAAAGCCAAAGTGGTGAAATAATCTGTTGTTGAGCGTGGGTAACAGTTGCCAGAGGTACCTTTGCTGACAGAAGAATATGCGGAGCTATGGGTAGGCACACAATATGATAGCAAGGATTAGCAATTAACGAATGCAGATTAGCGATTGTTTAATCCGGATCCAAAGTACAAATCACACGTGGGTGCTAAGACATGTCGAGATGTAGCGCAACAAGGTGAAAACAAAGGACGATGGAAATAACTCACAGAACAAGCAAATAGTCCGGATTTTTTCTTTTTCCTAAATTTTCCCAGAATTTTCCAAAAGGCACTAGTATGAATCAAAAAATTTTTATTTTGTCACTATTTTTTTATATTTTTCTCTAAATAAGGATAAAAAAGATGCAACCACAAAAATTGCCACTTACAACTGAGGTGGGATGTGGTCTGCAGGAATACAACACGTTCTCTAAAAAGCGTGCAAAAACTTGGACAATTTTTTTTCTTTATTTTCCTGAATTTTTTTGGTAATTTTGATGAAACCAAACAGGGCAAAGCCAAAGTGGTGAAACAATCTGTTGTTGAGCGTGGGTAACAGTTGCAAGATGATCCTGTGCTGACAGAAGAATATGTGGAGCTATGGGTAGGCACGCAATATGACAGCAACGAATAGCAATTAACGAATGCAGATTAGCAATTGTTCAATCCGGACCCAAAGTACAAATCACAGGTGCTGGCTAAGACGTGTCGAGACGTAGCGCAACAACGTAAAAACAAAGGACGATGGAAAAAACTCACAGAACAAGCAAATATTCCAAATTTTTCCTTTTTCCTGAATTTTTCCTGGAATTTTCCAAAAGGCACCAGTAGGAATCAAAAATTTTTATTTTCACTATTTTTTTATATTTTTCCTCTAAACAAGGATCAAAAAAGATGCAACCACAAAAATTGGCATCTAAAACTGAGGTGGGATGTGGTCTACATAAATACAGCTCATTCTTTAAAAAACATGCAAAAACTTTGACAATTTTTTTCTTTATTTTCCTAAATTTTTTTGGCAATTTTGATGAAACCAAACAAGGCAAAGCCAAAGTGGTGAAATAATCTATTGTTGTGCTTGGGTAACAGTTGCAAGACGAACCTTTGCTGACAGAAGAATATGCGGAGCTATAGGTAGGCACACAATATGACAACAAGGATTAGCAATTAACGAATGCAGATTAGCGATTGTTCAATCCGGATCCAAAGTACAAATCACAGGTGGGTGCTAAGACATGTCGAGACGTAGCGCAACAAGGTGAAAACAAAGGACGATGGAAAGAACTCACAGAACAAGCAAATAGTCCGGATTTTTTCTTTTTCCTAAATTTTCCCAGAATTTTCCAAAAGGCACTAGTATGAATCAAAAAATTTTTATTTTATCACTATTTTTTTATATTTTTCTCTAAATAAGGATAAAAAAGATGCAACCAAAAAAATTGCCACTTACAACTGAGGTGGGATGTGGTCTGCAGGAATACAACACGTTCTCTAAAAAGCGTGCAAAAACTTGGACAATTTTTTTTCTTTATTTTCCTGAATTTTTTTGGTAATTTTGATGAAACCAAACAGGGCAAAGCCAAAGTGGTGAAACAATCTGTTGTTGAGCGTGGGTAACAGTTGCAAGATGATCCTGTGCTGACAGAAGAATATGTGGAGCTATGGGTAGGCACGCAATATGACAGCAACGAATAGCAATTAACGAATGCAGATTAGCAATTGTTCAATCCGGACCCAAAGTACAAATCACAGGTGCTGGCTAAGACGTGTCGAGACGTAGCGCAACAACGTAAAAACAAAGGACGATGGAAAAAACTCACAGAACAAGCAAATATTCCAAATTTTTCCTTTTTCCTGAATTTTTCCTGGAATTTTCCAAAAGGCACCAGTAGGAATCAAAAATTTTTATTTTCACTATTTTTTTATATTTTTCCTCTAAACAAGGATCAAAAAAGATGCAACCACAAAAATTGGCATCTAAAACTGAGGTGGGATGTGGTCTACATAAATACAGCTCATTCTTTAAAAAACATGCAAAAACTTTGACAATTTTTTTCTTTATTTTCCTAAATTTTTTTGGCAATTTTGATGAAACCAAACAAGGCAAAGCCAAAGTGGTGAAATAATCTATTGTTGTGCTTGGGTAACAGTTGCAAGACGAACCTTTGCTGACAGAAGAATATGCGGAGCTATAGGTAGGCACACAATATGACAACAAGGATTAGCAATTAACGAATGCAGATTAGCGATTGTTCAATCCGGATCCAAAGTACAAATCACAGGTGGGTGCTAAGACATGTCGAGACGTAGCGCAACAAGGTGAAAACAAAGGACGATGGAAAGAACTCACAGAACAAGCAAATAGTCCGGATTTTTTCTTTTTCCTAAATTTTCCCAGAATTTTCCAAAAGGCACTAGTATGAATCAAAAAATTTTTATTTTATCACTATTTTTTTATATTTTTCTCTAAATAAGGATAAAAAAGATGCAACCAAAAAAATTGCCACTTACAACTGAGGTGGGATGTGGTCTGCAGGAATACAACACGTTCTCTAAAAAGCGTGCAAAAACTTGGACAATTTTTTTTCTTTATTTTCCTGAATTTTTTTGGTAATTTTGATGAAACCAAACAGGGCAAAGCCAAAGTGGTGAAACAATCTGTTGTTGAGCGTGGGTAACAGTTGCAAGATGATCCTGTGCTGACAGAAGAATATGTGGAGCTATGGGTAGGCACGCAATATGACAGCAATGATTAGCAATTAACGAATGCAGATTAGCAATTGTTCAATCCGGACCCAAAGTACAAATCACAGGTGCTGGCTAAGACGTGTCGAGACGTAGCGCAACAACGTGAAAACAAAGGACGATGGAAAAAACTCACAGAACAAACAAATATTCCAAATTTTTCCTTTTTCCTGAATTTTTCCTGGAATTTTCCAAAAGGCACTAGTAGGAATCAAAAATTTTTATTTTCACTATTTTTTTATATTTTTCCTCTAAACAAGGATCAAAAAAGATGCAACCACAAAAATTGGCATCTAAAACTGAGGTGGGATGTGGTCTACATAAATACAGCTCATTCTTTAAAAAACATGCAAAAACTTTGACAATTTTTTTCTTTATTTTCCTAAATTTTTTTGGCAATTTTGATGAAACCAAACAAGGCAAAGCCAAAGTGGTGAAATAATCTATTGTTGTGCATGGGTAACAGTTGCAAGACGAACCTTTGCTGACAGAAGAATATGCGGAGCTATAGGTAGGCACACAATATGACAACAAGGATTAGCAATTAACGAATGCAGATTAGCGATTGTTCAATCCGGATCCAAAGTACAAATCACAGGTGGGTGCTAAGACATGTCGAGACGTAGCACAACAAGGTGAAAACAAAGGACGATGGAAAGAACTCACAGAACAAATAAATAGTCCAGATTTTTTCTTTTTCCTAAATTTTCCCGGAATTTTCTAAAAGGCACTAGTAAGAATCAAAATTTTTTTATTTTGTCACTATTTTTTTATATTTTTCTCTGAATAAGGATAAAAAAGATGCAACCACAAAAATTTCCACCTACAACTAAGGTGGGATGTGGTCTGCAGAAATACAACACGTTCTCTAAAAAGCGTGCAAAAACTTTGACAATTTTTTTTCTTTATTTTCCTGAATTCTTTTGGTAATTTTGATAAAACCAAATAGGGCAAAGCCAAAGTGGTGAAACAATCTATTGTTGAGCGTGGGTAATAGTTGCAAGATGTACTTGTACTGACAGAAGAATATGTGGAGCTATGGGTAGGCACGCAATATTACAACAACGATTAGCAATTAACGAATGCAGATTAGCAATTGTTCAATCCGGATCCAAAGTACAAATCACATGTGCTGGCTAAGACGTGTCGAGACGTAGCGTAACAACGTGAAAACAAAGGATGATGGAAAGAACTCACAGAATAAGCAAATAGTCCAAATTTTTCCTTTTTCCTAAATTTTTCTCAGAATTTTCCAAAAGGCACTAGTAGGAATCAAAATTTTATATTTTTTCAATATTTTTTTTATATTTTTCTCTAAATAAGGATAAAAAAGATGCAACCACAAAAATTGCCACTTACAACTGAGGTGGGATGTGGTCTGTAGGAATACAACACGTTCTCTAAAAAGCGTGCAAAAACTTGGACAATTTTTTTCTTTATTTTCCTGAATTTTTTTGGTAATTTTGATGAAACCAAACAGGGCAAAGCCAAAGTGGTGAAACAATCTGTTGTTGAGCATGGGTAACAGTTGCAAGATGATCCTGTGCTGACAGAAGAATATGTGGAGCTATGGGTAGGCACGCAATATGACAGCAACGATTAGCAATTAACGAATGCAGATTAGCAATTGTTCAATCCGGACCCAAAGTACAAATCACAGGTGCTGGCTAAGACGTGTCGAGACGTAGCGCAACAACGTGAAAACAAAGGACGATGGAAAAAACTCACAGAACAAGCAAATATTCCGAATTTTTCTTTTTTCCTGAATTTTTCCCGGAATTTTCCAAAAGGCACTAGTAGGAATCAAAAATTTTTATTTTCACTATTTTTTTATATTTTTCCTCTAAACAAGGATCAAAAAAGATGCAACCACAAAAATTGGCATCTAAAACTGAGGTGGGATGTGGTCTACATAAATACAGCTCATTCTTTAAAAAACGTGCAAAAACTTTGACAATTTTTTTCTTTATTTTCCTAAATTTTTTTGGCAATTTTGATGAAACCAAACAAGGCAAAGCCAAAGTGGTGAAATAATCTATTGTTGTGCATGGGTAACAGTTGCAAGACGAACCTTTGCTGATAGAAGAATATGCGGAGCTATGGGTAGGCACACAATATGACAGCAAGGATTAGCAATTAACGAATGCAGATTAGCGATTGTTCAATCCGGATCCAAAGTACAAATCACAGGTGGGTGCTAAGACATCTCGAGACGTAGCGCAACAAGGTGAAAATAAAGGACGATGGAAAGAACTCACAGAACAAACAAATAGTCCAGATTTTTTCTTTTTCCTAAATTTTCCCGGAATTTTCTAAAAGGCACTAGTAAGAATCAAAATTTTTTTATTTTGTCACTATTTTTTTATATTTTTCTCTGAATAAGGATAAAAAAGATGCAACCACAAAAATTTCCACCTACAACTGAGGTGGGATGTGGTCTGCAGAAATACAACACGTTCTCTAAAAAGCGTGCAAAAACTTTGACAATTTTTTTCTTTATTTTCCTGAATTCTTTTGGTAATTTTGATAAAACCAAATAGGGCAAAGCCAAAGTGGTGAAACAATCTATTGTTGAGCGTGGGTAATAGTTGCAAGATGTACTTGTGCTGACAGAAGAATATGTGGAGCTATGGGTAGGCACGCAATATTACAGCAACGATTAGCAATTAACGAATGCAGATCAGCAATTGTTCAATCCGGATCCAAAGTACAAATCACATGTGCTAGCTAAGACGTGTCGAGACGTAGCGTAACAACGTGAAAACAAAGGACGATGGAAAGAACTCACAGAATAAGCAAATAGTCCAAATTTTTCCTTTTTCCTAAATTTTTCTCAGAATTTTCCTAAAGGCACTAGTAGGAATCAAAATTTTATATTTTTTCAATATTTTTTTTTATTTTTCTCTGAACAAGGATCAAAAAAGATGCAACCACAAAAATGGGCACCTACGACTGAGGTGAGATGTGGTCCACAGAAATACAACACGTTCTCTAAAAAGCGTGCAAAAACTTTGACAATTTTTTTTCTTTATTTTGCTGAATTTTGTTTGGCAATTTTGATGAAACCAAACAGGGCAAAGCCAAAGTGGTGGAACAATCTGTTGTTGAGTGTGGGTAACAGTTGTAAGATGAACCTGTGCTGACAGAAGAATATGTGGAGCTATGGGTAGGCACGCAATATGACACCAACGATTAGCAATTAACGAATATAGATTAGTGATTATTCAATCCAGATCCAAAGTACAAATCACAGGTGCTGGCTAAGATGTGTTGAGACATAGCGCAACAAGGGGAAAACAAAGGACGATGGAAAGAACTCACAGAACAAGCAAATAGTCCAGATTTTTCTTTTTTCTTGAATTTTTCCCGAAATTTTCCAAAAGGTACTAGTAGGAATCAAAATTTTATATTTTTTCACTATTTTTTTATATTTTTTCTCTAAACAAGGATCAAAAAAGATGCAACCACAAGAATTGGCACCTACAACTGAGGTGGGATGTGGTCTACAGAAATACAGCACGTTCTCTGAAAAGCATGCAAAAACTTTGACAATTTTTTTCTTTATTTTCCTGAATTTTTTTGGCAATTTTGATGAAACCAAACAGGGCAAAGCCAAATTGGTGGAACAATCTATTGTTAAGCGTGGGTGACCGTTGCAAGATGAACTTATGCTGACAGAAGAATATGTGGAGCTATCGGTAGGCACACAATATGACAGCAAGGATTAGTAATTAACGAATGCAGATTAGCGATTGTTCAATCCGGATCTAAAGTATAAATCACAGGTGCTGGCTAAGATATGTCGAGACGTAGCGCAACAAGGTAAAAACAAAGGACGATGAAAAGAACTCACGGAACAACCAAATATTCCAGATTTTTCCTTTTACCTGAATTTTTCCCGAAATTTTCCAAAAGGCACCAGTAGGAATCAATTTTTTTTATTTTTTCACTATTTTTTTATTTTTCCCTAAATAAGGATAAAAAAAGATGGAACCACAAAATTTGGCACCTACAACTGAGGTCGGATGTGGTCTACAGAAATACAGCACGTTCTTTGAAAAGCGTGCAAAAACTTTGACAATTTCTTTCTTTATTTTCCTGAATTTTTTTGGCAATTTTGATGAAACCAAATAGGACAAAGCCAAAGTGGTGAAACAATCTGTTGTTGAGCATGGGTAACAGATGCAAGAGGAACCTATGCTGACAGAAGAATATATGGAGCTATGGGTACGCACGCAATATGACAGCAACGATTAGGAATTAACGAAAGCAGATTAGCGATTGTTCAATCTGGATCCAAAGTACAAATCATAGGAGCTGGCTAAGACGTGTCGAGACATAGGGCAGCAAGGTGAGAACAAAGGACGATGGAAAGAACTCACAGAATAAGGAAATAGTCCGGATTTTTTTCTTTTCCTGAATTTTTTCGGGAATTTTCCAATAGGCACTAGTAGCAATCAAAATTGGCACCTACAACTGAGGTGGGATGTGGTCTACAGAAATACAGCACGTTCTCTGAAAAGCGTGCAAAAACTTTGATAATTTTTTTTATTTTCCTGAATTTTTTTAGCAATTTTGATGAAACCAAACAGGGCAAAGCCAAATTGGTGAAACAATCTATTGTTAAGCGTGGGTGACAATTGCAAGATGAACCTATACAAACAGAAGAATATGTGGAGCTATGGGTAGGCACACAATATGACAACAAGGATTAGTAATTAACGAATGCAGATTAGTGATTGTTCAATCCGGATCCAAAGTACAAATCACAGGTGCTGGCTAAGATATGTCGAGACGTAGCGCAACAAGGTGAAAACAAAGGACGATGAAAAGAACTCACAAAACAACCAAATAGTCCAGATATTTCATTTTACCTGAATTTTTTCAGAATTTTCCAAAAGGCAACAGTAGGAATCAATTTTTTTTATTTTTTCACTATTTTTTATATTTTTCTCTGAAGAAGGATAAAAAGATGCAACCACAACAAATGGCACCTACAACTGAGGTGGGATGTGGTCTACAGAAATACAACATGTTCTCTGAAAAGTGTGCAAAAACTTTGTCAATTTTTTTCTTTATTTTCCTAAATTTTTTGGCAATTTTGATGAAACCAAACTGGGAAAAGCCAAAGTGGTGAAACAATATGTTGTTGAGCATGAGTAACAGTTGCAAGATGAACCTGTGATGACAGAAGAATATGTGGAGCTATGGGTAGGCACACAATATGACAACAAGGATTAGCAATTAACGAATGTAGATTAGCGATTGTTCAATCCGGATCCAAAGTACCACTCACAAGTGCTGGCTAAGACGTGTCGAGACGTAGCGCAACAAGGTGAAAACAAAGGACGATGGAAAGAACTCACAGAACAAGCAGATAGTCCAGATTTTTCCTTTTTCCTGAATTTTTCCCAAAATTTTCCAAAAGGCAATAGTAGGAATCAAATTTTTTTTATTTTTTCACTATTTTTTGTATTTTTCTCTGAACAAGGATCAAAAAATATGCAACCAGAAAAATTGGCACCAACAACTGAGGTGTGATGTGGTCTACAGAAATACAGCACGTTCTCTGAAAAGCGTGCAAAAACATTGACAATTTTTTTCTTTATTTTCCTGAATTTTTTTTGGCAATTTTGATGAAACCAAACTGGGAAAAGCCAAAGTGGTGAAACAATCTGTTGTTGAGCGTGGGTAACAGTTACAAGATGAACCTGTGCTGATAGAAGAATATGTGGAGCTATGGGTAGGCACACAATATGACAGCAAGGATTAGCAATTAACGAATGCAGATTAGCGATTGTTCAATCTGGATCCAAAGTACAAATCATAGGTGCTGGCTAAGACGTGCCGATACGTAGCGCAACAAGGTGAAAAAAGGACGATGGAAAGAATTCACAGAACAAGCAGATACTCTGGATTTTTCCTTTTTCCTGAATTTCCCGGAATTTTCCAAAAGGCACTAGTAAGAATCAAAATTTTTTTTATTTTTTTCACTATTTCTTTATATTTTTCTCCGAACAAGGATAAAAAAGATGCAACCACAAAAAATGGCACCTACAACTGAGGCGGGATGTGGTCTATAGAAATACTGCACGTTCTCTGAAAAGCATGCAAAAACTTTGGTAATATTTCTTCTTTATTTTCCTGAATTTTTTTGGCAATTTTGATGAAACCAAACATGGCAAAGCCAAAGTGGTGAAACAGTCTGTTGTTGAGCATGGGTAACAGTTGTAAGATGAACCTGTGCTGATAGAAGAATATGTGGAGCTACGGGTAGCCACACAATATGACAGCAAGGATTAGCCATTAACGAATGCAGATTAACGATTGTTCAATCCAGATCCAAAGTACAAATCACTGGTGCTAGCTAAGACGTGTCGGGACGTAGCGCAACAAGGTGAAAACAAAGTACGATGGAAAGAACTCACAGAACAAGCAGATAGTCCGGATGTTTCCTTTTTCCTAAATTTTTCTCGGAATTTTCCAAAAGACACTAGTAGGAATCAAATTTTTTCTATTTTTTCACTATTTTTTTATATTTTTCTCTGAACAAGGATCAAAAAAGATGCAACCACAAAAATTGGCACCAACAACTGAGGTGGGATGTGGTCTATAGAAATACTGCACGTTCTCTGAAAAGCATGCAAAAACTTTGACAATTTTTTTTTCTTTATTTTCCTGAATTTTTTTGGCAATTTTGATGAAACCAAACTGGGCAAAGCCAAAGTGGTGAAACAATCTGTTGTTGAGCGTGGGTAACAGTTACAAGATGAACCTGTGCTCATAGAAGAATATGTGGAGCTATGGGTAGGCACACAATATGACAGCAAGGATTATTGATTAGCGAATGCAGATTAGCGATTGTTCAATCCGGATCCAAAGTACAAATCACAGGTGTTGGCTAAGATATGTCGAGACGTAGCGCAACAAGGTGAAAACAAAGGACGAAGAAAAGAACTCACAGAACAACCAAATAGTCCAGATTTTTCCTTTTACCTGAATTTTTTCTGGAATTTTCCAAAAGGCAACAGTAGGAATCAATTTTTTTATTTTTCACTATTTTTTTATATTTTTCTCTGAACAAGGGTAAAAATGATGCAACCATAACAAATGGCACCTACAACTGAGGTGGGATGTGGTCTACAGAAATACAGCACGTTCTCTGACAAGTGTGTAAAAACTTTGTTAATTTTTTTCTTTATTTTCCTAAATTTTTTGGCAATTTTGATGAAGCCAAATAGGGCAAAGCCAAAGTGGTGAAACAATATGTTGTTGAGCATGGGTAACAGTTGCAAGATGAACCTGTGATGACAGAAGAATATGTGGAGCTATGGGTAGGCACACAATATGACAACAAGGATTAGCAATTAACGAATGTAGATTAGCGATTGTTCAATCCGGATCCAAAGTACCACTCACAAGTGCTGGCTAAGACGTGTCGAGACGTAGCGCAACAAGGTGAAAACAAAGGACGATGGAAAGAACTCACAGAACAAGCAGATAGTCCAGATTTTTCCTTTTTCCCGAATTTTTTCCAAAATTTTCCAAAAGGCACTAGTAGGAATCAAATTTTTTTTATTTTTTCACTATTTTTTGTATTTTTCTCTGAACAAGGATCAAAAATATGCAACCAGAAAAATTGGCACCTACAACTGAGGTGTGATGTGGTCTACAGAAATACAGCACGTTCTCTGAAAAGCGTGCAAAAACATTGACAATTTTTTTCTTTATTTTCCTAAGTTTTTTTGGCAATTTTGATGAAACCAAACAGGGCAAAGCCAAAGTGGTGAAACAATCTATTGTTGAGCGTGGGTAACAGTTGCAAGATGAACATGTGCTGACACAAGAATATGTGGAGCTATGAGTAGGCACACAATATGACAGCAATGATTAGTAATTAACGAATGCAGATTAGTGATTGTTCAATCCGGATCCAAAGTACAAATCGCAGGTGCTGGCTAAGACGTGTCGAGACGTAGTGCAACAAGGTGAAAAAAGGACGATGGAAAGAACTCACAGAACAAGCAGATACTCCGGATTTCTCCTTTTTCATGAATTTTCCAAAAGGCACTAGTAGGAATCAATTTTTTTTATTTTTTCACTATATTTTTATATTTTTCTGTGAACAAGGATCAAAAAAGATGCTACCACAAATATTGGCACCTACAACTAAGGTGGGATGTGGTCTACAGAAATACTGCACGCTCTCTGAAAAGCGTGCAAAAACTTTAACAATTTTTTTTCTTTATTTTTCTGATTTTTTTGGCAATTTTAATGAAACCAAATAGGGCAAAGCCAAAGTGGTGAAACAATATGTTGTTGAGCATGGGTAACAGTTGCAAGATGAACCTGTGATGACAGAAGAATATGTGGAGCTATGGGTAGGCACACAATATGACAACAAGGATTAGCAATTAACGAATGTAGATTAGCGATTGTTCAATCCGGATCCAAAGTACCACTCACAAGTGCTGGCTAAGACGTGTCGAGACGTAGCGCAACAAGGTGAAACAAAGGACGATGGAAAGAACTCACAGAACAAGCAGATAGTCCAGATTTTTCCTTTTTCCCGAATTTTTTCCAAAATTTTCCAAAAGGCACTAGTAGGAATCAAAATTTTTTTATTTTTTCACTATTTTTTGTATTTTTCTCTGAACAAGGATCAAAAATATGCAACCAGAAAAATTGGCACCTACAACTGAGGTGTGATGTGGTCTACAGAAATACAGCACGTTCTCTGAAAAGCGTGCAAAAACATTGACAATTTTTTTCTTTATTTTCCTAAGTTTTTTTGGCAATTTTGATGAAACCAAACAGGGCAAAGCCAAAGTGGTGAAACAATCTATTGTTGAGCGTGGGTAACAGTTGCAAGATGAACATGTGCTGACACAAGAATATGTGGAGCTATGAGTAGGCACACAATATGACAGCAATGATTAGTAATTAACGAATGCAGATTAGTGATTGTTCAATCCGGATCCAAAGTACAAATCGCAGGTGCTGGCTAAGACGTGTCGAGACGTAGTGCAACAAGGTGAAAAAAGGACGATGGAAAGAACTCACAGAACAAGCAGATACTCCGGATTTCTCCTTTTTCATGAATTTTCCAAAAGGCACTAGTAGGAATCAATTTTTTTTATTTTTTCACTATATTTTTATATTTTTCTGTGAACAAGGATCAAAAAAGATGCTACCACAAATATTGGCACCTACAACTAAGGTGGGATGTGGTCTACAGAAATACTGCACGCTCTCTGAAAAGCGTGCAAAAACTTTAACAATTTTTTTTCTTTATTTTTCTGATTTTTTTGGCAATTTTAATGAAACCAAATAGGGCAAAGCCAAAGTGGTGAAACAATATGTTGTTGAGCATGGGTAACAGTTGCAAGATGAACCTGTGATGACAGAAGAATATGTGGAGCTATGGGTAGGCACACAATATGACAACAAGGATTAGCAATTAACGAATGTAGATTAGCGATTGTTCAATCCGGATCCAAAGTACCACTCACAAGTGCTGGCTAAGACGTGTCGAGACGTAGCGCAACAAGGTGAAACAAAGGACGATGGAAAGAACTCACAGAACAAGCAGATAGTCCAGATTTTTCCTTTTTCCCGAATTTTTTCCAAAATTTTCCAAAAGGCACTAGTAGGAATCAAAATTTTTTTATTTTTTCACTATTTTTTGTATTTTTCTCTGAACAAGGATCAAAAATATGCAACCAGAAAAATTGGCACCTACAACTGAGGTGTGATGTGGTCTACAGAAATACAGCACGTTCTCTGAAAAGCGTGCAAAAACATTGACAATTTTTTTCTTTATTTTCCTAAGTTTTTTTGGCAATTTTGATGAAACCAAACAGGGCAAAGCCAAAGTGGTGAAACAATCTATTGTTGAGCGTGGGTAACAGTTGCAAGATGAACATGTGCTGACACAAGAATATGTGGAGCTATGAGTAGGCACACAATATGACAGCAATGATTAGTAATTAACGAATGCAGATTAGTGATTGTTCAATCCGGATCCAAAGTACAAATCGCAGGTGCTGGCTAAGACGTGTCGAGACGTAGTGCAACAAGGTGAAAAAAGGACGATGGAAAGAACTCACAGAACAAGCAGATACTCCGGATTTCTCCTTTTTCATGAATTTTCCAAAAGGCACTAGTAGGAATCAATTTTTTTTATTTTTTCACTATATTTTTATATTTTTCTGTGAACAAGGATCAAAAAAGATGCTACCACAAATATTGGCACCTACAACTAAGGTGGGATGTGGTCTACAGAAATACTGCACGCTCTCTGAAAAGCGTGCAAAAACTTTAACAATTTTTTTTCTTTATTTTTCTGATTTTTTTGGCAATTTTAATGAAACCAAATAGGGCAAAGCCAAAGTGGTGAAACAATATGTTGTTGAGCATGGGTAACAGTTGCAAGATGAACCTGTGATGACAGAAGAATATGTGGAGCTATGGGTAGGCACACAATATGACAACAAGGATTAGCAATTAACGAATGTAGATTAGCGATTGTTCAATCCGGATCCAAAGTACCACTCACAAGTGCTGGCTAAGACGTGTCGAGACGTAGCGCAACAAGGTGAAAACAAAGGACGATGGAAAGAACTCACAGAACAAGCAGATAGTCCAGATTTTTCCTTTTTCCTGAATTTTTCCCAAAATTTTCCAAAAGGCACTAGTAGGAATCAATTTTTTTTATTTTTTTCACTATTTTTTTTGTATTTTTCTCTGAACAAGGATCGAAAAATATGCAACCAGAAAAATTGGAAACTCCAACTGAGGTGGGATGTGGTCTACAGAAATACAGCACGTTCTCTGAAAAGCGTGCAAAAACATTGACAATTTTTTTCTTTATTTTCCCGAATTTTTTTGGCAATTTCGATGAAACCAAACTGGGCAAAGCCAAATTGGTGAAACAATCTATTGTTAAGCGTGGGTGACAGTTGCAAGATGAACCTATGCTGACAGAAGAATATGTGGAGCTATGGGTAGGCACACAATATGACAACAAGGATTAGTAATTAACGAATGCAGATTAGCGATTGTTCAATCGGATCCAAAGTACAAATCACAGGTGCTGGCTAAGACGTGTCGAGACGTAGCGCAACAAGGTGAAAAAAGGACGATGGAAAGAATTCACAGAACAAGCAGATACTCTGGATTTTTCCTTTTTCCTGAATTTCCCGGAATTTTCCAAAAGGCACTAGTAGGAATCAAATTTTTTTTATTTTTTTCACTATTTTTTTATATTTTTCTCTGAACAAGGATAAAAAAGATGCAACCACAAAAAATGGCACATACAACTAAGGTGGGATGTGGTCTACAGAAATACTGCACTTCTCTGAAAAGCGTGCAAAAACTTTGACAATATTTTTTCTTTATTTTCCTAAATTTTTTTGGCAATTTTGATGAAACCAAACATGGCAAAGCCAAAGTGGTGAAACAATTTGTTGTTGAGCGTGGGTAACAGTTGCAAGATGAACCTGTGCTGATAGAAGAATATGTGGAGCTACGGGTAGGCACATAATATGACAACAAGGATTAGCCATTAACGAATGCAGATTAACGATTGTTCAATCCAGATCCAAAGTACAAATCACTGGTGCTGGCTAAGATATGTCGAGACGTAGCGCAACAAGGTGAAAACAAAGGACGATGAAAAGAACTCACAGAACAACCAAATAGTCCAGATTTTTCCTTTTACCTGAATTTTTTCTAGAATTTTCCAAAAGGCAACAGTAGGAATCAATTTTTTTATTTTTTCACTATTTTTTTTATATTTTTCTCTGAACAAGGGTAAAAAAGATACAACCATAACAAATGGCACCTACAACTGAGGTGGTATGTGGTCTACAGAAATACTGCACGTTCTCTGAAAAGCGTGCAAAAACTTTGACAATATTTTTTCTTTATTTTCCTGAATTTTTTTGGCAATTTTGATGGAACCAAACATGGCAAAGCCAAAGTGGTGAAACCGTCTGTTGTTGAACGTGGGTAACAGTTGCAAGATGAACCTGTGCTGATAGAAGAATATGTGGAGCTACGGGTAGGCACACAATATGATAGCAAGGATTAGCAATTAACGATTGCAGATTAACGATTGTTCAATCCGGATCCAAAGTACAAATCACTGGTGCTGGCTAAGACGTGTCGAGACGTAGCGCAACAAGGTGAAAACAAAGTACGATGGAAAGAACTCACAGAACAAGCTAACAGTCCGGATGTTTCCTTTTTCCTAAATTTCTCTCGGAATTTTACAAAAGACACTAGTAGGAATCAAATTTTTTCTATTTTTTCACTATTTTTTTATATTTTTCTCTGAACAAGGATCAAAAAAGATGCAACCACAAAAATTGGCACCTACAACAGAGGTGGGATGTGGTCTATAGAAATACTGCACGTTCTCTGAAAAGCATGCAAAAACTTTGACAATTTTTTTGGCAATTTTGATGAAACTAAACAGGGCAAAGCCAAAGTGGTGAAACAATCTATTGTTGAGCGTGGGGAATAGTTACAAGATGAACCTGTGCTCACAGAAGAATATGTGGACCTTTCGGTAGGTACACAATATGACAGCAAGGACTAGCAATTAACGAATGCAGATTAGCGATTGTTCAATCCGGATCCAAAGTATAAATCATAGGTGTTGGCTAAGACGTGTCGAGACGTAGCGCAACAAGGTGAAAACAAAGGACGATGCAAAGAACTCACAGAACAAGCAGATAGTCCAGATTTTTCCTGGTTTCTCAATTTTTCCCTGAATTTTCCAAAAGGCACTAGTAGGAATCAAATTTTTTTTATTTTTTTACTATTTTTTATATGTTTCTGTGAACAAGGATCAAAAAAGATGCAACCACAAAAATTGGCACCTACAACTGAGGTGGGATGTGGTCTACAGAAATATTGCACGTTCTCTAAAAAGCGTGCAAAAACTTTGACAATTATTTTCTTTATTTTCTCAAATTTTTTTTGGCAATTTTGATGAAACCAAACAGGGCAAAGCCAAAGTGGTGAAACAATCTGTTGTTGAGCATGGGTAACAGCTGCAAGATGAACCTGTGCTGACAGAAGAATATGTGGAGCTATGTGTAGGCACACAATATGACAAGAAGGATTAGCAAGTAACGAATGCAGATTAGCGATTGTTCATTCCGGATCCAAAGTATAAATCACAGGTGCTGGCTAAGACGTGTCGAGACGTAGCGCAACAAGGTGAAAACAAAGGACGATGGAAAGAACTCACAGAACCAGTAGATAGTCTGGATTTTTCCTTTTTCCTGAATTTTTCCCGGAATTTTCCCAAAGGCACTAGTTGGAATCAATTTTTTTTATTTTTTCACTATTTTTTTATATTTTTCTGTGAACAAGGATCAAAAAAGATGCAACCACAAAAATTGGCACCTACAACTGCGGTGGGATGTGGTCTACAGAAATATAGCACATTCTCTGAAAAGTGTGCAAAAACTTTGATAATTTTTTTCTTTATTTTCCTAAATTTTTTTGGCTATTTTGATGAAACCAAACAGGGCAAAGCGAAAGTGGTAAAATAATATGTTGTTGAGCGTGGGTAATAGTTGCAAGATGAAACTGTGCTGACAGAAGAATATGTGGAGATATGGGTAGGCACACAATATGACACCAAGGATTAGCAATTAACGAATGCTGATTAGCGATTGTTCAATCCGGATCCAAAGTACAAATCACATGTGCTGGCTAAGACGTGTCGAGATGTAGCGCAACAAGGTGAAAACAAAGGACGATCGAAAGAACTCACAAAACAAGCAGATAGCCCAGATTTTTCATTTTTCCTGAATTTTTCTCGGAATTTTTCAAAAGGCACTAGTAGGAATCAAAATTTATTTATTTTTTCACTATTTTTTTATATTTTCACTGAACTAGGATAAAAAATATGCAACCACAAAAAATGCACCTACGACTAAGGTGGGATGTGGTCTACAGAAATACAGCACGTTCTTTGAAAAGTGTGCAAAAACTTTGACAATTTTTTTCTTTATTTTCCTGAATTTTTTTGTCAATTTTGATGAAACCAAACAAGGCAAGGCCAAAGTGGTGAGACAATCTGTTGTTGAGCGTGGGTAACAGTTGCAAGATGAACATGTGCTGACTGAAGAATATGTGGAGCTATGGGTAGGCACACAATATGACAACAAGGATTAGCAATTAACGAATGCAGATTAGCGATTGTTCAATCCGGATCCAAAGTACGAATCATAGGTGATGGCTAAGACGTGTTGAGACGTAGCGCAACAAGGTGAAAACAAAGGACGATGGAAAGAACTCACAGAACAAGCAGATAGTCCGGATTTTTCCTTTTTCGTGAATTTTTCCCTGAATTTTCCAAAAGGCACTAGTAGGAATCAAATTTTTTTTAGTTTTTCACTATTTTTTTATATTTTCTCTGAACAAGGATCAAAAAACATACAACCACAAAAATTGACACCTACAACTGAGGTGGGATGTGGTCTACAGAAATACAACACGTTCTCTGAAAAGCGTGCAAAAACTTTGATAGTTTTCTTCTTTATTTTCTTGATTTTTTTGGCAATTTTGATGAAACCAAATAGGGCAAGGCCAAAGTGGGGAAAAATCTATTGTTGAGCGTGCGTGACAGTTGCAAGATGAACCTGTGCTGACTGAAGAATATGTGGAGCTATGGGTAGGCACACAATATGACAGCAAGGATTATCAATTAACGAATGCAGATTAGCGATTGTTCAATCCAGATCCAAAGTACAAATCACAGGTGCCGGCTAAACGTGTCGAGACGTAGCGCAACAAGGTGAAAACAAAGGACGATACAAAGAACTCACATAACAAGCAGATAGTCAGGATTTTTCCTCTATCCTGAATTTTTCTCGGAATTTTCCAAAAGGCACTAGTAGGAATTTTTTTTCACTATTTTTTCATATTTCTCTCTGAACAAGGATCAAAAAAGATGCAACCACCAAATTGGCACCTACAACTGATGTGGGATGTGGTCTACAGAAATACAGCACGTTCTCTGAAAAGCGTGCAAAAACTTTGATAACTTTTTTCTTTATTTTCCTAAATTTTTTTGGCAATTTTGAAGAAACCAAATAGGGCAAAGCCAAAGTGGTGAAACAATCTGTTGTTGAGTGTGGGTAACAGTTGCAAGAGGAACCTGTGCTGACAGAAGAATATGTGGAGCTATGGGTAGGCACACAATATGACAGCAAGGATTAGCAATTAACGAATGCAGATTAGTGATTGTTCAATCCGGATCCAAAGTACAAATCACAGGTGTTGGCTAAGACATGTCGAGACATAGCGCAACAGGGTGAAAACAAAGGACGATAGAAAGAACTCACAGAACAAGCAGATAGTCCGGATTTTTCCTCTTTCCTGAATTTTTCCTGGAATTTTCCAAAAGGCACTAGTAGGAATCAATTTTTTTATTTTTTCACTATTTTTTGTATTTTTCTCTGAACAAGGATTAAAAAATATGCAACCACAAAAATTGGCACCTATAACTAAGGTGGGATGTGGTCTACAGAAATACAGCACGTTCTTTGAAAAGCGTGCAAAAAGTTTAATAATTTTTTCTTCATTTTGCTGAATTTTTTTGGCAATTTGGATGAAACCAAACAGGGCAAAGCCAAAGTGGTGAAACAATCTGTTGTTGAGCGTGCGTTACAGTTGCAAGATGAACCTGTGCTGAAAGAAGAATATGTGGATCTATGGGTAGACACACAATATGACAGCAAGGATTAGCAATTAACGAATGCAGATTAGCGATTGTTCAATCATAGGTGCTGGCTAAGACATGTCGAGACGTAGCGCAACAAGCAGATAGTCCGGATTTTTCCTCTTTCCTAAATTTTTCCCGGAATTTTCCAAAAGTCACTAGTAGGAATCAAAAATTTTTTATTTTTCACTATTTTTTTCTATTTTTCTCTAAACAAGGATCAAAAAAGATGCAACTATAAAAATTAGCACCTACAACTGAGGTGGGATGTGGTCTACAGAAATACAGCACGTTCTTTGAAAAGCGTGCAAAAACATTGACAATTTTTTTTCTTTATTTTCTTGAATTTTTTTGGCAATTTGGATGAAACCAAACAGGGCAAAGCCAAAGCGGTGAAACAATCTATTGCTGAGCATGGGTAACAGTTGCAAGATGAACCTGTGCTGACAGAAGAATATGTGGAGCTGTGGGTAGGCACACAATATGACAGCAAGGATTAGCAATTAACGAATGCAGATTAGCGATTGTTCAATCCGGATCCAAAGTACAAATCACAGGTGCTGGCTAAGACATGTCGAGACATAGCGCAACAAGGTGAAAAAAGGATGATGGAAAGAACTCTCAGAACAAGCAGATAGTCCGGATTTTTCCTTTTTCCTAAATTTTTCCCGAATTTTCCAAAAGGCACTAGTAGGAATCATTTTTTTATTTTTTCAGTATTTTTTATATTTTTCTCTGAACAAGGATCAAAAAAAGATGCAACCACAAAAATTGGCACCTACAACTAAGGTGGGATGTGGTCTACAGAAATACAGCACGTTCTCTGAAAAGCGTGTAAAAACTTTGATAATTTTTTTCTTTATTTTCGTGAGTTTTTTTGGCAATTTTGATGAAACCAAACAGGGCAAAGCCAAAGTGGTGAAACAATCTGTTGTTGAGCGTGCGTTACAGTTGCAAGATGAACCTGTGCTGACAAAAGAATGTGCGGAGCTATGGGTAGGCACACAATATGACAGCAAGGATTAGCAATTAACGAATGCAGATTAGCGATTGTTCAATCCGGATCCAAAGTACAAATAACAGGTGCTGGCTAAGACATGTCGAGACATAGCGCAACAAGGTGAAAACAAAGGACGATAGAAAGAACTCACAGAACAAGCAGATAGTCCGAATTTTTCCTCTTTCGTGAATTTTTCCCGGAATTTTCCAAAAGGCACTAGTTGGAATCAATTTTTTTTTATTTTTTCACTATTTTTTTTTGTATTTTTCTCTAAACAAGGATAAAAAAAGATGCAACCTCAAAAATTGGCACCTACAACTGAGGTGGGATGTGGTCTACAGAAATACAGCACGTTCTCTGAAAAGCATGCAAAAACATTGACAATTTTTTTTCTTTATTTTCTTGAATTTTTTTGCCAATTTTGATGAAACCAAACAGGGCAAAGCCAAAGTGGTGAAACAATCTATTGTTGAGCATGGGTAACAGTTGCAAGATGAACCTATGCTGACAGAAGAATGTGTGGAGCTATGGGTAGGCACACAATATGACAGCAAGGATTAGCAATTAACGAATGCAAATTAGCGATTGTTCAATCCGGATCGAAACTACAAATCACAGGTGCTGGCTAAGACGTGTCAAGACGTAGCGCAACAAGGTGAAAACAAAGGATGATGGAAAGAACTCACAGAACAAGCAAATAGTCTAGATTTCCTTTTTCCTGAATTTTTCCCGGAATTTTCCAAAAGGCACTAGTAGGATTCAATTTTTTTTTATTTTTTCACTATTTTTTTATATTTTTATGTGAACAAGGATAAAAAAAAGATGCAACCACAAAAATTGGCACCTACAACTGAGGTGGGATGTGGTCTACAGAAATACAGCACGTTCTCTGAAAAGCGTGCAAAAACTTTGACAATTTTTTTCTTTATTTTTGTGATTTTTTTGGCAATTTTGATGAAACCAAACAGGTCAAAGCCAAAGTGGTGAAACAAATTGTTGTTGAGCGTGGGTAACAGTTGCAAGATGAACCTGTGCTGACAGAAGAATATGTGGAGCTATGGGTAGGCACACAATATGACAGCAAGGATTAGCAATTAACGAATGTAGATTAGCGATTGTTCAATCCGGATCTAAAGTACAAATCACAGGTGCCAGCTAAGACGTGTCGAGATGTAGCGCAACAAGGTGAAAACAAAGGACGATAGAAAGAACTCACATAACAAGCAGATAGGCCAGATTTCCTGAATTTTTCCTGGAATTTTCCAAAAGGCACTAGTAGGAATCAAATTTTTTTATTTTTTCACTATTTTTTCGTATTTCTCTCAGAACAAGGATCAAAAAACATGCAACTATAAAAATTAGCACCTACAACTGAGGTGGGATGTGGTCTACAGAAATACAGCACGTTCTTTGAAAAGCGTGCAAAAACTTTGATAATTTTTTTCTTTATTTTCTTGATTTTTTTTGGCAATTTTGATGAAACCAAACATGACAAAGCCAAAGTAGTGAAACAATCTATTGTTGAGCGTGAGTAACAGTTGCAAGATGAACCTGTGCTGACAGAAGAATATGTGGAGCTATGGGTAGGCACACAATATGACAGCAAGGATTAGCAATTAACGAATGCAGATTAGCAATTGTTCAATCCGGATCCAAAGTACAAATCACAGGTGCTGGCTAAGACGTGTCGAGACATAGCGCAACAAGGTGAAAAAAGGATGATGGAAAGAACTCTCAGAACAAGCAGATAGTCCGGATTTTTCCTTTTTCCTAAATTTTTCCCGAATTTTCCAAAAGGCACTAGTAGGAATCAATTTTTTATTTTTTCACTATTTTTTATATTTTTCTCTGAACAAGGATCAAAAAAGATGCAACCACAAAAATTGGCACCTACAACTGAGGTGGGATGTGGTCTACAGAAATACAGCACGTTCTCTGAAAAGCGTGTAAAAACTTTGATAATTTTTTTCTTTATTTTCGTGAGTTTTTTTGGCAATTTTGATGAAACCAAACAGGGCAAAGCCAAAGTGGTGAAACAATTTGTTGTTGAGCGTGCGTTACAGTTGCAAGATGAACCTGTGCTGACAAAAGAATGTGCGGAGCTATGGGTAGGCACACAATATGACAGCAAGGATTAGCAATTAACGAATGCAGATTAGCGATTGTTCAATCCGGATCCAAAGTACAAATAACAGGTGCTGGCTAAGACATGTCGAGACATAGCGCAACAAGGTGAAAACAAAGGACGATAGAAAGAACTCACAGAACAAGCAGATAGTCCGAATTTTTCCTCTTTCGTGAATTTTTCCCGGAATTTTCCAAAAGGCACTAGTTGGAATCAATTTTTTTTATTTTTTCACTATTTTTTTTTGTATTTTTCTCTAAACAAGGATAAAAAAAGATGCAACCTCAAAAATTGGCACCTACAACTGAGGTGGGATGTGGTCTACAGAAATACAGCACGTTCTCTGAAAAGCATGCAAAAACATTGACAATTTTTTTTCTTTATTTTCTTGAATTTTTTTGCCAATTTTGATGAAACCAAACAGGGCAAAGCCAAAGTGGTGAAACAATCTATTGTTGAGCATGGGTAACAGTTGCAAGATGAACCTATGCTGACAGAAGAATGTGTGGAGCTATGGGTAGGCACACAATATGACAGCAAGGATTAGCAATTAACGAATGCAAATTAGCGATTGTTCAATCCGGATCGAAACTACAAATCACAGGTGCTGGCTAAGACGTGTCAAGACGTAGCGCAACAAGGTGAAAACAAAGGATGATGGAAAGAACTCACAGAACAAGCAAATAGTCTAGATTTCCTTTTTCCTGAATTTTTCCCGTAATTTTCCAAAAGGCACTAGTAGGATTCAATTTTTTTATTTTTTCACTATTTTTTTATATTTTTATGTGAACAAGGATAAAAAAAAGATGCAACCACAAAAATTGGCACCTACAACTGAGGTGGGATGTGGTCTACAGAAATACAGCACGTTCTCTGAAAAGCGTGCAAAAACTTTGACAATTTTTTTCTTTATTTTTGTGATTTTTTTTGGCAATTTTGATGAAACCAAACAGGTCAAAGCCAAAGTGGTGAAACAAATTGTTGTTGAGCGTGGGTAACAGTTGCAAGATGAACCTGTGCTGACAGAAGAATATGTGGAGCTATGGGTAGGCACACAATATGACAGCAAGGATTAGCAATTAACGAATGTAGATTAGCGATTGTTCAATCCGGATCCAAAGTACAAATCACAGGTGCCGGCTAAGACGTGTCGAGATGTAGCGCAACAAGGTGAAAACAAAGGACGATAGAAAGAACTCACATAACAAGCTGATAGGCCAGATTTCCTGAATTTTTCCTGGAATTTTCCAAAAGGAACTAGTAGGAATCAAATTTTTTTATTTTTTCACTATTTTTTTGTATTTCTCTCTGAACAAGGATCAAAAAACATGCAACCACAAAATTGACACCTACAACTAAGGTGGGATGTGGTCTACAGAAATACAGCATGTTCTCTGAAAAGCGTGCAAAAACTTTGATAATTTTTTTCTTTATTTTCCTGAATTTTTTTGGCAATTTTGATGAAACCAAACATGGCAAAACCAAAGTAGTGAAACAATCTATTGTTGAGCGTGAGTAACAGTTGCAAGATGAACCTGTGCTGACAGAAGAATATGTGGAGCTATGGGTAGGCACACAATATGACAGCAAGGATTAGCAATTAACGAATGCAGATTAGCAATTGTTCAATCCGGATCCAAAGTACAAATCACAGGTGCTGGCTAAGACGTGTCGAGACATAGCGCAACAAGGTGAAAAAAGGATGATGGAAAGAACTCTCAGAACAAGCAGATAGTCCGGATTTTTCCTTTTTCCTAAATTTTTCCCGAATTTTCCAAAAGGCACTAGTAGGAATCAATTTTTTATTTTTTCACTATTTTTTATATTTTTCTCTGAACAAGGATCAAAAAAGATGCAACCACAAAAATTGGCACCTACAACTGAGGTGGGATGTGGTCTACAGAAATACAGCACGTTCTCTGAAAAGCGTGTAAAAACTTTGATAATTTTTTTCTTTATTTTCGTGAGTTTTTTTGGCAATTTTGATGAAACCAAACAGGGCAAAGCCAAAGTGGTGAAACAATCTGTTGTTGAGCGTGCGTTACAGTTGCAAGATGAACCTGTGCTGACAAAAGAATGTGCGGAGCTATGGGTAGGCACACAATATGACAGCAAGGATTAGCAATTAACGAATGCAGATTAGCGATTGTTCAATCCGGATCCAAAGTACAAATAACAGGTGCTGGCTAAGACATGTCGAGACATAGCGCAACAAGGTGAAAACAAAGGACGATAGAAAGAACTCACAGAACAAGCAGATAGTCCGAATTTTTCCTCTTTCCTGAATTTTTTCCGGAATTTTCCAAATGGCACTAGTTGGAATCAAATTTTTTTTATTTTTTCACTATTTTTTTTTGTATTTTTCTCTAAACAAGGATAAAAAAAGATGCAACCTCAAAAATTGGCACCTACAACTGAGGTGGGATGTGGTCTACAGAAATACAGCACGTTCTCTGAAAAGCGTGCAAAAACATTGACAATTTTTTTTCTTTATTTTCTTGAATTTTTTTGCCAATTTTGCTAAAACCAAACAGGGCAAAGCCAAAGTGGTGAAACAATCTATTGTTGAGCATGGGTAACAGTTGCAAGATGAACCTATGCTGACAGAAGAATGTGTGGAGCTATGGGTAGGCACACAATATGACAGCAAGGATTAGCAATTAACGAATGCAAATTAGCGATTGTTCAATCCGGATCGAAACTACAAATCACCGGTGATGGCTAAGACGTGTTGAGACGTAGCGCAACAAGGTGAAAACAAAGGACGATGGAAAGAACTCTCAGAACAAGCAGATAGTCCGAATTTCCTTTTTCCTGAATTTTTCCCTGAATTTTCCAAAAGGCACTAGTAGGAATCAAATTTTTTTATTTTTTCACAATTTTTTTATATTTTCTCTGAACAAGGATCAAAAAAGATACAACCACAAAAATTGACACCTACAACTGAGGTGGGATGTGGTCTACAGAAATACAACACGTTCTCTGAAAAGCGTGCAAAAACTTTGATAGTTTTCTTCTTTATTTTCTTGATTTTTTTGGCAATTTTGATGAAACCAAATAGGGCAAAGCCAAAGTGGGGAAAAATCTATTGTTGAGCATGCGTAACAGTTGCAAGATGAACCTGTGCTGACTGAAGAATATGTGGAGCTATGGGTAGGCACACAATATGACAGCAAGGATTAGCAATTAACGAATGCAGATTAGCGATTGTTCAATCCAGATCCAAAGTACAAATCACAGGTGCCGGCTAAGACGTGTCGAGACGTAGCGCAACAAGGTGAAAACAAAGGACGATAGAAAGAACTCACATAACAAGCAGATAGTCAGGATTTTTCCTCTATCCTGAATTTTTCTCGGAATTTTCCAAAAGGCACTAGTAGGAATTTTTTTTATTTTTTCACTATTTTTTCATATTTCTCTCTGAACAAGGATCAAAAAAGATGCAACCACAAAATTGGCACCTACAACTGATGTGGGATGTGGTCTACAGAAATACAACACGTTCTCTGAAAAGCGTGCAAAAACTTTGATAACTTTTTTCTTAATTTTCCTAAATTTTTTTGGCAATTTTGAAGAAAACAAATAGGGCAAAGCCAAATTGGTGAAACAATCTGTTGTTGAGTGTGGGTAACAGTTGCAAGAGGAACCTGTGCTGACAGAAGAATATGTGGAGCTATGGGTAGGCACACAATATGACAGCAAGGATTAGAAATTAACGAATGCAGATTAGCGATTGTTCAATCCGGATCCAAAGTACAAATCACATGTGTTGGCTAAGACATGTCGAGACATAGCGCAACAGGGTGAAAACAAAGGACGATAGAAAGAACTCACAGAACAAGCAGATAGTCTGGATTTTTCCTCTTTCCTGAATTTTTCCCGGAATTTTCCAAAAGGCACTAGTAGGAATCTTTTTTTTAATTTTTCACTATTTTTTATATTTTACTCTGAACAAGGATCAAAAAAAGATACAACCACAAAAATTGGCACCTACAACTGAGGTGGGATGTCGTCTACAGAAATACAGCACGTTCTCTGAAAAGCGTGCAAAAACTTTGATAATTTTTTTTCTTTATTTTCATGATTTTTTTGGCAATTTTGATGAAACCAAATAGGGCAAAGCCAAAGTGGGGAAAAATCTGTTTGTTGAGCATGCGTAACAGTTGCAAGATGAACCTGTGCTGACTGAAGAATATGTGGAGCTATGGGTAGGCACACAATATGACAGCAAGGATTAGCAATTAACGAATGCAGATTAGCGATTGTTCAATCCGGATCAAAAGTACAAATCACAGGTGCCGGCTAAGACGTGTCGAGACGTAGCGCAACAAGGTGAAAACAAAGGACGATAGAAAGATCTCACATAACAAGCACATAGTCCAGATTTTTTCTCTATAATGAATTTTTCCCGGAATTTTCCAAAAGGCACTAGTAGGAATCAATTTTTTTTTTATTTTTTCACAATTTTTTCGTATTTCTCTCTGAACAAGGATAAAAAAAGATGCAACCACAAAATTGGCACCTACAACTGCGGTGGGATGTGGTCTACAGAAATACAGCATGTTCTTTGAAAAGCGTGCTAAAACTTTGATAATTTTTTTCTTTATTTTCCTGAATTTTTTTGGCAATTTTTATGAAACCAAACAGGGCAAAGCCAAATTGGTGAAACAATATGTTATTGAGCGTGTGTTACAGTTGCAAGTTGAACCTGTGCTGACAGAAGAATGTGGAGCTATGGGTAGGCACACAATATGACAACAAGGATTAGCAATTAACGAATGTAGATTAGCGATTGTTCAATCCGGATCCAAAGTACAAATCACAGGTGCTGGCTAAGACATGTCGAGACATAGCGCAACAAGGTGAAAACAAAGGACGATAGAAAGAACTCACAGAACAAGCAGATAGTCTGGATTTTTCCTCTTTCCTGAATTTTTCCTAGAATTTTCCAAAAGGCACTAGTAGGAATCATTTTTTTTATTTTTTCACTATTTTTTGTATTTTTCTCTGAACAAGGATCAAATAGGATGCAACCACAAAAATTGGCACCTACAACAGAGGTGGGATGTGGTCTACAGAAATACAGCACGTTCTTTGAAAAGCGTGCAAAAACATTGACAATTTTTTTTCTTTATTTTCTTGAATTTTTTTGGCAATTTGGATGAAACCAAACAGGGCAAAGCCAAAGCGGTGAAACAATCTGTTGTTGAGCATGGGTAACAGTTCCAAGATGAACCTGTGCTGACAGAAGAATATGTGGAGCTATGGGTAGGCACACAATATGACAGCAAGGATTAGCAATTAACGAATGTAGATTAGCGATTGTTCAATCCGGATCTAAAGTACAAATCACAGGTGCTGGCTAAGACGTGTCGAGACGTAGCGCAACAAGGTGAAAAAAAGGATGATGGAAAGAACTCTCAGAACAAGCAGATAGTCCGAATTTTTCCTTTTTCCTGAATTTTCCTGGAATTTTCCAAAAGGCACTAGTAGGAATCAATTTTTTTATTTTTTCACTATTTTTTATATTTTTCTCTGAACAAGGATCAAAAAAAGATGCAACCACAAAAATTGGCACCTACAACTGAGGTGGGATGTGGTCTACAGAAATACAGCACCTTCTCTGAAAAGCATGTAAAAACTTTGATAATTTTTTTCTTTATTTTCGTGAGTTTTTTTGGCAATTTTGATGAAACCAAACAGGGCAAAGCCAAAGTGGTGAAACAATCTGTTGTTGAGCATGCTTTACAGTTGCAAGTTGAACCTGTGCTGACAAAAGAATGTGCGGAGCTATGGGTAGGCACACAATATGACAGCAAGGATTAGCAATTAACGAGTGCAGATTAGCGATTGTTCAATCCGGATCCAAAGTACAAATAACAGGTGCTGTCTAAGACATGTCGAGACATAGCGCAACAAGGTGGAAAAAAGGATGATGGAAAGAACTCTCAGAACAAGCAGATAGTCCGGATTTTTCCTTTTTCCTGAATTTTCCCCGAATTTTCCAAAAGGCACTAGTAGGAATCAATTTTTTATTTTTTCACTATTTTTTATATTTTTCTCTGAACAAGGATCAAAAAAGATGCAACCACAAAAATTGGCACCTACAACTGAGGTGGGATATGGTCTACAGAAATACAGCACGTCCTCTGAGAAGCGTGTAAAAACTTTGATAATTTTTTTCTTTATTTTCGTGAGTTTTTTTGGCAATTTGGATGAAACCAAACAGAGCAAAGCCAAAGCGGTGAAACAATCTGTTGTTGAGCGTGGGTAATAGTTGCAAGATGAACCTGTGCTGACAGAAGAATATGTGGAGCTATGGGTAGGCACACAATATGACAGCAAGGATTAGCAATTAACGAATGCAGATTAGCGATTGTTCAATCCGGATCCAAAGTACAAATAACAGGTGCTGGCTAAGACATGTCGAGACATAGCGCAACAAGTTGAAAACAAAGGACGATAGAAAGAACTCACAGAACAAGCAGATAGTCCGAATTTTTCCTCTTTCCCGAATTTTTCCGAGAATTTTCCAAAAGGCACTAGTTGGAATCAAATTTTTTTATTTTTTCACTATTTTTTTGTATTTTTATGTGAAAAAGGATAAAAAAAGATGCAACCATAAAAATTGGCACCTACAACTGAGCTGGGATGTGGTCTACAGAAATACAGCACGTTCTCTGAAAAGCGTGCAAAAACATTGACAATTTTTTTTCTTTATTTTCCTGAATTTTTTTGGCAATTTGGATGAAACCAAACAGGGCAAAGCCAAAGCGGTGAAACAAACTGTTGTTGAGCGTGGGTAACAGTTGCAAGATGAACCTGTGCTGACAGAAGAATATGTGGAGCTATGGGTAGGCACACAATATGACAGCAAGGATTAGCAATTAACGAATGTAGATTAGCGATTGTTCAATCCGGATCCAAAGTACAAATCACAGGTGCTGGCTAAGACGTGTCGAGACGTAGCGCAACAAGATGAAAAAAAGGACGATGGAAAGAACTCTCAGAACAAGCAGATAGTCTGGATTTTTCCTTTTTCCTGAATTTTTCCCAGAATTTTCCAAAAGGCACTAGTAGGAATCATTTATTTTTATTTTTTCACTATTTTTTTTATTTTTCTCTAAACAAGGATCAAAAAAGATGCAACCACAAAAATTGGCACCTACAACTGAGGTGGGATGTGGTCTACAGAAATACAGCATGTTCTCTGAAAAGCGTGTAAAAACTTTGATAATTTTTTTCTATATTTTCGTGAGTTTTTTTGGCAATTTTGATGAAACCAAACAGGGCAAAGCCAAAGTGGTGAAACAATCTGTTGTTGAGCGTGCGTTACAGTTGCAAGATGAACCTGTGCTGACAAAAGAATGTGCGGAGCTTTGGGTAGGCACACAATATGACAAGGATTAGCAATTAACGAATGCAGATTAGCGATTGTTCAATCCGGATCCAAAGTACAAATCACAGGTGCTGGCTAAGACGTGTCGAGACGTAGCGCAACAAGGTGGAAAAAAGATGATGGAAAGAACTCTCAGAACAAGCAGATAGTCCGGATTTTTCATTTTTCCTGAATTTTCCCCGAATTTTCCAAAAGGCACTAGTAGGAATCAATTTTTTTATTTTTTCACTATTTTTTATATTTTTCTCTGAACAAGGATCAAAAAAGATGCAACCACAAAATTTGGCACCTACAACTGAGGTGGGATGTGGTGTATAGAAAGACACCACGTTCTCTGAAAAGCGTGTAAAAACTTTGATAATTTTTTTCTTTATTTCCGTGAGTTTTTTTGGCAATTTTGATGAAACCAAACAGGTCAAAGCCAAAGTGGTGAAACAATTTGTTGTTGAGCGTGGGTAACAGTTGCAAGATGAACCTGTGCTGATAGAAGAATATGTGGAGTTATGGGTAGGCACACAATATGACAGCAAGGATTAGCAATTAACGAATGCATATTAGCGATTGTTCAATCCGGATCCAAAGTACAAATCATAGGTGCCGGCTAAGACGTGTCGAGACATAGCGCAACAAGGTGAAAACAAAGGACGATAGAAAGAACTCACATAACAAGCAGATAGTCCGAATTTTTCCTCTTTCCTGAATTTTTCTCGGAATTTTCCAAAAGGCACTAGTTGGAATCAATTTTTTTTTATTTTTTCACTATTTTTTTTGTATTTTTCTCAAAACAAGGATAAAAAAAGATGCAACCACAAAAATTGGCACCTACAACTGAGGTGGGATGTGGCCTACAGAAATATAGCATGTTCTTTGAAAAGCGTGAAAAACATTAACAATTTTTTTCTTTATTTTCCTGAATTTTTTTGGCAATTTGGATGAAACCAAACATGGCAAAGCCAAAGCGGTGAAATAATCTGTTGTTGAGTGTAGGTAACAGTTTCAAGATGAACGTGTGCTGACAGAAGAATATGTGGAGCTATGGGTAGGCACACAATATGACAGCAAGGATTAGCAATTAACGAATGCAGATTAGCGATTGTTCAATCCGGATCCAAAGTACAAATCACAGGTGCTGGCTAAGACGTGTCGAGACGTAGCGCAACAAGGTGAAAAAAAGGACGATGGAAAGAACTCTTAGAACAAGCAGATAGTCCGGATTTTTCCTTTTTACTGATTTTTCCCGAAATTTTCCAAAAGGCACTAGTAGGAATCATTTTTTTATTTTTTCACTATTTTTTTTATTTTTCTCCAATCAAGGATCAAAAAAGATGCAACCACAAAAATTGGCACCTACAACTGAGGTGGGATGTGGTCTACAAAAACACAGCACGTTATTTGAAAAGCGTACAAAAACTTTGATAAATTTTTTCTTTATTTTTCTGAATTTTTTTGGCAATTCTGATGAAACCAAACAGGGCAAAGCCAAAGTGGTGAAACAATCTGTTGTTGAGCGTGCGTTACAGTTGCAAGATGAACCTGTGCTGAAAAAAGAATATGTGGATCTATGGGTAGGCACACAATATGACAGCAAGGATTAGCAATTAACGAATGCAGATTAGCGATTGTTCAATCCAGATCCAAAGTACAAATCATGGGTGCTGGCTAAGACATGTCGAGACGTAGCGCAACAAGCAGATAGTTCGAATTTTTCCTCTTTCCTGAATTTTTCCCGGAATTTTCCAAAAGGCACTAGTAGGAATCAAAATTTTTTTATTTTTCACTATTTTTTTGTATTTTTCTCTAAACAAGGATCAAAAAAGATGCAACCACAAAAATTAGCACCTAGAACTAAGGTGGGATGTGGTCTACAGAAATACAACACGTTCTTTGAAAAGCGTGCAAAAACATTGACAATTTTTTTTCTTTATTTTCTTGAATTTTTTTGGCAATTTGGATGAAACCAAACAGGGCAAAGCCAAAGCGGTGAAACAATCTATTGTTGAGCATGAGTAACAGTTGCAAGATGAACCTGTGCTGACAGAAGAATATGTGGAGCTATGGGTAGGCACACAATATGACAGCAAGGATTAGCAATTAACGAATGCAGATTAGCGATTGTTCAATCCGGATCCAAAGTACAAATCACAGGTGCTGGCTAAGACGTGTCGAGACGTAGCACAACAAGGTGAAAAAAGGGATGATGGAAAGAACTCTCAGAACAAGCAGATAGTCCGGATTTTTCCTTTTTCCTGAATTTTCCCTGAATTTTCCAAAAGGCACTAGTAGGAATCAATTTTTTTATTTTTTCACTGTTTTTTATATTTTTCTCTGAACAAGGATCAAAAAAGATGCAACCACAAAAATTGGCACCTACAACTGAGGTCGGATGTGGTGTACAGAAAGACAGCACGTTCTCTGAAAAGCGTGTAAAAACTTTGATAATTTTTTTCTTTATTTCCGTGAGTTTTTATGGCAATTTTGATGAAACCAAACAGGGCAAAGCCAAAGTAGTGAAACAATCTGTTGTTGAGCGTGCGTTACAGTTGCAAGATGAACCTGTGCTGACAAAAGAATGTGCGGAGCTATGGGTAGGCACACAATATGACAACAAGGATTAGCAATTAACGAATGCAGATTAGCGATTGTTCAATCCGGATCCAAAGTACAAATCACAGGTGCTGGCTAAGACGTGTCGAGACGTAGCGCAACAAGGTGAAAAAAAGGATAATGGAAAGAACTCTCAGAACAAGCAGATAGTCCGGATTTTTCATTTTTCCTGAATTTTCCCCGAATTTTCCAAAAGGCACTAGTAGGAATCAATTTTTTTATTTTTTCACTATTTTTTATATTTTTCTCTGAACAAGGATCAAAAAAGATGCAACCACAAAAATTGGCACCTACAACTGAGGTGGGATGTGGTGTACAGAAAGACAGCACGTTCTCTGAAAAGCGTGTAAAAACTTTGATAATTTTTTTCTTTATTTCCGTGAGTTTTTTTGGCAATTTTGATGAAACCAAACAGGTCAAAGCCAAAGTGGTGAAACAATTTGTTGTTGAGCGTGGGTAACAGTTGCAAGATGAACCTGTGCTGACAGAAGAATATGTGGAGTTATGGGTAGGCACACAATATGACAGCAAGGATTAGCAATTAACGAATGCATATTAGCGATTGTTCAATCCGGATCCAAAGTACAAATCACAGGCGCCGGCTAAGACGTGTCGAGACGAAGCGCAACAAGGTGAAAACAAAGGACGATAGAAAGAACTCACATAACAAGCAGATAGTCCAGATATCCTGATTTTTTCCCGGAATTTTCCAAAAGGCACTAGTAGGAATCAAATTTTTTTATTTTTTCACTATTTTTTTTTATATTTTTATGTGAAGAAGGATAAAAAAAGATGCAACCACAAAAATTGGCACCTACAACTGAGGTGGGATGTGGTCTACAGAAATACAGCTCGTTCACTGAAAAGCGTGCAAAAACTTTGATAATTTTTTTCTTTATTTTCCTGAATTTTTTTGGCAATTTTGATGAAACCAAACATGGCAAAGCCAAAGTGGTGAAACAATCTATTGTTGAGCGTGGGTAACAGTTGCAAGATGAACCTGTGCTGACAGAAGAATATGTGGAGCTATGGGTAGGCACACAATATGACAGCAAGGATTAGCAATTAACGAATGCAGATTAGCAATTGTTCCATCCAGATCCAAAGTATAAATCACAGGTGCTGGATAAGACGTGTCGAGACGTAGCGCAACAAGGTGAAAACAAAGGACGATGGAAAGAACTCACAGAACAAGCAGATAGTCCGGATTTTTCCTCTTTCCTGAATTTTTCCCGGAATTTTCCCAAAGGCACTAGTAGGAATCAATTTTTTTATTTTTTCACTATTTTTTTTATATTTTTATGTGAAGAAGGATAAAAAAAGATGCAACCACAAAAATTGGCACCTACAACTGAGGTGGGATGTGGTCTACAGAAATACAGCTCGTTCACTGAAAAGTGTGCAAAAACTTTGATAATTTTTTTCTTTATTTTCCTGAATTTTTTTGGCAATTTTGATGAAACCAAACATGGCAAAGCCAAAGTGGTGAAACAATCTATTGTTGAGCGTGGGTAACAGTTGCAAGATGAACCTGTGCTGACAGAAGAATATGTGGAGCTATGGGTAGGCACACAATATGACAGCAAGGATTAGCAATTAACGAATGCAGATTAGCAATTGTTCCATCCAGATCCAAAGTATAAATCACAGGTGCTGGATAAGACGTGTCGAGACGTAGCGCAACAAGGTGAAAACAAAGGACGTTGGAAAGAACTCACAGAACAAGCAGATAGTCCGGATTTTTCCTCTTTCCTGAATTTTTCCCGGAATTTTCCCAAAGGCACTAGTAGGAATCAATTTTTTTATTTTTTCACTATTTTTCATATTTTTCTCTGAACAAGGATCAAAAAAGATGCAACCACAAAAACTGGCACCTACAACTGAGGTGGGATGTGGTCTACAGAAATACAGCAGATTCTTTGAAAAGCGTGCAAAAACTTTGACAACTTGTTTCTTTATTTTCTGGAATTTTATGGCAATTTTGGTGAAACCAAACAGGGTAAAGCCAAAGTGGTGAAACAATCTATTGTTGAGTGTGGGTAACAGTTGCAAGATGAACCTGTACTGACAGAAGAATATGCGGAACTATGGGTGGGCACACAATATGACAGCAATGATTAGCAATTAACGAATGCAGATTAGCGATTGTTCAATCCGGATCCAAAGTATAAATCATAGGTGCTGGCTAAGACGTCTCGAGATGTAGCGCAACAAGGTGAAAACAAAGGACGACAGAAAGAACTCACAGAACAAGTAGATAGTCTGGATTTTTCTTTTTTCCTGAATTTTTCCCGGAATTTTCCCAAAGGCACTAGTTGGAATCAATTTTTTTTATTTTTTCACTATTTTTTTATATTTTTCTGTGAACAAGGATCAAAAAAGATGCAACCACAAAAATTGGCACCTACAACTGAGGTGGGATGTGGTCTACAGAAATACAGCACATTCTCTAAAAAGCGTGCAAAAACTTTGATAATTTTTTTCTTTATTTTCCTGAATTTTTTTGGCTATTTTGATGAAACCAAACAGGGCAAAGCGAAAGTGGTGAAATAATCTGTTGTTGAGCGTGGGTAATAGTTGCAAGATGAACCTGTGCTAACAGAAGATTATGTGGAGATATGGGTAGGCACACAATATGACACCAAGGATTAGCAATTAACGAATGCAGATTAGCGATTGTTCAATCCGGATCCAAAGTACAAATCACAGGTGCTGGCTAAGACGTGTCGAGACGTAGCGCAACAAGGTGAAAACAAAGAACGATCAAAAGAACTCACAGAACAAGCAGATAGCCCAGATTTTTCATTTTTCCTGAATTTTTCCCGGAAATTTCCAAAAGGCACTAGTAGGAATCAAAATTTATTTATTTTTTTCACTATTTTTTTATATTTTCTCTGAACTAGGATAAAAAATATGCAACCACAAAAAATGCACCTACGACTAAGGTGGGATGTGGTCTACAGAAATACAGAACGTGTTGTACAATTTTTTTCTTTATTTTCCTGAATTTTTTTGGCTATTTTGATGAAACCGAACAGGGCAAAGCAAAAGTGGTGAAACAATCTGTTGTTGAGCATGTGTTAAAGTTGCAAGATGAACCTGTGCTGACAGAAGAATATGTGGAGATATGGGTAGGCACACAATATGACACCAAGGATTAGCAATTAACGAATGCAGATTAGCGATTGTTCAATCCGGATCCAAAGTACAAATCACAGGTGCTGGCTAAGACGTGTCGAGACGTAGCGCAACAAGGTGAAAACAAAGGACGATCGAAAGAACTCACATAACAAGCAGATAGTCAGGATTTTTCCTCTATCCTGAATTTTTCTCGGAATTTTCCAAAAGGCACTAGTAGGAATAATTCTTTTTATTTTTTCACTATTTTTTCATATTTCTCTCTGAACAAGGATCAAAAAAGATGCAACCATAAAAATTGGCACCTACAAGTGAGGTGGGATGTGGTCTACGGAAATACAACACGTTCTCTGAAAAGCGTGCAAAAACACTGACAATTTTTTTCTTTATTTTCCTAAATTTTTTTGGCAATTTGGATGAAACCAAACAGGGCAAAGCCAAAGCGGTGAAACAATCTATTGTTGAGCATGGGTAACAGTTGCAAGATGAACCTGTGCTGACAGAAGAATATGTGGAGCTATGGGTAGGCACACAATATGACCACAAGGATTAGCAATTAACGAATGCAGATTTGTGATTGTTCAATCCGGATCCAAAGTACATATCACAGGTGCTGGCTAAGACATGTCGAGACATAGTGCAACAAGGTGAAAACAAAGGACGATAGAAAGAACTCACAGAACAAGCAGATAGTCCGGATTTTTTCTCTTTCCTGAATTTTTCCTGGAATTTTCCAAAAGGCACTAGTAGGAATCAAATTTTTTTTATTTTTTCACTATTTTTTATATTTTTCTCTGAACAAGGATCAAAAAAGATGCAACCATAAAAATTGGCACCTACAGGTGAGGTGGGATGTGGTCTACGGAAATACAGCACGTTCTATGAAAAGCGTGCAAAAACATTGACAATTTTTTCTTTATTTTCCTGAATTTTTTTTGGCAATTTGGATGAAACCAAACAGGGCAAAGCCAAAGCGGTGAAACAATATGTTGTTGAGCGTGGGTAACAGTTGCAAGATGAACCTGTGCTGACAGAAGAATATGTGGAGCTATGGGTAGGCACACAATATGACAGCAAGGATTAGCAATTAACGAATTCAGATTAGCGATTGTTCAATCCGGATCCAAAGTACAAATCACAGGTGCTCGCTAAGACGTGTCGAGATGTAGCGCAACAAGGTGAAAAAAAGGACGATGATAAGAACTCTCAGAACAATCAGATAGTCCAGATTTTTCCCTTTTCCTGAATTTTTCCCGGAATTTTCCAAAAGGCACTAGTAGGAATCATTTTTTTATTTTTTCACTATTTTTTTATTTTTCTCTAAACAAGGATCAAAAAAGATGCAACCACAAAAATTGGCACCTACAACTGAGGTGGGAATTGGTCCACAGAAATACAGCACATTCTCTGAAAAGCGTGCAAAAACTTTGATAATTTTTTTCTTTATTTTCCTGAATTTTTTTGGCTATTTTGATGAAACCAAACAGGGCAAGCGAAAGTGGTGAAATAATCTGTTGTTGAGCGTGGGTAATAGTTGCAAGATGAACATGTGCTGATAGAAGAATATGTGGAGATATGGGTAGGCACACAATATGACACCAAGGATTAGCAATTATCGAAAGCAGATTAGCGATTGTTCAATCCAGATCCAAAGTACAAATCACAGGTGCTGGCTAAGACGTGTCGAGACGTAGCGCAACAAGGTGAAAACAAAGGACGATCGAAAGAACTCACAGAACAAGCAGATAGCCCAGATTTTTCATTTTTACTCAATTTTTCCGAGAATTTTCCAAAAGGCACTAATAGGAATCAAAATTTATATAATTTTTTCAATATTTTTTTATATTTTCTCTGAACTAGGATAAAAAATATGCAACCACAAAAAATGCACCTACAACTAACGTGGGATGTGGTCTACAGAAATACAGCACGTTCTTTGAAAAGTGTGCAAAAACTTTGACAATTTTTTTCTTCATTTTCCTGAATTTTTTTGTTAATTTTGATGAAACCAAACAAGGCAAGGCCAAAGTGGTGAGACAATTTGTTGTTGAGCGTGGGTAACAGTTGCAAGATGAACCTATGTTGACTGAAGAATATGTGGAGCTATGGATAGGCACACAATATGACAACAAGGATTAGCAATTAACGAATGCAGATTAGCGATTGTTCAATCCGGATCCAAAGTACAAATCACATGTGATGGCTAAGACCTGTTGAGACGTAGCGCAACAAGGTGAAAACAAAGGACGATGGAAAGAAGTCACAGAACAAGCAGATAGTCTGGATTTTTCCTTTTTCGTGAATTTTTCCCTGAATTTTCCAAAAGGCACTAGTAGGAATCAAATTTTTTTATTTTTTCACTAATTTTTTATATTTTCTCTGAACAAGGATCAAAAAAGATACAACCACAAAAATTGACACCTACAACTGAGGTGGGATGTGGTCTACAGAAATACAACACGTTCTCTGAAAAGCGTGCAAAAACTTTGATAGTTTTCTTCTTTATTTTCATGATTTTTTGGCAATTTTGATGAAACCAAATAGGGCAAAGCCAAAGTGGGGAAAAATCTATTGTTGAGCGTGCGTAACAGTTGCAAGATGAACCTGTGCTGACTGAAGAATATGTGGAGCTATGGGTAGGCACACAATACGACAGCAAGGATTAGTAATTAACGAATGCCGATTAGCGATTGTTCAATCCGGATCCAAAGTACAAATCACAGGTGCCGGCTAAGACGTGTCGAGACGTAGCGCAACAAGGTGGAAACAAATGACGATAGAAAGAACTCACATAACAAGCAGATAGTCAGGATTTTTCCTCTATCCTGAATTTTTCTCGGAATTTTCCAAAAGGCATTAGTAGGAATTAATTTTTTTTATTTTTTCACCATTTTTTCATATTTCTCTCTGAACAAGGATCACAAAAGATGCAACCAGAAAATTGGCACCTACAACTGATGTGGGATGTGGTCTACAGAAATACAGCATGTTCTCTGAAAAGCGTGCAAAAACGTTGATAACTTTTTTCCTTATTTTCCTAAATTTTTTTGGCAATTTTGATGAAACCAAATAGGGCAAAGCCAAAGTGGTGAAACAATCTGTTGTTGAGTGTGGGTAACAGTTGCAAGATGAACCTTTGCTGACAGAAGAATATGTGGAGCTATGGGTAGGCACACAATATGACAGCAAGGATTAGCAATTAACGAATGCAGATTAGCGATTGTTCAATCCGGATTAAAAGTACAAATCACAGGTGTTGGCTAAGACATGTCGAGACATAGCGCAACGGGGTGAAAACAAAGGACGATAGAAAGAACTCACAGATCAAGCAGATAGTCCAGATTTTTCCTCTTTCCCGAATTTTTCCCGAAATTTTCCCAAAGGCACTAGTAGGAATCAATTTTTTTTTATTTTTTCACTATTTTTTGTATTTTTGCCTGAACAATGATCAAAAAATATGCAACCACTAAAATTGGCACCTATAACTGAGGTGGGATGTGGTCTATAGAAATACAGCACGTTCTCTGAAAAGCATGCAAAAACATGGACAATTTTTTTCTTTATTTTCCTGAATTTTTTTGGTAATTTGGATGAAACCAAACAGGGCAAAGCCAAAGTGGTGAAACAATCTGTTGTTGAGCGTGGGTAACAGTTGCAAGATGAACCTGTGCTGACAGAAGAATATGTGGAGCTATGGGTAGGCACACAATATGACAGCAAGGATTAGCAATTAACGAATGCAGATTAGCGATTGTTCAATCCGGACCCAAAGTACAAATAACAGGTGCTGGCTAAGACATGTCGAGACATAGCGCAACAAGGTGAAAACAAAGGACGATGGAAAGAACTCTCAGAACAAGTAGATAGTCCGGATTTTTTCTTTTTCCTGAATTTTCCTCGAATTTTCCAAAAGGCACTAGTAGGAATCAATTTTTTATTTTTTCACTATTTTTTATATTTTTCTCTGAACAAGGATCAAAAAAGATGCAACCACAAAAATTGGCACCTACAACTGAGGTGGGATGTGGTCTACAGAAATACAGCACGTTCTCTGAAAAGCGTGCAAAAACTTTGATATTTTTTTTCTTTATTTTCATGATTTTTTTGGTAATTTTGATGAAACCAAACAGGGCAAAGCCAAAGTGGTGAAACAATCTGTTGTTGAGCGTGCGTTACAGTTGCAAGATGAACCTGTGCTAGCAAAAGAATATGCGGAGCTATGGGTAGGCACACAATATGAAAACAAGGATTAGCAATTAACGAATGCAGATTAGCGATTGTTCAATCCGGACCCAAAGTACAAATAACAGGTGCTGGTTAAGACATGTCGAGACATAGCGCAACAAGGTGAAAACAAAGGACGATAGGAAGAACTCACAGAACAAGCAGATAGTCCGAATTTTTCCTCTTTCCTGAATTTTTCCCGGAATTTTCCAAAAGGCACTAGTTGGAATCAAATTTTTTTTATTTTTTCACTATTTTTTTTAGTATTTTTCTCTATACAAGGATCAAAAAAGATGCAACCACAAAAATTGGCACCTACAACTGAGGTGGGATGTGGTCTATAGAAATACAGCACGTTCTCTAAAAAGCGTGCAAAAACATGGACAATTTTTTTTCTTTATTTTCCAGAATTTTTTTGGCAATTTGGATGAAACCAAACAGGGCAAAGCCAAAGTGGTGAAGCAATCTGTTGTTGAGCGTGGGTAACAGTTGCAAGATGAACCTGTGCTGACAGAAGAATATGTGGAGCTATGTGTAGGCACACAATATGACATCAAGGATTAGCAATTAACGAATGTAGATTAGCGATTGTTTAATCCGGATCCAAAGTACAAATCACAGGTGCTGGCTAAGATGTGTCGAGACGTAGCGCAACAAGGTGAAAAAAAGGACGATGGAAAGAACCCTTAGAACAAGCAGATAGTCCAGATTTTTCCTTTTTCCTGAATTTTCCCTGAATTTTCCAAAAGGCACTAGTAGGAATCAATTTTTTATTTTTTCACTATTTTTTATATTTTTCTCTGAACAAGGATAAAAAAGATGCAACCACAAAAATTGGCACCTACAACCGAGGTGGGATGTGGTCTACAGAAATACAGCATGTTCTCTGAGAAGCGTGCAAAAACTTTGATAATTTTTTTCTTTATTTTCGTGATTTTTTTTGGTAATTTTGATGAAACCAAACAGGGCAAAGCCAAAGTGGTGAAACAATCTGTTGTTGAGCGTGCGTTACAGTTGTAAGATGAACCTCTGCTGACAAAAGAATATGCGGAGCTATGGGTAGGCACACAATATGACAACAAGGATTAGCAATTAACGAATGCAGATTAGCGATTGTTCAATCCGGACCCAAAGTACAAATAACAGGTGCTGGTTAAGACATGTCGAGACATAGCGCAACAAGGTGAAAACAAAGGACGATAGGAAGAACTCACAGAACAAGCAGATAGTCCGAATTTTTCCTCTTTCCTGAATTTTTCCCGGAATTTTCCAAAAGGCACTAGTTGGAATCAAATTTTTTTTATTTTTTCACTATTTTTTTTAGTATTTTTCTCTATACAAGGATCAAAAAAGATGCAACCACAAAAATTGGCACCTACAACTGAGGTGGGATGTGGTCTATAGAAATACAGCACGTTCTCTAAAAAGCGTGCAAAAACATGGACAATTTTTTTTCTTTATTTTCCAGAATTTTTTTGGCAATTTGGATGAAACCAAACAGGGCAAAGCCAAAGTGGTGAAGCAATCTGTTGTTGAGCGTGGGTAACAGTTGCAAGATGAACCTGTGCTGACAGAAGAATATGTGGAGCTATGTGTAGGCACACAATATGACATCAAGGATTAGCAATTAACGAATGTAGATTAGCGATTGTTTAATCCGGATCCAAAGTACAAATCACAGGTGCTGGCTAAGATGTGTCGAGACGTAGCGCAACAAGGTGAAAAAAAGGACGATGGAAAGAACCCTTAGAACAAGCAGATAGTCCAGATTTTTCCTTTTTCCTGAATTTTCCCTGAATTTTCCAAAAGGCACTAGTAGGAATCAATTTTTTATTTTTTCACTATTTTTTATATTTTTCTCTGAACAAGGATAAAAAAGATGCAACCACAAAAATTGGCACCTACAACCGAGGTGGGATGTGGTCTACAGAAATACAGCATGTTCTCTGAGAAGCGTGCAAAAACTTTGATAATTTTTTTCTTTATTTTCGTGATTTTTTTTGGTAATTTTGATGAAACCAAACAGGGCAAAGCCAAAGTGGTGAAACAATCTGTTGTTGAGCGTGCGTTACAGTTGTAAGATGAACCTCTGCTGACAAAAGAATATGCGGAGCTATGGGTAGGCACACAATATGACAACAAGGATTAGCAATTAACGAATGCAGATTAGCGATTGTTCAATCCGGATCCAAAGTACAAATAACAGGTGCTGGCTAAGACATGTCGAGATATAGCGCAACAAGGTGAAAACAAAGGACGATAGAAAGAACTCACAGAACAAGCAGATAGTCCGAATTTTTCCTCTTTCCTGAATTTTTCCCGGAATTTTCCAAAAGGCACTAGTAGGAATCAATTTTTTTTATTTTTTCACTATTTTTTTGTATTTTTCTCTAAACAAGGATCAAAAAAGATGCAACCACAAAAATTGGGACCTACAACTGAGGTGGGATGTGGTCTACAGAAATACAGCATGTTCTCTAAAAAGCGTTCAAAAACATTAACAATTTTTTTTTATTTTTTCTGAATTTTTTTGGCAATTTTGATGAAACCAAACAAGGCAAAGCCAAAGTGGTGAAACAATCTATTGTTGAGCGTGGGTAATAGTTGCAAGATGAACCTGTGCTGACAGAAGAATATATGGAGCTATGGGTAGGCACACAATATGACAGCAAGGATTAGCAATTAACGAATGCAGATTAGCGATTGTTCAATCCGGATCCAAAGTACAAATCACAGGTGCTGGCTAAGACGTGTCGAGACGTAGCGCAACAAGGTGAAAAAAAGGACGATGGAAAGAACTCTCAGAACAAGCAGATAGTCCGGATTTTCCCTTTTTCCTGAATTTTTCCCGGAATTTTTCCAAAAGGCACTAGTAGGAATCATAATTTTTTTCATTTTTTACTATTTTTTTTGTATTTTTCTCTGAACAAGGATCAAAAAAGATGCAACCACAAAAATTGGCACCAACAACTGAGGTGGGATGTGGTCTACAGAAATACAGCACGATCTCTGAAAAGCGTTCAAAAACATTGACAATTTTTTTTATTTTTTCTGAATTTTTTGGCAATTTTGATGAAACCAAACAGGGCAAAGCCAAAGTGGTGAAACAATCTATTGTTGAGCGTTGGTAACAGTTGCAAGATGAACCTGTGCTGACAGAAGAATATATGGAGCTATGGGTAGGCACTAAATATGACAGCATGGATTAGCAATTAACGAATGCAGATTAGCGATTGTTCAATCCAGATCCAAAGTACAAATAACAGGTGCTGGCTAAGACATGTCGAGACATAGCGCAACAAGGTGAAAACAAAGGACGATAGAAAGAACTCACAGAACAAGCAGATAGTCCGAATTTTTCTTCTTTCCTGAATTTTTCCCGAAATTTTCCAAAAGGCACTAGTTGGAATCAATTTTTTTTATTTTTTCACTATTTTTTTGTATTTTTCTCTAAACAAGGATCAAAAAAGATGTAACCACAAAAATTGGCACCTACAACTGAGGTGGGATGTGGTCTATAGAAATACAGCACGTTCTCTAAAAAGCGTGCAAAAACATGGACAATTTTTTTTCTTTATTTTCCTGAATATTTTTGGCAATTTGGATGAAACCAAACAGGGCAAAGCCAAAGTGGTGAAGCAATCTGTTGTTGAGCGTGGGTAACAGTTGCAAGATGAACCTGTGCTGACAGAAGAATATGTGGAGCTATGGGTAGGCACACAATATGACATCAAGGATTAGCAATTAACGAATGCAGATTAGCGATTGTTCAATCCGGATCCAAAGTACAAATCATAGGTGCTGGCTAAGACGTGTCGAGACGTAGCGCAACAAGGTGAAAAAAAGGACGATGGAAAGAACTCTCAGAACAAGCAGATAGTCCGGATTTTCCCTTTTTCCTGAATTTTTCCCAGAATTTTTCCAAAAGGCACTAGTAGGAATCATAATTTTTTTCATTTTTTACTATTTTTTTTGTATTTTTCTCTGAACAAGGATCAAAAAAGATGCAACCACAAAAATTGGCACCAACAACTGAGGTGGGATGTGGTCTACAGAAATACAGCACGTTCTCTGAAAAGCGTTCAAAAACATTGACAATTTTTTTTATTTTTTCTGAATTTTTTTGGCAATTTTGATGAAACCAAACAGGGTAAAGCCAAAGTGGTGAAACAATCTATTGTTGAGCGTTGGTAACAGTTGCAAGATGAACCTGTGCTGACAGAAGAATATATGGAGCTATGGGTAGGCACACAATATGACAGCAAGGATTAGCAATTAACGAATGCAGATTAGCGATTGTTCAATCCAGATCCAAAGTACAAATAACAGGTGCTGGCTAAGACATGTCGAGACATAGCGCAACAAGGTGAAAACAAAGGACGATAGAAAGAACTCACAGAACAAGCAGATAGTCCGAATTTTTCCTCTTTCCTGAATTTTTCCCGGAATTTTCCAAAAGGCACTAGTTGGAATCAATTTTTTTTATTTTTTCACTATTTTTTTTGTACTTTTCTCTAAACAAGGATCAAAAAAGATGCAACCACAAAAATTGGCACCTACAACTGAGGTGGGATGTGGTCTATAGAAATACAGCACGTTCTCTGAAAAGGGTGCAAAAACATGGACAATTTTTTTTCTTTATTTTTCTAAATTTTTTTGGCAATTTGGATGAAACCAAATAGGGCAAAGCCAAAGTGGTGAAACAATCTGTTGTTGAGCGTGGGTAACAGTTGCAAGATGAACCTGTGCTGGCAGAAGAATATGTGGAGCTATGGGTAGGCACACAATATGACATCAAGGATTAGCAATTAACGAATGCAGATTAGTGATTGTTCAATCCGGATCCAAAGTACAAATTACAGGTGCTGGCTAAGACGTGTCGAGACATAGCGCAACAAGGTGAAAAAAAGGACGATGGAAAGAACTCTTAGAACAAGCAGATAGTCCAGATTTTTCCTTTTTCATGAATTTTCCCCGAATTTTCCAAAAGGCACTAGTAGGAATCAGTTTTTTTTTATTTTTTCACTATTTTTTATATTTTTCTTTGAACAAGGATAAAAAAGATGCAACCACAAAAATTGGCACCTACAACTGAGGTGGGATGTGGTCTAAGAAATACAGCACGTTCTCTGAAAAGCGTGCAAAAACTTTGATAATTTTTTTCTTTATTTTCGTGATTTTTTGGTAATTTTGATGAAACCAAACAGGGCAGAGCCAAAGTGGTGAAACAATCTATTGTTGAGCGTGCGTTACAGTTGCAAGATGAACCTGTGCTGACAAAAGAATATGCGGAGCTATGGGTAGGCACACAATATGACAACAAGGATTAGCAATTAACGAATGCAGATTAGCGATTGTTCAATCTGGATCCAAAGTACAAATAACAGGTGCTGGCTAAGACATGTCGAGATATAGCGCAACAAGGTGAAAACAAAGGACGATAGAAAGAACTCACAGAACAAGCAGATAGTCCGAATTTTTCCTCTTTCCTAAATTTTTCCCGGAATTTTCCAAAAGGCACTAGTAGGAATCAATTTTTTTTATTTTTTCACTATTTTTTTGTATTCTTCTCTAAACAAGGATCAAAAAAGATGCAACCACAAAAATTGGGACCTACAACTGAGGTGGGATGTGGTCTACAGAAATACAGCACGTTCTCTAAAAAGCGTTCAAAAACATTAACAATTTTTTTTTATTTTTTCTGAATTTTTTTGGCAATTTTGATGAAACCAAACAAGGCAAAGCCAAAGTGGTGAAACAATCTATTGTTGAGCGTGGGTAATAGTTGCAAGATGAACCTGTGCTGACAGAAGAATATATGGAGCTATGGGTAGGCACACAATATGACAGCAAGGATTAGCAATTAACGAATGCAGATTAGCGATTGTTCAATCCGGATCCAAAGTACAAATCACAGGTGCTGGCTAAGACGTGTCGAGACATAGCGCAACAAGGTGAAAAAAAGGACGATGGAAAGAACTCTCAGAACAAGCAGATAGTCCGGATTTTCCCTTTTTCCTGAATTTTTCCCGGAATTTTTCCAAAAGGCACTAGTAGGAATCATAATTTTTTTCATTTTTTACTATTTTTTTTTCTCTGAACAAGGATCAAAAAAGATGCAACCACAAAAATTGGCACCAACAACTGAGGTGGGATGTGGTCTACAGAAATACAGCACGTTCTCTGAAAAGCGTTCAAAAACATTGACAATTTTTTTTATTTTTTCTGAATTTTTTGGCAATTTTGATGAAACCAAACAGGGCAAAGCCAAAGTGGTGAAACAATCTATTGTTGAGCGTTGGTAACAGTTGCAAGATGAACCTGTGCTGACAGAAGAATATATGGAGCTATGGGTAGGCACACAATATGACAGCGTGGATTAGCAATTAACGAATGCAGATTAGCGATTGTTCAATCCAGATCCAAAGTACAAATAACAGGTGCTGGCTAAGACATGTCGAGACATAGCGCAACAAGGTGAAAACAAAGGACGATAGAAAGAACTCACAGAACAAGCAGATAGTCCGAATTTTTCCTCTTTCCTGAATTTTTCCCGGAATTTTCCAAAAGGCACTAGTTGGAATCAATTTTTTTTATTTTTTCACTATTTTTTTTGTACTTTTCTCTAAACAAGGATCAAAAAAGATGCAACCACAAAAATTGGCACCTACAACTGAGGTGGGATGTGGTCTATAGAAATACAGCACGTTCTCTGAAAAGGGTGCAAAAACATGGACAATTTTTTTTCTTTATTTTTCTAAATTTTTTTGGCAATTTGGATGAAACCAAATAGGGCAAAGCCAAAGTGGTGAAACAATCTGTTGTTGAGCGTGGGTAACAGTTGCAAGATGAACCTGTGCTGGCAGAAGAATATGTGGAGCTATGGGTAGGCACACAATATGACATCAAGGATTAGCAATTAACGAATGCAGATTAGTGATTGTTCAATCCGGATCCAAAGTACAAATTACAGGTGCTGGCTAAGACGTGTCGAGACATAGCGCAACAAGGTGAAAAAAAGGACGATGGAAAGAACTCTTAGAACAAGCAGATAGTCCAGATTTTTCCTTTTTCATGAATTTTCCCCGAATTTTCCAAAAGGCACTAGTAGGAATCAGTTTTTTTTTATTTTTTCACTATTTTTTATATTTTTCTTTGAACAAGGATAAAAAAGATGCAACCACAAAAATTGGCACCTACAACTGAGGTGGGATGTGGTCTAAGAAATACAGCACGTTCTCTGAAAAGCGTGCAAAAACTTTGATAATTTTTTTCTTTATTTTCGTGATTTTTTGGTAATTTTGATGAAACCAAACAGGGCAGAGCCAAAGTGGTGAAACAATCTATTGTTGAGCGTGCGTTACAGTTGCAAGATGAACCTGTGCTGACAAAAGAATATGCGGAGCTATGGGTAGGCACACAATATGACAACAAGGATTAGCAATTAACGAATGCAGATTAGCGATTGTTCAATCTGGATCCAAAGTACAAATAACAGGTGCTGGCTAAGACATGTCGAGATATAGCGCAACAAGGTGAAAACAAAGGACGATAGAAAGAACTCACAGAACAAGCAGATAGTCCGAATTTTTCCTCTTTCCTAAATTTTTCCCGGAATTTTCCAAAAGGCACTAGTAGGAATCAATTTTTTTTATTTTTTCACTATTTTTTTGTATTCTTCTCTAAACAAGGATCAAAAAAGATGCAACCACAAAAATTGGGACCTACAACTGAGGTGGGATGTGGTCTACAGAAATACAGCACGTTCTCTAAAAAGCGTTCAAAAACATTAACAAATTTTTTTTATTTTTTCTGAATTTTTTTGGCAATTTTGATGAAACCAAACAAGGCAAAGCCAAAGTGGTGAAACAATCTATTGTTGAGCGTGGGTAATAGTTGCAAGATGAACCTGTGCTGACAGAAGAATATATGGAGCTATGGGTAGGCACACAATATGACAGCAAGGATTAGCAATTAACGAATGCAGATTAGCGATTGTTCAATCCGGATCCAAAGTACAAATCACAGGTGCTGGCTAAGACGTGTCGAGACATAGCGCAACAAGGTGAAAAAAAGGACGATGGAAAGAACTCTCAGAACAAGCAGATAGTCCGGATTTTCCCTTTTTCCTGAATTTTTCCCGGAATTTTTCCAAAAGGCACTAGTAGGAATCATAATTTTTTTCATTTTTTACTATTTTTTTTTCTCTGAACAAGGATCAAAAAAGATGCAACCACAAAAATTGGCACCAACAACTGAGGTGGGATGTGGTCTACAGAAATACAGCACGTTCTCTGAAAAGCGTTCAAAAACATTGACAATTTTTTTTATTTTTTCTGAATTTTTTGGCAATTTTGATGAAACCAAACAGGGCAAAGCCAAAGTGGTGAAACAATCTATTGTTGAGCGTTGGTAACAGTTGCAAGATGAACCTGTGCTGACAGAAGAATATATGGAGCTATGGGTAGGCACACAATATGACAGCGTGGATTAGCAATTAACGAATGCAGATTAGCGATTGTTCAATCCAGATCCAAAGTACAAATAACAGGTGCTGGCTAAGACATGTCGAGACATAGCGCAACAAGGTGAAAACAAAGGACGATAGAAAGAACTCACAGAACAAGCAGATAGTCCGAATTTTCTTCTTTCCTGAATTTTTCCCGAAATTTTCCAAAAGGCACTAGTTGGAATCAATTTTTTTTATTTTTTCACTATTTTTTTGTATTTTTCTCTAAACAAGGATCAAAAAAGATGTAACCACAAAAATTGGCACCTACAACTGAGGTGGGATGTGGTCTATAGAAATACAGCACGTTCTCTAAAAAGCGTGCAAAAACATGGACAATTTTTTTTCTTTATTTTCCTGAATATTTTTGGCAATTTGGATGAAACCAAACAGGGCAAAGCCAAAGTGGTGAAGCAATCTGTTGTTGAGCGTGGGTAACAGTTGCAAGATGAACCTGTGCTGACAGAAGAATATGTGGAGCTATGGGTAGGCACACAATATGACATCAAGGATTAGCAATTAACGAATGCAGATTAGCGATTGTTCAATCCGGATCCAAAGTACAAATCATAGGTGCTGGCTAAGACGTGTCGAGACGTAGCGCAACAAGGTGAAAAAAAGGACGATGGAAAGAACTCTCAGAACAAGCAGATAGTCCGGATTTTCCCTTTTTCCTGAATTTTTCCCAGAATTTTTCCAAAAGGCACTAGTAGGAATCATAATTTTTTTCATTTTTTACTATTTTTTTTGTATTTTTCTCTGAACAAGGATCAAAAAAGATGCAACCACAAAAATTGGCACCAACAACTGAGGTGGGATGTGGTCTACAGAAATACAGCACGTTCTCTGAAAAGCGTTCAAAAACATTGACAATTTTTTTTATTTTTTCTGAATTTTTTTGGCAATTTTGATGAAACCAAACAGGGCAAAGCCAAAGTGGTGAAACAATCTATTGTTGAGCGTTGGTAACAGTTGCAAGATGAACCTGTGCTGACAGAAGAATATATGGAGCTATGGGTAGGCACACAATATGACAGCAAGGATTAGCAATTAACGAATGCAGATTAGCGATTGTTCAATCCAGATCCAAAGTACAAATAACAGGTGCTGACTAAGACATGTCGAGACATAGCGCAACAAGGTGAAAACAAAGGACGATAGAAAGAACTCACAGAACAAGCAGATAGTCCGAATTTTTCCTCTTTCCTGAATTTTTCCCGGAATTTTCCAAAAGGCACTAGTTGGAATCAATTTTTTTTATTTTTTCACTATTTTTTTTGTATTTTTCTCTAAACAAGGATCAAAAAAGATGCAACCACAAAAATTGGCACCTACAACTGAGGTGGGATGTGGTCTATAGAAATACAGCACGTTCTCTGAAAAGCGTGCAAAAACATGGACAATTTTTTTTCTTTATTTTTCTAAATTTTTTTGGCAATTTGGATGAAACCAAATAGGGCAAAGCCAAAGTGGTGAAACAATCTGTTGTTGAGCGTGGGTAACAGTTGCAAGATGAACCTGTGCTGGCAGAAGAATATGTGGAGCTATGGGTAGGCACACAATATGACATCAAGGATTAGCAATTAACGAATGCAGATTAGCGATTGTTCAATCCGGATCCAAAGTACAAATTACAGGTGCTAGCTAAGACGTGTCGAGACATAGCGCAACAAGGTGAAAAAAAGGACGATGGAAAGAACTCTTAGAACAAGCAGATAGTCCAGATTTTTCCTTTTTCATGAATTTTCCCCGAATTTTCCAAAAGGCACTAGTAGGAATCAATTTTTTTTATTTTTTCACTATTTTTTATATTTTTCTTTGAACAAGGATAAAAAAGATGCAACCACAAAAATTGGCACCTACAACTGAGGTGGGATGTGGTCTAAGAAATACAGCACGTTCTCTAAAAAGCGTGCAAAAACTTTGATAATTTTTTTCTTTATTTTCGTGATTTTTTGGTAATTTTGATGAAACCAAATAGGGCAGAGCCAAAGTGGTGAAACAATCTATTGTTGAGCGTGCATTACAGTTGCAAGATGAACCTGTGCTGACAAAAGAATATGCGGAGCTATGGGTAGGCACACAATATGACAACAAGGATTAGCAGTTAACGAATGCAGATTAGCGATTGTTCAATCTGGATCCAAAGTACAAATAACAGGTGCTGGCTAAGACATGTCGAGATATAGCGCAACAAGGTGAAAACAAAGGACGATAGAAAGAACTCACAGAACAAGCAGATAGTCCAAATTTTTCCTCTTTCCTGAATTTTTCCCGGAATTTTCCAAAAGGCACTAGAAGGAATCAAATTTTTTTATTTTTTCACTATTTTTTTGTATTTTTCTCTAAACAAGGATCAAAAAAGATGCAACCATAAAAATTGGGACCTACAACTGAGGTGGGATGTGGTCTACAGAAATACAGCACGTTCTCTGAAAAGCGTTCAAAAACTTTGACAGTTTTTTTTCTTTATTTTCATGAATTTTTTTGGCAATTTTGATGAAACCAAACAGGGCAAAGCCAAAGTGGTGAAACAATCTATTGTTGAGCGTTGGTAACAGTTGCAAGATGAACCTGTGCTGACAGAAGAATATATGGAGCTATGGGTAGGCACACAATATGACAGCAAGGATTAGCAATTAACGAATGCAGATTAGCGATTGTTCAATCTGGATCCAAAGTACAAATCACAGGTGCTGGCTAAGATGTGTCGAGACGTAGCGCAAAAAGGTGAAAAAAGGACGATGGAAAGAACTCTCAGAACAAGCAGGTAGTCCGGATTTTCCCTTTTTCTAGAATTTTTCTCGGAATTTTTCCAAAAGGCACTAGTAGGAATCATAATTTTTTTCATTTTTTACTTTTTTTTGTATTTTTCCTCTGAACAAGGATCAAAAAAGAAGCAACCACAAAAATTAGCACCTACAACTGAGGTGGGACGTGGTCTACAGAAGTACAGCTCGTTCTCTAAAAAGCGTGCAAAAACTTTGACAATTTTTTTCTTTATTTTCCTGAATTTTTTTGGCAATTTTGATGAAACCAAACAGGGCATAGCCAAAGTGGTGAAAGAATCTGTTGTTTAGCGTGGGTAACAGTTGCAAGATGAACCTGTGCTGACAGAAGAATATGTGGAGCTATGGGTAGGCACACAATATGACAGCAAGGATTAGCAATTAACGAATGCAGATTAGCGATTGTTCAATCCGGATCCAAAGTACAAATCATAGGTGCTGGCTTAGATGTGTCGAGACGTAGCGCAACAAGGTGAAAAAAAGGATGATGGAAAGAACCCTTAGAACAAGCAGATAGTCCGGATTTTTCCTTTTTCCTGAATTTTCCCCGAATTTTCCAAAAGGCACTAGTAGGAATCAATTTTTTATTTTTTCACTATTTTTTATATTTTTCTCTGAACAAGGATAAAAAAAGATGCAACCACAAAAATTGGCACCTACAACTGAGGTGGGATGTGGTCTACAGAAATACAGCACGTTCTCTGAAAAGCGTGCAAAAACTTTGATAATTTTTTTCTTTATTTTCGTGATTTTTTTTGGTAATTTTGATGAAACCAAACAGGGCAAAGCCAAAGTGGTGAAACAATCTGTTATTGAGCGTGCGTTACAGTTGCAAGATGAACCTCTGCTGACAAAAGAATATGCGGAGCTATGGGTAGGCACACAATATGACAACAACGATTAGCAATTAACGAATGCAGATTAGCGATTGTTCAATCCGGATCCAAAGTACAAATAACAGGTGCTGGCTAAGACATGTCGAGATATAGCGCAACAAGGTGAAAACAAAGGACGATAGAAAGAACTCACAGAACAAGCAGATAGTCCGAATTTTTCCTCTTTCCTGAATTTTTCCCGGAATTTTTCCAAAAGGCACTAGTAGGAATCAATTTTTTTTTTATTTTTTCACTATTTTTTTTTATTTTTCTCTAAACAAGGATCAAAAAAGATGTAACCACAAAATTTGGGACCTACAACTGAGGTGGGATGTGGTCTACAGAAATACAGCACGTTCTCTGAAAAGCGTTCAAAAACATTGACAATTTTTTTTATTTTTTCTGAATTTTTTTGGCAATTTTGATGAAACCAAACAGGGCAAAGCCAAAGTGGTGAAACAATCTATTGTTGAGCGTGGGTAATAGTTGCAAGATGAACCTGTGCTGACAGAAGAATATATGGTGCTATGGGTAGGCACACAATATGACAGCAAGGATTAGCAATTAACGAATGCAGATTAGCGATTGTTCAATCCGGATTCAAAGTACAAATCACAGGTGTTGGTTAAGACGTGTCGAGACGTAGCGCAACAAGGTGAAAAAAAGGATGATGGAAAGAACTCTCAGAACAAGCAGATAGTCCGGATTTTCCCTTTTTCCTGAATTTTTCCTGGAATTTTTCCAAAAGGCACTAGTAGGAATCATAATTTTTTTCATTTTTTACTATTTTTTTTGTATTTTTCTCTGAACAAGGATCAAAAAAGATGCAACCACAAAAATTGGCACCAACAACTGAGGTGGGATGTGGTCTACAGAAATACAGCACGTTCTCTGAAAAGCGTTCAAAAACATTGACATTTTTTTTTATTTTTTCTGAATTTTTTTGGCAATTTCGATGAAACCAAACAGGGCAAAGCCAAAGTGGTGAAACAATCTATTATTGAGTGTTGGTAACAGTTGCAAGATGAACCTGTGCTGACAGAAGAATATATGGAGCTATGGGTAGGCACACAATATGACAGCAAGGATTAGCAATTAACGAATGCAGATTAGCGATTGTTCAATCCAGATCCAAAGTACAAATAACAGGTGCTGGCTAAGACATGTCGAGACATAGCGCAACAAGGTGAAAACAAAGGACGATAGAAAGAACTCACAGAACAAGCAGATAGTCCGAATTTTTCCTCTTTCCTGAATTTTTCCCAGAATTTTCCAAAAGGCACTAGTTGGAATCAATTTTTTTTATTTTTTCACTATTTTTTTGTATTTTTCTCTAAACAAGGATCAAAAAAGATGCAACCACAAAAATTGGCACCTACAACTGAGGTGGGATGTGGTCTATAGAAATACAGCACGTTCTCTGAAAAGCGTGCAAAAACATAGACAATTTTTTTTCTTTATTTTTCTGAATTTTTTTGGCAATTTGGATGAAACCAAATAGGGCAAAGCCAAAGTGGTGAAACAATCTATTGTTGAGCGTGGGTAACAGTTGCAAGATGAACCTGTGCTGACAGAAGAATATGTGGAGCTATGGGTTGGCACACAATATGACATCAAGGATTAGCAATTAACGAATGCAGATTAGCGATTGTTCAATCTGGATCCAAAGTACAAATCACAGGTGCTGGCTAAGACGTGTCGAGACATAGCGCAACAAGGTGAAAAAAAGGACGATGGAAAGAACTCTTAGAACAAGCAGATAGTCCGGATTTTTCCTTTTTCATGAATTTTCCCCGAATTTTCCAAAAGGCACTAGTAGGAATCAATTTTTTTATTTTTTCACTATTTTTTATATTTTTCTCTGAACAAGGATAAAAAAGATGCAACCACAAAAATTGGCACCTACAATTGTGGTGGGATGTGGTCTACAGAAATACAGCACGTTCTCTGAAAAGCGTGCAAAAACTTTGATAATTTTTTTCTTGATTTTCGTGATTTTTTTTGGAAATTTTGATGAAACCAAACAAGGCAGAGCCAAAGTGGTGAAACAATCTATTGTTGAGCGTGCGTTACAGTTGCAAGATGAACCTGTGCTGACAAAAGAATATGCGGAGCTATGGGTAGGCACACAATATGACAACAAGGATTAGCAATTAACGGATGCGGATTAGCGATTGTTCAATCCGGATCCAAAGTACAAATAACAGGTGCTGGCTAAGACATGTCGAGATATAGCGCAACAAGGTGAAAACAAAGGACGATAGAAAGAACTCACAGAACAAGCAGATAGTCCGAATTTTTCCTCTTTCCTGAATTTTTCCCGGAATTTTCTAAAAGGCACTAGAAGGAATCAAATTTTTTTTATTTTTTCACTATTTTTTTGTATTTTTCTCTAAACAAGGATCAAAAAAGATGCAACCACAAAAATTGGGACCTACAACTGAGGTGGGATGTGGTCTACAGAAATACAGCACGTTCTCTGAAAAGCGTTCAAAAACTTTGACAGTTTTTTTCTTTATTTTCCTGAATTTTTTTGGCAATTTTGATAAAACCAAACAGGGCAAAGCCAAAGTGGTGAAACAATCTATTGTTGAGCGTGGGTAACAGTTGCAAGATAAACCTGTGCTGACAGAAGAATATATGGAGCTATGGGTAGGCACACAATATGACAACAAGGATTAGCAATTAACGAATGCAGATTAGCGATTGTTCAATCCGGATCCAAAGTACAAATCACAGGTGCTGGCTAAGACGTGTCGAGACATAGCGCAACAAGGTGAAAAAAAGGACGATGGAAAGAACTCTCAGAACAAGCAGATAGTCCGGATTTTCCCTTTTTCTAGAATTTTTCCCGGAATTTTTTCAAAAGGCACTAGTAGGAATCATAATTTTTTTCATTTTTTACTATTTTTTTGTATTTTTCTCTGAACAAGGATCAAAAAAGATGCAACCACAAAAATTGGCACCAACAACTGAGGTGGGATGTGGTCTACAGAAATATAGCACGTTCTGTGAAAAGCATTCAAAAACATTGACAATTTTTTTTTATTTTTTCTGAATTTTTTTGGCAATTTTGATGAAACCAAACAGGGCAAAGCCAAAGTGGTGAAACAATCTATTGTTGAGCGTTGGTAACAGTTGCAAGATGAACCTGTGCTGACAGAAGAATATATGGAGCTATGGGTAGGCACACAATATGACAGCAAGGATTAGCAATTAACGAATGCAGATTAGCGATTGTTCAATCCAGATCCAAAGTACAAATAACAGGTGCTGGCTAAGACATGTCGAGACATAGCGCAACAAGGTGAAAACAAAGGACGATAGAAAGAACTCACAGAACAAGCAGATAGTCCGAATTTTTCCTCTTTCCTGAATTTTTCCCGGAATTTTCCAAAAGGCACTCGTTGGAATCAATTTTTTTTTTATTTTTTCGGTATTTTTTTGTATTTTTCTCTAAACAAGGATCAAAAAAGATGCAACCACAAAAATTGGCACCTACAACTGAGGTGGGATGTGGTCTATAGAAATACAGCACGTTCTCTGAAAAGCGTGCAAAAACATGGACAATTTTTTTTCTTTATTTTTCTGAATTTTTTTGGCAATTTGGATGAAACCAAATAGGGCAAAGCCAAAGTGGTGAAACAATCTATTGTTGAGCGTGGGTAACAGTTGCAAGATGAACCTGTGCTGACAGAAGAATATGTGGAGCTATGGGTAGGCACACAATATGACATCAAGGATTAGCAATTAACGAATGCAGATTAGCGATTGTTCAATCCGGATCCAAAGTACAAATCACAGGTGCTGGCTAAGACGTGTCGAGACATAGCGCAACAAGGTGAAAAAAAGGACGATGGAAAGAACTCTTAGAACAAGCAGATAGTCCGGATTTTTCCTTTTTCATGAATTTTCCCCGAATTTTCCAAAAGGCACTAGTAGGAATCAATTTTTTTATTTTTTCACTATTTTTTATATTTTTCTCTGAACAAGGATAAAAAAGATGCAACCACAAAAATTGGCACCTACAATTGGGGTGGGATGTGGTCTACAGAAATACAGCACATTCTCTGAAAAGCGTGCAAAAACTTTGATAATTTTTTTCTTGATTTTCGTGATTTTTTTGGTAATTTTGATGAAACCAAACAAGGCAGAGCCAAAGTGGTGAAACAATCTATTATTGAGCGTGCGTTACAGTTGCAAGATGAACCTGTGCTGACAAAAGAATATGCGGAGCTATGGGTAGGCACACAATATGACAACAAGGATTAGCAATTAACGGATGCGGATTAGCGATTGTTCAATCCGGATCCAAAGTACAAATAACAGGTGCTGGCTAAGACATGTCGAGATATAGCGCAACAAGGTGAAAACAAAGGACGATAGAAAGAACTCACAAAACAAGCAGATAGTCCGAATTTTTCCTCTTTCCAGAATTTTTCCCAGAATTTTCCAAAAGGCACTAGAAGGAATCAAATTTTTTTTATTTTTTCACTATTTTTTTGTATTTTTCTCTAAACAAGGATCAAAAAATATGCAACCACAAAAATTGGGACCTACAACTGAGGTGGGATGTGGTCTACAGAAATACAGCACGTTCTCTGAAAAGCGTTCAAAAACTTTGACAGTTTTTTTCTTTATTTTCCTGAATTTTTTTGGCAATTTTGATGAAACCAAACAGGGCAATGCCAAAGTGATGAAACAATCTATTATTGAGCGTGGGTAACAGTTGCAAGATGAACCTGTGCTGACAGAAGAATATGTGGAGCTATGGGTTGGCACACAATATGACAGCAAGGATGAGCAATTAACGAATGCAGATTAGCGATTGTTCAATCCGGATCCAAAGTACAAATCACAGGTGCTGGCTAAGACGTGTCGAGACGTAGCGCAACAAGGTGAAAATATGGACGATGGAAAGAACACTCAGAATAAGCAGATAGTCTGGATTTTCCCTTTTTCCTGAATTTTTCCCTGAATTTTCCAAAAGGCACTTGTAGGAATCATAATTTTTTTCATTTTTTCACTATTTTTTTATATTTTTCTGTGAACAAGGATCAAAAAAGATGCAACCACAAAAATTGGCACCTACAACTGAGGAGGGATGTGGTATACAGAAATACAGCACGTTCTCTGAAAAGCGTGCATAAACTTTGACAATTTTTTTCATTATTTTCCTGAATTTTTTTGGCAATTTTGATGAAACCAAACAGGGCAAAACCAAAGTGGTGAAACAATCTGTTGTTGAGCGTTGGTAACAGTTGCATGATGAACTTGTGCTAACAGAAGAATATGTGGAGCTATGGGTAGGCACATAATATGATAGCAAGGATTAGCAATTAATGAATGCAGATTAACGATTGTTCAATCTGGATCCAAAGTACACATCACAGGTGATGGCTAAGACATGTCGAGATGTAGCGCAACAAGGTGAAAACAAAGGACCATGGAAAGAACTCACAGAACAAGCAGATAGTCCGGATTTTCCCTTTTTCCTGAATTTTTCCCTGAATTTTCCAAAACGCACTAGTAGGAATCAAATTTTTTTCTTTTTCACTATTTTTTATATTTTTCTGTGAACAAGCATCAAAAAAGATGCATCCACAAAAATTGGCACCTACAACTGAGGTGGGATGTGGTATACAGAAATACAGCATGTTCTCTGAAAAGCGTGCAAAAACTTTGACAATTTTTTTCTTTATTTTCCTGATTTTTTTGGCAATTTTGATGAAACTAAACAGGGCAAAGCCAAAGTGGTGAAACAATCTGTTGTTGAGTTTGGGTAATAGTTGGAAGATGGACCTGTGCTGACAGAAGAATATGTGGATCTATGGGTAGGCACACAATATGACAACAAGGATTAGCAATTAACGAATGCAGATTAGCGATTGTTCAATCCGGATCTAAAGTACAAATCAGAGGTGCTAGCTAAGACGTGTCGAGACGTACCGCAACAAGGTGAAAACAAAGGATGATGGAAAGAACTCACAGAACAAGCAGATAGTCCAGATTTTTCCTTTTTCCTGTATTTTTCCCAGAATTTTCCAAAAGTCACTAGTAGGAATCAAAATTTTTTTATTTTTTCACTATTTTTTTATATTTTTCTCTAAACAAGGATAAAAATGATGCAACCACAAAAATTGGCACCTACAACTGAGGTGGGTTGTGGTCTACAGAAATACAGCACGTTCTCTGAAAAACGTGCAAAAACATTGACAATTTTTTTCTTTACTAGTATATTACCCGTGCTAACGCTACGGTTCATGTTAACCAAAGTTAACTTATGAATCATGCTTTTGTATTTAAGCTCACCAACCATATTCAAGTGATGGATGCATATCAAAGCCTTCAGTTCAGCGAGGAATTATTGAGAACTCAATAGATCTGTCAACCTTCATGCCCTCAGCTTGTTGTGAATTGTGATTGCCAACATGACAATTTATATGAGCAGAAAGATAGTATCTTCATTACTAAGTTGGACCGAATCATCTGGAGATGAGAGTTGTATGGCTTTTCTCATTTTTTGCTGCCTATAATACATGTCAAACAGCCAGATGGCAACAATCCAAAAAAACAATAATATAGGCGATCACAATTCCTGCAACTGCTCCTCCAGAAAGGCTATTTCCTGTTCCATGTAGTAGAATGCGAATTAATTGCCTTTGTTTTTATGAACTGAACAAACCATCCAACTTTGCTTGTCGATGTTATAGAAGCATACTCTATCTCACAAAAGAGTAGGAGTGTGCCAGCACTGTACAAGGTGATGAACTATCAGAAATCTAAACCTGTTAAGTATAACGGAAATTAAAGATGGTACTTGAACAGATAACACAACAATAGTCATCCTGATTCCAGAGGACGGTACATACCATCTGCATCTTGGAAAAAAACCAGTAAAGCACTCCAACACAATTAAATTGATGCTATATGATTATTAATTTGTCAAACAAAAACTGTATAATTCGTTGCAAAAAGAGACCAGTCAATTAAGTAAAAAGAACCATAAATGCCACATCTGAATATTGAGTCGGTCCTCTTATGTCATCAACTAAATAGCTAACCCAATAACTATGATTAGCATATGACCCTATAAACTCTTCATTCATTTTCTACACATCAAGTTACTGATTTAGCATCTGATTGCCGGGCCCTAGGCATCAATAAGCAGCAATCAAGATAACTGAAGTTACCACACAGTAAACTTACAGTACCAACGAAATGGTATAAGGACTACAATTTTTGCACGGCAGGAAGCTAACAAGCATGATCCTTGCCTCCTCCGTCTCCTCAGCAAGAGCTGCAGATATATATCATATTGTCAGGAAAGAGTGTTTACACCAAATGTTCAAAATATATCATATTGTCACAAATATTTTGTACTGTCAAACAAATGAGAAATGATAGTAAACAATTTGAGAGATGAGGCTGACTATATATAAGACAGGAACCAAGATTAATAAATTAAGAGAAGACAAACAAAAATGTGTGCGCACTGCATGTTGAGGCAGAATAATAGTCATATCCTTAAGTGAATGGCAGGGCAAAGATTGAATAACAAAAGAATCTTTCCATTTGGCACTAAGATTTCCTGCAAGAGTTTAGGGAGAAAATCATCCAGAAAAAGGTCATTCTAATGGAGATCCTGGGAAAATTCATATCTACCACGAGGGAAATTCATATCTACCAAGAGGGGCGTTAATACTTCTCAGTCTAGCGGAAATCATATACTGGTGCCTTGGTGGGCCTTCCAAAGAAGATCTGTCAGATGCAGCCTGTAAATCTCAGTTCATTAAAAGTTTTTGTTCTTTAACATAAATAAAAAGTAGCATAAATAAAAAGTTTTTGTTCTTTAACAGTTCATAGACAATGGAACACATACCTTGGAGCCTGATTACAGGACAGACAAAAGCAATGTATATTGCAACCAGTAATCACTCCTTTTAGCACCAAACCTGAGATAGTAGATGAAAAGAAGCAGAGATTATCAGGTATAGACAGACTAACCTTGAGCTTTGGTTGCTCATGGATGAGGATGATGGTGACGAAGGCGTCAATGATGCGCCTCGGCTCGCCTGCTTCGAGTGAACAAAACATATCTGCCTGGCTTGCAATAAACATACCTCCATAGCTATGTCCTTAGGTTCCTCCTTTATTCTGTAAGCTCCTTTATTCTGTAAGCAACTTCCCCACTAAAAGATGTAAAATAGACAGATTACCTCACAAAATCAATCACATGAACTGTGAGGAGGATTACCAGGCTATTCCAAAATAATAAGTAAAACAAATACATAAAACATGACGACAAGGTGAGTAACATCAACCATGAATTTACTAATTCACTTGATTTGTGTATCCTAGTAATCAGGTTGTTCTTAGCGGTTACAATAACAGAGGAGGAGGATGAACATGAGAAAGGGTGTATGCAAGTTGCTCTGGGCTGGTGCTCGAATGTGACGGTCCTTCCGGAGAACTGCGGCGTGCCCCTGTGGTCCGTGCTCCCTGCCCACCAGTGGAAAGGAAGGAACAAGCATTTGAGGGCGCGGCCGTGAAGACGAACGAATTGCAGGCACATGCAAGTAAGCAGGGTGCGGAGGTTACCCTGGTAGAAGGCGCGACAGGTCACAAGCCGGAGCCGCATCTGCGTCCTCGTCATCCAGCCTCGCCACCGCTAAAGTGGAACAGGTGACGGACGCCCGACACAGTTGCTACAGCCGCTAGCGGCGGCGTAAAGGCGGTCGACGATGTCATGGCGGCGCGCGCAGGTCGTCGGGGCAGTCCCGCGTTGCCGCGTTCAGCGCGGCGTCAACCAGTGCCCACAGGTCGCCCCCGGAGGCCGCGGATGAGCACTGCCGCCACCTCCCTCACCACGGCGGTGGCCGCGCCCGCACCACCATCAAAAGCTCGCGAGACAATTAAACCCTAGAAAACACTTTTCCCATGGATAAGGAAGAAGAAGGGGGTGGGGAGGTAGAGGGAGACCGGATCCACCAGATCCGGCCATCGCCGGTGAGCCGGAGCTGGGGAGTTCGCCGAAGCAGGGACCAAGGTGGCTGCGGCGGAAGTCCAGAGGTACGCGGCTTCTGTCTCTCCAACGAAAAAAAACGAAGTGACGGGAGGGGAGATGATGTTTTTTCGAGGAAAAAACAACTAAATAAGGATCGAACCTTGGCCGATGGGCAGGGGTGTGGCCGCGTGGAATGCGTGATGATGTAGAGGGCGCGGGGTGTGAGAATCCGGGTGAGAAGCCTGGCATCACACATTCGATCGTGGCCATCGGTTTTAGTTAGGGTGTTTTATATCCCTTGATTTTGATGATGTAGAATTCCTGTGTGTAATTTTCTAGGTGCACAATGGTTGGAGGCTCTTAGCGGGGGACGTTTTACTGAGTGAACCAAGTATAATTTAAAGTGATCAATTATAGTAGAGATTTTTCTGAATTTTTATGGCAATTTTGATGAAATCAAACAGGGCAAAGCCAAAGTAGTGAAACAATCTGTTGTTGAGCATGGGTAACAGTGGCATGATGAACCTATGCTGACAGAAGAATATGTGGAGCTATGGGTAGGCACACAATATGACAGCAAGGATTAGCAATTAACGAATGCAGATTAACGATTGTTCAATCCAGATACAAAGTACAAACCATAGGTGCTGGCTAAGACGTGTCGAGACATAGCGCAACAAGGTGAAAACAATGGACGATGGAAAGAACTCATAGAACAAGCAAATAGTGCGAATTTTTCCTTTTTCCTGAATTTTTCCCTGAATTTTCCAAAAGGCACTAGTAGGAATCAAAATTTTTTTATTATTTCACTATTTTTTTGTATTTTTCTGTGAACAAGGATCAAAAAAGATGCAACCACAGAAATTGGCACCTACAACTCAGGTGGGATGTGGTATACAGAAATACAGCACGTTCTCTGAAAAGCGTGCATAAACTTTGACAATTTTTTTTCTTTATTTTCCTGAATTTTTTTTGGCAATTTTGATGAAACCAAACAGGGCAAAACCAAAGTGGTGAAACAATATATTGTTGAGCATGGGTAACAGTTGCATGATGAACCTGTGCTGACAGAAGAATATGTGGATCTATGGGTAGGCACACAATATGACAGCAAGGATTAGCAATTAATGAATGCAGATTAGCGATTGTTCACTCTAGATCAAAATTACAAATCACAGGTGCTAGCTAAGACGTGTCGAGACGTAGCGCAACAAGGTGAAAACGAAGGACGATGGAAAGAACTCACAGAACAAGCAGATAGTCTGGATTTTTCCTTTTTCCTGAATTTTTCCCAGAATTTTCCAAAAGGCACTAGTAGGAATCAAATTTTTTTATTTTTTCACTATTTTTTATATTTTTCTGTGGACAAGCATCAAAAAAGATGCATCCACAAAAATTGGCACCTACAACTAAGGTGGGATGTGGTCTACAGAAATACAACACGTTCTCTGAAAAGCGTGCAAAAACTTTGACAATTTTTTTTCTTTATTTTCCTAAATTTCTTTAGCAATTTTGATGAACTAAATAGGGCAAAGCCAAAGTAGTGAAACAATCTGTTGTTGAGCGTGGGTAACAGTTGCAAGATGAACCTGTGCTGATAGAAGAATATGTGGAGCTATGGGTAGGCACACAATTTGACAGCAAGGATTAGCAATTAACGAATGCAGATTAGCGATTGTTCAATCCGGATCCAAAGTACAAATCACAGGTGCTAGATAAGATGTGTCGAGACGTAGCGCAACAAGGTGAAAACAATAGACGATGGAAAGAACTCACAGAACAAGCAGATAGTCCGAATTTTTCCTTTTTCCTTAATTTTTCTCGGAATTTTCCAAAGGGCACTAGTAGGAATCATAATTTTTTTTATTTTTTACTATTTTTTTTGTATTTTTCTCTGAACAAGGATCAAAAAAGATGCAACCACAAAAATTGGCACCAACAACTAAGGTGGGATGCGGTCTACAGAAATACATCACGTTCTCTGAAAAAGCGTGCAAAAACTTTGACAATTTTTTTTCTTCATTTCCCTGATTTTTTTTGGTAATTTCGACGAAACCAAAAAGGGCAAAGCTAAAGTGGTGAAACAATCTGTTGTTGAGCGTGGGTAACAGTTGCAAGATGAACCTGTGCTGACAGAAGAATATGTGGAGCTATGGGTAGGCACACAGTATGACAACAAGGATTAGAAATTAATGAATGCAGATTAGCGATTGTTCAATCCGGATCCAAATTACCAATCACAGGTGCTGGCTAAGACATGTCGAGACGTAGCGCAACAAGGTGAAAAAAGGACGATGGGAAGAACTCTCAGAACAAGCAGATAGTCTGGATTTTTCCTTTTTCCTGAATTTTTCCTGAAATTTTCCAAAAGGCACTAGTAGGAATCAATTTTTTTTATTTTTTCACTATTTTTTTATATTTTTCTCTAAACAAGGATAAAAAGGATGCAACCACAAAAAATGGCACCTACAATTAAGGTGGGATGTGGTCTGCAGAAATACAGCACGTTCTTTGAAAAGCGTGCAAGAACTTTGACAATTTTTTTCCTTATTTTCTTGAATTTTTTTGGCAATTTTGATGAAACCAAACAGGGCAAAGCCAAAGTGGTGAAACAATCTGTTGTTGAGCTTGGGTAACAGTTGCAAGATGAACCTATGCTGACAGAAGAATATGTGGATCTATTGGTAGGCACACAATATGACAACAAGGACTAGCAATTAACGAATGCAGATTAGCGATTGTTCAATCCGGATCCAAAGTACAAATCACAGGTGCTGGCTAAGACGTGTCGAGACGTAGCGCAACAAGGTGAAAATAATGGACGATGGAAAGAACTCACAGAACAAGCAGATAGTCCCGATTTTTCCTTTTTCCTGTATTTTTTCTAGAATTTTCCAAAAGTCACTAGTAGGAATCAATTTTTTTTATTTTTTCACTATTTTTTATAATTTTCTGTGAACAAGGATGAAAAAAGTTGCAACCACAAAAATTGGCACCTACAACTGAGGTGGGATGTGGTCTACAGAATACAGCACATTCTCTGAAAAGCGTGCAAAAACTTTGACAATTTTTTTCTTTATTTTCCTGAATTTTTTTGGCAATTTTGATGAAACCAAACAGGGCAAAGCAAAAGTGATGAAACAATCTGTTTTTGAGTGTGGGTAACAGTTGCAAGATGAGCCTGTGCTGACAGAAGAATATGTGGAGCTATGGGTAGGCACACAATATGATAGCAAGGATTAGCAATTAACGAATGCAGATTAACGATTGCTCAATCCGGATCTAAAGTACAAATCATAGGTGCTGGCTAAGACATGTCGAGACGTAGCGCAACAAGGTGAAAACAAAGGACGATGGAAAGAACTCACAGAACAAGCAGATAGTCCGGATTTTTCCTTTTTCCAGAATTTTTCCCTAATTTTCCCAAAACGCACTAGTAGGAATCAAAATTTTTTACTTTTTCACTGTTTTTTATATTTTTCTGTGAAAAAGGATCAAAAAAGACGCAACCACAAAAATTGGCACCTACAACTAAGGTGGGATGTGGTCTACAGAAATACAGCACGTTCTCTAAAAAGAGTGCAAAAATTTTGACAATTTTTTTTCTTTATTTTCCTGAATTTTTTTGGCAATTTTGATGAAACCAAACAGGGCAAAACCAAAGTGGTGAAACAATCGGTTGTTGAGCGTGGATAACAGTTGCAAGATGAACCTGTGCTGATAGAAGAATATGTGGAGCTATGGGTAGGCACACAATATGACAACAAGGATTAGCTATTAACGAATGCAGATTAACGATTGTTCAATCCGGATCCAAAGTAAAAATCATAGGTGCTGGCTAAGACGTGTCGAGACGTAGCGCCACAAGGTGAAAACAAAGGATGATGGAAAGAACTCACAGAACAAGCAGATAGTCCGGATTTTTCCTTTTTACTAAATTTTTCCTAGAATTTTCCAAAAGGCACCAGTAGGAATCAATTTTTTTATTTTTTCACTATTTTTTATATTTTTCTGTGAACAAGCATAAAAAAGATGCATCCACAAAAATTGGCACCTACAGCTGAGGTGGGATGTGGTCTACAGAAATACAGCACGTTCTCTGAAAAGCGTGCAAAAATTTTGAAATTTTTTTTCTTTATTTTCCTGATTTTTTTGGAAATTTTGATGAAACCAAACAGGGCAAAGCCAAAGTGGTGAAACAATCTATTGTTGAGCGTGGGTAACACTTGCAAGATGAACTTGTGCTGACAGAAGAATATGTGGAGCTATGGGTAGGAACACAATATGACAGCAAGGATTAGTAATTAACGAATACAGATTAGCGATTGTTCAATCCGGATCCAAAGTACAAATCACAGGTGCTGGCTAAGACGTGTCGAGACGTAGCGCAACAAGGTGAAAACAATGGACGCTCGAAAGAACTCATAGAACAAGCAGATAGTCCAGATTTTTCCTTTTTCCTGTATTTTTCCCAGAATTTTCCAAAAGTCACTAGTAGGAATCAAAATTTTTTTATTTTTTCACTATTTTTTTATATTTTTCTATGAACAAGGATCAAAAAAGTTGCAACCACAAAAATTGGCACCTACAACTGAGGTGGGATGTGGTCTACAGAAATACAGCACATTCTCTGAAAAGCATGCAAAAACCTTGACAATTTTTTTCTTTATTTTCCTGATTTTTTTGGCAATTTTGATGAAACCAAACAGGGCAAAGCAAAAGTGGTGAAACAATCTGTTCTTGAGCGTGGGTAACAGTTGCAAGATGAACCTGTGCTGACAGAAGAACATGCGGAGCTATGGGTAGGCACACAATATGACAGCAAGGATTAGCAATTAACGAATGCAGATTAGCGATTGTTCAATCTGGATCCAAAGTAAAAATCATAGGTGCTGGCTAAGACGTGTCGAGACGTAGCGCAACAAGGTGAAAACAAAGGACGATGGAAAGAACACACAGAACAAGCAGATAGTCCGGATTTTTCCTTTTTCTTGAATTTTTCCCTGAATTTTCCAAAAGGCACTAGTAGGAATCAAATTTTTTTTTATTTTTCCACTATTTTTTATATTTTTCTGTGAACAAGCATCAAAAAAAGATGCATCCACAAAAATTGGCACCTACAGCTGAGGTGGGATGTGGACTACAGAAATACAGCACGTTCTCTGAAAAGCGTGCAAAAACTTTGACAATTTTTTTTCTTTATTTTCCTGAATTTTTTCGGAAATTTTGATGAAACCAAACAGGGCAAAGCCAAAGTGGTGAAACAATCTATTGTTGAGCGTGGGTAACACTTGCAAGATGAACCTGTGCTGACAGAAGAATATGTGGAGCTATGGGTAGGCACACAATATGACAGCAAGGATTAGTAATTAACGTATGCAGATTAGCGATTGTTCAATCCGGATCCAAAGAACAAATCACAGGTGCTGGCTAAGACGTGTCGAGACGTAGCGCAACAAGGTGAAAACAATGGACGATGGAAAGAACTCACAGAACAAGCAGATAGTCTGGATTTTTCCTTTTTCCTGTATTTTTCCCAGAATTTTCCAAAAGTCACTAGTAGGAATCAAATTTTTTTTATTTTTTCACTGTTTTTATATATTTTTCTGTGAACCAGGATCAAAAAAGTTGCAACCACAAAAATTGGCACCTACAACTTAGGTGGGATGTGGTCTATAGAAATACAGCACATTCTCTGAAAAGCGTGCAAAAACTTTGACAATTTTTTTTCTTTATTTTCCTGAATTTTTTTGGCAATTTTGATGAAACCAAACAGGGCAAAGCAAAAGTGATGAAACAATCTATTGTTGAGCGTGGGTAACACTTGCAAGATGAACCTATGCTGACAGAAGAATATGTGGAGCTATGGGTAGGCACACAATATGACAGCAAGGATTAGTAATTAACGAATGCAGATTAGCGATTGTTCAATCCGGATCCAAAGTACAAATCACAGGTGCTGGCCAAGACGTGTCGAGACGTAGCGCAACAAGGTGAAAACAATGGACGATGGAAAGAACTCACAGAACAAGCAGATAGTCTGGATTTTTCCTTTTTCCTGTATTTTTCCCAGAATTTTCCAAAAGTCACTAGTAGGAATCAAATTTTTTTATTTTTTCACTGTTTTTATATATTTTTCTGTGAACCAGGATCAAAAAAGTTGCAACCACAAAAATTGGCACCTACAACTTAGGTGGGATGTGGTCTATAGAAATACAGCACATTCTCTGAAAAGCGTGCAAAAACTTTGACAATTTTTTTTCTTTATTTTCTTGAATTTTTTTGGCAATTTTGATGAAACCAAACAGGGCAAAGCAAAAGTGATGAAACAATCTATTGTTGAGCGTGGGTAACACTTGCAAGATGAACCTATGCTGACAGAAGAATATGTGGAGCTATGGGTAGGCACACAATATGACAGCAAGGATTAGTAATTAACGAATACAGATTAGCGATTGTTCAATCCGGATCCAAAGTACAAATCACAGGTGCTGGCCAAGACGTGTCGAGCGGTAGCGCAACAAAGTGAAAACAATGGACGATGGAAAGAACTCACAGAACAAGCAGATAGTCTGGATTTTTCCTTTTTCCTGTATTTTTCCCAGAATTTTCCAAAAGTCACTAGTAGGAATCAAATTTTTTTTATTTTTTCACTGTTTTTATATAGTTTTCTGTGAACCAGGATCAAAAAAGTTGCAACCACAAAAATTGGCACCTACAACTTAGGTGGGATGTGGTCTATAGAAATACAGCACATTCTCTGAAAAGCGTGCAAAAACTTTGACAATTTTTTTTTCTTTATTTTCCTGAATTTTTTTGGCAATTTTGATGAAACCAAACAGGGCAAAGCAAAAGTGATGAAACAATCTATTGTTGAGCGTGGGTAACACTTGCAAGATGAACCTATGCTGACAGAAGAATATGTGGAGCTATGGGTAGGCACACAATATGACAGCAAGGATTAGTAATTAACGAATGCAGATTAGCGATTGTTCAATCCGGATCCAAAGTACAAATCACAGGTGCTGGCTAAGACGTGTCGAGACGTAGCGCAACAAGGTGAAAACAGTGGACGATGGAAAGAACTCACAGAACAAGCAGATAGTCCGGATTTTTCCTTTTTCCTGTATTTTTCCTAGAATTTTCCAAAAGTCACTAGTAGGAATCAAAATTTTTTTATTTTTTCACTATTTTCTTATATTTTTCTGTGAACAAGGATCAAAAAAGTTGCAACCACAAAAATTGGCACCTACAACTGAGATGGGATGTGGTCTATAGAAATACAGCACATTCTCTGAAAAGCGTGCAAAAACTTTGACAATTTTTTTTCTTTATTTTCCTGAATTTTTTTGGCAACTTTGATGAAACCAAACAGGGCAAAGCAAAAGTGGTGAAACAATCTATTGTTGAGCGTGGGTAACAGTTGCAAGATGAACCTGTGCTGACAGAAGAATATGTGGAGCTATGGGTAGGCACACAATATGATAGCAAGGATTAGCAATTAACGAATGCGGATTAATGATTGTTCAATCCGGATCCAAAGTACAAAATCACAGGTGCTGGCTAAGACGTGTCGAAACGTAGCGCAACAAGGTGAAAACAAAGGACGATGGAAAGAACTCACAGAACAAGCAGATAGTCCAGATTTTTCCTTTTTCCTGAATTTTTCCCTAATTTTTCCAAAAGTCACTAGTAGGAATAAATTTTTTTTTTATTTTTTTCACTATTTTTTTATATTTTTCTGTGAACAAGGATCAAAAAAGTTGCAACCACAAAAATTGGCACCTACAACTAAGGTGGGATGTGGTCTAGAGAAATACAGCACGTTCTCTAAAAAGAGTGCAAAAACTTTGACAATTTTTTTCTTTATTTTCCTGAATTTTTTTGGCAATTTTGATTAAACCAAACAGGGCAAAGCCAAAGTGGTGAAACAATCTATTGTTGAGCGTGGGTAACACTTGCAAGATGAACCTGTGCTGACAGAAGAATGTGTGGAGCTATGGGTAGGCACGCAATATGACAACAAGGATTAGTAATTAACGAATGCAGATTAGCGATTGTTCAATCCGGATCCAAAGTACCAATCACAGGTGCTGGCTAAGACGTGTCGAGACGTAGCGCAACAAGGTGAAAACAATGGACGATGGCAAGAACTCACAGAACAAGCAGATAGTCTAAATTTTTCCTTTTTCCTGTATTTTTCCCAGAATTTTCCAAAAGTCACTAGTAGGAATCAAAATTTTTTTATTTTTTCACTATTTTTTATATTTTTCTGTGAACAAGGATCAAAAAAGTTGCAACCACAACAATTGGCACCTACAACTGAGATGGGATGTGGTCTACAGAAATACAGCACATTCTCTGAAAAGCGTGCAAAAACTTTGACAATTTTTTTTCTTTATTTTCCTGAATTTTTTTGGCAATTTTGATGAAACCAAACAGGGCAAAGCAAAAGTGGTGAAATAATCTATTGTTGAGCGTGGGTTGTTGACGGTTCTTAAGTATCAATTATAACCATCAAATAAATAAAGAAAAGGACCTATATGCAAGCAACACCTAGAATTAGGGTTTGATCTAACAGAATTCCACGAGTTTTGCTGTTTATCTATTTCTGCAGGGGGTTATTAGGAAATACGGAAGAAAGGCCCACATGTCGGAATAATGACGGGATATTAACCAAACACGCAATTATCTTACATCTAGAAGATTCCAGAAGCCACGGGAACGAACGGGAGCCGTAACGGGGCCGGACACAGGGCGCCCGCCCTATGCCCTAGGGCGCCCGCCCTGCCCCCAGGACCAATCAGGTCGAGTCTCGCGGATTATGCTCCACCGCCTTTGAGGATCAAGGAAAACCATAGGATGAAGGTCGGTTTGATCCGACGGTCCAAATTCATCCAAAAGGGCTATATAAGCAAGGCCCCTGACCCCTGGTGGAGAAGACCCCAATTCATTATTCAGTTGCATATCTCTAGTTAGGGTTTAGAGAGAGAGGTTCCCTCTAGGGTTCCCACCTCTTAGGGCTTAGCATCTAATTTGAAAGTAGAATTAGTTCTACTAGATTGAGAGAGATAGAGTGGAGGTGTAGATCGGAGGAAGCCGGCCTGTCGGTGTCTACTCCGAGGTTGTACCTGCGGGAGCAAGTTCTTCTAACCCGAGGCTTGTTCTCAGGATTCTTCAGTATTTCAACTTCTAAATTCTAGTAAGTTCTTTGTTTTATTGTTCTTTGGTTTATGAGTTTACTTTGATCTCTTCGCGTAGAGTTTAGAGTAATCATCTCTAGCGTAAACGTGGTGTTTAAGCTAGGATACTCATAGATATCCCCTCGTCTAGCCGGACCGTGGTAGTAGCGAGGAACGTGACAATTCCGAGTTACCTTTGTATTCCATATCCCGTTAGCAGGATCGATAGGGTTTATAGGTGCGGGTTGAACATCCTTTGTGGTGTCTAGACTTCGTAAACCTCCCCAATAGAACAGTAGATCATCCTTACCAAGGTTAGAAGAAGAGTGCGGTTGTAGTCTTCTCTATACATCACTCACATCGAATCATAGTGGTTGTAGCCTAAAGGTTAGTAGTAATAGATTTGGTTAGTCAGATGCACTCTTTCTCCTAAAGGTAAAAATATAAATACGATACCCAGGATAACATCTCGGGTGAAGTGCTCACCGATATCCGTGCGCTTGCGGATCCTATTTCCTAATTGCGTTACCAAATATCAACAAGCATTTCTGGCGCCGTTACCGGGGAGAAAGATGGTTTGCTGAGATAACCTTGAGTCTTACTACTAGCTTGTATTCATACTTTTTATTTTCTTATCTTTTTCATTCTTTCTTTTTCTTTTTACCAAAAATGGAAAACCAAGGTTCTATATCTATCTTTGATGCCGCAACACCTTCAGCAACTGACCTTTTACCATGGGAGTCATCACAGCCTATCCAAACATCCCAGTATAAGTTAAGTTCAAGGTTGATTGCGATGATTCAAAATTTATCTTTTTCGAGAAAGGAAGACGAAAACCCTTACCTTCATATTAGAGATTTTGAGCAGACATGCGATTGTCTTCGCATTGATGGCATCTCTGATAAGACTTTACGTTGGAAGCTTTTTCCTTTTTCTTTAAGAGGAGAAGCTAGACGATGGTATAGTCAGAAGGTAAGTCAACAGCAAGGTGAATGGAGAGTTTTAAGAGCCAACTTTTGTCTAGATTTTTATTCCCTTGACCGTACTGGTGACCTTAGACTCGAAGTCCTATCTTTTAAACAAAAATATAATGAAACTTTGGGGAAATCCTGGAAACGTTTTTCTGATCTTTTAGAATCTGGTCCAAAACTTTTGCTTGAAGACACTGTTCTTTTATTTCACTTTTTTCGAGGTCTTCAGAAAGATAATAAACAAATGCTGCATACTATGGCTAGAGGTTCTTTCTTTCGTATCCCTACTGATGAAGCTAAGGGGATCTTGAATAGAATCCTAGAAGCTGAGATGGATAATGCCCTCCATGATAAAACCTACGAAGCCGAAGTAGACACTCTGCCAAATTTTTCATCTACTTTAGCTATCCCAGGTTCTGAGCCACAAAAGGAAGAAATTCTACCATCTGATTTCATGCTAGACATAGAATCCGATCTCTTTGCCGATTTTGGAAACATTTCAAACTACCATTCTATAGACCGACCCCAAAACGGCCAATTTAGCATTTGTTTACCAAGTGAACGTCAATTGAGAGAGCTTATCTCGGTTATGAGTAGCGAATGGTTAGAGGAGTCAGAGCTTTCCTCTGAAGTAATCCGAGTGGACACACCCTCTATAACTATACGCTGTGCTTATAATTCTGATCAATTTAACGCTCTCTATAATCCTGTTGTGGGGATCAATATTATGTCCGAAGCTTTTGCACTTAATTTATTTGGGAAACTTGTTTTAACCCCCACAACAAAGGTCATAAAGGAATCTTCGGGACGATTAGTCCCCAGTCTTGGAATTATTAATGTCCTACCCTTTATGGTAGAAGGCTCCATGGTTCATTTGAACTTTTATATCTTTGATATATGGGGTTTCGACCTACTGATTGGACAACCTTTTAGAAGACTCCTTTATGAAGGTCAAACTGGAAAGCTCCACATTTCCTTGGGAAAGGATTTTAAACTTCCAATTACAATAACTCACTCCTTGAATAATAAGACCGAGCCATATCTTTTGCCTGATCCTATGGAGGAGGTAAAGGCTGCATCTCTAGAACTTTTAGATGATCCAGACTTAGAAGAGGAAGCCCCCTTCTTCACTGAAGAAGAGGCCGAACCTTCTGAACCTGAACCCTTAGATGAGTTTGCAGAAACACCTAGACCCCCCATAGAACTCAAAACTTTACCACCCGGTCTTACCTATGCTTTCCTAAACAATAATCCAGAGTTTCCTGTGATCGTTAGTAATAAACTCACTCAGGAGCAAACTCTGCGATTAATGACCATTCTTGAAAAACACCACTCTGTTTTCGGCTACTCACTTCAAGATCTCACAGGAATCAGTCCTATGATTTGTACCCATCGTATTCCGACAGATCCTTCTGTTACACCCTCTCGAGAGCCTCAACGTAGACTTAACAACGTGATGAGAGAGGTAGTTAAAAAAGAAGTTATAAAGTTGCTGCATGCAGGGATTATATAGCCTGTGCCGCATAGTGAGTGGGTAAGCCCTGTTCAAGTTGTGCCTAAAAAGGGAGGCATGACTGTTGTTACTAATGATAAGAATGAGCTAATTCCGCAACGCACCGTCACTGGGTGGCGGATGTGCATAGACTATAGAAAACTTAATAAAGCCACGAAAAAGGATCATTTTCCTTTGCCTTTTATAGATGAGATGCTTGAGCGGTTAGCAAAACACTCGTTTTTCTGTTTTCTAGATGGATATTCAGGGTATCACCAGATCCCTATCCATCCTGATGATCAAAGCAAAACCACTTTTACATGCCCATATGGAACGTATGCTTATCGTAGAATGTCTTTTGGGTTATGTAATGCACCAGCTTCTTTTCAAAGATGTATGATGTCTATATTTTCGGATATGATTGAAGAGATTATGGAAGTTTTCATGGATGATTTCTCAGTTTATGGAAAAACTTTTGATAGTTGTCTTGAGAACTTAGATAAGGTTTTGCAAAGATGTGAAGAAAAGCACTTAATCCTTAATTGGGAAAAATGTCATTTTATGGTTAGAGAAGGAATAGTGCTAGGACACCTAGTGTCTGAAAGAGGTATTGAGGTAGATAGAGCTAAAATTGAAGTAATTGAACAACTACCTCCACCTGTGAATATAAAAGGAATTCGAAGTTTTCTTGGCCATGCTGGTTTTTATCGCAGATTTATAAAAGACTTTTCATTTATTGCGAGACCACTTACTCTTTTGCTAGCCAAGGATGCTCCTTTCGAATTTGATGATGCATGTCTAAATTCTTTCAATTTATTAAAGCAAGCACTCATCTCTGCACCAATCATTCAACCCCCTGATTGGTCGTTGCCTTTTGAAATTATGTGTGATGCTAGTGATTATGCTGTGGGGGCAGTTTTGGGACAAACTAAAGATAAAAAGCATCATGCAATTGCTTATGCAAGTAAAACTTTGACAGGAGCTCAACTTAATTATGCAACCACTGAAAAAGAGCTTCTGGCTGTTGTTTTTGCCATTGATAAATTTAGATCTTATTTAGTTGGAGCTAAGATAATTGTTTACACTGATCATGCTGCACTAAAATATTTGCTCACTAAGAAAGATGCTAAACCTCGCTTAATCAGATGGATTTTATTACTCCAAGAATTTGACTTAGAAATAAAAGATAAAAAGGGAGTAGAAAATTCTGTTGCTGATCACTTGTCTAGAATGTACTTTAAGAATTCACAGGAACCCCCCATCAATGACTCACTCCGGGACGACATGCTTTACGGGATTAACAGATCTGACCCCTGGTATGCAGATATTGTTAATTTTATGGTTTCAGGTTATGTACCACTCGGAGCAAACAAGAAGAAGCTTATTCAGGAAAGTCGTTCACATATATGGGATGAGCCATATCTCTTCCGAGTATGCGCTGATGGCCTACTTAGAAGATGTGTGACCATTGAGGAAGGATTGAAGATCATCGACAGATGTCACTCATCACCATACGGAGGTCACTATGGAGCATTCCGTACACATTCAAAGATCTGGCAATGTGGATTCTACTGGCCTATGATGTACGATGACACAAAGCAATATATCAGAAGATGTGGGCCATGTCAAAGGCACGGAAACATAAATACAAGGGATGCCATGCCACTCACCAACAACCTTCAGATTGAACTCTTTGATGTCTGGGGAATAGACTACATGGGTCCATTTCCCCCATATAAGAAGTGTGAGTTCATCTTGGTGGCGGTTGATTACGTCTCCAAGTGGGTAGAGGCACTACCTTGCAAACATGCCGACAATATCAGTTCGAAGAGGATGTTTGAGGAAATCATATTTCCAAGATTTGGAGTCCCCAGGATAGTGATAAGTGATGGAGGATCACACTTCATTGACAAGCGCTTCGAGCACTATCTATCAAGACATGGAATCCGTCACAATGTCGCTACACCCTATCATCCTCAGACAAGTGGCCAAGCAGAGACTTCCAACAAGCAAATCAAGAACATTCTTCAGAAGACGGTGAACGAGATGGGAACGGCATGGAAGGACAAGTTACCCGATGCACTCTGGGCTTACCGGACAGCATACAAGACCCTAATTGGAATGTCTCCATACCAATTGGTATACGGAAAGACCTGTCACCTACCTGTTGAACTTGAGTTCAAGGCACACTGGGCCATAAAAAGATGGAATATGGACCTAGATATCGCCGGAAAACATAGAAGAATGCAATTATCAGAGTTAGAAGAATGGCGGGAGAAAGCATATCATAATTCAAAGATCTACAAAGAAAGAGTCAAGAGATGGCATGACAAGAGGATCAAGAAGAAGGAGTTCTCACCCGGAGATAAGGTATTACTTTTAATTCTAGGGTGAAGCTTTTCGGGCATGGAAAGCTCCGGAGCAAATGGGAAGGACCATTCAAGGTAATTCATTCATCATCCCACGGAGCTATCACACTTCAAAATGACGAAGAAAACAAGTATGGGGGAGATTCTCTGACATGTCACACACTTCGATCGCACCACTCCATGAACCAGGTACACACTCTGCACACTTTTATTACACACTTACACACTCACCTTAGTTTGTGCAGAATTTTATCTCTCTAAACATGATAAATTAAAAGGATGAAAATGCTTATAATCATGATCAATCTCACTCTGTGATATTTCCTGGAAACCTGCAATTATTAAAATTATTTCAAAACCCTGTGTTGTTAAAAGTCATTGTGGAATAAGAGATGGTAAGGGTATGAGTACCTTATTCTTAGTATCTTTATTGCTTGGAGAATTTGTTTTAAATTTCAAAATTATAGCTACCATCCTCAAGTTTTATATGCCTGCTAAACATGAAAATATTAATTAAAGCTATCTGCTTTGTATTGAGTTTGTTCAAAACAAGTTAGACCCTTGTTGAGAGATTTATCATACTCCTAAGATCAAGACATTTTTATTCAGAAAGATTCACTTTTCCGAAGTATTATTGCGTTAGAGGCATGGGCTGTGCAAAATTATGAATATATCGAGGAAATAAAAAGGAGCAAGTGCTCGATAACCTCGTGGAAAAAAATGGACAAGTGTCCGGCAGTAGAATTAGGGGTACCTCGGTATCCACCCAAAATGAAAAAAATGAGATATGATAAAAATATGATGGAAAGAAAATGATAGCCCATGGTCCCTCTAATAAGCAATATGCCAGTAAGAGTGACAAGTTTTTAATTTTCAAAATCTTTGATCTAAGAGTATGGCATTCTTCTCCTCGGATCCGGTTTTGACCATACAATAAATGCAAGGTATTTATGCTTAAAGAATTATTTTTGCAAAATCAAATCAGCCTCAGAGAGAAATATAAAAGATAATGAGTGACTTTGAGAGCACCTATGAGGATAAAGGTATGCTAAGTTTTTCTTTTCAAAAATATGTAAAAACTCCAAGTGATAGGGATTAAGAAGAAGAAAGGCTCTTTACTCTGACCATATATTTCCCTGACTATAAGTGCACAGTGGATTTTTACAACACCCTGCAGGTATGAAAGAATGTTTCAACCCCAGATGTTTTATTAACCAACCTTTTCTCGAGGATGAGTAAAAGCCTAAGTATGGGGGTGTTTGTTGACGGTTCTTAAGTATCAATTATAACCATCAAATAAATAAAGAAAAGGACCTATATGCAAGCAACACCTAGAATTAGGGTTTGATCTAACAGAATTCCATGAGTTTTGCTGTTTATCTATTTCTGCAGGGGGTTATCAGGAAATACGGAAGAAAGGCCCACATGTCGGAATAATGACGGGATATTAACCAACACGCAATTATCTTACATCTAGAAGATTCCAGAAGCCGTAACGGGAGCCGTAACGGGGCCGGACACAGGGCGCCCGCCCTGTGCCCTAGGGCGCCCGCCCTGCCCCCTGGACCAATCAGGTCGAGTCTCGCGGATTATGCTCCACCGCCTTTGAGGATCAAGGAAAACCGTAGGATGAAGGTCGGTTTGATCCGACGGTCCAGATTCATCCAAAAGGGCTATATAAGCAAGGCCCCTGACCCCTGGTGGAGAAGACCCCAATTCATTATTCAGTTGCATATCTCTAGTTAGGGTTTAGAGAGAGAGGTTTCCTCTAGGGTTCCCACCTCTTAGGGCTTAGCATCCAATGTGAAAGTAGAATTAGTTCTACTAGATTGAGAGAGATAGAGTGGAGGTGTAGATCGGAGGAAGCCGGCCTGTCGGTGTCTACTCCGAGGTTGTACCTGCGGGAGCAAGTTCTTCTAACCCGAGGCTTGTTCTCAGGATTCTTCAGTATTTCGACTTCTAAATTCTAGTAAGTTCTTTGTTTTATTGTTCTTTGGTTTATGAGTTTACTTTGATCTCTTCGCGTAGAGTTTAGAGTAATCATCTCTAGCGTAAACGTGGTGTTTAAGCTAGGATACTCATAGAGATCCCCTCGTCTAGCCGGACCGTGGTAGTAGCGAGGAACGTGACAATTCCGAGTTACCTTTGTATTCCATATCCCGTTAGCAGGATCGATAGGGTTTATAGGTGCGGGTTGAACATCCTTTGTGGTGTCTAGATTCCGTAAACCTCCCCAATAGAACAGTAGATCAACCTTACCAAGGTTAGAAGAAGAGTGCGGTTGTAGTCTTCTCTATACATCACTCACATCGAATCATAGTGGTTGTAGCCTAAAGGCTAGTAGTAATAGATTTGGTTAGTCAGATGCACTCTTTCTCCTAAAGGTAAAAATATAAATACGATACCCAGGATAACATCTCGGGTGAAGTGCTCACCGATATCCGTGCGCTTGCGGATCCTATTTCCTAATTGCGTTACCAAATATCAACATGGGTAACACTTGCAAGATGAACCTGTGCTGACAGAAGAATATGTGGAGCTATGGGTAGGCACACAATATGACAGCAAGGATTAGTAATTAACGAATGCAGATTAGCGATTGTTCAATCCGGATCCAAAGTACAAATCACAGGTGCTGGCTAAGACATGTCGAGATGTAGCGCAACAAGGTGAAAACAATGGATGATGGAAAGAACTCACAGAACAAGCAGATAGTCCAGAATTTTCCTTTTTCCTGTATTTTTCCCTAATTTTTCCAAAAGTCACTAGTAGGAATCAATTTTTTTTTATTTTTTCACTATTTTTTTATATTTTTCTATGAACAAGGATCAAAAAAGTTGCAACCACAAAAATTGGCACCTACAACTAAGGTGGGATGTGGTCTACAGAAATACAGCACGTTCTCTGAAAAGCGTGCAAAAACTTTGACAATTTTTTTTCTTTATTTTCTTGAATTTTTTTGGCAATTTTGATGAAACCAAACAGGGCAAAGCAAAAGTGATGAAACAATCTATTGTTGAGTGTGGGTAACACTTGCAAGATGAACCTGTGCTGACAGAAGAATATGTGGAGCTATGGGTAGGCACACAATATGACAGCAAGGATTAGAAATTAACGAATGCAGATTAGCGATTGTTCAATCCGGATCCAAAGTATAAATCACAGGTGCTGGCTAAGACGTGTCGAGACGTAGCGCAACAAGGTGAAAACAATGGACGATGGAAAGAACTCACAGAACAAGCAGATAGTCCAGATTTTTCCTTTTTCCTGTATTTTTCCCAGAATTTTCCAAAAGTCACTAGTAGGAATCAAATTTTTTTTATTTTTTCACTATTTTTTTATATTTTTCTGTGAACAAGGATCAAAAAAGTTGCAACCACAAAAATTGGCACCTACAACTAAGGTGGGATGTGGTCTATAGAAATACAGCACATTCTCTGAAAAGCGTGCAAAAACTTTGACAATTTTTTTTCTTTATTTTCCTGAATTTTTTTGGCAATTTTGCTGAAACCAAACAGGGCAAAGCAAAAGTGGTGAAACAATCTATTGTTGAGCGTGGGTAACACTTGCAACATGAACCTGTGCTGACAGAAGAATATGTGGAGCTATGGGTAGGCACACAATATGACAGCAAGGATTAGTAATTAACGAATGCAGATTAGCGATTGTTCAATCCGGATCCAAAGTATAAATCACAGGTGTTGGCTAAGACGTGTCGAGACGTAGCGCAACAAGGTGAAAACAATGGATGATGGAAAGAACTCACAGAACAAGCAGATAGTCCAGATTTTTCCTTTTTCCTGTATTTTTCCCAGAATTTTCCAAAAGTCACTAGTAGGAATCAAATTTTTTTTATTTTTTCACTATTTTTTATATTTTTCTGTGAACAAGGATCAAAAAAGTTGCAACCACAAAAATTGGCACCTACAACTAAGGTGGGATGTGGTCTATAGAAATACAACACATTCTCTGAAAAGCGTGCAAAAACTTTGACAATTTTTTTTCTTTATTTTCCTGAATTTTTTTGGCAATTTTGCTGAAACCAAACAGGGCAAAGCAAAAGTGGTGAAACAATCTATTGTTGAGCGTGGGTAACACTTGCAACATGAACCTGTGCTGACAGAAGAATATGTGGAGCTATGGGTAGGCACACAATATGACAGCAAGGATTAGTAATTAACGAATGCAGATTAGCGATTGTTCAATCCGGATCCAAAGTACAAATCACAGGTGCTGGCTAAGACATGTCGAGACGTAGCGCAACAAGGTGAAAACAATGGATGATGGAAAGAACTCACAGAACAAGCAGATAGTCTGGATTTTTCCTTTTTCCTGTATTTTTCCCTAATTTTTCCAAAAGTCACTAGTAGAAATCAAAATTTTTTTATTTTTTTCACTATTTTTTTATATTTTTCTGTGAACAAGGATCAAAAAAGTTGCAACAACAAAAATTGGCTCCTACAACTAAGGTGGGATGTGGTCTACAGAAATACAGCACGTTCTCTAAAAAGAGTGCAAGAACTTTGACAATTTTTTTCTTTATTTTCCTGAATTTTTTTGGCAATTTTGATTAAACCAAACAGGGCAAAGCCAAAGTGGTGAAACAATCTATTGTTGAGCGTGGGTAACAGTTGCAAGATGAACCTGTGCTGACAGAAGAATATGTGGAGCTATGGGTAGGCACACAATATGATAGCAAGGATTAGCAATTAACGAATGCGGATTAACGATTGTTCAATCCAGATCCAAAGTACAAAATCACAGGTGCTGGCTAAGACGTGTCGAGACGTAGCGCAACAAGGTGAAAACAAAGGACGATGGAAAGAACTCACAGAACAAGCAGATAGTCTGGATTTTTCCTTTTTCCTGAATTTTTCCCTAATTTTTCCAAAAGCCACTAGTAGGAATAAAATTTTTTTTTTCACTATTTTTTTATATTTTTATGTGAACAATGATCAAAAAAGTTGCAACCACAAAATTTGGCACCTACAACTAAGGTGGGATGTGGTCTAGAGAAATACAGCACGTTCTCTAAAAAGAGTGCAAAAATTTTGACAATTTTTTTCTTTATTTTCCTGAATTTTTTTGGTAATTTTGATTAAACCAAACAGGGCAAAGCCAAAGTGGTGAAACAATCTATTGTTGAGCGTGGTAATAGTTGCAAGATGAACCTGTGCTGACAGAAGAATATGTGGAGCTATGGGTAGGCACACAATATGATAGCAAGGATTAGCAATTAACGAATGCGGATTAACGATTGTTCAATCCGGATCCAAAGTACAAAATCACAGGTGCTGGCTAAGACGTGTCGAGACGTAGCGCAACAAGGTGAAAACAAAGGACGATGGAAAGAACTCACAGAACAAGCAGATAGTCTAGATTTTTCCTTTTTCCTGAATTTTTCCCTGATTTTTCCAAAAGTCACTAGTAGGAATCAATTTTTTTTTATTTTTTCACTATTTTTTTATATTTTTCTATGAACAAGGATCAAAAAAGTTGCAACCACAAAAATTGGCACCTACAACTAAGGTGGGATGTGGTCTACAGAAATACAGCACGTTCTCTGAAAAGCGTGCAAAAACTTTGACAATTTTTTTTCTTTATTTTCTTGAATTTTTTTGGCAATTTTGATGAAACCAAACAGGGCAAAGCAAAAGTGATGAAACAATCTATTGTTGAGTGTGGGTAACACTTGCAAGATGAACCTGTGCTGACAGAAGAATATGTGGAGCTATGGGTAGGCACACAATATGACAGCAAGGATTAGAAATTAACGAATGCAGATTAGCGATTGTTCAATCCGGATCCAAAGTATAAATCACAGGTGTTGGCTAAGACGTGTCGAGACGTAGCGCAACAAGGTGAAAACAATGGACGATGGAAAGAACTCACAGAACAAGCAGATAGTCCAGATTTTTCCTTTTTCCTGTATTTTTCCCAGAATTTTCCAAAAGTCACTAGTAGGAATCAAATTTTTTTTATTTTTTCACTATTTTTTTATATTTTTCTGTGAACAAGGATCAAAAAAGTTGCAACCACAAAAATTGGCACCTACAACTAAGGTGGGATGTGGTCTATAGAAATACAGCACATTCTCTGAAAAGCGTGCAAAAACTTTGACAATTTTTTTTCTTTATTTTCCTGAATTTTTTTGGCAATTTTGCTGAAACCAAACAGGGCAAAGCAAAAGTGGTGAAACAATCTATTGTTGAGCGTGGGTAACACTTGCAACATGAACCTGTGCTGACAGAAGAATATGTGGAGCTATGGGTAGGCACACAATATGACAGCAAGGATTAGTAATTAACGAATGCAGATTAGCGATTGTTCAATCCGGATCCAAAGTACAAATCACAGGTGCTGGCTAAGACATGTCGAGACGTAGCGCAACAAGGTGAAAACAATGGATGATGGAAAGAACTCACAGAACAAGCAGATAGTCTGGATTTTTCCTTTTTCCTGTATTTTTCCCTAATTTTTCCAAAAGTCACTAGTAGAAATCAAAATTTTTTTATTTTTTTCACTATTTTTTTATATTTTTCTGTGAACAAGGATCAAAAAAGTTGCAACAACAAAAATTGGCTCCTACAACTAAGGTGGGATGTGGTCTACAGAAATACAGCACGTTCTCTAAAAAGAGTGCAAGAACTTTGACAATTTTTTTCTTTATTTTCCTGAATTTTTTTGGCAATTTTGATTAAACCAAACAAGGCAAAGCCAAAGTGGTGAAACAATCTATTGTTGAGCGTGGGTAACAGTTGCAAGATGAACCTGTGCTGACAGAAGAATATGTGGAGCTATGGGTAGGCACACAATATGATAGCAAGGATTAGCAATTAACGAATGCGGATTAACGATTGTTCAATCCGGATCCAAAGTACAAAATCACAGGTGCTGGCTAAGACGTGTCGAGACGTAGCGCAACAAGGTGAAAACAAAGGACGATGGAAAGAACTCACAGAACAAGCAGATAGTCTGGATTTTTCCTTTTTCCTGAATTTTTCCCTAATTTTTCCAAAAGCCACTAGTAGGAATAAAATTTTTTTTTCACTATTTTTTTATATTTTTATGTGAACAATGATCAAAAAAGTTGCAACCACAAAATTTGGCACCTACAACTAAGGTGGGATGTGGTCTAGAGAAATACAGCACGTTCTCTAAAAAGAGTGCAAAAATTTTGACAATTTTTTTCTTTATTTTCCTGAATTTTTTTGGCAATTTTGATTAAACCAAACAGGGCAAAGCCAAAGTGGTGAAACAATCTATTGTTGAGCGTGGTAATAGTTGCAAGATGAACCTGTGCTGACAGAAGAATATGTGGAGCTATGGGTAGGCACACAATATGATAGCAAGGATTAGCAATTAACGAATGCGGATTAACGATTGTTCAATCCGGATCCAAAGTACAAAATCACAGGTGCTGGCTAAGACGTGTCGAGATGTAGCGCAACAAGGTGAAAACAAAGGACGATGGAAAGAACTCACAGAACAAGCAGATAGTCTGGATTTTTCCTTTTTCCTGAATTTTTCCCTGATTTTTCCAAAAGGCACTAGTAGGAATCAAAAAATTTTATTTTTCCTCTATTTTTTATATTTTTCTGTGAACAAGCATCAAAAAGATGCATCCACAAAAATTGGCACCTACAGCTGATGTGGGATGTGGTCTACAGAAATACAGCACGTTCTCTGAAAAGCGTGTAAAAACTTTGACAATTTTTTTCTTAATTTTCCTGAATTTTTTTGGAAATTTTGATGAAACCAAACAGGGCAAAGCCAAAGTGGTGAAACAATCTATTGTTGAGCGTGGGTAACACTTGCAAGATGAACCTGTGCTGACAGAAGAATGTGTGGAGCTATGGGTAGGCACACAATATGACAGCAAGGATTAGTAATTAACGAATGCAGATTAGCGATTGTTCAATCCGGATCCAAAGTACCAATCACAGGTGCTGGCTATGACGTGTCGAGATGTAGCGCAACAAGGTGAAAACAATGGACGATGGAAAGAACTCACAGAACAAGCAGATAGTCCGGATTTTTCCTTTTTCCTGTATTTTTCCCAGAATTTTCCAAAAGTCACTAGTAGGAATCAAAATTTTTTTATTTTTTCACTATTTTTTATATTTTTCTGTGAACAAGGATCAAAAAAGTTGCAACCACAAAAATTGGCACCTACAACTGAGGTGGGATGTGGTCTGCAGAAATACAGCACATTCTCTGAAAAGCGTGCAAAAACTTTGACAATTTTTTTTCTTTATTTTCCTGAATTTTTTTGGCAATTTTGATGAAACCAAACAGGGCAAAGCAAAAGTGGTGAAACAATCTATTGTTGAGCGTGGGTAACACTTGCAACATGAACCTGTGCTGACAGAAGAATATGTGGAGCTATGGGTAGGCACACAATATGACAGCAAGGATTAGTAATTAACGAATGCAGATTAGCGATTGTTCAATCCGGATCCAAAGTACAAATCACAGGTGCTGGCTAAGACATGTCGAGACGTAGCGCAACAAGGTGAAAACAATGGATGATGGAAAGAACTCACAGAACAAGCAGATAGTCTGGATTTTTCCTTTTTCCTGTATTTTTCCCTAATTTTTCCAAAAGTCACTAGTAGAAATCAAATTTTTTTTATTTTTTTCACTATTTTTTTATATTTTTCTGTGAACAAGGATCAAAAAAGTTGCAACCACAAAAATTGGTCCTACAACTAAGGTAAGACGTGGTCTACAGAAATACAGCACGTTCTCTAAAAAGAGTGCAAAAACTTTGACAATTTTTTTCTTTATTTTCCTGAATTTTTTTGGCAATTTTGATTAAACCAAACAGGGCAAAGCCAAAGTGGTGAAACAATCTATTGTTGAGCGTGGGTAACAGTTGCAAGATGAACCTGTGCTGACAGAAGAATATGTGGAGCTATGGGTAGGCACACAATATGATAACAAGGATTAGCAATTAACGAATGCGGATTAACGATTGTTCAATCCGGATCCAAAGTACAAAATCACAGGTGCTGGCTAAGACGTGTCGAGACGTAGCGCAACAAGGTGAAAACAAAGGACGATGGAAAGAACTCACAGAACAAGCATATAGTCCGGATTTTTCCTTTTTCCTGAATTTTTCCCTAATTTTTCCAAAAGTCACTAGTAGGAATAAATTTTTTTTCACTATTTTTTTATATTTTTCTGTGAACAATGATCAAAAAAGTTGCAACCACAAAAATTGGCACCTACAACTAAGGTGGGATGTGGTCTAGAGAAATACAACACGTTCTCTAAAAAGAGTGCAAAAATTTTGACAATTTTTTTCTTTATTTTCCTGAATTTTTTTGGCAATTTTGATTAAACCAAACAGGGCAAAGCCAAAGTGGTGAAACAATCTATTGTTGAGCGTGGTAACAGTTGCAAGATGAACCTGTGCTGACAGAAGAATATGTGGAGCTATGGGTAGGCACACAATATGATAGCAAGGATTAGCAATTAACGAATGCGGATTAACGATTGTTCAATCCGTATTAAAAGTACAAATTCACAGGTGCTGGCTAAGACGTGTCGAGACGTAGCGCAACAAGTTGAAAACAAAGGACGATGGAAAGAACTCACAGAACAAGCAGATAGTCTGGATTTTTCCTTTTTCCTAAATTTTTCCCTGATTTTTCCAAAAGGCCTAGTAGGAATCAAAAATTTTTATTTTTCCTCTATTTTTTATATTTTTCTGTGAACAAGCATCAAAAAGATGCATCCACAAAAATTGGCACCTACAGCTGAGGTGGGATGTGGTCTACAGAAATACAGCACGTTCTCTAAAAAGCATGTAAAAACTTTGACAATTTTTTTCTTTATTTTCCTAAATTTTTTTGGAAATTTTGATGAAACCAAACAGGGCAAAGCCAAAGTGGTGAAACAATCTATTGTTGAGCGTGGGTAACACTTGCAAGATGAACCTGTGCTGACAGAAGAATGTGTGGAGCTATGGGTAGGCACACAATATGACAGCAAGGATTAGTAATTAACGAATGCAGATTAGCGATTGTTCAATCCGGATCCAAAGTACCAATCACAGGTGCTGGCTATGACGTGTCGAGATGTAGCGCAACAAGGTGAAAACAATGGACGATGGAAAGAACTCACAGAACAAGCAGATAGTCCGGATTTTTCCTTTTTCCTGTATTTTTCCCAGAATTTTCCAAAAGTCACTAGTAGGAATCAAAATTTTTTTATTTTTTCACTATTTTTTATATTTTTCTGTGAACAAGGATCAAAAAAGTTGCAACCACAAAAATTGGCACCTACAACTGAGGTGGGATGTGGTCTACAGAAATACAGCACATTCTCTGAAAAGCGTGCAAAAACTTTGACAATTTTTTTTCTTTATTTTCCTGAATTTTTTTGGCAATTTTAATGAAACCAAACAGGGCAAAGCAAAAGTGGTGAAACAATCTATTGTTGAGCGTGGGTAACACTTGCAACATGAACCTGTACTAACAGAAGAATATGTGGAGCTATGGGTAGGCACACAATATGACAGCAAGGATTAGTAATTAACGAATGCAGATTAGCGATTGTTCAATCCGGATCCAAAGTACCAATCACAGGTGCTGGCTATGACGTGTAGAGATGTAGCGCAACAAGGTGAAAACAATGGACGATGGAAAGAACTCACAGAACAAGCAGATAGTCCGGATTTTTCCTTTTTCCTGTATTTTTCTCAGAATTTTCCAAAAGTCACTAGTAGGAATCAAATTTTTTTTATTTTTTCACTATTTTTTATATTTTTCTGTGAACAAGGATCAAAAAAGTTGCAACCACAAAAATTGGCACCTACAACTGAGGTGGGATGTGGTCTACAGAAATACAGCACATTCTCTGAAAAGCGTGCAAAAACTTTGATAATTAACGAATGCAGATTAGCGATTGTTCAATCCGGATCCAAAGTACAAATCACAGGTGCTGGCTAAGACATGTCGAGACGTAGCGCAACAAGGTGAAAACAAATGACGATGGAAAGAACTCACAGAACAAGTAGATAGTCCAGATTTTTCCTTTTTCCTGAATTTTTCCCTAATTTTTCCAAAAGTCACTAGTAGGAATAATTTTTTTTTTATTTTTTTCACTATTTTTTTATATTTTTCTGTGAACTAGGATCAAAAAAGTTGCAACCACAAAAATTGGCATCTACAACTGAGGTGGGATGTGGTCTATAGAAATACAGCACATTCTCTGAAAAGTGTGCAAAAACTTTGACAATTTTTTTTCTTTATTTTCCTGAATTTTTTTGGCAATTTTGATGAAACCAAACAGGGCAAAGCAAAAGTGGTGAAACAATCTATTGTTGAGCGTGGGTAACACTTGCAACATGAACCTGTGCTGATAGAAGAATATGTGGAGCTATGGGTAGGCACACAATATGACAGCAAGGATTAGTAATTAACGAATGCAGATTAGCGATTGTTCAATCCGGATCCAAAGTACAAAATCACAGGTGCTGGCTAAGACGTGTCGAGACGTAGCGCAACAAGGTGAAAACAAAGGACGATGGAAAGAACTCACAGAACAAGCAGATAGTCTGGATTTTTCCTTTTTCCTGAAGTTTTCCCTAATTTTTCCAAAAGTCACTAGTAGGAATAAATTTTTTTTTCACTATTTTTTTATATTTTTCTGTGAACAATGATCAAAAAAGTTGCAACCACAAAAATTGGCACCTACAACTAAGGTGGGATGTGGTCTAGAGAAATACAGCACGTTCTCTAAAAAGAGTGCAAAAATTTTGACAATTTTTTTCTTTATTTTCCTGAATTTTTTTGGCAATTTTGATTAAACCAAACAGGGCAAAGCCAAAGTGGTGAAACAATCTATTGTTGAGCGTGGTAATAGTTGCAAGATGAACCTGTGCTGACAGAAGAATATGTGGAGCTATGGGTAGGCACACAATATGATAGCAAGGATTAGCAATTAACGAATGCGGATTAACGATTGTTCAATCCGGATCCAAAGTACAAAATCACAGGTGCTGGCTAAGACGTGTCGAGACGTAGCGCAACAAGGTGAAAACAAAGGACGATGGAAAGAACTCACAGAACAAGTAGATAGCCTGGATTTTTCCTTTTTCCTGAATTTTTCCCTGATTTTTCCAAAAGGCACTAGTAGGAATCAAAAATTTTTATTTTTCCTCTATTTTTTATATTTTCTGTGAACAAGCATCAAAAAGATGCATCCACAAAAATTGGCACCTACAGCTGAGGTGGGATGTGGTCTACAGAAATACAGCACGTTCTCTGAAAAGCGTGTAAAAACTTTGACAATTTTTTTCTTTATTTTCCTGATTTTTTTTGGAAATTTTGATGAAACCAAACAGGGCAAAGCCAAAGTGGTGAAACAATCTATTGTTGAGCGTGGGTAACTCTTGCAAGATGAACCTGTGCTGACAGAAGAATGTGTGGAGCTATGGGTAGGCACACAATATGACAGCAAGGATTAGTAATTAACGAATGCAGATTAGCGATTGTTCAATCCGGATCCAAAGTACCAATCACAGGTGCTGGCTATGACGTGTCGAGATGTAGCGCAATAAGGTGAAAACAATGGACGATGGAAAGAACTCACAGAACAAGCAGATAGTCCGGATTTTTCCTTTTTCCTATATTTTTCCCAGAATTTTCCAAAAGTCACTAGTAGGAATCAAATTTTTTTTATTTTTTCACTATTTTTTTATATTTTTCTGTGAACAAGGATCAAAAAAGTTGCAACCACAAAAATTGGCACCTACAACTGAGGTGGGATGTGGTCTACAGAAATACAGCACATTCTCTGAAAAGCGTGCAAAAACTTTGACAATTTTTTTTCTTTATTTTCCTGAATTTTTTTGGCAATTTTGATGAAACCAAACAGGGCAAAGCAAAAGTGGTGAAACAATCTATTGTTGAGCGTGGGTAACACTTGCAACATGAACCTGTGCTAACAGAAGAATATGTGGAGCTATGGGTAGGCACACAATGTGACAGCAAGGATTAGTAATTAACGAATGCAGATTAGCGATTGTTCAATCCGGATCCAAAGTACAAATCACAGGTGCTGGCTAAGACATGTCGAGACGTAGCGCAATAAGGTGAAAACAATGGATGATGGAAAGAACTTACAGAACAAGCAGATAGTCTGGATTTTTCCTTTTTCCTGTATTTTTCCCTAATTTTTCCAAAAGTCACTAGTAGAAATCAAATTTTTTTTATTTTTTTCACTATTTTTTTATATTTTTCTGTGAACAAGGATCAAAAAAGTTGCAACCACAAAAATTGGTCCTACAACTAAGGTGGGACGTGGTCTACAGAAATACAGCACGTTCTCTAAAAAGAGTGCAAAAACTTTGACAATTTTTTTCTTTATTTTCCTGAATTTTTTTGGAAGTTTTGATGAAACCAAACAGGGCAAAGCAAAAGTGGTGAAACAATCTATTGTTGAGCGTGGGTAACACTTGCAACATGAACCTGTGCTAACAGAAGAATATGTGGAGCTATGGGTAGGCACACAATATGACAGCAAGGATTAGTAATTAACGAATGCAGATTAGCGATTGTTCAATCCGGATCCAAAGTACAAATCACAGGTGCTGGCTAAGACATGTCGAGACGTAGCGCAACAAGGTGAAAACAATGGATGATGGAAAGAACTTACAGAACAAGCAGATAGTCTGGATTTTTCCTTTTTCCTGTATTTTTCCCTAATTTTTCCAAAAGTCACTAGTAGAAATCAATTTTTTTATTTTTTTCACTATTTTTTTATATTTTTCTGTGAACAAGGATCAAAAAAGTTGCAACCACAAAAATTGGTCCTACAACTAAGGTGGGACGTGGTCTACAGAAATACAGCACGTTCTCTAAAAAGAGTGCAAAAACTTTGACAATTTTTTTCTTTATTTTCCTGAATTTTTTTGGCAATTCTGATTAAACCAAACAGGGCAAAGCCAAAGTGGTGAAACAATCTATTGTTGAGCGTGGGTAACAGTTGCAAGATGAACCTGTGCTGACAGAAGAATATGTGGAGCTATGGGTAGGCACACAATATGATAACAAGGATTAGCAATTAACGAATGCGGATTAATGATTGTTCAATCCGGATCCAAAGTACAAAATCACAGGTGCTGGCTAAGACGTGTCGAGACGTAGCGCAACAAGGTGAAAACAAAGGACGATGGAAAGAACTCACAGAACAAGCAGATAGTCCGGATTTTTCCTTTTTCCTGAATTTTTCCCTAATTTTTCCAAAAGTCACTAGTAGGAATAAATTTTTTTTTCACTATTTTTTTATATTTTTCTGTGAACAATGATCAAAAAAGTTGCAACCACAAAAATTGGCACCTACAACTTAGGTGGGATGTGGTCTAGAGAAATACAGCACGTTCTCTAAAAAGAGTGCAAAAATTTTGACAATTTTTTTCTTTATATTCCTGAATTTTTTTGGCAATTTTGATTAAACCAAACAGGGCAAAGCCAAAGTGGTGAAACAATCTATTGTTGAGCGTGGTAACAGTTGCAAGATGAACCTGTGCTGACAGAAGAATATGTAGAGCTATGGGTAGGCACACAATATGATAGCAAGGATTAGCAATTAACGAATGCGGATTAACGATTGTTCAATCCGGATCCAAAGTACAAAATCATAGGTGCTGGCTAAGACGTGTCGAGACGTAGCGCAACAAGGTGAAAACAAAGGACGATGGAAAGAACTCACAGAACAAGCAGATAGTCTGGATTTTTCCTTTTTCCTGAATTTTTCCCTGATTTTTCCAAAAGGCACTAGTAGGAATCAAAAATTTTTATTTTTCCTCTATTTTTTATATTTTTCTGTGAACAAGCATCAAAAAGATGCATCCACAAAAATTGGCACCTACAGCTGAGGTGGGATGTGGTCTACAGAAATACAGCACGTTCTCTAAAAAGCATGTAAAAACTTTGACAATTTTTTTCTTTATTTTCCTGAATTTTTTTGGAAATTTTGATGAAACCAAACAGGGCAAAGCCAAAGTGGTGAAACAATCTATTGTTGAGCGTGGGTAACACTTGCAAGATGAACCTGTGCTGACAGAAGAATGTGTGGAGCTATGGGTAGGCACACAATATGACAGCAAGGATTAGTAATTAACGAATGCAGATTAGCGATTGTTCAATCCGGATCCAAAGTACCAATCACAGGTGCTGGCTACGACGTGTCGAGATATAGCGCAACAAGGTGAAAACAATGAACGATGGAAAGAACTCACAGAACAAGCAGATAGTCCGGATTTTTCCTTTTACCTGTATTTTTCCCAGAATTTTCCAAAAGTCACTAGTAGGAATCAAAATTTTTTTATTTTTTCACTATTTTTTTATATTTTTCTGTGAACAAGGATCAAAAAAGTTGCAACCACAAAAATTGGCACCTACAACTGAGGTGGGATGTGGTCTACAGAAATACAGCACATTCTCTGAAAAGCGTGCAAAAATTTTGACAATTTTTTTTCTTTATTTTCCTGAATTTTTTTGGCAATTTTGATGAAACCAAACAGGGCAAAGCAAAAGTGGTGAAACAATCTATTGTTGAGCGTGGGTAACACTTGCAACATGAACCTGTGCTGACAGAAGAATATGTGGAGCTATGGGTAGGCACACAATATGACAGCAAGGATTAGTAATTAACGAATGCAGATTAGCGATTGTTCAATCCGGATCCAAAGTACAAATCACAGGTGCTGGCTAAGACATGTCGAGACGTAGCGCAACAAGGTGAAAACAATGGATGATGGAAAGAACTCACAGAACAAGCAGATAGTCTGGATTATTCCTTTTTCCTGTATTTTTCCCTAATTTTTCCAAAAGTCACTAGTAGAAATCAATTTTTTTTTATTTTTTTCACTGTTTTTTTATATTTTTCTGTGAACAAGGATCAAAAAAGTTGCAACCACAAAAATTGGTCCTACAACTAAGGTGGGACGTGGTCTACAGAAATACAGCACGTTCTCTAAAAAGAGTGCAAAAACTTTGACAATTTTTTTCTTTATTTTCCTGAATTTTTTTGGCAATTTTGATTAAACCAAACAGGGCAAAGCCAAAGTGGTGAAACAATCTATTGTTGAGCGTGGGTAACAGTTGCAAGATGAACCTGTGCTGACAGAAGAATATGTGGAGCTATGGGTAGGCACACAATATGATAACAAGGATTAGCAAATAACGAATGCGGATTAACGATTGTTCAATCCGGATCCAAAGTACAAAATCACAGGTGCTGGCTAAGACGTGTCGAGACGTAGCGCAACAAGGTGAAAACAAAGGACGATGGAAAGAACTCACAGAACAAGCAGATAGTCCGGATTTTTCCTTTTTCCTGAATTTTTCCCTAATTTTTCCAAAAGTCACTAGTAGGAATAAATTTTTTTTTCACTATTTTTTTATATTTTTCTGTGAACAATGATCAAAAAAGTTGCAACCACAAAAATTGGCACCTACAACTAAGGTGGGATGTGGTCTAGAGAAATACAGCACGTTCTCTAAAAAGAGTGCAAAAATTTTGACAATTTTTTTCTTTATTTTCCTGAATTTTTTTGGAAATTTTGATGAAACCAAACAGGGCAAAGCCAAAGTGGTGAAACAATCTATTGTTGATCGTGGGTAACACTTGCAAGATGAACCTGTGCTGACAGAAGAATGTGTGGAGCTATGGGTAGGCACACAATATGACAGCAAGGATTAGTAATTAACGAATGCAGATTAGCGATTGTTCAATCCGGATCCAAAGAACCAATCACAGGTGCTAGCTATGACGTGTCGAGATGTAGCGCAACAAGGTGAAAACAATGGACGATGGAAAGAACTCACAGAACAAGCAGATAGTCCGGATTTTTCCTTTTTCCTGTATTTTTCCTAGAATTTTCCAAAAGTCACTAGTAGGAATCAAAATTTTTTTATTTTTTCACTATTTTTTATATTTTTCTGTGAACAAGGATCAAAAAAGTTGCAACCACAAAAATTGGCACCTACAACTGAGGTGGGATGTGGTCTACAGAAATACAGCACATTCTCTGAAAAGCGTGCAAAATCTTTGACAATTTATTTATTTATTTTCCTGAATTTTTTTGGCAATTTTAATGAAACCAAATAGGGCAAAGCAAAAGTGGTGAAACAATCTAATGTTGAGCGTGGGTAACACTTGCAAGATGAACCTGTGCTGACAGAAGAATATGTGGAGCTATGGGTAGGCACACAATACGACAGCAAGGATTAGTAATTAACGAATGCAGATTAGCGATTGTTCAATCCAGATCCAAAGTACAAATCACAGGTGCTGGCTAAGACATGTCGAGACGTAGCGCAACAAGGTGAAAACAAAGGACGATGGAAAGAACTCACAGAACAAGCAAATAGTCCAGATTTTTCCTTTTTCCTGAATTTTTCCCTAATTTTTCCAAAAGTCACTAGTAGGAATAAATTTTTTTTTTATTTTTTTCACTATTTTTTTATATTTTTCTGTGAACAAGGATCAAAAAAGTTGCAACCACAAAAATTGGCACCTACAACTGAGGTGGGATGTGGTCTATAGAAATACAGCACATTCTCTGAAAAGCGTGCAAAAACTTTGACAATTTTTTTTCTTTATTTTCCTGAATTTTTTTGGCAATTTTGATGAAACCAAACAGGGCAAAGCAAAAGTGGTGAAACAATCTATTGTTGAGCGTGGGTAACACTTGTAACATGAACCTGTGCTGATAGAAGAATATGTGGAGCTATGGGTAGGCACACAATATGACAGCAAGGATTAGTAATTAACGAATGCAGATTAGCGATTGTTCAATCCGGATCCAAAGTACAAATCACAGGTGCTGGCTAAGACATGTCGAGACGTAGCGCAACAAGGTGAAAACAATGGATGATGGAAAGAACTCACAGAACAAGCAGATAGTCCGGATTTTTCCTTTTTCCTGTATTTTTCCCTAATTTTTCCAAAAGTCACTAGTAGGAATCAAATTTTTTTATTTTTTCACTATTTTTTTATATTTTTCTGTGAACAAGGATCAAAAAAGTTGCAACCACAAAAATTGGCACCTACAACTAAGGTGGGATGTGGTCTACAGAAATACAGCACGTTCTCTAAAAAGAGTGCAAAAACTTTGACAATTTTTTTCTTTATTTTCCTGATTTTTTTTGGCAATTTTGATTAAACCAAACAGGGCAAAGCAAAAGTGGTGAAACAATCTATTGTTGAGCGTGGGTAACTATTGCAAGATGAACCTGTGCTGACAGAAGAATATGTGGAGCTATGGGTAGGCACACAATATGATAGCAAGGATTAGCAATTAACGAATGCGGATTAACGATTGTTCAATCCGGATCCAAAGTACAAATCACAGGTGCTGGCTAAGACGTGTCGAGACGTAGCGCAACAAGGTGAAAACAATGGACGATGGAAAGAACTCACAGAACAAGCAGATAGTCCGGATTTTTCCTTTTTCCTGTATTTTTCCCAGAATTTTCCAAAAGTCACTAGTAGGAATCAAAATTTTTTTATTTTTTCACTATTTTTTTATATTTTTCTGTGAACAAGGATCAAAAAAGTTGCAACCACAAAAATTGGCACCTACAACTAAGGTGGGATGTGGTCTATAGAAATACAGCACATTCTCTGAAAAGCATGCAAAAACTTTGACAATTTTTTTTCTTTATTTTCCTGAATTTTTTTGGCAATTTTGATGAAACCAAACAGGGCAAAGCAAAAGTGGTGAAACAATCTATTGTTGAGCGTGGGTAACACTTGCAACATGAACCTGTGCTGACAGAAGAATATGTGGAGCTATGGGTAGGCACACAATATGACAGCAAGGATTAGTAATTAACGAATGCAGATTAGCGATTGTTCAATCCGGATCCAAAGTACAAATCACAGGTGCTGGCTAAGACATGTCGAGACGTAGCGCAACAAGGTGAAAACAATGGATGATGGAAAGAACTCACAGAACAAGCAGATAGTCTGGATTTTTCCTTTTTCCTGTATTTTTCCCTAATTTTTCCAAAAGTCACTAGTAGAAATCAAATTTTTTTTTATTTTTTTCACTATTTTTTTATATTTTTCTGTGAACAAGGATCAAAAAAGTTGCAACCACAAAAATTGGTCCTACAACTAAGGTGGGACGTGGTCTACAGAAATACAGCACGTTCTCTAAAAAGAGTGCAAAAACTTTGACAATTTTTTTCTTTATTTTCCTGAATTTTTTTGACAATTTTGATTAAACCAAACAGGGCAAAGCCAAAGTGGTGAAACAATCTATTGTTGAGCGTGGGTAACAGTTGCAAGATGAACCTGTGCTGACAGAAGAATATGTGGAGCTATGGGTAGGCACACAATATGATAACAAAGATTAGCAATTAACGAATGCGGATTAATGATTGTTCAATCCGGATCCAAAGTACAAAATTACAAGTGCTGGCTAAGACGTGACGAGACGTAGCGCAACAAGGTGAAAACAAAGGACGATGGAAAGAACTCACAGAACAAGCAGATAGTCCGGATTTTTCATTTTTCCTGAATTTTTCCCTAGTTTTTCCAAAAGTCACTAGTAGGAATAATTTTTTTTTCACTATTTTTTTATATTTTTGTATGAACAATGATCAAAAAAGTTGCAACCACAAAAATTGGCACCTACAACTAAGGTGGGATGTGGTCTAGAGAAATACAGCACGTTCTCGAAAAAGAGTGCAAAATTTTTGACAATTTTTTTCTTTATTTTCCTGAATTTTTTTGGCAATTTTGATTAAACCAAACAGGGCAAAGCCAAAGTGGTGAAACAATCTATTGTTGAGCGTGGTAATAGTTGCAAGATGAACCTGTGCTGACAGAAGAATATGTGGAGCTATGGGTAGGCACACAATATGATAGCAAGGATTAGCAATTAACGAATGCGGATTAACGATTGTTCAATCCGGATCCAAAGTACAAAATCACAGGTGCTGGCTAAGACGTGTCGAGACGTAGCGCAACAAGGTGAAAACAAAGGACGATGGAAAGAACTCACAGAACAAGCAGATAGTCTGGATTTTTCCTTTTTCCTGAATTTTTCCCTGATTTTTCCAAAAGGCACTAGTAGGAATCAAAAATTTTTATTTTTCCTCTATTTTTTATATTTTTCTGTGAACAAGCATCAAAAAGATGCATCCACAAAAATTGGCACCTACAGCTGAGGTGGGATGTGGTCTACAGAAATACAGCACGTTCTCTGAAAAGCATGTAAAAACTTCGACAATTTTTTTCTTTATTTTCCTGAATTGTTTTGGTAATTTTGATGAAACCAAACAGGGCAAAGCCAAAGTGGTGAAACAATCTATTGTTGAGCGTGGGTAACACTTGCAAGATGAACCTGTGCTGATAGAAGAATGTGTGGAGCTATGGGTAGGCACACAATATGACAGCAAGGATTAGTAATTAACGAATGCAGATTAGCGATTGTTCAATCCGGATCCAAAGTACCAATCACAGGTGCTGGCTATGACGTGTCGAGATGTAGCGCAACAAGGTGAAAACAATGGACGATGGAAAGAACTCACAGAACAAGCAGATAGTCCGGATTTTTCCTTTTTCCTGTATTTTTCCTAGAATTTTCCAAAAGTCACTAGTAGGAATCAAAATTTTTTTATTTTTTCACTATTTTTTATATTTTTCTGTGAACAAGGATCAAAAAAGTTGCAACCACAAAAATTGGCACCTACAACTGAGGTGGGATGTGGTCTACAGAAATACAGCACATTCTCTGAAAAGCGTGCAAAATCTTTGACAATTTATTTATTTATTTTCCTGAATTTTTTTGGCAATTTTAATGAAACCAAATAGGGCAAAGCAAAAGTGGTGAAACAATCTAATGTTGAGCGTGGGTAACACTTGCAAGATGAACCTGTGCTGACAGAAGAATATGTGGAGCTATGGGTAGGCACACAATACGACAGCAAGGATTAGTAATTAACGAATGCAGATTAGCGATTGTTCAATCCAGATCCAAAGTACAAATCACAGGTGCTGGCTAAGACATGTCGAGACGTAGCGCAACAAGGTGAAAACAAAGGACGATGGAAAGAACTCACAGAACAAGCAAATAGTCCAGATTTTTCCTTTTTCCTGAATTTTTCCCTAATTTTTCCAAAAGTCACTAGTAGGAATAAATTTTTTTTTATTTTTTTCACTATTTTTTTATATTTTTCTGTGAACAAGGATCAAAAAAGTTGCAACCACAAAAATTGGCACCTACAACTGAGGTGGGATGTGGTCTATAGAAATACAGCACATTCTCTGAAAAGCGTGCAAAAACTTTGACAATTTTTTTTCTTTATTTTCCTGAATTTTTTTGGCAATTTTGATGAAACCAAACAGGGCAAAGCAAAAGTGGTGAAACAATCTATTGTTGAGCGTGGGTAACACTTGTAACATGAACCTGTGCTGATAGAAGAATATGTGGAGCTATTGGTAGGCACACAATATGACAGCAAGGATTAGTAATTAACGAATGCAGATTAGCGATTGTTCAATCCGGATCCAAAGTACAAATCACAGGTGCTGGCTAAGACATGTCGAGACGTAGCGCAACAAGGTGAAAACAATGGATGATGGAAAGAACTCACAGAACAAGCAGATAGTCCGGATTTTTCCTTTTTCCTGTATTTTTCCCTAATTTTTCCAAAAGTCACTAGTAGGAATCAAATTTTTTTATTTTTTCACTATTTTTTTATATTTTTCTGTGAACAAGGATCAAAAAAGTTGCAACCACAAAAATTGGCACCTACAACTAAGGTGGGATGTGGTCTACAGAAATACAGCACGTTCTCTAAAAAGAGTGCAAAAACTTTGACAATTTTTTTTTTATTTTCCTGAATTTTTTTGGCAATTTTGATTAAACCAAACAGGGCAAAGCAAAAGTGGTGAAACAATCTATTGTTGAGCGTGGGTAACTATTGCAAGATGAACCTGTGCTGACAGAAGAATATGTGGAGCTATGGGTAGGCACACAATATGATAGCAAGGATTAGCAATTAACGAATGCGGATTAACGATTGTTCAATCCGGATCCAAAGTACAAATCACAGGTGCTGGCTAAGACGTGTCGAGACGTAGCGCAACAAGGTGAAAACAATGGACGATGGAAAGAACTCACAGAACAAGCAGATAGTCCGGATTTTTCCTTTTTCCTGTATTTTTCCCAGAATTTTCCAAAAGTCACTAGTAGGAATCAAATTTTTTTTATTTTTTCACTATTTTTTTATATTTTTCTGTGAACAAGGATCAAAAAAGTTGCAACCACAAAAATTGGCACCTACAACTAAGGTGGGATGTGGTCTATAGAAATACAGCACATTCTCTGAAAAGCATGCAAAAACTTTGACAATTTTTTTTCTTTATTTTCCTGAATTTTTTTGGCAATTTTGATGAAACCAAACAGGGCAAAGCAAAAGTGGTGAAACAATCTATTGTTGAGCGTGGGTAACACTTGCAACATGAACCTGTGCTGACAGAAGAATATGTGGAGCTATGGGTAGGCACACAATATGACAGCAAGGATTAGTAATTAACGAATGCAGATTAGCGATTGTTCAATCCGGATCCAAAGTACAAATCACAGGTGCTGGCTAAGACATGTCGAGACGTAGCGCAACAAGGTGAAAACAATGGATGATGGAAAGAACTCACAGAACAAGCAGATAGTCTGGATTTTTCCTTTTTCCTGTATTTTTCCCTAATTTTTCCAAAAGTCACTAGTAGAAATCAAATTTTTTTTTTATTTTTTTCACTATTTTTTTATATTTTTCTGTGAACAAGGATCAAAAAAGTTGCAACCACAAAAATTGGTCCTACAACTAAGGTGGGACGTGGTCTACAGAAATACAGCACGTTCTCTAAAAAGAGTGCAAAAACTTTGACAATTTTTTTCTTTATTTTCCTGAATTTTTTTGACAATTTTGATTAAACCAAACAGGGCAAAGCCAAAGTGGTGAAACAATCTATTGTTGAGCGTGGGTAACAGTTGCAAGATGAACCTGTGCTGACAGAAGAATATGTGGAGCTATGGGTAGGCACACAATATGATAACAAAGATTAGCAATTAACGAATGCGGATTAATGATTGTTCAATCCGGATCCAAAGTACAAAATTACAAGTGCTGGCTAAGACGTGACGAGACGTAGCGCAACAAGGTGAAAACAAAGGACGATGGAAAGAACTCACAGAACAAGCAGATAGTCCGGATTTTTCATTTTTCCTGAATTTTTCCCTAGTTTTTCCAAAAGTCACTAGTAGGAATAATTTTTTTTTCACTATTTTTTTATATTTTTGTATGAACAATGATCAAAAAAGTTGCAACCACAAAAATTGGCACCTACAACTAAGGTGGGATGTGGTCTAGAGAAATACAGCACGTTCTCGAAAAAGAGTGCAAAATTTTTGACAATTTTTTTCTTTATTTTCCTGAATTTTTTTGGCAATTTTGATTAAACCAAACAGGGCAAAGCCAAAGTGGTGAAACAATCTATTGTTGAGCGTGGTAATAGTTGCAAGATGAACCTGTGCTGACAGAAGAATATGTGGAGCTATGGGTAGGCACACAATATGATAGCAAGGATTAGCAATTAACGAATGCGGATTAATGATTGTTCAATCCGGATCCAAAGTACAAAATCACAGGTGCTGGCTAAGACGTGTCGAGACGTAGCGCAACAAGGTGAAAACAAAGGACGATGGAAAGAACTCACAGAACAAGCAGATAGTCCGGATTTTTCCTTTTTCCTGAATTTTTCCCTAATTTTTCCAAAAGTCACTAGTAGGAATAAATTTTTTTTTCACTATTTTTTTATATTTTTCTGTGAACAATGATCAAAAAAGTTGCAACCACAAAAATTGGCACCTACAACTTAGGTGGGATGTGGTCTAGAGAAATACAGCACGTTCTCTAAAAAGAGTGCAAAAATTTTGACAATTTTTTTCTTTATATTCCTGAATTTTTTTGGCAATTTTGATTAAACCAAACAGGGCAAAGCCAAAGTGGTGAAACAATCTATTGTTGAGCGTGGTAACAGTTGCAAGATGAACCTGTGCTGACAGAAGAATATGTGGAGCTATGGGTAGGCACACAATATGATAGCAAGGATTAGCAATTAACGAATGCGGATTAACGATTGTTCAATCCGGATCCAAAGTACAAAATCACAGGTGCTGGCTAAGACGTGTCGAGACGTAGCGCAACAAGGTGAAAACAAAGGACGATGGAAAGAACTCACAGAACAAGCAGATAGTCTGGATTTTTCCTTTTTCCTGAATTTTTCCCTGATTTTTCCAAAAGGCACTAGTAGGAATCAAAAATTTTTATTTTTCCTCTATTTTTTATATTTTTCTGTGAACAAGCATCAAAAAGATGCATCCACAAAAATTGGCACCTACAGCTGAGGTGGGATGTGGTCTACAGAAATACAGCACGTTCTCTAAAAAGCATGTAAAAACTTTGACAATTTTTTTCTTTATTTTCCTGAATTTTTTTGGAAATTTTGATGAAACCAAACAGGGCAAAGCCAAAGTGGTGAAACAATCTATTGTTGAGCGTGGGTAACACTTGCAAGATGAACCTGTGCTGACAGAAGAATGTGTGGAGCTATGGGTAGGCACACAATATGACAGCAAGGATTAGTAATTAACGAATGCAGATTAGCGATTGTTCAATCCGGATCCAAAGTACCAATCACAGGTGCTGGCTACGACGTGTCGAGATATAGCGCAACAAGGTGAAAACAATGGACGATGGAAAGAACTCACAGAACAAGCAGATAGTCCGGATTTTTCCTTTTACCTGTATTTTTCCCAGAATTTTCCAAAAGTCACTAGTAGGAATCAAAATTTTTTTATTTTTTCACTATTTTTTTATATTTTTCTGTGAACAAGGATCAAAAAAGTTGCAACCACAAAAATTGGCACCTACAACTGAGGTGGGATGTGGTCTACAGAAATACAGCACATTCTCTGAAAAGCGTGCAAAAATTTTGACAATTTTTTTTCTTTATTTTCCTGAATTTTTTTGGCAATTTTGATGAAACCAAACAGGGCAAAGCAAAAGTGGTGAAACAATCTATTGTTGAGCGTGGGTAACACTTGCAACATGAACCTGTGCTGACAGAAGAATATGTGGAGCTATGGGTAGGCACACAATATGACAGCAAGGATTAGTAATTAACGAATGCAGATTAGCGATTGTTCAATCCGGATCCAAAGTACAAATCACAGGTGCTGGCTAAGACATGTCGAGACGTAGCGCAACAAGGTGAAAACAATGGATGATGGAAAGAACTCACAGAACAAGCAGATAGTCTGGATTTTTCCTTTTTTCTGTATTTTTCCCTAATTTTTCCAAAAGTCACTAGTAGAAATCAATTTTTTTTTATTTTTTTCACTGTTTTTTTATATTTTTCTGTGAACAAGGATCAAAAAAGTTGCAACCACAAAAATTGGTCCTACAACTAAGGTGGGACGTGGTCTACAGAAATACAGCACGTTCTCTAAAAAGAGTGCAAAAACTTTGACAATTTTTTTCTTTATTTTCCTGAATTTTTTTGGCAATTTTGATTAAACCAAACAGGGCAAAGCCAAAGTGGTGAAACAATCTATTGTTGAGCGTGGGTAACAGTTGCAAGATGAACCTGTGCTGACAGAAGAATATGTGGAGCTATGGGTAGGCACACAATATGATAACAAGGATTAGCAAATAACGAATGCGGATTAACGATTGTTCAATCCGGATCCAAAGTACAAAATCACAGGTGCTGGCTAAGACGTGTCGAGACGTAGCGCAACAAGGTGAAAACAAAGGACGATGGAAAGAACTCACAGAACAAGCAGATAGTCCGGATTTTTCCTTTTTCCTGAATTTTTCCCTAATTTTTCCAAAAGTCACTAGTAGGAATAAATTTTTTTTTCACTATTTTTTTATATTTTTCTGTGAACAATGATCAAAAAAGTTGCAACCACAAAAATTGGCACCTACAACTAAGGTGGGATGTGGTCTAGAGAAATACAGCACGTTCTCTAAAAAGAGTGCAAAAATTTTGACAATTTTTTTCTTTATTTTCCTGATTTTTTTTGGAAATTTTGATGAAACCAAACAGGGCAAAGCCAAAGTGGTGAAACAATCTATTGTTGATCGTGGGTAACACTTGCAAGATGAACCTGTGCTGACAGAAGAATGTGTGGAGCTATGGGTAGGCACACAATATGACAGCAAGGATTAGTAATTAACGAATGCAGATTAGCGATTGTTCAATCCGGATCCAAAGAACCAATCACAGGTGCTAGCTATGACGTGTCGAGATGTAGCGCAACAAGGTGAAAACAATGGACGATGGAAAGAACTCACAGAACAAGCAGATAGTCCGGATTTTTCCTTTTTCCTGTATTTTTCCTAGAATTTTCCAAAAGTCACTAGTAGGAATCAAAATTTTTTTATTTTTTCACTATTTTTTATATTTTTCTGTGAACAAGGATCAAAAAAGTTGCAACCACAAAAATTGGCACCTACAACTGAGGTGGGATGTGGTCTACAGAAATACAGCACATTCTCTGAAAAGCGTGCAAAATCTTTGACAATTTATTTATTTATTTTCCTGAATTTTTTTGGCAATTTTAATGAAACCAAATAGGGCAAAGCAAAAGTGGTGAAACAATCTAATGTTGAGCGTGGGTAACACTTGCAAGATGAACCTGTGCTGACAGAAGAATATGTGGAGCTATGGGTAGGCACACAATACGACAGCAAGGATTAGTAATTAACGAATGCAGATTAGCGATTGTTCAATCCAGATCCAAAGTACAAATCACAGGTGCTGGCTAAGACATGTCGAGACGTAGCGCAACAAGGTGAAAACAAAGGACGATGGAAAGAACTCACAGAACTAGCAAATAGTCCAGATTTTTCCTTTTTCCTGAATTTTTCCCTAATTTTTCCAAAAGTCACTAGTAGGAATAAATTTTTTTTTATTTTTTTCACTATTTTTTTATATTTTTCTGTGAACAAGGATCAAAAAAGTTGCAACCACAAAAATTGGCACCTACAACTGAGGTGGGATGTGGTCTATAGAAATACAGCACATTCTCTGAAAAGCGTGCAAAAACTTTGACAATTTTTTTTCTTTATTTTCCTGAATTTTTTTGGCAATTTTGATGAAACCAAACAGGGCAAAGCAAAAGTGGTGAAACAATCTATTGTTGAGCGTGGGTAACACTTGTAACATGAACCTGTGCTGATAGAAGAATATGTGGAGCTATGGGTAGGCACACAATATGACAGCAAGGATTAGTAATTAACGAATGCAGATTAGCGATTGTTCAATCCGGATCCAAAGTACAAATCACAGGTGCTGGCTAAGACATGTCGAGACGTAGCGCAACAAGGTGAAAACAATGGATGATGGAAAGAACTCACAGAACAAGCAGATAGTCCGGATTTTTCCTTTTTCCTGTATTTTTCCCTAATTTTTCCAAAAGTCACTAGTAGGAATCAAATTTTTTTATTTTTTCACTATTTTTTTATATTTTTCTGTGAACAAGGATCAAAAAAGTTGCAACCACAAAAATTGGCACCTACAACTAAGGTGGGATGTGGTCTACAGAAATACAGCACGTTCTCTAAAAAGAGTGCAAAAACTTTGACAATTTTTTTCTTTATTTTCCTGAATTTTTTTGGCAATTTTGATTAAACCAAACAGGGCAAAGCAAAAGTGGTGAAACAATCTATTGTTGAGCGTGGGTAACTATTGCAAGATGAACCTGTGCTGACAGAAGAATATGTGGAGCTATGGGTAGGCACACAATATGATAGCAAGGATTAGCAATTAACGAATGCGGATTAACGATTGTTCAATCCGGATCCAAAGTACAAATCACAGGTGCTGGCTAAGACGTGTCGAGACGTAGCGCAACAAGGTGAAAACAATGGACGATGGAAAGAACTCACAGAACAAGCAGATAGTCCGGATTTTTCCTTTTTCCTGTATTTTTCCCAGAATTTTCCAAAAGTCACTAGTAGGAATCAAAATTTTTTTATTTTTTCACTATTTTTTTATATTTTTCTGTGAACAAGGATCAAAAAAGTTGCAACCACAAAAATTGGCACCTACAACTAAGGTGGGATGTGGTCTATAGAAATACAGCACATTCTCTGAAAAGCATGCAAAAACTTTGACAATTTTTTTTCTTTATTTTCCTGAATTTTTTTGGCAATTTTGATGAAACCAAACAGGGCAAAGCAAAAGTGGTGAAACAATCTATTGTTGAGCGTGGGTAACACTTGCAACATGAACCTGTGCTGACAGAAGAATATGTGGAGCTATGGGTAGGCACACAATATGACAGCAAGGATTAGTAATTAACGAATGCAGATTAGCGATTGTTCAATCCGGATCCAAAGTACAAATCACAGGTGCTGGCTAAGACATGTCGAGACGTAGCGCAACAAGGTGAAAACAATGGATGATGGAAAGAACTCACAGAACAAGCAGATAGTCTGGATTTTTCCTTTTTCCTGTATTTTTCCCTAATTTTTCCAAAAGTCACTAGTAGAAATCAAATTTTTTTTTATTTTTTTCACTATTTTTTTATATTTTTCTGTGAACAAGGATCAAAAAAGTTGCAACCACAAAAATTGGTCCTACAACTAAGGTGGGACGTGGTCTACAGAAATACAGCACGTTCTCTAAAAAGAGTGCAAAAACTTTGACAATTTTATTCTTTATTTTCCTGAATTTTTTTGACAATTTTGATTAAACCAAACAGGGCAAAGCCAAAGTGGTGAAACAATCTATTGTTGAGCGTGGGTAACAGTTGCAAGATGATCCTGTGCTGACAGAAGAATATGTGGAGCTATGGGTAGGCACACAATATGATAACAAAGATTAGCAATTAACGAATGCGGATTAATGATTGTTCAATCCGGATTCAAAGTACAAAATTACAAGTGCTGGCTAAGACGTGACGAGACGTAGCGCAACAAGGTGAAAACAAAGGACGATGGAAAGAACTCACAGAACAAGCAGATAGTCCGGATTTTTTATTTTTCCTGAATTTTTCCCTAGTTTTTCCAAAAGTCACTAGTAGGAATAATTTTTTTTCACTATTTTTTTATATTTTTGTATGAACAATGATCAAAAAAGTTGCAACCACAAAAATTGGCACCTACAACTAAGGTGGGATGTGGTCTAGAGAAATACAGCACGTTCTCGAAAAAGAGTGCAAAATTTTTGACAATTTTTTTCTTTATTTTCCTGAATTTTTTTGGCAATTTTGATTAAACCAAACAGGGCAAAGCCAAAGTGGTGAAACAATCTATTGTTGAGCGTGGTAATAGTTGCAAGATGAACCTGTGCTGACAGAAGAATATGTGGAGCTATGGGTAGGCACACAATATGATAGCAAGGATTAGCAATTAACGAATGTGGATTAACGATTGTTCAATCCGGATCCAAAGTACAAAATCACAGGTGCTGGCTAAGACGTGTCGAGACGTAGCGCAACAAGGTGAAAACAAAGGACGATGGAAAGAACTCACAGAACAAGCAGATAGTCTGGATTTTTCCTTTTTCCTGAATTTTTCCCTGATTTTTCCAAAAGGCACTAGTAGGAATCAAAAATTTTTATTTTTCCTCTATTTTTTATATTTTTCTGTGAACAAGCATCAAAAAGATGCATCCACAAAAATTGGCACCTACAGCTGAGGTGGGATGTGGTCTACAGAAATACAGCACGTTCTCTGAAAAGCATGTAAAAACTTCGACAATTTTTTTCTTTATTTTCCTGAATTGTTTTGGTAATTTTGATGAAACCAAACAGGGCAAAGCCAAAGTGGTGAAACAATCTATTGTTGAGCGTGGGTAACACTTGCAAGATGAACCTGTGCTGACAGAAGAATGTGTGGAGCTATGGGTAGGCACACAATATGACAGCAAGGATTAGTAATTAACGAATGCAGATTAGCGATTGTTCAATCCGGATCCAAAGTACCAATCACAGGTGCTGGCTATGACGTGTCGAGATGTAGCGCAACAAGGTGAAAACAATGGACGATGGAAAGAACTCATAGAACAAGCAGATAGTCCGGATTTTTCCTTTTTCCTGTATTTTTCCCAGAATTTTCCAAAAGTCACTAGTAGGAATCAAATTTTTTTTATTTTTTCACTATTTTTTATATTTTTCTGTGAACAAGGATCAAAAAAGTTGCAACCACAAAAATTGGCACCTACAACTGAGGTGGGATGTGGTCTACAGAAATACAGCACATTCTCTGAAAAGCGTGCAAAGACTTTGACAATTTTTTTCTTTATTTTCCTGAATTTTTTTGGCAATTTTAATGAAACCAAATAGGGCAAAGCAAAAGTGGTGAAACAATCTATTGTTGAGCGTGGGTAACACTTGCAAGATGAACATGTGCTGACAGAAGAATATGTGGAGCTATGGGTAGGCACACAATACGACAGCAAGGATTAGTAATTAACGAATGCAGATTAGCGATTGTTCAATCCGGATCCAAAGTACAAATCACAGGTGCTGGCTAAGACATGTCGAGACGTAGCGCAACAAGGTGAAAACAAAGGACGATGGAAAGAACTCACAGAACAAGCAGATAGTCCAGATTTTTCCTTTTTCCTGAATTTTTCCCTAATTTTTCCAAAAGTCACTAGTAGGAATAAATTTTTTTTTATTTTTTTCACTATTTTTTTATATTTTTCTGTGAACAAGGATCAAAAAAGTTGCAACCACAAAAATTGGCACCTACAACTTAGGTGGGATGTGGTCTATAGAAATACAGCACATTCTCTGAAAAGCGTGCAAAAACTTTGACAATTTTTTTTCTTTATTTTCCTGAATTTTTTGGCAATTTTGATGAAACCAAACAGGGCAAAGCAAAAGTGGTGAAACAATCTATTGTTGAGCGTGGGTAACACTTGCAACATGAACCTGTGCTGATAGAAGAATATGTGGAGCTATGGGTAGGCACACAATATGACAGCAAGGATTAGTAATTAACGAATGCAGATTAGCGATTGTTCAATCCGGATCCAAAGTACAAATCACAGGTGCTGGCTAAGACATGTCGAGACGTAGCGCAACAAGGTGAAAACAATGGATGATGGAAAGAACTCATAGAACAAGCAGATAGTCCGGATTTTTCCTTTTTCCTGTATTTTTCCCTAATTTTTCCAAAAGTCACTAGTAGGAATCAAATTTTTTTTATTTTTTTCACTATTTTTTTATATTTTTCTGTGAACAAGGATCAAAAAAGTTGCAACCACAAAAATTGGCACCTACAACTAAGGTGGGATGTGGTCTACAGAAATACAGCACGTTCTCTAAAAAGAGTGCAAAAACTTTGACAATTTTTTTCTTTATTTTCCTGAATTTTTTTGGCAATTTTGATTAAACCAAACAGGGCAAAGCCAAAGTGGTGAAACAATCTATTGTTGAGCGTGGATAACTGTTGCAAGATGAACCTGTGTTGACAGAAGAATATGTGGAGCTATGGGTAGGCACACAATATGATAGTAAGGATTAGCAATTAACGAATGCGGATTAACGATTGTTCAATCCGGATCCAAAGTACAAAATCACAGGTGCTGGCTAAGACGTGTCGAGACGTAGCGCAACAAGGTGAAAACAAAGGACGATGGAAAGAACTCACAGAACAAGCAGATAGTCTGGATTTTTCCTTTTTCCTGAATTTTTCCCTAATTTTTCCAAAAGTCACTAGTAGGAATAAAAATTTTTTTATTTTTTTCACTATTTTTTTATATTTTTCTGTGAACAAGGATCAAAAAAGTTGCAACCAAAAAAATTGGCACCTACAACTAAGGTGGGATGTCGTCTAGAGAAATACAGCACATTCTCTAAAAAGAGTGCAAAAACTTTGACAATTTTTTTCTTTATTTTCCTGAATTTTTTTGGCAATTTTGATGCAACCAAACAGGGCAAAGCCAAAGTGGTGAAACAATCTATTGTTGAGCGTGGGTAACACTTGCAAGGTGAACCTGTGCTGACAGAAGAATATGTGGAGCTATGGGTAGGCACACAATATGACAGCAAGGATTAGTAATTAACGAATGCAGATTAGCGATTGTTCAATCCGGATCCAAAGTACAAATCACAGGTGCTGGCTAAGATGTGTCGAGATGTAGCGCAACAAGGTGAAAACAATGGACGATGGAAAGAACTCACAGAACAAGCAGATAGTCCAGATTTTTCCTTTTTCCTGTATTTTTCCTAAAATTTTCCAAAAGTCACTAGTTGGAATCAAATTTTTTTTATTTTTTCACTATTTTTTTATATTTTTCTGTGAACCAGGATCAAAAAAGTTGCAACCACAAAAATTGGCACCTACAACTGAGGTGGGATGTGGTCTATAGAAATACAACACATTCTCTGAAAAGCGTGCAAAAACTTTGACAATTTTTTTTTCTTTATTTTCTTGAATTTTTTTGGCAATTTTGATGAAACCAAACAGGGCAAAGCAAAAGTGATGAAACAATCTATTATTGAGCGTGGGTAACACTTGCAAGATGAACCAGTGCTGACAGAAGAATATGTGGAGGTATGGGTAGGCACACAATATGACAGCAAGGATTAGTAATTAACGAATGCAGATTAGCGATTGTTCAATCCAGATCCAAAGTACAAATCATAGGTGCTGGCTAAGACGTGTCGAGACGTAGCGCAACAAGGTGAAAACAATGGACGATGGAAAGAACTCACAGAACAAGCCGATAGTCCAGATTTTTCCTTTTTCCTAGAATTTTCCAAAAGTCACTAGTAGGAATCAAAATTTTTTTATTTTTTCACTATTTTTTTTATATTTTTCTGTGAACAAGGATCAAAAAAGTTGCAACCACAAAAATTGGCACCTACAACTAAGGTGTGATGTGGTCTATAGAAATACAGCACATTCTCTGAAAAGCGTGCAAAAACTTTGACAATTTTTTTTCTTTATTTTCCTGAATTTTTTTGGCAATTTTTATGAAACCAAACAGGGCAAAGCAAAAGTGGTGAAACAATCTATTGTTGAGCGTGGGTAACACTTGCAACATGAACCTGTGCTGACAGAAGAATATGTGAAGCTATGGGTAGGCACACAATATGACAGCAAGGATTAGTAATTAACGAATGCAAAGTACAAAATCACAGGTGCTGGCTAAGACGTGTCGAGACGTAGCGCAACAAGGTGAAAACAATGGACGATGGAAAGAACTCACAGAACAAGCAGATAGTCCGGATTTTTCCTTTTCCCTGAATTTTTCCCTAATTTTTCCAAAAGTCACTAGTAGGAATAATGTTTTTTTCATTTTTTTTCACTATTTTTTTATATTTTTCTGTGAACAAGGATCAAAAAAGTTGCAACCACAAAAATTGGCACCTACAACTAAGGTGTGATGTGGTCTATAGAAATACAGCACATTCTCTGAAAAGCGTGCAAAAACTTTGACAATTTTTTTTCTTTATTTTCTTGAATTCTTTTGGCAATTTTGATGAAACCAAATAGGGCAAAGCAAAAGTGGTGAAACAATCTATTGTTGAGCGTGGGTAACACTTGCAAGATGAACCTGTGCTGACAGAAGTTTTTCCTTTTTCCTTTTTCCTTTTTCCTGAATTTTTCCTTTTTCCTTTTTCCTGAATTTTTCCCTAATTTTTCCAAAAGTCGCTAGTAGGAATCAAAATTTTTTATTTTTTCACTATTTTTTATATTTTTCTGTGAACAAGGATCAAAAAAGACGCAACCACAAAAATTGGCACATACAACTAAGGTGGGATCTGGTCTACAGAAATACAGCACGTTCTCTAAAAAGAGTGCAAAAATTGTGAGAATTTTTTTTCTTTATTTTCCTAAATTTTTTTTGGCAATTTTGATTAAACCAAACAGGGCAAAGCCAAAGTGGTGAAACAATCTATTGTTGAGCATGGGTAACACTTGCAAGATGAACTTGTGCTGACAGAAGAATATGTGCAGCTATGGGTAGGCACACAATATGACAGCAAGGATCAGTAATTAACGAATGCAGATTAGCGATTATTCAATCCGGATCCAAAGTACAAATCACAGGTGCTGGCTAAGACGTGTCGAGACGTAGCGCAACAAGGTGAAAACAATGGACGATGGAAAGAACTCACAGAACAAGCAGATATTCCGAATTTTTCCTTTTTCCTGTATTTTTCCCAGACTTTTCCAAATGTCACTAGTAGGAATCAAAATTTTATTATTTTTTCACTATTTTTTTATATTTTTCTATGAACAAGGATCAAAAAAGTTGCAACCACAAAAATTGGCACCTACAACTTAGGTGGGATGTGGTCTACAGAAATACAGCACATTCTCTGAAAAGCGTGCAAAAACTTTGACAATTTTTTTCTTTATTTTCCTGATTTTTTTGGCAATTTTGATGAAACCAAACAGGGCAAAGCAAAAGTGGTGAAACAATCTATTGTTGAGCGTGGGTAACAGTTGCAAGATGAACCTGTGCTGACAGAAGAATATGTGGAGCTATGGGTAGGCACACAATATGATAGCAAGGATTAGCAATTAACGAATGCGGATTAACGATTGTTCAATCCGGATCCAAAGTACAAAATCACAGGTGCTGCCTAAGACGGGTCGAGACGTAGCGCAATAAGGTGAAAACAAAGGACGATGGAAAGAAGTCACAGAACAAGCAGATAGTCTGGATTTTTTCCTTTTTGCTGAATTTTTCCCTGATTTTTCCAAAAGGCACTAGTAGGAATCAAAAATTTTTTTATTTTTTTCACTATTTTTTTTATATTTTTCTGTGAACAAGGATCAAAAAAGTTGCAACCATAAAAATTGGCACCTACAACTAAGGTGGGATGTGGTCTAGAGAAATACAGCACGTTCTCTAAAAAGAGTGCAAAAACTTTGACAATTTTTTTTCTTTATTTTCCTAAATTTTTTTGGCAATTTTGATTAAACCAAACAGGGAAAAGCCAAAGTGGTGAAACAATCTATTGTTGAGCGTGGGTAACAGTTGCAAGATGAACCTGTGCTGACAGAAGAATATGTGGAGCTATGGGTAGGCACACAATATGATAGCAAGGATTAGCAATTAACGAATGCGGATTAACGATTGTTCAATCCGGATCCAAAGTACAAAATCACAGGTGTTGGCTAAGACGTGTCGAGACGTAGCGCAACAAGGTGAAAACAAAGGACGATGGAAAGAACTCACAGAACAAGCAGATAGTCTGGATTTTTCCTTTTTCCTGAATTTTTCCCTGATTTTTCCAAAAGGCACTAGTAGGAATCAAAATTTTTTATTTTTTTCACTGTTTTTTTATATTTTTTTGTGAACGAGGATAAAAAAAGTTGCAACCACAAAAATTGGCACCTACAACTAAGGTGGGATGTGGTCTACAGAAATACAGCACGTTCTCTAAAAAGAGTGCAAAAACTTTGACAATTTTTTTCTTTATTTTCCTGAATTTTTTTGGCAATTTTGATTAAACCAAACAAGGCAAAGCCAAAGTGGTGAAACAATCTATTGTTGAGTGTGGGTAACAGTTGCAAGATGAACATGTGCTGACAGAAGAATATGTGGAGCTATGGGTAGGCACACAATATGATAATAAGGATTAGCAATTAACGAATGCGGATTAACGATTGTTCAATCCGGATCCAAAGTACAAAATCACAGGTGCTGGCTAAGACGTGTCGAGACGTAGCGCAACAAGGTGAAAACAAAGGACGATGGGAAGAACTCACAGAACAAGCAGATAGTCCGGATTTTTCCTTTTTCCTGAATTTTTCCCTAATTTTTCCAAAAGTCACTAGTAGGAATAAATTTTTTTTTCACTATTTTTTTATATTTTTCTGTGAACAATGATCAAAAAAGTTGCAACCACAAAAATTGGTCCTACAACTAAGGTGGGACGTGGTCTACAGAAATACAGCACGTTCTCTAAAAAGAGTGCAAAAACTTTGACAATTTTTTTCTTTATTTTCCTAAATTTTTTTGGCAATTTTGATTAAACCAAACAGGGCAAAGCCAAAGTGGTGAAACAATCTATTGTTGAGCATGGGTAACAGTTGCAAGATGAACCTGTGCTGACAGAAGAATATGTGGAGCTATGGGTAGGCACACAATATGATAACAAGGATTAGCAATTAACAAATGCGAATTAACGATTGTTCAATCCGGATCCAAAGTACAAAATCACAGGTGCTGGCTAAGACGTGTCGAGACGTAGCGCAACAAGGTGAAAACAAAGGATGATGGAAAGAACTCACAGAACAAGCAGATAGTCCGGATTTTTCCTTTTTCCTGAATTTTTCCCTAATTTTTCCAAAAGTCACTAGTAGGAATAAATTTTTTTTTCACTATTTTTTTATATTTTTCTGTGAACAATGATCAAACAAGTTGCAACCACAAAAATTGGCACCTACAACTAAGGTGGGATGTGGTCTAGAGAAATACAACACGTTCTCTAAAAAGAGTGCAAAAATTTTGACAATATTTTTCTTTATTTTCCTGAATTTTTTTGGCAATTTTGATTAAACCAAACAGGGCAAAGCCAAAGTGGTGAAACAATCTATTGTTGAGCGTGGTAACAGTTGCAAGATGAACCTGTGCTGACAGAAGAATATGTGGAGCTATGGGTAGGCACACAATATGATAGCAAGGATTAGCAATTAACGAATGCGGATTAACGATTGTTCAATCCGGATGCAAAGTAGAAAATCACAGGTGCTGGCTAAGACGTGTCGAGACGTAGCGCAACAAGGTGAAAACAATGGACGATGGAAAGAACTCACAGAACAAGCAGATAGTCCGGATTTTTCCTTTTTCCTGAATTTTTCCCTAATTTTTCCAAAAGTCACTAGTAGGAATAATGTTTTTTTTATTTTTTTCACTATTTTTTTATATTTTTCTGTGAACAAGGATCAAAAAAGTTGCAACCACAAAAATTGGCACCTACAACTGAGGTGGGATGTGGTCTAGAGAAATACAGCACGTTCTCTGAAAAGCGTGCAAAAACTTTGACAATTTTTTTCTTTATTTTCCTGAATTCTTTTGGCAATTTTGATGAAACCAAACAGGGCAAAGCAAAAGTGGTGAAACAATCTATTGTTGAGCGTGGGTAACACTTGCAAGATGAACCTGTGCTGACAGAAGAATATGTGGAGCTATGGGTAGGCACACAATATGACAGCAAGGATTAGTAATTAACGAATGCAGATTAGCGATTGTTCAATCCGGATCCAAAGTACAAATCACAGGTGCTGGCTAAGACATGTCGAGACGTAGCGCAACAAGGTGAAAACAATGGACGATGGAAAGAACTCACAGAACAAGCAGATAGTCTGGATTTTTCCTTTTTCCTGAATTTTTCCCTAATTTTTCCAAAAGTCGCTAGTAGGAATCAAAATTTTTTATTTTTTCACTATTTTTTATATTTTTCTGTGAACAAGGATAAAAAAAGACGCAACCACAAAAATTGGCACCTACAACTAAGGTGGGATGTGGTCTACAGAAATACAACACGTTCTCTAAAAAGAGTGCAAAAATTGTGAGAATTTTTTTTTCTTTATTTTCCTAAATTTTTTTTGGCAATTTTGATTAAACCAAACAGGGCAAAGCCAAAGTGGTGAAACAATCTATTGTTGAGCATGGGTAACACTTGCATGATGAACTTGTGCTGACAGAAGAATATGTGCAGCTATGGGTAGGCACACAATATGACAGCAAGGATCAGTAATTAACGAATGCAGATTAGCAATTATTCAATCCGGATCCAAAGTACAAATCACAGGTGCTGGCTAAGACGTGTCGAGACGTAGCGCAACAAGGTGAAAACAATGGACGATGGAAAGAACTCACAGAACAAGCAGATATTCCGAATTTTTCCTTTTTCCTGTATTTTTCCCAGACTTTTCCAAATGTCACTAGTAGGAATCAATTTTTTTTATTTTTTCACTATTTTTTTATATTTTTCTATGAACAAGGATCAAAAAAGTTGCAACCACAAAAATTGGCACCTACAACTTAGGTGGGATGTGGTCAACAGAAATACAGCACATTCTCTGAAAAGCGTGCAAAAACTTTGACAATTTTTTTCTTTATTTTCCTGATTTTTTTGGCAATTTTGATGAAACCAAACAGGGCAAAGCCAAAGTGGTGAAACAATCTATTGTTTAGCGCGGGTAACACTTGCAAGATGAACCTGTGCTGACAGAAGAATGTGTGGAGCTATGGGTAGGCACACAATATGACAGCAAGGATTAGTAATTAACGAAAGCAGATTAGCGATTGTTCAATCCGGATCCAAAGTACCAATCACAGGTGCTGGCTAAGACGTGGCGAGACGTAGCGCAACAAGGTGAAAACAATGGACGATGGAAAGAAACACAGAACATGCAGATAGTCCGGATTTTTCTTTTTTCCTGTATTTTTCCCAGAATTTTCCAAAAGTCACTAGTAGGAATCAAAATTTTTTTTATTTTTTCACTATTTTTTTATATTTTTCTGTGAACAAGGATCAAAAAAGTTGCAACCACAAAAATTGGCACCTACAACTGAGGTGGGATGTGGTCTACAGAAATACAGCACATTCTCTGAAAAGCGTGCAAAAACTTTGACAATTTTTTTTCTTTATTTTCCTGAATTTTTTTGGAAATTTTGATGAAACCAAACAGGGCAAAGCCAAAGTGGTGAAACAATCTATTGTTTAGCGCGGGTAACACTTGCAAGATGAACCTGTGCTGACAGAAGAATGTGTGGAGCTATGGGTAGGCACACAATATGACAGCAAGGATTAGTAATTAACGAATGCAGATTAGCGATTGTTCAATCAGGATCCAAAGTACCAATCACAGGTGCTGGCTAAGACGTGTCGAGACGTAGCGCAACAAGGTGAAAACAATGGACGATGGAAAGAACTCACAGAACAAGCAGATAGTCCGGATTTTTCCTTTTTCCTGAATTTTTCCCTAATTTTTCCAAAAGTCACTAGTAGGAATAAAATTTTTTTTATTTTTTTCACTATTTTTTTTATATTTTTCTGTGAACAAGGATCAAAAAAGTTGCAACCACAAAAATTGGCACCTACAACTAAGGTGGGATGTGGTCTAGAGAAATACAGCACGTTCTCTAAAAAGAGTGCAAAAACTTTGACAATATTTTTCTTTATTTTCCTAAATTTTTTTGGCAATTTTGATTAAACCAAACAGGGAAAAGCCAAAGTGGTGAAACAATCTATTGTTGAGCGTGGGTAACAGTTGCAAGATGAACCTGTGCTGACAGAAGAATATGTGGAGCTATGGGTAGGCACACAATATGATAGCAAGGATTAGTAATTAACGAATGCGGATTAACGATTGTTCAATCCGGATCCAAAGTACAAAATCACAGGTGCTGGCTAAGACGTGTCGAGACGTAGCGCAACAAGGTGAAAACAAAGGACGATGGAAAGAACTCACAGAACAAGCAGATAGTCTGGATTTTTCCTTTTTCCTGAATTTTTCCCTGATTTTTCCAAAAGGCACTAGTAGGAATCAAATTTTTTTATTTTTCCTCTATTTTTTATATTTTTCTGTGAACAAGCACCAAAAAAGATGCATCCACAAAAATTGGCACCTACAGCTGAGGTGGGATGTGGTCTACAGAAATACAGCACATTCTCTGAAAAGCGTGCAAAAACTTTGACAATTTTGATGAAACCAAACAGGGCAAAGCAAAAGTGGTGAAACAATCTATTGTTGAGCGTGGGTAACAGTTGCAAGATGAACCTATGCTGACAGAAGAATATGTGGAGCTATGGGTAGGCACACAATATGATTGCAAGGATTAGCAATTAACGAATGCAGATTAACGATTGTTCAATCCGGATCCAAAGTACAAATCACAGGTGCTGGATAAGACATGTCGAGACGTAGCGCAACAAGGTGAAAACACAGGACGATGGAAAGAACTCATAGAACAAGCAGATAGTCCGGATTTTTCCTTTTTCCTGAATTTTTCCCTAATTTTTCCAAAAGGCACTAGTAGGAATCAAAATTTTTTATTTTTTCACAATTTTTTATATTTTTTTGTGAAAAAGGATCAAAAAAGACGCAACCACAAAAATTGGCACCTACAACTAAGGTGGGATGTGGTCTACAGAAATACAGCACGTTCTCTAAAAAGAGTGCAAAAATTTTGAGAATTTTTTTTCTTTATTTTCCTTAATTTTTTTAGCAATTTTGATTAAACCAAACAGGGCAAAGCCAAAGTGGTGAAACAATCTATTATTGAGCGTGGGTAACACTTGCAAGCTGAAGCTGTGCTGATAGAAGAATATGTGGAGCTATGGGTAGGCACACAATATGACAGCAAGGATTAGTAATTAACGAATACAGATTAGCGATTGTTCAATCCGGATCCAAAGTACAAATCACAGGTGCTGGCTAAGACGTGTCGAGACGTAGCGCAACAAGGTGAAAACAATGGACGATGGAAAGAACCCACAGAACAAGCAGATATTCCGTATTTTTCCTTTTTCCTGTATTTTTCCCAGAATTTTCCAAAAGTCACTAGTAGGAATCAAAATTTTTTATTTTTTCACTATTTTTTATATTTTTCTGTGAACAAGGATCAAAAAAAAGTTGCAACCACAAAAATTGGCACCGACAACTGAGGTGGGATGTGGTCTACAGAAATACAGCACATTCTCTGAAAAGCGTGCAAAAACTTTGATAATTTTTTTCTTTATTTTCCCGATTTTTTTGGCAATTTTGATGAAACCAAACAGGGCAAAGCAAAAGTGGTGAAACAATCTGTTGTTGAGCGTGGGTAACAGTTGCAAGATGAACCTGTGCTGACAGAAGAATATGTGGAGCTATGGGTAGGCACACAATATGATAGCAAGGATTAGCAATTAACGAATGCATATTAGCGATTGTTCAATCCGGATCCAAAGTACAAATCACAGGTGCTGGCTAATACATGTCGAGACGTAGCGCAACAAGGTGAAAACAAAGGACGATGAAAAGAACTCATAGAACGAGCAGATAGTCCGAATTTTTCATTTTTCCTGAATTTTTCCCTAATTTTCCAAACGTCACTAATAGGAATCAAAATTTTTTATTTTTTCGCTATTTTTTATATTTTTCTGTGAACAAGGATCAAAAAAGACGCAACCACAAAAATTGGCACCTACAACTAAGGTGGGATGTGGTCTACAGAAATACAGCACATTCTTTAAAAAGAGTGCAAAAAATTTGACAATTTTTTTCTTTATTTTCCTGAATTTTTTTGGCAATTTTGATTAAACCAAACAGGGCAAAGCCAAAGTGGTGAAACAATCTATTGTTGAGCGTGGGTAACAGTTGCAAGGTGAACCTGTGCTGACAGAAGAATATGTGGAGCTATGGGTAGGCACACGATATGACAGCAAGGATTAGTAATTAGCGAATGTAGATTAGCGATTGTTCAATCTGGATCCAAAGTACAAATCACAGGTGCTGGATAAGACGTGTCGAGACATAGCGCAACAAGGTGAAAACAAAGGACGATGGAAAGAACTCACAGAACAAGCAGATAGTCCGGATTTTTCCTTTTTCCTGAATTTTTCCCTAATTTTTCCAAAAGTACCTAGTAGGAATATTTTTTTTTTATTTTTTTCACTATTTTTTTATATTTTTCTGTGAACAAGGATCAAAAAAGTTGCAACCACAAAAATTGGCAACTACAACTAAGGTGGGATGTGGTCTAGAGAAATACAACACGTTCTCTAAAAAGAGTGCAAAAACTTTGACAATTTTTTTCTTTATTTTCCTGAATTTTTTTGGCAATTTTGATTAAACCAAACAGGGCAAAGCCAAAGTGGTGAAACAATCTATTGTTGAGCGTGGGTAACAGTTGCAAGACGAACCTGTGCTGACAGAAGAATATGTGGAGCTATGGGTAGGCACACAATATGATTGCAAGGATTAGCAATTAACGAATGCAGATTAACGATTGTTTAATCCGGATCCAAAGTACAAAATCACAGGTGCTGGATAAGACGTGTCGAGACGTAGCGCAACAAGGTGAAAACAAAGGACGATGGAAAGAACTCACAGAACAAGCAGATAGTCTGGATATTTACTTTTTCCTGAATTTTTCCCTGATTTTTCCAAAAGTCACTAGTAGGAATAAATTTTTTTTATTTTTTTCACTATTTTTTTATATTTTTCTATGAACAAGGATCAAAAAAGTTGCATCCACAAAAATTGGCACCTACAACTAAGGTGGGATGTGGTCTAGAGAAATACAGCACGTTCTCTGAAAAGCGTGCAAAAACTTTGACAATTTTTTTTCTTTATTTTCCAGAATATTTTTGGAAATTTTGATGAAACCAAACAGGGCAAAGCAAAAGTGGTGAAACAATCTACTGTTGAGCGTGGGTAACACTTACAAGATGAACCTGTGCTGACAGAAGAATATGTGGAGCTATGGGTGGGCACACAATATGGCAGCAAGGATTAGTAATTAACGAATGCAGATTAGCGATTGTTCAAACTGGATCCAAAGTACAAATCACAGGTGCTGGCTAAGACATGTCGAGACGTAGCGCAACAAGGTGAAAACAATGGACGATGGAAAGAACTCACAGGACAAGCAGATAGTCCGGATTTTTCCTTATTCCTGAATTTTTCCCTAATTTTTCCAAAAGTCGCTAGTAGGAATCAAAATTTTTTATTTTTTCACTATTTTTTTTATTTTTCTGTGAACAAGGATAAAAAAAGACGCAACCACAAAAATTGGCACCTACAACTAAGGTGGGATGTGGTCTACAGAAATACAGCACATTCTCTAAAAAGAGTGCAAAAATTTTGAGAATTTTTTTTCTTTACTTTCCTAAACTTTTTTTGGCAATTTTGATTAAACCAAACAGGGCAAAGCCAAAGTGGTGAAACAATCTATTGTTGAGCATGGGTAACACTTGCAAGATGAACTTGTGCTGACAGAAGAATATGTGGAGCTATGGGTAGGCACACAATATGACAGCAAGGATTAGTAATTAACGAATGCAGATTAGCGATTATTCAATCCGGATCCAAAGTACAAATCACAGGTGCTGGCTAAGACGTGTCGAGACGTAGCGCAACAAGGTGAAAACAATGGACGATGGAAAGAACTCACAGAACAAGCATATATTCTGAATTTTTCCTTTTTCCTGTATTTTTCCTAGACTTTTCCAAATGTCACTAGTAGGAATCAAAATTTTTTTATTTTTTCACTATTTTTTTATATTTTTCAACGAACAAGGATCAAAAAAGTTGCAACCACAAAAATTGGCACCTACAACTTAGGTGGGATGTGGTCTACAGAAATACAGCACATTCTCTAAAAAGCGTGCAAAAACTTTGACAATTTTTTTCTTTATTTTCATGATTTTTTTGGCAATTTTGATGAAACCAAACAGGGCAAAGCAAAAGTGGTGAAACAATCTATTGTTGAGCGTGGGTAACAGTTGCAAGATGAACCTGTGCTGACAGAAGAATATGTGGAGCTATGGGTAGGCACACAATATGATAGCAAGGATTAGCAATTAACGAATGCAGATTAACGATTGTTCAATCCGGATCCAAAGTACAAATCATAGGTGCTGGCTAAGACATGTCGAGACGTAGCGCAACAAGGTGAAAACAAAGGACGATGGAAAGAACTCATAGAACAAGCAGATAGTCTGGATTTTTCCTTTTTCCTGAATTTTTCCCTAATTTTTCCAAAAGGCACTAGTAGGAATCAAAATTTTTTATTTTTTCACTATTTTTTATATTTTTCTGTGAAAAAGGATCAAAAAAGACGCAACCACAAAAATTGGCACCTACAACTAAGGTGGGATGTGGTCTACAAAAATACAGCACGTTCTCTAAAAAGAGTGCAAAAATTTTGAGAATTTTTTTTCTTTATTTTCCTGAATTTTTTTAGCAATTTTGATTAAACCAAAAAGGGAAAAGCCAAAGTGGTGAAACAATCTATTATTGAGCGTGGGTAACACTTGCAAGCTGAAGCTGTGCTGACAGAAGAATATGTGGAGCTATGGGTAGGCACACAATATGACAGCAAGGATTTGTAATTAACGAATGCAGATTAGCTATTGTTCAATCCGGATCCAAAGTACATATCACAGGTGCTGGCTAAGAAGTGTCGAGACGTAGCGCAACAAGGTGAAAACAATGGACGATGGAAAGAACCCACAGAACAAGCAGATATTCCGGATTTTTCCTTTTTCCTGTATTTTTCCAATAATTTTCCAAAAGTCACTAGTAGGAATCAAAATTTTTTTATTTTTTCACTATTTTTTTATATTTTTCTGTGAACAAGGATCAAAAAAGTTGCAACCACAAAAATTGGCACCGACGACTGAGGTGGGATGTGGTCTACAGAAATACAGCACATTCTTTGAAAAGCGTGCAAAAACTTTGACAATTTTTTTCTTTATTTTCCTGATTTTTTTGGCAATTTTGATGAAACCAAACAGGGCAAAGAAAAAGTGGTGAAACAATCTGTTGTTGAGCGTGGGTAACAGTTGCAAGATGAACCTGTGCTGACAGAAGAATATGTGGAGCTATGGGTAGGCACACAATATGATAGCAAGGATTAGCAATTAACGAATGCATATTAGCGATTGTTCAATCCGGATCCAAAGTACAAATCACAGGTGCTGGCTAAGACGTGTCGAGACGTAACGCAACAAGGTGAAAACAATGGACGATGGAAAGAACTCACAGAACAAGCAGATAGTCCAGATTTTTCCTTTTTCCTGAATTTTTCCCTAATTTTTCCAAAAGTCACTAGTAGGAATCAAAATTTTTTATTTTTTCACTATTTTTTATATTTTTCTGTGAACAAGGATCAAAAAAGATGCAGCCAGAAAAATTGGCACCTACAACAAAGGTGGGATGCGGTCTACAGAAATATAGCACGTTCTCTAAAAAGAGTGCAAAAATTTTGACAATTTTTTTATTTATTTTCCAGAATTTTTTTGGCAATTTTGATTAAACCAAACAAGGCAAAGCCAAAGTGGTGAAACAATCTATTATTGAGCGTGGGTAACAGTTGCAAGATGAACCTGTGCTGACAGAAGAATATGTGGAGCTATGGGTAGGCACACAATATGACAGCAAGGATTAGTAATTAACGAATGCAGATTAGCGATTGTTCAATCCGGATCCAAAGTACAAATCATAGGTGCTGGCTAAGACGTGTCGAGACGTAGCACAACAAGGTGAAAACAATGGACGATGGAAAGAACTCACAGAACAAGCAGATAGTCCGGATTTTTCCTTTTTCCTGAATTTTTCCCTAATTTTTCCAAAAGTCACTAGTAGGAATCAAAATTTTTCATTTTTTCACTATTTTTTTATATTTTTCTGTGAACAAGGATCAAAAAAGATGCAGCTAGAAAAATTGGCACCTACAACAAAGGTGGGATGCGGTCTACAGAAATACAGCACGTTCTCTAAAAAGAGTGCAAAAATTTTGACAATTTTTTTATTTATTTTCTAGAATTTTTTTGGCAACTTTGATTAAACCAAACAGGGCAAAGCCAAAGTGGTGAAACAATCTATTGTTGAGCGTGGGTAACAGTTGCAAGATGAACCTGTGCTAACAGAAGAATATGTGGAGCTATGGGTAGGGGCACAATATGATAGCAAGGATTAGCAATTAACGAATGCATATTAGCGATTGTTCAATCCGGATCCAAAGTACAAATCACAGGTGCTGGCTATGACATGTCGAGATGTAGCGCAACAAGGTGAAAACAAAGGACGATGGAAAGAACTCACAGAACAAGCAGATAGTCTGGATTTTTCCTTTTTCCTGAATTTTTCCCTAATTTTACCAAAAGTCACTAGTAGGAATCAAAATTTTTTATTTTTTCACTATTTTTTATATTTTTCTGTGAACAAGGATCAAAAAAGATGCAGCTAGAAAAATTGGCACCTACAACAAAGGTGGGATGCGGTCTACAGAAATACAGCACGTTCTCTAAAAAGAGTGCAAAAATTTTGATAATTTTTTTATTTATTTTCCAGAATTTTTTTGGCAATTTTGATTAAACCAAACAGGGCAAAGCCAAAGTGGTGAAACAATCTATTGTTGAGCGTGGGTAACAGTTGCAAGATGAACCTGTGCTGACAGAAGAATATGTGGAGCTATGGGTAGGCACACAATACGACAGCAAGGATTAGTAATTAACGAATGCAGATTAGCGATTGTTCAATCCGGATCCAAAGTACAAATCACAGGTGCTGGCTAAGACGTGTCGAGACGTAGCGCAACAAGGTGAAAACAATGGACGATGGAAAGAACTCACAGAACAAGCAGATAGTCCGGATTTTTCCTTAAAAAATTGTGAAAAAATAAAAAATTTTTTATTTTTTCACGATTTTTTATATTTTTCTGTGAACAAGGATCAAAAAAGATGCAGCCAGAAAAATTGGCACCTACAACAAAGGTGGGATGCGGTCTACAGAAATACAGCACGTTCTCTAAAAAGAGTGCAAAAATTTTGACAATTTTTTTTATTTATTTTCCAGAATTTTTTTGGCAATTTTGATTAAACCAAACAGGGCAAAGCCAAAGTGGTGAAACAATCTATTGTTGAGCGTGGGTAACAGTTGCAAGATGAACCTGTGCTGACAGAAGAATATGTGGAGCTATGGGTAGGCACACAATATGACATCAAGGATTAGTAATTAACGAATGCAGATTAGCGATTGTTCAATCCGGATCCAAAGTACAAATCACAGGTGCTGGCTAAGACGTGTCGAGACGTAGCACAATAAGGTGAAAACAATGGACGATGGAAAGAACCCACAGAACAAGCAGATAGTCCGGATTTTTCCTTTTTCCTTAATTTTTCCCTAATTTTTCCAAAAGTCACTAGTAGGAATCAAAATTTTTTATTTTTTCACTATTTTTTATATTTTTCTGTGAACAAGGATCAAAAAAGATGCAGCCAGAAAAATTGGCACCTACAACAAAGGTGGGATGCGGTCTACAGAAATACAGCACGTTCTCTAAAAAGAGTGCAAAAATTTTGACAATTTTTTTCTTTATTTTCCTGATTTTTTTTGGCAATTTTGATGAAACCAAACAGGGCAAAGCAAAAGTGGTGAAACAATCTATTGTTGAGCGTGGGTAACAGTTGCAAGATGAACATGTGCTGACAGAAGAATATGTGGAGCTATGGGTATGCACACAATATGACAGCAAGGATTAGTAATTAACGAATGCAGATTAGCGATTGTTCAATCCGGATCCAAAGTACAAATCACAGGTGCTGGCTAAGACGTGTCGAGACGTAGCGCAACAAGGTGAAAACAAAGGACGATGGAAAGAACTCACAGAACAAGCAGATAGTCCGGATTTTTCCTTTTTCCTGAATTTTTCCCTAATTTTTCCAAAAGTCACTATTAGAATCAAAATTTTTTATTTTTTCACTATTTTTTATATTTTTCTGTGAACAAGGATCAAAAAAGACGCAACCACAAAATTTGGCACCTACACCTAAGGTGGGATGTGGTCTACAGAAATACAGCACGTTCTCTAAAAAGAGTGCAAAAATTTTCACAATTTTTTTCTTTATTTTCCTGAATTTTTTTGGCAATTTTGATTAAACCAAACAGGGCAAAGCCAAAGTGGTGAAACAATCTATTGTTGAGCGTGGGTAACAGTTGCATGATGAACCTGTGCTGACAGAAGGATATGTGGAGCTATGGGTAGGCACACAATACGACAGCAAGGATTAGTAATTAACGAATGCAGATTAGCGATTGTTCAATCCGGATCCAAAGTACAAATCACAGGTGCTGGCTAAGACGTGTCGAGACGTAGCGCAACAAGGTGAAAACAATGGACGATGGAAAGAACTCACAGAACAAGTAGATAGTCCGGATTTTTCCTTTTTCCTGAATTTTTCCCTAATTTTTCCAAAAGTCACTAGTAGGAATCAAATTTTTTTTATTTTTTCACTATTTTTTTATATTTTTCTGTGAACAAGGATCAAAAAAGTTGCAACCACAAAAATTGGCACCGACAACTGAGGTGGGATGTGGTCTACAGAAATACAGCACGTTCTCTGAAAAGCGTGCAAAAACTTTGACAATTTTTTTCTTTATTTTCCTGATTTTTTTTGGCAATTTTGATGAAACCAAACAGGGCAAAGCAAAAGTGGTGAAACAATCTGTTGTTGAGCGTGGGTAACAGTTGCAAGATGAACCTGTGCTGACAGAAGAATATGTGGAGCTTTGGGTAGGCACACAATATGATAGCAAGGATTAGCAATTAACGAATGCATATTAGCGATTGTTCAATCCGGATCCAAAGTACAAATCACAGGTGCTGGCTAAGATATGTCGAGACGTAGCGCAACAAGGTGAAAACAAAGGACGATGGAAAGAACTCACAGAACAAGCAGATAGTCCGGATTTTTCCTTTTTCCTGAATTTTTCCCTAATTTTTCCAAAAGTCACTAGTATGAATCAAAATTTTTTATTTTTTCACTATTTTTTATATTTTTCTGTGAACAAGGATCAAAAAAGACGCAACCACAAAAATTGGCACCTACAACTAAGGTGGGATGTGGTCTACAGAAATACAGCACGTTCTCTAAAAAGAGTGCAAAAAATTTGACAATTTTTTTCTTTATTTTCCTGAATTTATTTGGCAATTTTGATTAAACCAAACAGGGCAAAGCCAAAGTGGTGAAACAATCTATTGTTGAGCCTGGGTAACACTTGCAAGATGAACCTGTGCTGACAGAAGAATATGTGGAGCTATGTGTAGGCACACAATATGATATCAAGGATTAGTAATTAACGAATGCAGATTAGCGATTGTTCAATCCGGATCCAAAGTACAAATCACAGGTGCTGGCTAAGATGTGTCGAGACGTAGCGCAACAAGGTGAAAACAATTGACGATGGAAAGAACTCACAGAACAAGCAGATATTCCGGATTTTTCCTTTTTCCTGTATTTTTCCCAGAATTTTCCAAAAGTCACTAGTAGGAATCAATTTTTTTTCAATATTTTTTTTATATTTTTCTGTGAACAAGGATCAAAAAAGTTGCAACCACAAAAATTGGCACCGACAACTGAGGTGGGATGTGGTCTACAGAAATACAGCACGTTCTCTAAAAAGAGTGCAAAAAATTTGACAATTTTTTTTCTTTATTTTCCTGAATTTTTTTGGCAATTTTGGTTAAACCATACAGGGCAAAGCCAAAGTGGTGAAACAATCTATTGTTGAGCGTGGGTAACACTTGCAAGAGGAACCTGTGCTGACAGAAGAATATGTGGAGCTATGGGTAGGCACACAATATGACAGCAAGGATTAGTAATTAACGAAAGCAGATTAGCGATTGTTCAATCCGGATCCAAAGTACAAATCACAGGTGCTGGCTAAGACGTGTCGAGACGTAGCGCAACAAGGTGAAAACAATGGACGATGGAAAGAACTCACAGAACAAGCAGATATTCCGGATTTTTCCTTTTTTTGTATTTTTCCCAGAATTTTCCAAAAGTCACTAGTAGGAATCAAAATTTTTTTATTTTTTCACTATTTTTTTATATTTTTCTATGAACAAGGATCAAAAAAGTTGCAACCTTAAAAATTGGCACCTACAACTGAGGTGGGATGTGGTTTACAGAAATACAGCACGTTCTCTAAAAAGAGTGCAAAAACTTTGACAATTTTTTTCTTTATTTTCCTGATTTTTTTTGGCTATTTTGATGAAACCAAACAGGACAAAGCAAAAGTAGTGAAACAATCTGTTGTTGAGCGTGGGTAACAGTTGCAAGATGAACCTGTGCTGACAGAAGAATATGTGGAGCTGTGGGTAGGCACACAATATGATAGCAAGAATAAGCAATTAACGTATGCATATTAGCGATTGTTCAATCCGGATCCAAAGTACAAATCACAGGTGCTGGCTAAGACGTGTCGAGACGTAGCGCAACAAGGTGAAAACAATTGACGATGGAAAGAACTCACAGAACAAGCAGATATTCCGGATTTTTCCTTTTTCCTAAATTTTTCCCTGAATTTTCCAAAAGTCACTAGTAGGAATCAAATTTTTTTTATTTTTCCACTATTTTTTAGATTTTTCTGTGAACAAGCATCAAAAAAGATGCAACCACAAAAATTGGCACCTACAACTGAGGTGGGATGTGGTCTATAGAAATACAGCATGTTCTCTGAAAAGCGTGCAAAAACTTTGACAATTTTTTTTTCTTTATTTTCCTGAATTTTTTTGGAAATTTTAATGAAACCAAACAGGGCAAAGCCAAAGTGGTGAACAATCTATTGTTGAGCGTGGGTAACAGTTCCAAGATGAACCTGTGCTGACAGAAGAATATGTGGAGCTATGGGTAGCCACACAATATGACAGCAAGGATTAGTAATTAACAAATGCAGACTAGCGATTGTTCAATCCAGATCCAAAGTACAAATCACAGGTGCTGGCTAAGACATGTCGAGACGTAGCGCAACAAGGTGAAAACAAAGGACGATGGAAAGAACTTACAGAACAAGCACATAGTCCGGATTTTTCCTTTTTCCGAATTTTTCCCTAATTTTTCCAAAAGCCACTAGTAGGAATCTGAATTTTTTATTTTTTTGCTATTTTTTATATTTTTCTGTGAAAAAGGATCAAAAAAGGCGCAACCACAAAATTTGGCACCTACAACTAAGATGGGATGTGGTCTACAGAAATACTGCACGTTCTCTAAAAAGAGTGCAAAAATTTTGACAATTTTTTTTCTTTATTTTCCTGAATTTTTTTGGCAATTTTGATTAAACCAAACAGGGCAAAGCCAAAGTGGTGAAACAATCTATTGTTGAGCGTGGGTAACAGTTGCAAGATGAACCTGTGCTGGTAGAAGAATATGTGGAGCTATGGGTAGGCACACAATATGACAACAAGGATTAGCAATTAACGAATGCAGATTGACGATTGTTCAATCCGGATCCAAAGTACAAATCACAGGTGCTGGCTAAGACATGTCGAGACGTAGCGCAACAAGGTGAAAACAAAGGACGATGGAAAGAACTCACAGAACAAGCAGATAGTCCTGATTTTTCCTTTTTCCTGAATTTTTCCCTAATTTTTCCAAAAGGCACTAGTAGGAATCAAAATTTTTTATTTTTTCACGATTTTTTATATTTTTCTGTGAACAAGGATCAAAAAAGATGCAGCCAGAAAAATTGGCACCTACAACAAAGGTGGGATGCGGTCTACAGAAATACAGCACGTTCTCTAAAAAGAGTGCAAAAATTTTGACAATTTTTTTTCTTTATTTTCCTGATTTTTTTTGGCAATTTTGATGAAACCAAACAGGGCAAAGCAAAAGTGGTGAAACAATCTATTGTTGAGCGTGGGTAACAGTTGCAAGATGAACATGTGCTGACAGAAGAATATGTGGAGCTATGGGTATGCACACAATATGACAGCAAGGATTAGTAATTAACGAATGCAGATTAGCGATTGTTCAATCCGGATCCAAAGTACAAATCACAGGTGCTGGCTAAGACGTGTCGAGACGTAGCGCAACAAGGTGAAAACAAAGGACGATGGAAAGAACTCACAGAACAAGCAGATAGTCCGGATTTTTCCTTTTTCCTGAATTTTTCCCTAATTTTTCCAAAAGTCACTAGTAGGAATCAAAATTTTTTATTTTTTCACTATTTTTTATATTTTTCTGTGAACAAGGATCAAAAAAGACGCAACCACAAAATTTGGCACCTACACCTAAGGTGGGATGTGGTCTACAGAAATACAGCACGTTCTCTAAAAAGAGTGCAAAAATTTTCACAATTTTTTTCTTTATTTTCCTGAATTTTTTTGGCAATTTTGATTAAACCAAACAGGGCAAAGCCAAAGTGGTGAAACAATCTATTGTTGAGCGTGGGTAACAGTTGCATGATGAACCTGTGCTGACAGAAGGATATGTGGAGCTATGGGTAGGCACACAATATGACAGCAAGGATTTGTAATTAACGAATGCAGATTAGCGATTGTTCAATCCGGATCCAAAGTACAAATCACAGGTGCTGGCTAAGACGTGTCGAGACGTAGCGCAACAAGGTAAAAACAATGGACGATGGAAAGAACTCACAGAACAAGTAGATAGTCCGGATTTTTCCTTTTTCCTGAATTTTTCCCTAATTTTTCCAAAAGTCACTAGTAGGAATCAAAAATTTTTTTATTTTTTCACTATTTTTTTATATTTTTCTGTGAACAAGGATCAAAAAAGTTGCAACCACAAAAATTGGCACCGACAACTGAGGTGGGATGTGGTCTACAGAAATACAGCACGTTCTCTGAAAAGCGTGCAAAAACTTTGACAATTTTTTTCTTTATTTTCCTGATTTTTTTTGGCAATTTTGATGAAACCAAACAGGGCAAAGCAAAAGTGGTGAAACAATCTGTTGTTGAGCGTGGGTAACAGTTGCAAGATGAACCTGTGCTGACAGAAGAATATGTGGAGCTTTGGGTAGGCACACAATATGATAGCAAGGATTAGCAATTAACGAATGCATATTAGCGATTGTTCAATCCGGATCCAAAGTACAAATCACAGGTGCTGGCTAAGATATGTCGAGACGTAGCGCAACAAGGTGAAAACAAAGGACGATGGAAAGAACTCACAGAACAAGCAGATAGTCCGGATTTTTCCTTTTTCCTGAATTTTTCCCTAATTTTTCCAAAAGTCACTAGTATGAATCAAAATTTTTTATTTTTTCACTATTTTTTATATTTTTCTGTGAACAAGGATCAAAAAAGACGCAACCATAAAAATTGGCACCTACAACTAAGGTGGGATGTGGTCTACAGAAATACAGCACGTTCTCTAAAAAGAGTGCAAAAAATTTGACAATTTTTTTCTTTATTTTCCTGAATTTTTTTGGCAATTTTGATTAAACCAAACAGGGCAAAGCCAAAGTGGTGAAACAATCTATTGTTGAGCGTGGGTAACAGTTGCAAGATGAACCTGTGCTGGTAGAAGAATATGTGGAGCTATGGGTAGGCACACAATATGACAACAAGGATTAGCAATTAACGAATACAGATTGACGATTGTTCAATCCGGATCCAAAGTACAAATCACAGGTGCTGGCTAAGACATGTCGAGACGTAGCGCAACAAGGTGAAAACAAAGGACGATGGAAAGAACTCACAGAACAAGCAGATAGTCCTGATTTTTCCTTTTTCCTGAATTTTTCCCTAATTTTTCCAAAAGGCACTAGTAGGAATCAAAATTTTTTATTTTTTCACTATTTTTTTATTTTTCTGTGAACAAGGATAAAAAAAGACGCAACCACAAAAATTGGCACCTACAACTAGGGTGGGATGTGGTCTACAGAAATACAGCACGTTCTCTAAAAAGAGTGCAAAAACTTTGACAATTTTTTTCTTTATTTTCCTGAATTTTTTTGGAAATTTTGATGAAATCAAACAGGGCAAAGCCAAAGTGGTGAAATAATCTATTGTTGAGCGTGGTTAACACTTGCAAGATGAACCTGTGCTGACAGAAGAATATGTGGAGCTATGGGTAGGCACACAATATGACAGCAATGATTAGTAATTAACGAATGCAGATTAGCGATTGTTTAATCCGGATCCAAAGTACAAATCACAGGTGCTGGCTAAGACGTGTCAAGACGTAGCGCAACAAGGTGAAAACAATGGACGATGGAAAGAACTCACAGAACAAGCAGATAGTCCGGATTTTTCCTTTTTCCTGTATTTTTCCCAGAATTTTCCAAAAGTCACTAGTAGGAATCAAATTTTTTTTTTATTTTTTCACTATTTTTTTATATTTTTTTGTGAACAAGGATCAAAAAAGTTGCAACCACAAAAATTGGCACCTACAACTGAGGTGGGATGTGGTCTACAGAAATACAGCACATTCTCTAAAAAGCTTGCAAAAACTTTGACAATTTTTTTCTTTATTTTCCTAATTTTTTTTGGCAATTTTGATGAAACCAAACAGGGCAAAGCAAAAGTGATGAAACAATCTGTTGTTGAGCGTGGGTAACAGTTGCAAGATGAACCTGTGCTGACAGAAGAATATGTGGAGCTATGGGTAGGCACACAATATGATAGCAAGGATTAGCAATTAATGAATGCAGATTAACGATTGTTCAATCCGGATCCAAAGAACAAATCACAGGTGCTGGCTAAGACATGTCGAGACGTAGCGCAACAAGGTGAAAACAAAGGATGATGGAAAGAACTCACAGAACAAGCAGATAGTCCGGATTTTTCCTTTTTCCTGAATTTTTCCCTAATTTTTCCAAAAGGCACTAGTAGGAATCAAAGTTTTTTATTTTTTCACTATTTTTTATATTTTTCTGTGAAAAAGGATCAAAAAAGACGCAACCACAAAAATTGGCACCTACAACTAAGGTGGGATGTGGTCTACAAAAATACAGCACGTTCTCTAAAAAGAGTGCAAAAATTTTGACAATTTTTTTCTTTATTTTCCTGAATTTTTTTGGCAATTTTGATTAAACCAAACAGGGCAAAGCCAAAGTGGTGAAACAATCTATTGTTGAGTGTCGGTAACAGTTGCAAGTTAAACTGTGCTGATAGAAGAATATGTGGAGCTATGGGTAGGCACACAATATGACAACAAGGATTAGCAATTAACGAATGCAGATTAACGATTGTTCAATCCGGATCCAAAGTAAAAATCATAGGTGCTGGCTAAGACATGTCGAGACGCAGCGCAACAAGGTGAAAACAAAGGACGATGGAAAGAACTCACAGAACAAGCAGATAGTCCGGATTTTTCCTTTTTCCTGAATTTTTCCCTGAATTTTCCAAAAGGCACTAGTAGGAATCAAATTTTTTTATTTTTCCACTATTTTTTATATTTTTCTGTGAACAAGCATAAAAAAAGATGCATCCACAAAAATTGGCACCTACAGCTGAGGTGGGATGTGGTCTGCAGAAATACAGCACGTTCTCTGAAAAGCTTGCAAAAACTTTGACAATTTTTTTCTTTATTTTCCTGAATTTTTTTGGAAATTTTGATAAAACCAAACAGGACAAAGCCAAAGTGGTGAAACAATCTATTTGTTGAGCGTGGGTAACAGTTGCAAGATGAGCCTGTGCTGACAGAAGAATATGTGGAGCTATGGGTAGGCACACAATATGACATCAAGGATTGGTAATTAATGAATGCAGATTAGCGATTGTTCAATCCGGATCCAAAGTACAGATCACAGGTGCTGGCTATGACGTGTCAAGACGTAGCGCAAGAAGGCGAAAAAAAGACGATGGAAAGAACTCTCAGAACAAGTAGATAGTCCGGATTTTTCCTTTTTCCTGAATTTTTCCCTGAATTTTCCAAAAGGCACTAGTAGGAATCAAATTTTTTTTTATTTTTCCACTATTTTTTTTATTTTTCTATGAACAAGCATCAAAAAAGATGCATCCGCAAAAATTTGCACCTACAGCTGAGGTGGGATGTGGTCTACAGAAATACAGAACGTTCTCTGAAAAGCGTGCAAAAACTTTGACAATTTTTTTTCTTTATTTTCCTGAATTTTTTTGGAAATTTTGATGAAACCAAACAGGGCAAAGCCAAAGTGGTGAAACAATCTATTTTTGAGTGTGGGTAACACTTGCAAGATGAACCTGTGCTGACAGAAGAATATGTGGAGCTATGGGTAGGCACATAATATGACAGCAAGGATTAGTAATTAACGAATGCAGATTAGCGATTGTTCAATCCGGATCCAAAGTACAAATCACAGGTGCTGGCTAAGACGTGTCGAGACGTAGCGCAACAAGGTGAAAACAATGGACGATGGAAAGAACTCACAGAACAAGCAGATAGTCCGGATTTTTCCTTTTTCCTGTATTTTTCCCAGAATTTTCCAAAAGTCACTAGTAGGAATCAAATTTTTTTATTTTTTCACTATTTTTTTATATTTTTCTATGAACAAGGATCAAAAAAGTTGCAACCACAAAAATTGGCACCTACAACTGAGGTGGGATGTGGTCCACAGAAATACAGCACATTCTCTGAAAAGCGTGCAAAAACTTTGACAATTTTTTTCTTTATTTTCCAGATTTTTTTTGGCAATTTTGATGAAACCAAACAGGGCAAAGCAAAAGTGGTGAAACAATCTGTTGTTGAGCGTGGGTAACAGTTGCAAGATGAACTTGTGCTGACAGAAGAATATGTGGAGCTATGGGTAGGCACACAATATGATAGCAAGGATTAGCAATTAACGAATGCAGGTTAAAGATTGTTCAATCCGGATCCAAAGTAGAAATCACAGGTGCTGGCTAAAACATGTCGAGACGTAGCGCAACAAGGTGAAAAACAAAGGAAGATGGAAAGAACTCACAGAACAAGCAAATAGTCCGGATTTTTCCTTTTTCCTGAATTTTTCCCTAATTTTTCCAAAAGGCACTAGTAGGAATCAAAATTTTTTATTTTTTCTCTATTTTTTATATTTTTTTTGTGAAAAAGGATCAAAAAAGATGCAACCACAAAAATTGGCACCTACAACTAGGGTGGGATGTGGTCTACAGAAATACAGCACGTTCTCTAAAAAGAGTGCAAAAATTTTGACAATTTTTTTTCTTTATTTTCCTGAATTTTTTTGGCTATTTTGATTAAACCAAACAGGGCACAGCCAAAGTGGTGAAACAATCTATTGTTCAGCGTGGGTAACAGTTGCAAGATGAACCTGTGCTGATAGGAGAATATGTGGAGCTATGGGTAGGCACACAATATGACAACAAGGATTAGCAATTAACGAATGCAGATTAATGATTGTTCAATCCGGATCCAAAGTAAAAATCATAGGTGCTGGCTAAGACGTGTCGAGACGTAATGCAACAAGGTGAAAACAAAGGACGATGGAAAGAACTCACAGAACAAGCAGATAGTCCAGATTATTCCTTTTTCCTAAATTTTTCCCTGAATTTTCCAAAAGGCACTAGTAGGAATCAATTTTTTTTCATTTTTCCACTATTTTTTAGATTTTTCTGTGAACAAGCATCAAAAAAGATGCATCCACAAAAATTGGCACCTACAGCTGAGGTGGGATGTGGTCTATAGAAATATAGCATGTTCTCTGAAAAGCGTGCAAAAACTTTGACATTTTTTTTTCTTTATTTTCCTGAATTTTTTTGGGAATTTTGATGAAACCAAACCGGGCAAAGCCAAAGTGGTGAACAATCTATTGTTGAGCGTGGGTAACAGTTCCAAGATGAACCTGTGCTGACAGAAGAATATGTGGAGCTATGGGTAGGCACACAATATGACAACAAGGATTAGTAATTAACAAATGCAGACTAGCGATTGTTCAATCCGGATCCAAAGTACAAATCACAGGTGCTGGCTAAGACGTGTCGAGACGTAGCGCAACAAGGTGAAAAAAAGGACGATGGAAAGAACACTCAGAACAAGTAGATAGTCTGGATTTTTCCTTTTCCTGAATTTTTCCCGGAATTTTCCAAAAGGCACTAGTACGAATCATAATTTTTTTATTTTTTACTATTTTTTTGTATTTTTCTCTGAACAAGGATAAAAAACGATGCAACCACAAAAATTGGCACCAACAACTAAGGTGGGATGTGGTCTACAGAAATACAGCACGTTCTTTGAAAAGCGTGCAAAAACTTTGACAATTTTTTTCTTTATTTTCCTGATTTTTTTGGTAATTTTGACGAAACCAAAAAGGTCAAAGGTAAAGTGGTGAAACAATCTATTGTTGAGCATGGGTAACAGTTGCAAGATGAACCTGTTGTTGGGCATTCTTAACGTCACTACCAAAAGTAGACTTAGTTTTCTAATTCTGATAACGGCGCCAAAAATGCCAAACCTATCCCTCATGCCACTTAAGCCAAGTTGTCATCCCCAGCATGACATGAGAGACGCGGTATTGAAATATGCATTTGCTCATCAAGATAAATAATAAAAGGGATCTGCAAGCGCACAGATTAATACCGATGTAGCATTTTAACCGGGAAGTATTCTAGGTATCGTTATTTATATTTTTACCACTGGGAAGGGATTTCTAAGTATCATGGTTGATAATGGAATGAGAATATGGAACTGAGTACACATCATTGCATGTATAACCGAGAGTATTTATCAATCTCTTTATATAGGTATAAATGTCACATTAAGTAAAGGTAAAGTGATAATGGTGACAAAGATAATTAATCTGATCAGCTAGCCACATATAATAATGATAAGCACCTCAACAGATATTCTAGCAAGTCATTAGCATGGAATTAGGATGAACTACAAAGATATTCCCTAAGTTATTATTAACTATAAAGTCTAGTATATCATAGTTAGTGCAATTATACTTGGCAATCATGGTGAGAAAAGACTATATCCATGCATAGTGAATATTAGCAAGGAAGATGAAGAACATAGCAATCACTCCCCTGTAATAGTGTTGCTCTGCCTGCCCTATACACGAGAGGGGGACTATATAAGAATCAACGAAGCTGTCACTATCGCGAACTACCCCACAATCCGGAATATAGGGTGCAATCGCAGATAAATACGGTATAGACACCACGTCTACACAATAATTATCATTCACCCACTGTACACATGGATAAACGCTATACGATCCTAGGCATGTATATAATTCCAATCTAACTAAGCCAAGCATATAACTATGATAAACTAAGAACAATATAATTGCAAATATAATCAAGTAGAGCAAAGTCATAACCAATATATTGAAATAGAACAAAGTCATATTCATAATATTGAAGAACAATGATGAACAATTGAAGAACAATAGAGGAATTACCAAGAATCCTCTTGACAGATCCGGGAACCAATCGAAGATTGACTCCTTCTAGTTCTAATCCTATGTAGCTATGCTAACTAGAGATCTAGTTGATGTGGTGGCTCTAGGGCTTGATCAGAGGCTCTCCTCCTGAATTAGGGTTTGAAGTATGAGACGAGGGGCTCTCCTCCAGGGGCAGAGGCCTTGCTTATATAGCCCTTTCGGATGAATCTAGGCCGTCGGATCAAACCGACATTGAACGGACGGTTTTCCTTGATCCTCTAGGTCGGTGGAGCATAATCCTCGAGGCGGAGCCTGATTGGCTCCGGGGCTAGGGCGGGTGCCCTAAGGACCAAGGCGGGCGCCCTGTGTCCGGCTCCGTTACGCCTCCCGTTCGTTCTCGTGGCTTCTGGACTCTTCTAGATGTAAGATAATTACGTGTTCGGTTAATATCCCGTCATTAATCCGACATGTGGGCCTTTCTTCCGTATTTCCTGATAACCCCCTGCAGAAATAGATAAACAGCAAAACTCGTGGAATTCTGTCAGATAAAACCCTAAGTCTAGGTGTTGGTTTCATTTGGATCCTTTTCTCTATTTATTTGATAGTTATAATTGATACTTAAGGACCGTCAACAAACTCCCCCAAGCTTACCTCTTGCTCGTCCCTGAGCAAGGATATACTCAGTGATTGCTGAAATGCCTTTGAATTTTGACGGTACACATGCTTTCAAATAGAGTCTCATCTCTGAGTAAACTATCAAGACTTAAATCTTACTCATTATACCTTTCACCATGGGGCTTGCAACCGTCACCTTTGTCTTGAGCGGTTAAAAGATAGAACAGTCTAGTCAAGCGCCATGTCTCTTATTCTTGATTAGCTATAGCTCTTGGAGTTTTTTTTGCAGATTTTCAAATAAAACTCAGAGATTCCTTGTATGACTCTCTCAGGTCTCTCTTTTGTGGTATTTCTGGATCCTCACCAAGGCAGTAATGATGTCTGCCTTCTCTCAAAGCAAAGTATGTAGTATTTGTGGTATAAGGCAGAGTGACATTGCCTTCTCTCTCATCCTATTCTAATAAGGCTTTTGATATCTGGAGCTCATCGGTGGGAGATAAATTATACATACTTACAAGACATTTATTGCATAGTCAAACCATGGATCCAGAGAAACAAGCCAATAAGTCAAATCAAGATGTGCATGTGTGGCGAATAAATGGTGTATGGTGGTAGTGATGATAACAATGATGAAAGTCTAATTCTACTTTTGCTCTTTTTGAGGGGATACGTACCTTTCTTGCTTTTAAAGCTCTTGAGGAGAATGAGGTGCTCTATATTTTCTTTTTTTTCTCTCAGGTGGGTATCTTGTACCCCTAATTCTACTGTCGGACACTTGTCCATTTTTACCTCTCTTCTCACATTTTTTTCTCTTTTCTTCGAGGTTCCGAGCACTTGCTCCTTTTTATTTCCTCTTATCTTTTTTTCTTTTCGAGGTTCCGGGCACTTGCCCCTTTTTATTTCCTCGTATAGAGCACTCATCTCCTTAGAATAATATAGCAAGTGGTAGTAACCAAAATAGCTTGAGCATTTATTTCACAGGGGATAACAAGAATGGGAAAATATTTTTGGCTATTCTCTCCCGGATTAGGAGTAGAATAATTTTATGTGGATCTGGAGATGAGAATGAGTGGATATATGTGGATGCGTACTTCCGGAGTAGAAGCAGCATGTATGAGTGATCGTGCAAGTGAATCTTGATTTTAACCGCATGACAAGCTCCTAAGGGTCTACACAGCTTGACTACACTCAATGCTCATAAGCAGTAAAAAGTAAAGGTATGGCTTAAAGTCTAGCAAGCATGTATGTATGGCTGTGGTAGGAACTTAAACTCTCATCATACAGGAACTCATCATGTAGCATTTTAAGATTTTCAAAGATAAAATTCTCCAGAATTCTAGCATCTCTAGGAATAGATAAACAGCAGCTCAACCTTCCCATATCATATCCGTTAACAACTTAGACTTTAGATCAAGTTCTCTTCCCACAAGTTCAGGTTTAAAGCAAGCTTTAAATGATAACAGTTATGTAAACTTAGAGAGAGAACTTCAAATTTGAAAATTAGGCAAAGCAACTATTCATCATATCCATGCTAGAGTTTTATTATTATTTAGATTCAGTTTAGCATAGCCACTTTATTTATTTATTAAAACACACTAAGCAAAAGATATAGGTATATATATATAAGCACAAAATCTTTATTTGGTTTTTTTTCATAGTTATGTATATTTTTATTTTTATAGGGTAGAAGTATATATAAATATAAAGATAAAGATAGAAATACTTAGCAAGATAATGAGGGTGCTCTCCCCCAAGCTGGATCTTGATATAATCTCTTCTGATGTAGCTAGCAGATGGCAGAGGTGTATTTGAAAGTCAGCAGCACCCTGACAGCGATTAGAATGTCCTCTGTCTGCTAGTCTCCTTGAATTCTGTGAAGCTCAAATAGACAACAAAGCTTTGTGGAACTGATTAAGTGTTAGCATAAATATCTAGCCTTTATCTTGCTGAGCCTCCTTGATTTTTTTTATGTTGTTTTTTTTATTTTATAAAGCAGAAGAAAATATTTATGTATTTATTATATATATTTTTTTTTTATGCCACCACAGTGAATGTACTTATGGGTTTTATGCCACTCGCATACTCACATGGGGCTTTAGGGTTTTTAACATTTTTATTTTCTTTTTAAGATAGTATGAATATGATTAACTAAGCAAACTATTTAAGATAAAGTAAATAATTAAAAGGAAAGGATAACTACCAAGTTACCTCTTGGCAAGGCATTCGGTGTTTTTAAGTCCTCCGAACGGGACTCTTATTCGTTCAGTCGTCCTGGGACTTGGTGGATGGCGTAGTCGGTGGTTCCGGCGGCGCCTCCTCTTCATGTACAACTGTCTTTTCTTTCCATACCTGTCTCGGTGCTTTGGTCTCCTCAGGACAGTGTTGGTTGAGTGGTATGTCTTCAGATCTTACCACTTCTCCTTCATAATCTGCCCATCCGTCCTTGATGACCTGTTGCTTCTGATTGTGGTTACGCCGCCTTCTTCTTGTCCTGACCTGCTTGGATTCTTCAAATACATAGTTAGAGTCAGTAAAGTAAAGACGTACCTTCTCAGAGGGGAAGTGCATGTGGACTTCTCCAGTTCCAATGTAAATGATTGCTTTGACAGTACTAAGGAATGGTCTTCCAAGGATGATGGGTGGATCGTATTCATCTTCTCCCATGTCAATAACCTGAAAGTCTGTATGGACAAAGTGATCGTCTATCTTGACAGGGACGTCAGTTACTGTACCTTCGACCTGTCGGAATGTCTGATCTGCCATCTGGAGCTGAATATATGTTGGGTTTAAGGGCATGGTTCCGAACAGAAGTTCATAGGTGACCTTGGCCATTATGTTGACGCTCGACCCAGTGTCACAAAGTGTCTTGTAGAAGTAGGACCCATTAATGGAGCAATAAATGCTTGGCATACCTGGGTCGTCCTTCTTAGGCAAGAACGGTGACTTGAGTTGGCGATCTTGACCTTTGTGCACGGCAGTGACCATCTTAGCTGTCTCGGTCCATACTTGCTTCTTGCTCTTGTTCCTCCTGTTGGTCCTCTTCCTTGGTTCATATTGGGGTTGCTCTGGGATTTGTGCGGTCTTGTTCTTGAAGGAAAACGTTTCCTTCCTCCCCTTGATGTAGAAACTGATCTTGGCAGCACTAGCATAGATGACAGCTCCCGCGGTGTTCAGGAATGGTCTCCCTAGGATGACGGGAGCCCTCTCATCAGAACCGGTCTCTATCACTACGAAGTCTGCTGGAGCATACGAGGAACCCACTCAGACACAGATGTTCTTCAATATTCCTCTCGGGAAACTCAGTGTCCTATCTGCAAGCTGCAAACACATGGTTGTTTCTAATAATGGTTGTGAAAAGAGTTTTTCATAGAGTACCCTGGGTATGATGTTGACGCTGGAGCCAAAGTCACAGAATGCTTCTGGGAAGTCTCGCATGCCAATGGAGATCGGGATGACGGGGCATCCTGGATCGCCTCTCTTGACCGGCAGACGGTCAGTACTTACTTCCACGATAGGGTTACTCCAGTAATCTCCTGCATCAAACATGTCTACAAGATTTGCAGATTCTAGTCCTTCCGGTTGTGATGCTATACCGGGGTTAGTAGCAGGAACAGCAGCAGCTATTTGATTCAACTGAGATTCAATCATTTTATTAAAGCTAATCTGGTTCTTGATGGCAGTAGAGAAATTATCCATTCTATTATTTATATTTTCTAGTATTTTATCATTAGATGCCAATTTCTTAGACAGGTTATCCATTAGCTTTCCTTGGTTGGACACTAACTCTCTCAAAGGTGGATAATTATTATTATTATTGAAAGAATTGTTACCTTGGTAATTACCTGAGTAGTTAGGCCTCTGTTGATTCCAACCTTGATTCTGCTGAGGACGGTTGTAGTAGTTGTTGTTATTGTTGATGTAGTTCACGTCCTCCAGCAACTCAGGACAGTGATTGCCCGAGTGTCCAGTACCTCCACACTCCTCACAAGTCATGTGGGAGTCGTAGACGTGCATGACTTCTTTCTTTTCTCCAGCTCGATCATCGAGCTTCTTCATGAGTAGGTCTAGCTTGGCAAACAGCATGTCTACCTCCTTGAGCTGGTGCATACCTCCACCTTTCTTGCGTGTCTGAGTTCTTTCTTCATTCTAACCTTGGTTGGATGCCATCTTCTCCACAAGAGCTGTGGCTTGAGGTATGGTGAGTGATAGGAATGCTCCTCCAGCTGCAGCATCCATGGTTTCACGGGCACTGTTAATGAGCCCATGATAAAATGTCTGCATCAACAGCCAGATTTCCATTCCATGATGGGGACATTCTAGGATGTAGTCTTGGAAGCGCTCCCATGCTTCTGGAACGGATTCATCATGTTGTTGCTGAAAACTTGTAATCTTCCCACGGAGAGCATTGGTCTTGCCCATGGGAAAGAATTTGGCCAGAAAGTTCGTGGAGCAGAGTGCCCACGTAGTGTTCTCCTTTGTAGCGTAGAACCACTGCTTCGCTCTCCCCAACAGTGAGAATGGGAAAAGGCGAAGTAGTATGGCGTCTCTGGGGACATCAGCCATGGTGAAAGTGCTGCAGATCTCCAGGAAGTGTTGAAGATGAGCACTAGCATCTTCATGTGGCTTCCCACAGAACTAGTTAGCTTGCACCATGTTGATGAGCCCAGGCTTGAGCTCGAAGTTGCGGTCGATCTCCCCAGTAGGTCCAGTGCGGATGTTGTCCGTAGTGGGAGCTGAGAACTCGCGGATCGACTTGTTCGCCATGGCTTCGAATTCAGTCGACAAATTCTGGATGAAACTTCGGCGGTCTTCGGATTTGGATGAAGCTTTGTGCTGAAGTGTTGACGATGTCTTCTTGAGCTTGGCTCTTGTTCTTCTGAATAAGGCTTCGGGATCGTCAACAAAGTTATCTAGAAGATGTCTTCTATTCATGCATCACCCTACAATAAATAATCAAAATGGAAAATACAGGGGCAAAACTGTATAAGAGAATTGATGAGCTCGATCAGATTAGTGATGCAAATGATGACTCAAAGTTCCATATTCATTCCTACTTAGTAATCAACCTTCCCCGGCAACGGCGCCAAAAATGCTTGTTGGGCATTCTTAACGTCACTACCAAAAGTAGACTTAGTTTTCTAATTCTGATAACGGCGCCAAAAATGCCAAACCTATCCCTCATGCCACTTAAGCCAAGTTGTCATCCCTAGCATGACATGAGAGACGCGGTATTGAAATATGCATTTGCTCATCAAGATAAATAATAAAAGGGATCTGCAAGCGCACAGATTAATACCGATGTAGCATTTTAACCGGGAAGTTTTCCAGGTATCGTTATTTATATTTTTACCACTGGGAAGGGATTTCTAAGTATCATGGTTGATAATGGAATGAGAATATGGAACTGAGTACACATCATTGCATGTATAACCGAGAGTATTTATCAATCTCTTTATATAGGTATAAATGTCACATTAAGTAAAGGTAAAGTGATAATGGTGACAAAGATAATTAATCTGATCAGCTAGCCACATATAATAATGATAAGCACCTCAACAGATATTCTAGCAAGTCATTAGCATGGAATTAGGATGAACTACAAAGATATTCCCTAAGTTATTATTAACTATAAAGTCTAGCATATCATAGTTAGTGCAATTATACTTGGCAATCATGGTGAGAAAAGACTATATCCATGCATAGTGAATATTAGCAAGGAAGATGAAGAACATAGCAATCACTCCCCTGTAATAGTGTTGCTCTGCCTGCCCTATACACGAGAGGGGGACTATATAAGAATCAACGAAGCTGTCACTATCGTGAACTACCCCACAATCCGGCATATAGGGTGCAATCGCAGATAAATACGGTATAGACACCACGTCTACACAATAATTATCATTCACCCACTGTACACATGGATAAACGCTATACGATCCTAGGCATGTATATAATTCCAATCTAACTAAGCCAAGCATATAACTATGATAAACTAAGAACAATATAATTGCAAATATAATCAAGTAGAGCAAAGTCATAACCAATATATTGAAATAGAACAAAGTCATATTCATAATATTGAAGAACAATGATGAACAATTGAAGAACAATAGAGGAATTACCAAGAATCCTCTTGACAGATCCGGGAACCAATCGAAGATTGACTCCTTCTAGTTCTAATCCTATGTAGCTATGCTAACTAGAGATCTAGTTGATGTGGTGGCTCTAGGGCTTGATCAGAGGCTCTCCTCCTGAATTAGGGTTTGAAGTATGAGACGAGGGGCTCTCCTCCAGGGGCAGGGGCCTTGCTTATATAGCCCTTTCGGATGAATCTGGGTCGTCGGATCAAACCGACATTGAACGGACGGTTTTCCTTGATCCTCTAGGTCGGTGGAGCATAATCCTCGAGGCGGAGCCTGATTGGCTCCGGGGCCAGGGCGGGCGCCCTAAGGACCAGGGCGGGCGCCCTGTGTCCGGCTCCGTTACGCCTCCCGTTCGTTCTCGTGGCTTCTGGACTCTTCTAGATGTAAGATAATTACGTGTTCGGTTAATATCCCGTCATTAATCCGACATGTGGGCCTTTCTTCCGTATTTCCTGATAACCCCCTGTAGAAATAGATAAACAGCAAAACTCGTGGAATTCTGTCAGATAAAACCATAAGTCTAGGTGTTGGTTTCATTTGGATTCTTTTCTCTATTTATTTGATAGTTATAATTGATACTTAAGGACCGTCAACACCTGTGCTGATAGAAGAATATGTGGAGCTATGGGTAGGCACACAATATGACAACAAGGATTAGTAATTAACGAATGCAGATTAGCGATTGTTCAATCCGGATCCAAAGTACAAATCAAGGTGAAAACAATGGACGATGGAAAGAACTCACAGAACAAGCAGATAGTCCGGATTTTTCCTTTTTCCTGTATTTTTCCAAGAATTTTCCAAAAGTCACTAGTAGGAATCAAATTTTTTTTTTTATTTTTTCACTATTTTTTTTATATTTTTCTATGAACAGGGATCAAAAAAGTTGCAACCACAAAAATTGGCACCTACAACTGAGGTGGGATGTGGTCTACAGAAATACAGCACATTCTCTGAAAAGCGTGCAAAAACTTTGACAATTTTTTTCTTTATTTTCCTGAATTTTTTGGCAATTTTGATGAAACCAAACTAGGCAAAGCAAAAGTGGTGAAACAATCTGTTGTTGAGCGTGGGTAACAGTTGCAAGATGAACCTGTGCTGATAGAAGAATATGTGGAGCTATGGGTAGGCACACAATATGATAGCAAGGATTAGCAATTAACGAATGCAGATTAACGATTGTTCAATCCGGCTCCAAAGTACAAATCACAGGTGCTGGCTAAGACATGTCGAGACGTAGCGCAACAAGGTGAAAACAAAGGACGATGGAAAGAACTCACAGAACAAGCAGATAGTCCAAATTTTTCCTTTTTCCTGAATTTTTCCTTAATTTTTCAAAAAGGCACTAGTAGGAATCAAAATTTTTTATTTTTTCACTATTTTTTATATTTTTCTGTGAAAAAAGATCAAAAAAGACGCAACCACAAAAATTGGCACCTACAACTAAGGTGGGATGTGGTCTACAGAAATACAGCACGTTCTCTAAAAAGAGTGCAAAAATTTTGATAATTTTTTTTCTTTATTTTCCTGAATTTTTTTGGCAATTTTGATTAAACCAAACAGGGCAAAGCCAAAGTGGTGAAACAATCTATTGTTCAGCGTGGGTAACAGTTGCAAGATGAACCTGTGCTAATAGAAGAATATGTGGAGCTATGGGTTGGCACACAATATGACAACAAGGATTAGCAATTAACGAATGTAGATTAACGATTGTTCAATCCGGATCCAAAGTAAAAATCATAGGTGCCGGCTAAGACGTGTCGAGACGTAGCGCAACAAGGTGAAAACAAAGGACGATGGAAAGAACTCACAGAACAAGCAGATAGTCCAAATTTTTCCTTTTTCTTGAATTTTTCCCTGAATTTTCCAAAAGGCACTAGTAGGAATCAAATTTTTTTTATTTTCCACTATTTTTTATATTTTTCTGTGAACAAGCATCAAAAAAGATGCATCCACAAAAATTGGCACCTACAGCTAAGGTGGGATGTGGTCTACAGAAATACAGCATGTTCTCTGAAAAGCGTGCAAAAACTTTGACAATTTTTTTCTTTATTTTCGTGAATTTTTTTGGAAATTTTGATGAAACCAAACAGGGCAAAGCCAAAGTGGTGAACAATCTATTGTTGAGCGTGGGTAACAGTTCCAAGATGAACCTATGCTGACAGAAGAATATGTGGAGCTATGGGTAGGCACACAATTTGACAACAAGGATTAGTAATTAACAAATGCAGATTAGCGATTGTTCAATCCGGATCCAAAGTAAAAATCATAGGTGCTGGCTAAGACGTGTCGAGACGTAGCGCAACAAGGTGAAAACAAAAGACGATGAAAAGAACTCACAGAACAAGCAGATAGTCCGAATTTTTCCTTTTTCCTGAATTTTTCCCAGAATTTTCCAAAAGGCACTAGTAGGAATCATATTTTTTTTTATTTTTTAATATTTTTTTTTGTATTTTTCTCTGAACAAGGATAAAAAATGATGCAACCAAAAAAATTGGCACCAACAACTAAGGTGGGATGTGGTCTATAGAAATACAGCACGTTCTCTGAAAAGCGTGCAAAAACTTTGACAATTTTTTTCTTTATTTTCCTAAATTTTTTTGGCAATTTTGATGAAACCAAACAGGGCAAAGCAAAAGTGGTGAAACAATCTGTTGTTGAGCGTGGGTAACAGTTGCAAGATGAACCTGTGCTGACAGAAGAATATGTGGAGCTATGGGTAGGCACACAATATGATAGCAAGGATTAGCAATTAACGAATGTAGATTAACGATTGTTCAATCCGGATCCAAAGTAGAAATCACAGGTGCTGGCTAAGACATATCGAGACGTAGCGCAACAAGGTGAAACCAAAGGACGATGGAAATAACTCACAGAACAAGCAGATAGTCCGGATTTTTCCTTTTTCCTGAATTTTTCCCTAATTTTTCCAAAAGGCACTAGTAGGAATCAAAATTTTTTATTTTTTCACTATTTTTTATATTTTTTTGTGAAAAAGGATCAAAAAAGATGCAACCACAAAAATTGGCACCTACAACTAAGGTGGGATGTGGTCTACAGAAATACAGCACGTTCTCTAAAAAGAGTGCAAAAATTTTGATAATTTTTTTTCTTTATTTTCCTGAATTTTTTTGGCAATTTTGATTAAACCAAACAGGGCAAAGCCAAAGTGGTGAAACAATCTATTGTTCAGCGTGGGTAACAGTTGCAAGATGAACCTGTGCTAATAGAAGAATATGTGGAGCTATGGGTAGGCACACAATATGACAACAAGGATTAGCAATTAACGAATGCAGATTAACGATTGTTCAATCCGGATCCAAAGTAAAAATCATAGGTGCTGGCTAAGACGTGTCGAGACATAGCGCAACAAGGTGAAAACAAAGGACGATGGAAAGAACTCACAGAACATGTAGATAGTCTGAATTTTTCCTTTTTCCTAAATTTTTCCCTGAATTTTCCAAAAGGCACTAGTAGGAATCAAATTTTTTTTTATTTTTCCACTATTTTTTATATTTATCTGTGAACAAGCATCAAAAAAGATGCATCCACAAAAATTGGCACCTACAGCTGAGGTGGGATGTGGTCTACAGAAATACAGCATGTTCTCTGAAAAGCGTGCAACAACTTTGACAATTTTTTTTCTTTATTTTCCTAAATTTTTTTGGAAATTTTGATGAAACCAAACAGGGCAAAGCCAAAGTGGTGAACAATCTATTGTTGAGCGTGGGTAACAGTTCCAAGATGAACTTGTGCTGACAGAAGAATATGTGGAGCTATGTGTAGGCACACAATTTGACAGCAAGAATTAGTAATTAACAAATGCAGATTAGCGATTGTTCAATCCGGATCCAAAGTACAAATCACAGGTGCTGGCTAAGACGTGTCGAGACGTAGCGCAACAAGGTGAAAACAATTGACGATGGAAAGAACTCACAGAACAAGCAGATATTCCGGATTTTTCCTTTTTCCTATATTTTTCCTAGAATTTTCCAAAATTCACTAGTAGGAATCAAATTTTTTTATTTTTTCACTATTTTTTTATATTTTTCTGTGAACAAGGATCAAAAAAGTTGCAACCACAAAAATTGGCACCGACAACTGAGGTGGGATGTGGTCTACAGAAATACAGCACATTCTCTGATTTTTTTTGGCTATTTTGATGAAACCAAACAGGGCAAAGCAAAAGTGGTGAAACAATATGTTGTTGAGCGTGGGTAGCAGTTGCAAGATGAACCTGTGCTGGCAGAAGAATATGTGGAGCTGTGGGTAGGCACACAATATGATAGCAAGGATTAGCAATTAACGAATGCATATTAGTGATTGTTCATTCCGGATCCAAAGTACAAATCACAGGTGCTGGCTAAGACATGTCGAGACGTAGCGCAACAAGGTGAAAACTAAGGACGATGGAAAGAACTCACAGAACAAGCAGATAGTCCGGATTTTTCCTTTTTCCTGAATTTTTCCCTAACTTTTCCAAAAGTCACTAGTAGGAATCAAATTTTTTTATTTTTTCACTATTTTTTTTATTTTTCTGTGAACAAGGATCAAAAAAGACGCAACCACAAAAATTGGCACCTACAACTTTGGTGGGATGTGGTCTACAGAAATACAGCACGTTCTCTAAAAAGAGTGCAAAAATTTTGACAATTTTTTTTCTTTATTTTCCTGAATTTTTTTGGTAATTTTGATTAAACCATACAGGGCAAAGCCAAAGTGGTGAAACAATCTATTGTTGAGCGTGGGTAACACTTAGAAGATGAACCTGTGCTGATAGAAGAATATGTGGAGCTATGGGTAGGTACACAATATGACAGCAAGGATTAGTAATTAACGAATGCAGATTAGCGATTGTTCAATCCGGATCCAAAGTACAAACCACAGGTGCTGGCTAAGACGTGTCGAGACGTAGCGCAACAAGGTGAAAATAATGGACGATGGAAAGAACTCACAGAACAAGCAGATATTCCGGATTTTTCCTTTTTCCTGTATTTTTCCCAGAATTTTCCAAAAGTCACTAGTAGGAATCAGAATTTTTTTATTTTTTCACTATTTTTTTATATTTTTCTGTGAACAAGGATAAAAAAAGTTGCAACCACAAAAATTGGCACCTACAACTAAGGTGGGATGTGGTCTACAGAAATACGGCACATTCTCTGAAAAGCGTGCAAGAACTTTGACAATTTTTTCTTTATTTTCCTTATTTTTTTGGCAATTTTGATGAAACCAAACAGGGCAAAGCAAAAGTGGTGAAACAATCTGTTGTTGAGCATGGGTAACAGTTGCAACATGAACCTGTGCTGACAGAAGAATATGTGGAGCTATGGGTAGGCACACAATATGATAGCAAGGATTAGCAATTAACGAATGCAGATTAGCGATTGTTCAATCCGGATCCAAAGTACAAATCACAGGTGCTGGCTAAGACATGTCGAGACGTAGCGCAACAAGGTGAAAACAAAGGACGATGGAAAGAACTCACAGAACAAGCAGAGAGTCCGGATTTTTCCTTTTTCCTGAATTTTTCCCTAATTTTTCCAAAAGTCACTAGTAGGAATCAAAATTTTTTATTTTTTCAGTATTTTTTATATTTTTCTGTGAACAAGGATCAAAAAAGACGCAACCACAAAAATTGGCACCTACAACTAAGGTGGGATGTGGTCTACAGAAATACAGCACGTTCTCTAAAAAGAGTGCAAAAATTTTGACAATTTTTTTTCTTTATTTTCCTGAATTTTTTTGGTAATTTTGATTAAACCATACAGGGCAAAGCCAAAGTGGTGAAACAATCTATTGTTGAGCGTGGGTAACACTTAGAAGATGAACCTGTGCTGATAGAAGAATATGTGGAGCTATGGGTAGGTACACAATATGACAGCAAGGATTAGTAATTAACGAATGCAGATTAGCGATTGTTCAATCCGGATCCAAAGTACAAACCACAGGTGCTGGCTAAGACGTGTCGAGACGTAGCGCAACAAGGTGAAAATAATGGACGATGGAAAGAACTCACAGAACAAGCAGATATTCCGGATTTTTCCTTTTTCCTGTATTTTTCCCAGAATTTTCCAAAAGTCACTAGTAGGAATCAGAATTTTTTTATTTTTTCACTATTTTTTTATATTTTTCTGTGAACAAGGATAAAAAAAGTTGCAACCACAAAAATTGGCACCTACAACTAAGGTGGGATGTGGTCTACAGAAATACGGCACATTCTCTGAAAAGCGTGCAAGAACTTTGACAATTTTTTCTTTATTTTCCTTATTTTTTTGGCAATTTTGATGAAACCAAACAGGGCAAAGCAAAAGTGGTGAAACAATCTGTTGTTGAGCATGGGTAACAGTTGCAACATGAACCTGTGCTGACAGAAGAATATGTGGAGCTATGGGTAGGCACACAATATGATAGCAAGGATTAGCAATTAACGAATGCAGATTAGCGATTGTTCAATCCGGATCCAAAGTACAAATCACAGGTGCTGGCTAAGACATGTCGAGACGTAGCGCAACAAGGTGAAAACAAAGGACGATGGAAAGAACTCACAGAACAAGCAGAGAGTCCGGATTTTTCCTTTTTCCTGAATTTTTCCCTAATTTTTCCAAAAGTCACTAGTAGGAATCAAAATTTTTTATTTTTTCAGTATTTTTTATATTTTTCTGTGAACAAGGATCAAAAAAGACGCAACCACAAAAATTGGCACCTACAACTAAGGTGGGATGTGGTCTACAGAAATACAGCACGTTCTCTAAAAAGAGTGCAAAAATTTTGACAATTTTTTTTATTTTCCTAAATTTTTTTTGGCAACTTTGATTAAACCAAACAGGGCAAAGCCAAAGTGGTGAAACAATCTATTGTTGAGCGTGGGTAACACTTGCAAGATGAACCTGTGCTGACAGAAGAATATGTGGAGCTATGGGTAGGCACACAATATGACAGCAAGGATTAGTAATTAACGAATGCAGATTAGCGATTGTTCAATCCGGATCCAAAGTACAAATCACAGGTGCTGGCTAAGACATGTCGAGACGTAGCACAACAAGGTGAAAACAGAGGACGATGGAAAGAACTCACAGAACAAGCAGATAGTCCTGATTTTTCCTTCTTCCTGAATTTTTCCCTAATTTTTCCAAAAGGCACTAGTAGGAATCAAAATTTTTTATTTTTTCAGTATTTTTTATATTTTTCTGTGAACAAGGATCAAAAAAGACGCAACCACAAAAATTGGCACCTACAACTAAGGTGGGATGTGGTCTACAGAAATACAGCACGTTCTCTAAAAAGAGTGCAAAAATTTTGACAATTTTTTTTATTTTCCTAAATTTTTTTGGCAACTTTGATTAAACCAAACAGGGCAAAGCCAAAGTGGTGAAACAATCTATTGTTGAGCGTGGGTAACACTTGCAAGATGAACCTGTGCTGACAGAAGAATATGTGGAGCTATGGGTAGGCACACAATATGACAGCAAGGATTAGTAATTAACGAATGCAGATTAGCGATTGTTCAATCCGGATCCAAAGTACAAATCACAGGTGCTGGCTAAGACATGTCGAGACGTAGCACAACAAGGTGAAAACAGAGGACGATGGAAAGAACTCACAGAACAAGCAGATAGTCCTGATTTTTCCTTTTTCCTGAATTTTTCCCTAATTTTTCCAAAAGGCACTAGTAGGAATCAAAATTTTTTATTTTTTCAGTATTTTCTATATTTTTCTGTGAACAAGTATCAAAAAAGACGCAACCACAAAAATTGGCACCTACAACTAAGGTGGGATGTGGTCTACAGAAATACAGCACGTTCTCTAAAAAGATTGCAAAAATTTTGACAATTTTTTTTATTTTCCTAAATTTTTTTGGAAATTTTGATGAAACCAAACAGGGCGAAGCCAAAGTGGTGAAACAATCTATTGTTGAGCGTGGGTAACACTTGCAAGATGAACCTGTGCTGACAGAAGAATATGTGGAGCTCTGGGTAGGCACACAATATGACAGAAAGGATTAGTAATTAACGAATGCAGATTAGCGATTGTTCAATCTGGATCCAAAGTACAAATCACAGGTGCTGGCTAAGACGTGTCGAGACGTAGCGCAACAAGGTGAAAACAATGGACGATGGAAAGAACTCACAGAACAAGCAGATAGTCCGGATTTTTCCTTTTTCCTGTATTTTTCCCAGAATTTTCCAAAAGTCACTAGTAGGAATCAAATTTTTTTTATTTTTTCACTATTTTTTTATATTTTTTTGTGAACAAGGATCAAAAATGTTGCAACCACAAAAATTGGCACCTACAACTGAGGTGGGATGTGGTCTACAGAAATACAGCACATTCTCTGAAAAGCTTGCAAAAACTTTGATAATTTTTTTCTTTATTTTCCTAAATTTTTTTGGCAATTTTGATGAAACCAAACAGGGCAAAGCAAAAGTGGTGAAACAATCTGTTGTTGAGCGTGGGTAACAGTTGCATGATGAACCTGTGCTGACAGAAGAATATGTGGAGCTATGGGTAGGCACACAATATGATAGCAAGGATTAGCAATTAACGAATGCAGATTAACGATTGTTCAATCCAGATCCAAAGAACAAATCACAGGTGCTGGCTAAGACATGTCGAGACGTAGCGCAACAAGGTGAAAACAAACGACGATGGAAAGAACTCACAGAACAAGCAGATATTCTGGATTTTTCCTTTTTCATGAATTTTTCCCTAATTTTTCCAAAAGGCACTAGTAGGAATCAAAGTTTTTTATTTTTTCACTATTTTTTATATTTTTCTGTGAAAAAGGATCAAAAAAGACGCAACCACAAAAATTGGCACCTACAACTAAGGTGGGATGTGGTCTACAGAAATACAGCACGTTCTCTAAAAAGAGTGCAAAAATTTTGACAATTTTTTTCTTTATTTTCCTGAATTTTTTTGGCAATTTTTATTAAACCAAACAGGGCAAAGCCAAAGTGGTGAAACAATCTATTGTTTAGCGTGGGTAACAGTTGCAAGATGAACCTGTGCTGATAGAAGAATATGTGGAGCTATGTGTAGGCACACAATATGACAACAAGGATTAGCAATTAACGAATGCAGATTAACGTTTGTTCAATCCGGATCCAAAGTAAAAATCATAGGTGCTGGCTAGGACGTGTTGAGACGTAGCGCAACAAGGTGAAAACAAAGGACGATGGAAAGAACTCACAGAACAAGCAGATATTCCGGATTTTTCCTTTTTCCTGAATTTTTCCCTGAATTTTCCAAAAGGCACTAGTAGGAATCAAATTTTTTTTTATTTTTCCACTATTTTTTATATTTTTCTGTGAACAAGCATAAAAAAAGATGCATCCACAAAAATTGGCACCTACAGCTGAGGTGGGATGTGGTCTGCAGAAATACAGCACGTTCTCTGAAAAGCTTGCAAAAACTTTGACAATTTTTTTCTTTATTTTCCTGAATTTTTTTGGAAATTTTGATGAAACCAAACAGGGCAAAGCCAAAGTGGTGAAACAATCTATTGTTGAGCGTGGGTAACAGTTGCAAGATGAACCTGTGCTGACAGAAGAATATGTGGAGCTATGGGTAGGCACACAATATGACATCAAGGATTAGTAATTAATGAATGTAGATTAGCGATGTTTAATCCGGATCCATAGTACAGATCACAGGTGCTGGCTAGGACGTGTCGAGATGTAGCGCAACAAGGTGAAAAAAAGGACGAAGGAAAGAACTCTCAGAACAAGCAGATGGTCCGGATTTTTCCTTTTTCCTGAATTTTTCCCTGAATTTTCCAAAAGGCACTAGTAGGAATCAAATTTTTTTATTTTTCCACTATTTTTTATATTTTTCTGTGAACAAGCATCAAAAAAGATCCATCCACAAAAATTGGCACCTACAGCTGAGGTGGGATGTGGTCTACAGAAATACAGAACGTTCTCAGAAAAGAGTGCAAAAACTTTGACAATTTTTTTATCTTTATTTTCCTGAATTTTTTTGGAAATTTTGATGAAACCAAACAGGGCAAAGCCAAAGTGGTGAAACAATCTATCGTTGAGCGTGGGTAACAGTTGCAAGATGAACCTGTGCTGACAGAAGAATATGTGGAGCTATGGGCAGGCACACAATATGACAGCAAGGATTAGCAATTAACGAATGCAGATTAGCAATTGTTCAATTTGGATCCAAAGTACAAATAACAGGTGCTGGCTAAGACGTGTCGAGACGTAGCGCAACAAGGTGAAAACAATGGACGATGGAAAGAACTCACAGAACAAGCAGATAGTCCGGATTTTTCCTTTTTCCTAAATTTTTTTCAGAATTTTCCAAAAGTCACTAGTTGGAATCAAAATTTTTTTATTTTTTCACTATTTTTTTATATTTTTCTATGAACAAGGATCAAAAAAGATGCATCCACAAAAATTGGCACCTACAGCTGAGGTGGGATGTGGTCTACAGAAATACATCACATTCTCTGAAAAGCGTGAAAAAACTTTGACAATTTTTTTCTTTATTTTCCTGAATTTTTTTGGAAATTTTGATGAAACCAAACAGGGCAAAGCAAAAGTGGTGAAACAATCTGTTGTTGAGCGTGGGTAACAGTTGCAAGATGAACCTGTGCTAACAGAAGAATATGTGGAGCTATGGGTAGGCACACAATATGATAGCAAGGATTAGCAATTAATGAATGCAGATTAAAGATTGTTCAATCCGGATCCAAAGTAGAAATCACAGGTGCTGGCTAAAACATGTCGAGACGTAGCGCAACAAGGTGAAATCAAAGGACGATGGAAAGAACTCACAGAACAAGCAAATAGTCTGGATTTTTCCTTTTTCCTGAATTTTTCCCTAATTTTTCCAAAAGGCACTAGTAGGAATCAAATTTCTTTTATTTTTCCACTATTTTTTATATTTTTTTGTGAAAAAGGATCAAAAAAGATGTAACCTCAAAAATTGGCACCTACAACTAAGGTGGGATGTGGTCTACAGAAATACAGAACTTTCTCTAAAAAGAGTGCAAAAATTTTGACAATTTTTTTCTTTATTTTCCTGAATTTTTTTGGAAATTTTGATGAAACCAAACAGGGCAAAGCCAAAGTGGTGAAACAATCTATTGTTCAGCGTGGGTAACAGTTGCAAGATGAACCTGTGCTGACAGAAGAATATGTGGAGCTATGGGTAGGCACACAATATGACAGCAAGGATTAGCAATTAACGAATGCAGATTAGCGATTGTTCAATCCGGATCCAAAGTACAAATCACAGGTGCTGGTTAAGACGTGTCGAGACGTAGCGCAACAAGGTGAAAACAATGGACGATGGAAAGAACTCACAGAACAAGCAGATAGTCCGGATTTTTATTTTTTCCTGTATTTTTCCCAGAATTTTCCAAAAGTCACTAGTAGGAATCAAATTTTTTTTATTTTTCCACTATTTTTTAGATTTTTCTGTGAACAAGCATCAAAAAAGATGCATCCACAAAAATTGGCACCTACAGCTGAGGTGGGATGTGGTCTACAGAAATACAGCACATTCTCTGAAAAGCGTGCAAAAACTTTGACAATTTTTTTCTTTATTTTCTTGAATTTTTTTAACAATTTTGATGAAACCAAACAGGGCAAAGCAAAAGTGGTGAAACAATCTGTTGTTGAGCGTGGATAACAGTTGCAAGATGAACCTGTGCTAACAGAAGAATTTGTGGAGCTATGGGTAGGCACACAATATGATAGCAAGGATTAGCAATTAACGAATGCAGATTAAAGATTGTTCAATCCGGATCCAAAGTAGAAATCACAGGTGCTGGCTAAAACATGTCGAGACGTAGCGCAACAAGGTGAAAACAAAGGAAGATGGAAAGAACTCACAAAACAAGCAAATAGTCCGGATTTTTCCTTTTTCCTGAATTTTTCCCTAATTTTTCCAAAAGGCAACAGTCGGAATCAAAATTTTTTATTTTTTCACTATTTTTTATATTTTTTTGTGAAAAAGGATAAAAAAAGATGCAACCACAAAAATTGGCACCTACAACTAAGGTGGGATGTGGTCTACAGAAATACAGCACGTTCTCTAAAAAGAGTGCAAAAATTTTGACATTTTTTTCTTTATTTTTCTGAATTTTTTTGGCAATTTTGATGAAACCAAACAGGGCAAAGCAAAAGTGGTGAAACAATCTGTTGTTGAGCGTGGATAACAGTTGCAAGATGAACCTGTGCTAACAGAAGAATTTGTGGAGCTATGGGTAGGCACACAATATGATAGCAAGGATTAGCAATTAACGAATGCAGGTTAAAGATTGTTCAATCCGGATCCATAGTAGAAATCACAGGTGCTGGCTAAAACATGTCGAGACGTAGCGCAACAAGGTGAAAACAAAGGAAGATGGAAAGAACTCACAGAACAAGCAAATAGTCCGGATTTTTCCTTTTTCCTGAATTTTTCCCTAATTTTTCCAAAAGGCAATAGTCGGAATCAAAAAAAAAAAAATTCACTATTTTTTATATTTATTTGTGAAAAAGGATCAAAAAAGATGCAACCACAAAAATTGGCACCTACAACTAAGGTGGGATGTGGTCTACAGAAATACAGCATGTTCTCTAAAAAGAGTGCAAAAATTTTGACAATTTTTTTTCTTTATTTTCCTGAATTTTTTTGGCAATTTTGATTAAACCAAACAGGGCAAAGCCAAAGTGGTGAAACAATCTATTGTTCAGCATGGGTAACAGTTGCAAGATGAACCTGTGCTAATAGGAGAATATGTGGAGCTATGGGTAGGCAAACAATATGACAACAAGGATTAGCAATTAACGAATGCAGATTAATGATTGTTCAATCCGGATCCAAAGTAAAAATCATAGGTGCTGGCTAAGACGTGTCGAGACGTAGTGCAACAAGGTGAAAACAAAGGACGATGGAAAGAACTCACAGAACAAGCAGATAGTCCGGATTTTTCCTTTTTCCTAAATTTTTCCCTGAATTTTCCAAAAGGCACTAGTAGGAATCAAATTTTTTTTTATTTTCCACTATTTTTTAGATTTTTCTGTGAACAAGCAAAAAAAAGATGCATCCACAAAAATTGGCACCTACAGCTGAGGTGGGATGTGGTCTACAGAAATACAGCATGTTCTCTGAAAAGCGTGCAAAAACTTTCACAATTTTTTTTCTTTATTTTCCTGAATTTTTTTGGAAATTTTGATGAAACCAAACAGGGCAAAGCCAAAGTGGTGAACAATCTATTGTTGAGCGTGGGTAATAGTTCCAAGATGAACCTGTGCTGACAGAAGAATATGTGGAGCTATGGGTAGGCACACAATATGACACCAAGGATTAGTAATTAACAAATGCAGACTAGCGATTGTTCAATCCGGATCCAAAGTACAAATCACAGGTGCTGGCTAGGACGTGTCGAGACGTAGCGCAACAAGGTGAAAAAAAGGACGATGGAAAGAACTCTCAGAACAAGCAGATAGTCCGGATTTTTCCTTTTTCCTGAATTTTTCCCGGAATTTTCCAAAAGGCACTAGTACGAATCATAATTTTTTTATTTTTTACTATTTTTTTTGTATTTTTCTCTGAACAAGGATCACAAACGATGCAACCACAAAAATTGGCACCAACAACTAAGGTGGGATGTGGTCTACAGAAATACAGCACGTTCTCTGAAAAGCGTGCAAAAACTTTGACAATTTTTTTCTTTATTTTCCTGATTTTTTTGGTAATTTTGACGAAACCAAAAAGTCAAAGGTAAAGTGGTGAAACCATCTATTGTTAAGCGTGGGTAACAGTTGCAAGATGAACCTGTGCTAATAGAAGAATATGTGGAGCTATGGGTAGTGTTGGGCATTCTTAACGTCATTACCAAAAGTAGACTTAGTTTTTGGGCATTCTTAACGTCATTACCAAAAGTAGACTTAGTTTTCTAATTCTGATAACAGCGCCAAAAATGCCGAACCTATCCCTCATGCCACTTAAGCCAAGTTGTCATCCCTAGCATGACATGAGAGACGCGGTATTGAAATATGCAACTGCTCTTCTAAATAAATAATAAATAAGATCTGCAAGCGCACAGATTAATACCGATGTAGCATTTTAACCGGGAAGTATTCTAGGTATCGTTATTTATATTTTTACCACGGGAAGGGATTACTAACATCAATGTTGATTATGGAATGGAATATAGGAATGAGTATCAATCATTGCATGTATAAGTGAGAGCATTCATCTATCTCTTGCATACAGGGGTAAGTGTCACATAAAATATAGATAAAGTATGAATGGTGACAAAGATAATTAATCTGATCAGCTAGCCACATATAATAATGATAAGCACCTCAACAGATATTCTAGCAAGTCATTAGCATGGTATTAGGACGAACTACAAGGATATTTCCTAAGTTATTCTTAACTATAAAGTCTAGCATATCATAGTTAGTGCAAGTACACTTGGCAATCATTGCGAGAAAGGACTACGCCCATGCATAGTGATATTATCCAGGAAGATGAGAAACATAGCAATCACTCCCCCGTAATAATGTTGCTCTGCCTGCCTTACACACGGGAGGGGGACTATATAAGAACCAACGAAGCTGTCACCATCGTGGACCACCCCACGATCCGGCATATAAGGTGCAATCGCAGATAAATATGGTCTAAGCACCACGCCTAAACAATATTTATCATTTACCCATGGATCCGATGGATAAACGCTATACGATCCTAAACATGTATATAATTCCAATCTAACTAAGCCAAGCGTATAACTACGATAAACTAAGAACAATATAATCGCAAACATAAACAAGTAGAGCATAGTCATAATCAATATATTGAAATAGAACAAAGTTGTATTCATAATATTGAAGAACAAAGATGAACAATGAAGAACAGTAAAGGAATTACCAAGAATCCTCTTGACAGATCCGGAAACCAATCGAAGATTGACTCCTTCTAGTTCTAATCCTATGTAGCTATGCTATACTAGAGATCTAGTTGATGTGGTGGCTCTAGGGCTTGATCAGAGACTCTCCTCTAGAGATTAGGGTTTGAAGAATTGAGAATGAGGGAGTGCCTCCTCCAGGGGCTAGGGGTCCTGCTTATATAGCCCCCTCAAGTGAACATGGGCCGTCGGATCAAACCGACATTAATCGCACGGTTTTCCTTGATCCCTTAGGTTGGTGGAGCATAATCCGTGAGACGGAGCCTGATTGGCTCTCAGGCCCGGGCGGGCGCCCTAGGGAGCAGGGCGGGCGCCCTGCCTCCGGGCCCGTTCGGCCTCCCGTTCGATCTCGTGGCTTCTGGAGTCTTCTAGATGATAGAAAATCGGTGAACACGTTATTATCTCTATGTAAACCCGACGTGTGGGCCTTTCCTCCGTATTTTCTGATAACCCCCTGCAGAAATAGACAAACACCAAAACTCGTGGAATTCTGTCAGATAAAACCCTAAGTCTAGGTGTTGGTTGCATTTGGATCCTTTTCTTTATTTATTTGATAACTATATTTGGTACTTAAGGACCGTCAACAAACTCCCCCAAGCTTACCTCTTGCTCGTCCCTGAGCAAGGATAGACTCATTATGGATCAGAAGTTGCTGCAATGCCTTTGAACGTTGACGGTACATATGCTTTCAAATAAGGTCTCATCCCTGAGTTAGAGTAAACTGTCAAGACTTAAAACTTACTCATTTTACCTTTCACCATGGGGCTTGCAACCGTCACCTGCATCTTGAGTGGTTAAAAGATAGAACGGTCTAGTGAAATGCCATGTCTCTTATTCTTGATCAGCTATAGCTCTGGAGTTTTTTGTAGATTTTTCAAATAAAACTCAGAGATTCCTTGTATGACTTTCTCGGGTCTCTCTTTTTTGGTATTTCTGGATCCTTACCAAGGCAGTAATGGTATATGCCTTCTCTCTCAAAGTATGTCGTATTTATGGTATAAGGCGTAGTGACATTGCCTTCTCTCTCACCCTACTCTAATAAGGCTTTGATATCTGGAGCTCATAGGTGTCACACCCGGTTTCCTAAAGAACAAAACCAGGCTAATCATATGTGTGCCCAGGAAGTCCACACATATGCCAGAATGAAAAAGTATCAGAAACAATGTTATTATATAATGTATACATAGCTATATTAACACTTACATCAGAGTAACGCGGAACGGTGACTAAACTTCAGGCTCCATTCTTCTCAGGGACGGTTGACTGGTGGCTCCATATGCCAAGCACTTCTAAAAGACTTCTGAAAACTCTACTACACCTTCATCCTTCTTCTAAGTAGCACCTTACTACACACTGGAGTGTAGGGAAATAGCAAGAGTGAGTCCATGTCGAACTCAACAAATATAACACGGGGTTCATGAGGCTCAAAAGGATAGACACTGGTTTACTGCATTTAGCTTTTAGTTGTCACAATTTTATCATATGAGTAGCATCAGGTTTTAATTAATCCCACAATAAACATATGATCAATGTAAATATGAATAATGAACAGCAAAAACATATTTATAGTCATTAGTGATCATCTATTCCATAAGGGTCCAAGGCCACTCGTGACCGTGAGCACGGCTGTTATAACAGTTTTACACTCTGTAGAGGTTGTACACTTTCACTGTGAGTCGTGATTTACCCTTTCGCCCGAGGTGATCAGCCTCTTGACCCACTACCAAGGAAGGTCGGCAGGGTTCACTATGAAGTCTTTCAAAGGTTCGTCTAACAAGTTAGGGCCATTAGATTCACTCGGCAAACAGATGTAGAGCCCCCCTTCCAAATGGCACAATGACGCGCAGCCTATACACATGAGGACAGAGGCCGCACTATACCCGATTCGTCAAGCCGTTCTTACGCCATGAAGGTTACCACTAACAAGCTAGAAAAGGTCCTCATACTTGACTAAAGCCAGAGCCATATAGCCCTCACAGTTGTACTGTAAGTCCCGGATGTTCGCTTACAGATGAGTCCTTAAGGAGAGAAACTAGAGCACCAAAAATAACCCCATGCTCTAGCCCTCTTTAAACAGTAATCAAAAAGTCATCTTTTAGTGCTGTTGCATAATCCATTAAACATATTACAAGATCATAGTTTATGTTCAGCGCTAGCAAAAGCTACCCAATGCAAAGTCCCATAGGTGACAAGGAAACAAGATATCAATAGCTAAGTTATAATCTCTATGGTTGTCAAGGAGGACACATGCATATGTATGATAATTTCAGTGAATAGGACAACAAGAATGGTCCCATGTTATACTTGCCTTTCTTCCAAAGTTAGCTACTGAGAAATCTTCAGCCTCTGTCTCTGATCTTCAGCTTCTGTTATACTTATCGGTTCTCAGCTCCTAGTCTTCAGCACTCGCGAATCACACTTCTACTCGCAGCAACCAAGCACAGCAAACAGACAACAAACACACTTAAGAACAAACATCATACAAAGAAGACACTTTAAAAGGAAACGCACTAAATGACACGGTACGTTGCTACAGTCACGAAAACGCAAGAACGACGGATAACGGAGCTACCATTAAAGAGGACACACGACTATCGAGACTTGCAACATAACGAAGAAAACAAACTATACGCTTGATCTATTTTAAACATTTTAGAAAATTATCTTAAAGTTGAATTAACCAATTTATATTAATTATAAAGCCAAAACTAAACCTTAGTTATATTTTATTTAGAATAAATGAGTATCTATTATTTAATCATTTAAAAATTTATAAATTAGAAAGCATAGAGCAGGTGATAACAGCTAATCGAATCATTATATGCTTCTAGCATAAACTATACAAGTTATATTTAAGAAACATTTAAGTTTTTATTAATCATGATAGCATTTGACTACTAAAGATCGAAGTATAAACCTATATTGTTTTATTCAGAAAGGGCAATTGAATAACCATTAATCATATTTAATTTCTAAAGTCGAGTTAAAGCTAATCATAATTTATTTATAAACATGCATGTATCCGTTTATCAAATTAAACTGAAACTTTGCAAAAGAAAAGTGCGTCTGATAGCATCTCCTCAAACTGTATATGACGTGGGTTCAGCTAGACAAATTCTAATTTAGAATCACATTGATGATAGAAATTAATCGGCTCATCATGTCACAGATTAAATTAAGCAAGTTATAATTAACAAAGGAACATTTAACTTGATATTTATCTAGTTAACATTTTATTATTCATAAAAGACCGGAGATAAACCTGAATTAACTTTAATTCAAAAAGGCATTGAATACATATTAATATAAGCGCATCTAAATTGGATTTATATGAATCATGTTTAACTATACAACTTATAGTAAATAAATACATATTTAAGTCAAAAGATAATAATAAAAGATTGATATTGTCCTATGTTGCTTTTATTTAGAAATAAATTTGTAAAATTATTAACCGAATTAATAGAATTAATTTAATTAACAAGTGACATGGTAAATATTGCCGCTAGCATGTAGGTTACATCGACACGGTCGCATCGCGTCGATAACAAAATTATAACTCTATGTTGTTTTTAACAATAAAATTATGTGCATATATTAATTAATTAATTATTCAACTATATATTCCAAAACATGTGACACGAAAAGCATTGATACTACTGTGTAGAGGGCAACAATACAAAAATAATGCAACTTGGATGAACTAAAACGGAGCTAAAATGACTAAACGATGGAAATAATACAGTAGATGGCAAATTCGTAATTGACTCGTCTTATACCTTTCATCTTCACGAACGTGAACGTGGCTCTGGTGGCCAAGGGAGGTGTTGTTGCTGCACTTGTGTAGGGAAGGAAGAGCAGCGCTCGGCCAGGCCAAGGGGGCTGGCAGAACGAACGCTAACAAATCAGCAACCTTAGCCAGTTCTATGCACGTGGTAAGATCACCATATGGTGCTTGCAGTACCGTGGTTCGAAGCTTATAAGTAGGAGAAGCAACAGCAGATGATTTCAGTTTCCCATCACCACCTCTGCAAATGCCAAAAAAATCTTTGGCAAGTGATCAGACATTTGCTAATGAAGAAAGGCCAATGAGAACAATGACACGTGGTGCGCTTAAAGGTCCATTTGATGGACGTTTCTCCTTCAGCAAAGAAACACGTTTTTTTATCGCGTATCACCTTGCTCTGTTGGATGCGCGCGGCGCGGGCACCCTTGACGGCGGCGCGGTAGCTGCGAGGTTGGGCGCAGGTGACGCCGGCGACAGCGACGGCAACAGCGACGGCGACAGCGACGGCAACAGCGACGGCGACAGCGACGGCGACAGAAGGATGAGAAAAATATGATTTACTACACGAGAGATTTCCCAAACTAGGGGCTCCTCTACGGTAGTTTTTGGTGTGTTTTGCCCATGGGGTAGGTACGTATATAAAGGGAGGAAAACTCTCCACCTTCATGTCAACTAGCGATATGGTGCTAATTGACGTTGCACCCTCTATCTTTACTAATAGGCCTAATTAATTATTAAAGCCCATTAGTAAATAAATGAATGGGCATTTAGGATTATTGCACACAGGCTTTGGTGGAAAATGAGGTATTTATTATTTTCGGAATTAATTAATTTCATGGATAAAATAATTCCAGAAAAGTCCAGAATTATTATTTAAGCCATGAAAATTACTCCGAAAGCTCTAAAAATTTAGGGAAAATTCTCAGAGACATTATGAAACATAAGGAACCCAAATAAAGTATTTGGAGCTTATGGAAAGATATTTTTAGAGCATCTAAAAATTAGATAACACTTGTAGAAAAGCGTGAACTAGCTCCAGAAAAAGTCAGAACAATTCCCGAAGAGTTCACTGAGATTGATTGACACATGAGGAACTGAAAGGAATAATTTGCGTTATAAAGAAAAGATTTTAGGAAACTCCCAACGAGAACTTGAGCTAAGAAACAAGGAATATTGATTGCGGAAAAAAAATAAAGACGTGCTAGAGAAGAAAGATATTATTTTTTTATAACTAATTGATGCTATCATAAACTAAACTTAGGAAATTTTATCCGAATATTAAAACATTTATTTTAATTAGTGTTTTCTATGCACAACCCAAAATCAAAAATTTTGGGGTGTGACAATTCTACCCCACTTAACATGAATCTCGTCCCGAGATTCGGAGAGACTAGGAAGAAAGATAAAGCTGATTATCAAGGAAGAAAGATGAAGCTGATTATCAAGGTTGTTCTAAGACCTTTGTCGAGATATAATATAGAGATTAAGGATTAACAAAGTTGGATAAAGAAATTGAAGATAGCTCTTTAAGATTGTTTTGAGATTAATGAGGTGTAAGAACGACCATCGAAGATCAATGAAAAGGTGATAAGAAAGATAAAGATTGATGGCAAGAAGGTGAGAATGGTTAAGAGCAAGGACTAGCAAAAGATGATAATACGATAGCGATTGGTCTTTAGGTCTTCTTGTCTCGTGACTTGAGATTGATGATGGTGGCGGACGCTACCCCACTTAACAAAGATCGAGCTACTCCTCAAGACTTATACCTTCCGAGCCACCTTTGAAACACGAGAACAAGGCAAAACACAAGCAACAAATCAAGCAAAACAAGCACACATCACATCATCGGTACTACACGTGCTTCTTCAACAATGGTGGTCATCCTAATGGTACATTGGAGATGATGAAAGGCCATCGAACTTTTGAACAAGGTAAGATCAGAAAACTTTTGGTAAAAACAACACAAATCAAAAACCAAGAAAGTAAGAAATAATAGCTCAAAGGAAGCTATATCAAGGAGGGATACAATAGGACAAGGAAGAGGAAATAGTCAAAATCAAAGAGTCAAGGGATGACAAAATAATTTTATAGTGAAATGAGTTTTAGAATACGTCCAGTGCTACTTGGCATACGTCCTACAGTCAACACCGCTCTGATACCACTATGTCACACCCGGTTTCCTAAAGAACAAAACCAGGCTAATCATATGTGTGCCCAGGAAGTCCACACATATGCCAGAATGAAAAAGTATCAGAAACAATGTTATTATATAACGTATACATAGCTATATTAACACTTACATCAGAGTAACACGGAACGGTGACTAAACTTCAGGCTCCATTCTTCTCAGGGACGGTTGACTGGTGGCTCCATATGCCAAGCACTTCTAAAAGACTTCTGAAAACTCTACTACACCTTCATCCTTCTTCTAAGTAGCACCTTACTACACACTGGAGTGTAGGGAAATAGCAAGAGTGAGTCCATGTCGAACTCAACAAATATAACACGGGGTTCATGAGGCTCAAAAGGATAGACACTGGTTTACTGCATTTAGCTTTTAGTTGTCACAATTTTATCATATGAGTAGCATCAGGTTTTCATTAATCCCACAATAAACATACGATCAATGTAAATATGAATAATGAACAGCAAAAACATATTTATAGTCATTAGTGATCATCTATTCCATAAGGGTCCAAGGCCACTCGTGACCGTGAGCACGGCTGTTATAACAGTTTTACACTCTGCAGAGGTTGTACACTTTCACTGTGAGTCGTGATTTACCCTTTCGCCCGAGGTGATCAGCCTCTTGACCCACTACCAAGGAAGGTCGGCAGGGTTCACTATGAAGTCTTTCAAAGGTTCGTCTAACAAGTTAGGGCCATTAGATTCACTCGGCAAACAGATGTAGAGCCCTCCTTCCAAATGGCACAATGACGCACAGCCTATACACATGAGGACAGAGGCCGCACTATACCCGATTCGTCAAGCCGTTCTTACGCCATGAAGGTTACCACTAACAAGCTAGAAAATGTCCTCATACTTGACTAAAGCCAGAGCCATATAGCCCTCACAGTTGTACTGTAAGTCCCGGATGTTCGCTTACATATGAGTCCTTAAGGAGAGAAACTAGAGCACCAAAAATAACCCCATGCTCTAGCCCTCTTTAAACAGTAATCAAAAAGTCATCTTTTAGTGTTGTTGCATAATCCATTAAACATATTACAAGATCATAGTTTATGTTCAGCGCTAGCAAAAGCTACCCAATGCAAAGTCCCATAGGTGACAAGGAAACAAGATATCAATAGCTAAGTTATAATCTCTATGGTTGTCAAGGAGGACACATGCATATGTATGATAATTTCAGTGAATAGGACAACAAGAATGGTCCCATGTTATACTTGCCTTTCTTCCAAAGTTAGCTACTGAGAAATCTTCAGCCTCTGTCTCTGATCTTCAGCTTCTGTTATACTTATCGGTTCTCAGCTCCTAGTCTTCAGCACTCGCGAATCACACTTCTACTCGCAGCAACCAAGCACAGCAAACAGACAACAAACACACTTAAGAACAAACATCATACAAAGAAGACACTTTAAAAGGAAACGCACTAAATGACATGGTACGTTGCTACAGTCACGAAAACGCAAGAACGACGGATAACGGAGCTACCATTAAAGAGGACACACGACTATCGAGACTTGCAACATAACGAAGAAAACAAACTATACGCTTGATCTATTTTAAACATTTTAGAAAATTATCTTAAAGTTGAATTAACCAATTTATATTAATTATAAAGCCAAAACTAAACCTTAGTTATATTTTATTTAGAATAAATGAGTATCTATTATTTAATCATTTAAAAATTTATAAATTAGAAAGCATAGAGCAGGTGATAACAGCTAATCGAATCATTATATGCTTCTAGCATAAACTATACAAGTTATATTTAAGAAACATTTAAGTTTTTATTAATCATGATAGCATTTGACTACTAAAGATCGAAGTATAAACCTATATTGTTTTATTCAGAAAGGGCAATTGAATAACCATTAATCATATTTAATTTCTAAAGTCGAGTTAAAGCTAATCATAATTTATTTATAAACATGCATGTATCCGTTTATCAAATTAAACTGAAACTTTGCAAAAGAAAAGTGCGTCTGATAGCATCTCCTCAAACTGTATATGACGTGGGTTCAGCTAGACAAATTCTAATTTAGAATCACATTGATGATAGAAATTAATCGGCTCATCATGTCACAGATTAAATTAAGCAAGTTATAATTAACAAAGGAACATTTAACTTGATATTTATCTAGTTAACATTTTATTATTCATAAAAGACCGGAGATAAACCTGAATTAACTTTAATTCAAAAAGGCATTGAATACATATTAATATAAGTGCATCTAAATTGGATTTATATGAATCATGTTTAACTATACAACTTATAGTAAATAAATACATATTTAAGTCAAAAGATAATAATAAAAGATTGATATTGTCCTATGTTGCTTTTATTTAGAAATAAATTTGTAAAATCATTAACCGAATTAATAGAATTAATTTAATTAACAAGTGACATGGTAAATATTGCCGCTAGCATGTAGGTTACATCGACACGGTCGCATCGCGTCGATAACAAAATTATAACTCTATGTTGTTTTTAACAATAAAATTATGTGCATATATTAATTAATTAATTATTCAACTATATATTCCAAAACATGTGACACGAAAAGTATTGATACTACTGTGTAGAGGGCAACAATACAAAAATAATGCAACTTGGATGAACTAAAACGGAGCTAAAATGACTAAACGATGGAAATAATACAGTAGATGGCAAATTCGTAATTGACTCGTCTTATACCTTTCATCTTCACGAACGTGAACGTGGCTCTGGTGGCCAAGGGAGGTGTTGTTGCTGCACTTGTGTAGGGAAGGAAGAGCAGCGCTCGGCCGGGCCAAGGGGGCTGGCAGAACGAACGCTAACAAATCAGCAACCTTAGCCAGTTCTATGCACGTGGTAAGATCACCATAAGGTGCTTGCAGTACCGTGGTTCGAAGCTTATAAGTAGGAGAAGCAACAGCAGATGATTTCAGTTTCCCATCACCACCTCTGCAAATGCCAAAAAAATCTTTGGCAAGTGATCAGACATTTGCTAATGAAGAAAGGCCAATGAGAATAATGACACGTGGTGCGCTTAAAGGTCCATTTGATGGACGTTTCTCCTTCAGCAAAGAAACACGTTTTTTTTATCGCGTATCACCTTGCTCTGTTGGATGCGCGCGGCGCGGGCACCCATGACGGCGGCGCGGTAGCTGCGAGGTTGGGCGCAGGTGACGCCGGCGACAGCGACGGCAACAGCGACGGCGACAGCAACGGCAACAACGACGGCGACAGCGACGGCAACAGCGACGGCGACAGCGACGGCGACAGAAGGATGAGAAAAATATGATTTACTACACGAGAGATTTCCCAAACTAGGGGCTCCTCTACGGTAGTTTTTGGTGTGCTTTGCCCATGGGGTAGGTACGTATATAAAGGGAGGAAAACTCTCCACCTTCATGTCAACTAGCGATATGGTGCTAATTGACGTTGCACCCTCTATCTTTACTAATAGGCCTAATTAATTATTAAAGCCCATTAGTAAATAAATGAATGGACATTTAGGATTATTGCACATAGGCTTTGGTGGAAAATGAGGTATTTATTATTTTCGGAATTAATTAATTTCATGGATAAAATAATTCCAGAAAAGTCCAGAATTATTATTTAAGCCATGAAAATTACTCCGAAAGCTCTAAAAATTTAGGGAAAATTCTCAGAGACATTATGAAACATAAGGAACCCAAATAAAGTATTTGGAGCTTATGGAAAGATATTTTTAGAGCATCTAAAAATTATATAACACTTGTAGAAAAGCGTGAACTAGCTCCAGAAAAAGTCAGAACAATTCCCGAAGAGTTCACTGAGATTGATTGACACATGAGGAACTGAAAGGAATAATTTGCGTTATAGAGAAAAGATTTTAGGAAACTCCCAACGAGAACTTGAGCTAAGAAACAAGGAATATTGATTGCGGAAAAAAAATAAAGACGTGCTGGAGAAGAAAGATATTATTTTTTTATAACTAATTGATGCTATCATAAACTAAACTTAGGAAATTTTATCCGAATATTAAAACATTTATTTTAATTAGTGTTTTCTATGCACAACCCAAAATCAAAAATTTTGGGGTGTGACAATAGGTGGGAGATACAGTATACATACTCATAGAACATTTATTGCATAGTCAAACCGTGGATCCAGAGAAACAAGTCAATAAGTCAAATCAAGATGTGCATGTGTGGTGAAGAGTGGTGTATGGTGATAACAAAAGTCTAATGCTCTTTTTGAGGGAATACATACCTTTCTTGCTTTTTGAAACTTTTTAGGGGAATGAAATGCTCTATTTTTTTTTCTCTCAGGTGGGTATCTTGTACCCCTAATTCTACTGTCAGACACTTGTCCATTTTTACCTCCCGTCTCACTTTTTCTTTCTTCGAGGTTCCGAGCACTTGCTCCTTTTTATTTCCTCGTTTTTATATATTTTTTTAGAGCAATCTCCCTCTTTTGAAAATATAGCAAGTGGTAGTAGAAATGACTTGAGCATTAACTTCACAGGGAATAACAGGAATGGGATAATGTTTTTGGCTATTCTCTCCCGGGTCAGGAGTAGAATAATTTTGGGTGAATCTGGAGATGGAAATGAGTGGATATATGTGGATGCGTACTTCCGGAGTAGAAGCAGCATGTATGAGTGAACGTGCAAGTGAATCTTAATTTTAACCACATGACAAGTTCCTAAGGGTCTACACAGCTTGACCACACTCAATGCCCATAAGCAGTAAGTAGTAAAAGTGCGGCTCTTAATCTAACAAGCATGTATATATGGCTGTGGTAGGAATTTAAACTCTCATCATACAGGAACTCATCATGCAACATTTTAAAGATTTTCAAAGATAAAATTCTCCAGAACTCTAGCATCTCTAGGAACAGATAAACAGCAGCTCAACCTTCCCATATCATATCCGCTAACAACTTAGACTTCAGATCAAGTTCTCTTCCCACTAGTTCAGGTTTAGAGCCAGTTTTAAGTTATAATAGTTATGTCCAAACTAGAGAGAGAACAAATTTGAAAATTAGGCAGAGCAACTATTCATCATATCCATGCTAGAGTTTTATTTTCAAGATTCAGTTTAGCATAGCTACTTTATTTATTTATTAAACTAAGCAAATATATATAAACACAAAATATTTATTTGGGTTTTCATGATTATGCATCTTTTTATTTTAATAAAGCATAGGTATAAATGTAGATAAAAATACTTATCGGGATAAATGGGGGTGCTCTCCCCCAAGCTGGATCTTGACGTAATTTCTTCTGATGTAGCTAGCAGGTGCAGAGGTGTATTTGAATGTCGGCAGCACCCTGACTGTAAAGGAACCGTCCAAATTATAAGAGCACAAGTATAAAAACAATCACCGAAGTGATCAAATTCTCACACTTGAGCCCATATAACTCCGGTAGTCCACGAAATCACGAGGGATTTCAAACCAAACCGAGAGCAACCAGATCGTAATGATTCAACATAACACAACACTTGTTACACAGTGCAAAAGTAATCTCATACATCGGAGTACAAATATTTTTATTACAAAACCAAAGTAAAGATTAGCGGAAGCAACATAATTTCTAAAACCATTTTGAGTCAAATACTGCCAGTACATAGTCACATCCTGCAAAAGCATACCAGAAGAGATACTACAGAGACCATGCCCATATGGTCTAGTCTTCACGCCCACATGGCGAAGACAATACTTGCAGCGACAAGTACCAGTCTGCTACCTGCAACAGGTGGGAATAAACCCTGAGTACGAGAAGGTACTCAGCTAGACTTACCCGTCAAAAACCAGAAACAAAGGTGACATCAAGGATTATGCAAGGCTTTATAAAGTGGGCTAGCTTGACTCATTTGCAGAAAAGCTTATTACAGATAAGTAACCAATATATGCTTCAAGAATCAAGTTGATCATCATTAACCTGAAAACTAGATTAGCACCTGTACTAGAGCAATCACTTTATTAAGATCAAACAATATTAACCATAGCAGGTATAATAAGGCTATCATCATCATTATCATCAATTCCGAACCATCATTATAATTAGTGTATCTACGCTGGAGATAACTAGTCAAGTTTCTCACTAACCGGGAGAGACGGCGACTCGAATCGATTCCAACTCAGCTGAGGGGGTATTCCTGACACTCACCCGGCAAACCCCGCTAAAGGCAGCCGTAGATAACCTTTGGTACAACTCAGGGTGGGCCCGAACAGCGCCGCATTCTCAGGGATACCAGTGGCCAGGATGCTCAGGACTTTTAACTCACCTGCCCTTGGACCCTCTGGCTCCCTTCCGAGGCGACTTTCACTTTTCGGCTTCGCAGCCTGAGTTGAGCTACTAGGCTTCGCGGTCGGCAACCTCAGGCCGGCCAGCTAAATGTCAGGCATGCGTTCAAAATGACATAGAAGGCTCCAGGTCTCGGTCCTTAATCGACACAGACGGGGATAGATCCACACCCAAGACCTCCATGCCTTGTTGCTTCACTATCGTCATCCCGCCCGGTCTCATTTCATTTTATTAACACATGGTTCACTTCCACGATAGCAAGTATAGCCAACCGTGACCTGATAAAGTCCTATATCTCGCAGGTGACAGGAAATCACCCGACTTCTACCGGTCTAATTTAGCAGGGCTAAGCATAGATACGATCCTGTCTACTTAGGATTCAAGGTTCGAATTGCTGGACAAGGAGTGTTATCAATGCAGCAAGGGTCTCCAACCAACTCCTATCACGTAATGCAACAATACATATAACATGTATAGATAGATAATCGTTTTGAAAGTAGGAGGCTTAAAATGCTCCGGGGCTTGCCTTAACCGAAAGAAGAGAGATCGAGGTTCGGCTTCAAGAACGGTTCCCACGTCTTCTCTGGCTTCGTCGGACTGGACCTCCGGTTCTCGAACGGACTTCCACTTCGGGTTCCACGCCCAGTGGGACTTCGCTCGTAACACGATTCTTGGCACACCTATTGCATGTATATGCATCCAATGAATTTCATGTATGCATCCAAAAATGACATGATGATTTATGGACATGCATGAATGATGTGAAGATGAATGCAATGTCATTGCAACGTTGTAAGCACAAAACCAAGTTATGTGGTGCTCTATTCAAATCACTTCAAACTTAGGTGCAAATTTCCTCTCCGGTATTAACATGTTTAAACATTCCTAAGAAACCACTAAGTATCACAAAGTTAAAACTAAACACGCACGTAACAAGATTCTAGAATTTTAGTATTTACAACATATTATCATAGGTTAATTCTCTTAACTAACAAATCTGTCCAAAATGGCAGAATCACTAATTTAAATAATTACTGATGATTCAAAAGCACAAATGGACCAAACTAAGTTTACCAACCTGTTGTGCATATCAAAGGAACATCAGAACATATAATGCCCACTTCTAAATAAATTATTTAATATTCTTTTATAATTTATTTAGTTAATTAGGTGATTAAAGAAACATATAGTAAAACTATATATAAAAATCTACAAAAATTACAGTAGCCACCTAATGCTTCACATAGGCTACCATAAAAATTTCACTTCATTTTGACAAGCAAATATGGAGATATCAAAAATAACAGATCGCAGGTCTATTTTTAGCATAAATAGGAAACCCTATTGAAAAGTATCAAACAACAGATTTCATATTTTTGCTAGCATCTTTCTAACATAAGAACAACACTCACCAAGTTTCACCCTTACTGGATCTATAGAAAAATTATGAAAATTCACACAAGATCCATTCAAGTAAACAAGATAATTATATAACTCCACCAAACCACATCCAAATTGCATGAAAATTTAACCATAAGCTATTCATGATATGAGCAGTTCACTATAAAAATTTCATGCCATTTGGAGCTTCACAGAAAAAGATATCATTTTCTCCTTTTTCTACATTAATAAAAGATATAATTAATAAATATTTAATTCATCACAAAACATGGCACATTTTATATTTTTATAATAAACTAGACCTCACATAGAGCACTACACATTTTGAACCATATCATTTGGAGCTACCCATCAAGAAATATGAATTTTTGAATCTAGCATCAAATCTGTGAAATAAATAAAAACAAAAACCATTTCCTAAACCTAACTGGGCCGGCCCGGAGGAGACGCTCGGCCCACAACACACGGCTCGGCCCGCTAAACGGCCCAGTCAGCAACCAGAGGAAAAAGGCCAGCACTGACATGCGGGCCTCACCCGTCAGAGGCACAGAGGCAGGGGAGGAGGTCCGGTGAGCAAAAGCTCACCGCCGGCGGCTTCTCCGGCGAAACCGAGCGTGCCGTCGCGTTCCTCTCGTCACCCCGCATCCTGGCCTACCTTTTTCCCCTATTCTCCTGCACCGACGCCTGCTCGCCGACGGTGAAGGCGGACGGCGGAGCAAGCTGGCGGCGCGCCGGCCATCTCCGGCTACCGCAGCCCAGACGGTGATGAGCTACAGCTTCGCGGTGGTGAGGCAGAGCAGTAGAGCGCCGACCTACTGATGGGGAACCACGGGATGTGCTCGGCCACGTGCACCACGACGCGGAGGCGGAGACATGGCGATGGCCGTGGCGGCGTTCCAGCGCAACGAGTGCCCGGCCGGTGCTGACATCAAGCAAACACGAAAAGCTGGACCTAAAGCCCCTGGAACAACAGAGAGGTGAAGAAAAGCGAGCACGAGTACAAAGCACTCGAGCCCGATGCCATGGCGGGCATGGCGGAGCGCGCTCGGTGCACCGGTGCGTTCCAACCCGCTGGGGCGGTAGCGTCATGAACGCTCATGACTCAAGCATCATTGGGGCAGAGGGACTATAAAACGGACGCGAGGAAACAGAGGGAGACCCTAACTTTGGTTGGCCACGGCGAGGCGGAGAGCTAGGCGGCGCTCCGGCAATGTCGAGGCGGCGAAGGGCGAAATGCGGCCACGCCTTGCTTCCTTCTGCCACGCAGAGCAGCGCACGGGCAAGCGGAGGTGTCAACGGAGCTCTATGCAAGATGGAGCAAGTAGTGGTCAGGTGGTGGTGGTGCAGCGCATGGCGAGGCGAGCGGTGGTGCTGCCGCAGAACAGAGCGAAGCAAGGGAGGGACCGAGCGAATGCGGGCGGAAGAGAAAACCCAGGCAGCGTGGCGACCTTGCACGGGCATCCTGGGCACGGTGTCGACGCGTGTTGGCCACGCGGCTCGCGGACCCTGCACGGTGTCGGCCACAACCTCCAGTTCAAAGTTTCAGACTTCACTGAAACGACTGAAACGTGTTTTCAGTTAAACACTACACCTGACAGCGCTACTTAAGTGCTTGATAACTCTAAAATCCGACCGAGATAGAGAGAGTCGCAGAAGAAACTTAACTAGAGCTACAAGAGAACTTCCTATAATTCTACTGGCATGAGACCTAAATCTACACAGTTTGCAAGTTACAGTGCTCCAAAGAGGGCTATCTGAAAACTGCTCAGTCAAGTGATAACTGACAGCGAGTTTTGAGACAGGCTTAACTTCCAAACCGGCTCGAGTTAGGAGATGCTCTAAGAGACTTTTAGATAGAGCTAAGTGAGATCTAGGTGGAAGTCTACTAGCAAATGAGCTGGTTCAGCATGGTTAGCAAGTTACAAGCTCCCCAAGGAGGCATCCTCGAAATTGAAAGTCAGTCATGACTTAGCCAAAATGGCTAAGTGCTGAAATCAGCACCCCAATCTGCCTTGTGGGCCATATTAGGGGATGTTCTAAGCATTTTCATGAGTTGGCCACTAAACAACTTTTGTTCCTCATGAAGTTTGGCACAAACTTTGTTAAGGTGGCACAGCCATGCAAGCAACCTAAGCTGTACTTTTGGTTAGGTCAAACTAGGAAGGTTCTAGGGTCACCCATGGTCAACACATGAGTCGAGACGGAATTAAGGCGGGACCTAAACATAAACCCTAGGTCATTTTGGATTACTAGCATGCTACCACTATTGACAAGGCCCTAATCACAAAGTAGCATCACATAAGCATGAAAGTTTCACAAGTAGGCATTGAAACACTATTAATATAACTAATGAAACATTACTAACAAAATTATTGAGACCTAATGTTGCATATGTTTCAGGAGTACATTTCACATGTTTTCGAGCATAGATGCACATGAAATGACGATGTTTATGGTAATGCCATGCCATGATCATGCATTAGGAATGCATTAAGAGGCTAACTAACACCAGGGTGTTACAGCCCTCCCCCCTTATAAAAATCTCGTCCCGAGATTTGAAAGTCGTACCATTTTTCATAGAAAGCAGAATAGTTGTCCTTTAAATAATCCTCTTTTTCCCAAGTTGCATCACGTTCACCGTGATTACTCCAAACCACCTTGTATAATTTGACTACTCGATTACGAGTCACCCTTTCCAGAGTATCCAGAACATATACCGGTTTCTCCTCGTAAGAAAGATCGGATTTCAACTTGATGCGTCTCACATCTACTCTTTCCTCGGGAAGACGGAGACACTTCTTTAATCGAGAAACATGGAAGACTGGAAAGATAGCTCCCATTTCACGAGGTAGATTGAGCTTATAGGCTGCTCTTCCACTTTTCTCAATAATCCGATAAGGTCCAACGTATCGAGGCTCAAGTTTTATTTTGATCCCAAAACGTTTTACTCCTCTCATCGGGGACACCTTTAAATAGACATGGTCACCTACTTCAAACTCAATAGGTTTCCTCCTCTTATCTGCGTAGCTCTTTTGTCTAGCCTGAGCAGCTGATATATTTTTCTGTATAGCACGAACTTTCTCCTCGGCTTCTTTTACAAAGTCAATACCATAGAATCTTCTTTCTCCTGGTTCCACCCAGTTCAAAGGAGTTCTACACTTGCGACCATATAAAGCTTCAAAAGGAGCCATTTGGATATTCTCTTGATAACTGTTGTTGTAAGAGAATTCAGCGAGAGGCAACCATTTCTCCCAGGAGCTATTACAAGAGATGATGCAAGCTCTAAGCATGTCTTCAAGAATCTGATTCACACGCTCAGTCTGCCCAGACGTCTGCGGATGATAAGCAGAACTATGGACCAAATTAGTTCCAAGATTCTGATGTAGGCGCTCCCAAAAACGAGCAGTAAACTGTGGTCCTCTGTCAGAGACAATAGATCCAGGCACTCCATGAAGACGTACGACTTCTTGGAAGTAAATGTCAGCATATTGGTGTGGGTGATAGTTACTCTTCACAGGGATAAAGTGAGCAGATTTTGTCAAACGATCAACTATAACCCAAATAGAGTCAAAACCTTTTTGGGTGGTTGGTAATCCTACAATAAAGTCCATAACAATGTCATCCCACTTCCAGCCTGGAACAGACAAAGGCCGGAGTAAGCCAGGCTTCAGGTGAATGGCCTTAACTCTACAACAATTATCACACCTAGCGACATAGGCTGCAATTTCCTTTTTCATCTTGGTCCACCAATAGTACGGCTTGAGGTCCTGATACATCTTACTACTACCAGGATGGATGGACAACTTAGAAGAATGGGCTTCAGATAAGATTTGATTTCTGAGCTCTCTATCTTTTGGCACAACGAGTCTATCTTTGAACCAGAGAATTCCTTTGTCATCCACTCGAAAGTGCTTAGTTTCTTGCTCTCTCATCTTTCTCTTGATGTGAAATACACCGGTATCCGTCTTTTGTAACTCAATGATTCTAGATGAGACAAATGAAAATCTTCTTCTATCAAAGAGTTGCAATGAGACCTTCTACTCAAGGCATCAGCAACCACATTTGCTTTACCCGGATGGTAATGCACCTGGAGGTTATAATCCTTAATCAACTCTAACCATCTTCTCTGGCGCATATTTAACTCAGGTTGAGTAAATATGTACTTAAGACTCTTATGATCTGTATAAATATTGCATATATTTCCAAGCAAATAGTGTCTCCAGATTTTCAAAGCATGCACTACAGCAGCTAACTCCAAGTCATGAGTCGGATAGTTAACTTCATGTTTTCTTAACTGACGCGAAGCATACGCAATAACTCGGCCTCTCTGCATCAATACGCCACCTAAACCAGTACCCGATGCATCACAATACACATCAAACGGTTTCTCAATGTCAGGTTGCGCTAAGACAGGAGCTGACGTCAATAAAGTCCGCAGAGTGCAGAAAGCTTGTTCACACTCCGGAGTCCAATCAAACTTCCTATCCTTCTCAAGTAGTCGAGTCATAGGCTTAGCTATTTTAGAGAAATCCTGAATAAAACGACGATAGTAGCCAGCCAATCCAAGAAAACTCCGAACTTCATGTACTGTAGTTGGTGCCTTCCAATCCAAAACTTCCTGTATCTTAGTTGGGTCCACTGAAATTCCCTCACCAGACAATACATGACCGAGGAAAGGTACCTTCTTTAACCAGAATTCACATTTACTGAACTTGGCGTAAAGCTTATGTTCACGTAATCTGGATAAAACAATTCTCAGATGTTCGGCATGTTCTTCTTCATTTTCAGAATATATGAGAATATCATCAATGAATATTACCACAAACTTGTCAAGCTCTTGCATGAATACTGAATTCATCAGGTACATGAAATGTGCAGGAGCATTGGTCAGACCAAAAGACATGACAAGATATTCATATAACCCGTATCTGGTAGAGAAAGCGGTCTTTGGTATGTCTTTCGGACGGATTTTAATTTGGTGATAACCAGATCTCAGATCAATCTTCGAGAATACCCTTGCTTTAGACAACTGATCAAACAAGATATCAATACGAGGCAATGGATACTTGTTCTTGATAGTGACTGAATTGAGTGGTCGATAGTCTACACACATACGCAGAGACTGGTCCTTCTTCTTCACAAATATAGCAGGACAACCCCACGGAGAAGAACTAGGACGGATCAACCCTTTCTGTAAAAGGTCACTAAGTTGGGTCTTGAGTTCAGCTAACTCATTCGGCGGCATTCTATACGGTCTTTTGGAAATTGGTGCGGTACCCGGAATTAACTCAATCTTAAACTCCACATCACGATCTGGAGGTAATCCTAGCAATTCATCGGGAAAAACATCTAGAAATTCACACACTACTGGAACTTCTGCAATCTCTTTTGCTTTTGCTATCATAGCGTTAACTGTAGTCTGAGGACTAACGTCTCTAGGAAGTTGCACTAGAAAAGCTTGTTGATCTTTTGGATCCCTCAACATAACCACTCTCGTAGAGGTATCGATCAGAACACCGTTTCCACTCATCCACTTCATACCTAAGATTACATCTAAACCCAAACCAGGTAATACCACGAGATCTAGATCATACAGACGTCCTTCTATCTCGATCTTTGCTCCTAAGACCAACTGGTTGGTTGAAACATTATTCCCGGCAGCACTAATATTATAACCACTATTATCTAAGGTAACGACCTTCATACCATGCTTGGCTGCAAACGTTGAACTGATAAAAGAGTGGGAAGCACCTGAATCGAACAACACAACTGCAGGATGTTGGTTTACTACAAATGCTACCAGCAACAACACAACTGCAGGATGTTGGTTTACTACAAATGCACCAGCAGTGATAATCTCACCCGTAGGGATAGATTCCACAGTGGTGTATCGAACATACCCTTTACATACATCTACATTATTATCATGTGATTTCTTTTGCGGAAGAGGACAATCTTTGGCCCAATGACCTGACATCTTGCAATTCCAACATGGCCAGTTACTTGGCGGTGCCTTAGGCTTTCCTTTCTTAATACTGCTCCTCTTGACCGGATCCTGTTTCTGATATGGGTGATATCTGGTAGATATGCCAGGCGAATAATACTGAGGTGTAATCACCACAAGAGTGTTAGTCGTAGGTGCATTAGGTTTCTGAGATTTCTCGTGGCTCTTAGAAGCAGCATACACAGCATTACAGTTCTCTTGAAGGATAGTATCACTGACAAACTCGTTGAAAGTGACACACTTGCTATTACACATGGCCTTCATCAATTTGGGACACAACCCTCTTTTAAAACTTGCGATCTTCTTAACCTCCGTATTAACAAATTCTGGAGCATATCTTGACAAGTTGACGAAAGCATGCAAATATTCTGTTACGCTTTTGTCTCCTTGGGTGAGCTTCATAAACTCGGTGTGCTTGATTGCCATGAGACCAGCAGAAATGTAATGTCCCCGAAATGCTTCCTTGAACTGATCCCAAACTACTTCCATATTCTCGGGCAGGCTGTTCCGATAGTGACACCACCAAACACCTGCAGGCCCTTGCAACTGTTGCGAAGCATATTCTGTTTTCATATCATCTGCCACCTTGAGCACACGAAACTTCTGTTCGACAGTGTTCAACCATTCGTCTGCTTGAAGTGGTTCTTCAACTTCTCGAAAAATAGGAGGCTCTGTATCCAAGAAATCTTTATAGTTGCTGTACTGGGCAGGCTCAGGTTCCTGATGGACATGGTTTCTGACACTCTCGTCCAAGGCACGCTGACTTTCGGCAAGCATTTGCAGCAACTCGGCAGAGGTAGGTTGCGGAGGAGGCGATGACGGTTCTGTATTGCCACGACTCCAACTGCTAGAGCGAAGCTGACGAGACATCTGCAAGTAGTTGCAACTAGTAAGCGTTGATGACGTCGGAAGGCTGCTGACGAATTGTATTTGCAGGAGGAAGAGACTATATCAACTATCCAATTTCCAATCTTAGAAGAAGGAAATCTCTTGGTTTGAGGTACTGATCTTCTGACAAGATAGGGAAGGACATCCAAGGGAAAAGGTTCACGAGAAGATAACACATTGGTGTAGCTCCATAATGGATCATGACTAGCAATCCTTGATACCTGCGCGTGCCGAGCAGCACAACCTTGTGTCGCACGCCACAGGAGGCTCCCGGTTTCGTCGCGGCACCATGGAGATACTAATCGCAACACCATTACCGAACACACACCCATGAGGAATCCTCATGTGTCAGGAATTAGGCGTCTAGAAATAGTATTATCCAAAGAGGGGTAGCAAACAAGGATGGATACAAGGGTAGAAGCAATGGAGAGGTGAATTACAGATCAAAACTCATCCCAACTCGAGGAGATGCATCTTGAAATTGTCTTGCTTTCCTTCACGGCCAGGTATGAATTGGGCTTCAAGGCTGACACCACTGACCACTCCACTAGGTTGGTTGACTACCCCAATTCTTCACGAAAGAAATGCAACTATTTACGGAACAACTGTTCGGAGGGAAGAGAATTTTAAAAGAATGGGATAAGCAATTTATAAGGGAGGGAGTAATGCAGAATGTATTGTATGATGCGAACATGGTGCATGCACGAACCGTACGTCCTCACAAACCTAGGAAAAATTTCAAAATTCTAGCGTATAGTTCGGTGGCATACACACGTTCTCTCAATAACGATAACTAGTCGTTCTACAGGAAACGTTGTTAGTGTACCTGCAGAAAATTGCATTTCAGCCCAACAATTCCCAATATAGCACAAAAGAAAGCAGTAAACTAAATACTTTCCATAATCAAAGCTACCCGACGGATATACCCACAATTAAGTACTCTCATAATCACATGATTAAACATGTAAGTATGCTAGTAACCACAACTACTCTCCCCTAGACCGACGGTTGGACGGTCATGCTCTCACAACTCCCACTTACCAGGGCGTAGAGGTATTTTGATCCATACATTACCACCCAAGCGGATGGCATCCATACAATAGCACGCCGTATGGACAACGAAATAGAAAACAAGCAAGAACCCCAAGTTAGTACCTTAATAAGCCACCTAACAGTCCTTATTTGGGCATATAGGATATGACTACTGGCACTCTTTAGATTAGAATTAAGATTTTTCACAAATTTTTCACAAAAGCTTTTGTTTAAATACCCAAATGAAGTGTTTACTGTTGAATCTCGCTCCGATACCAGCTGTAACGGAACCGTCCAAATTATAAGAGCACAAGTATAAAAACAATCACCGAAGTGATCAAAATTCTCACACTTGAGCCCATATAACTCCGGTAGTCCACGAAATCGCGAGGGATTTCAAACCAAACCGAGAGCAACTAGATCGTAATGATTCAACATAACACAACACTTGTTACATAGTGCAAAAGTAATCTCATACATCGGAGTACAATATTTTTATTACAAAACCAAAGTAAAGATTAGCGGGAAGAAACATAATTTCTGAAACCATTTAGAGTCAAATACTGCCAGTACATAGTCACATCCTGCAAAAGCATACCAGAAGAGATACTACAGAGACCATGCCCATATGGTCTAGTCTTCACGCCCACATGGCGAAGACAATACTTGCAGCGACAAGTACCCAGTCTGCCTACCTGCAACAGGTGGGAATAAACCCTGAGTACGAGAAGGTACTCAGCTAGACTTACCCGTCAAAAACCAGAAACAAAGGTGACACCCAAGGATTATGCAAGGCTTTATAAAGTGGGCTAGCTTGACTTATTTGCAGAAAAGCTTATTACAGATAAGTAACCAATATATGCTTCAAGAATCAAGTTGATCATCATTAACCTGAAAACTAGATTAGCACCTGTACTAGAGCAATCACTTTATTAAGATCAAACAATATTAACCATAGCAGGTATAATAAGGCTATCATCATCATTATCATCAATTCCGAACCATCATTATAATTAGTGTATCTACGCTGGAGATAACTAGTCAAGTTTCTCACTAACCGGGAGAGACGGCGACTCGAATCGATTCCAACTCAGCTGAGGGGGTATTCCTGACACTCACCCCGGCAAACCCCGCTAAAGGCAGCCGTAGATAACCTTTGGTACAACTCAGGGTGGGCCCCGAACAGCGCCGCATTCTCAGGGATACCAGTGGCCAGGATGCTCAGGACTTTTAACTCACCTGCCCTTGGACCCTTCTGGCTCCCTTCCGAGGCGACTTTCACTTTTCGGCTTCGCAGCCTGAGTTGAGCTACTAGGCTTCGCGGTCGGCAACCTCAGGCCGGCCAGCTAAATGTCAGGCCATGCGTTCAAATGACATAGAAGGCTCCAGGTCTCGGTCCTTAATCGACACAGACGGGGATAGATCCACACCCAAGACCTCCATGCCTTGTTGCTTCACTATCGTCATCCCGCCCGGTCTCATTTCATTTTATTAACACATGGTTCACTTCCACAATAGCAAGTATAGCCAACCGTGACCTGATAAAGTCCTATATCTCGCAGGTGACAGGAAATCACCCGACTTCTACCGGTCTAATTTAGTAGGGCTAAGCATAGATACGATCCTGTCTACTTAGGATTCAAGGTTCGAATTGCTGGACAAGGAGTGTTATCAATGTAGCAAGGGTCTCCAACCAACTCCTATCACGTAATGCAACAATACATATAACATGTATAGATAGATAATCGTTTTGAAAGTAGGAGGCTTAAATGCTCCGGGGCTTGCCTTAACCGAAAGAAGAGAGATCGAGGTCGGCTTCAAGAACGGGTTCCCACGTCTTCTCTGGCTTCGTCGGACTGGACCCTCCGGTTCTCGAACGGACTTCCACTTCGGGTTCACGCCCAGTGGGACTTCACTCGTAACACGATTCTTGGCACACCTATTGCATGTATATGCATCCAATGAATTTCATGTATGCATCCAAAAATGACATGATGATTTATGGACATGCATGAATGATGTGAAGATGAATGCAATGTCATTGCAACGTTGTAAGCACAAAACCAAGTTTGTGGTGCTCTATTCAAATCACTTCAAACTTAGGTGCAAATTTCCTCTCCGGTATTAACATGTTTAAACATTCCTAAGAAACCACTAAGTATCACAAAGTTAAAACTAAACACGCACGTAACAAGATTCTAGAATTTTAGTATTTACAAACATATTATCATAGGTTAATTCTCTTAACTAACAAATCTGTCCAAATGGCAGAATCACTAATTTAAATAATTACTGATGATTCAAAAGCACAAATGGACCAAACTAAGTTTACCAACCTGTTGTGCATATCAAAGGAACATCAGAACGTATAATGCCCACTTCTAAATAAATTATTTAATATTCTTTTATAATTTATTTAGTTAATTAGGTGATTAAAGAAACATATAGTAAAACTATATATAAAAATCTACAAAAATTACAGTAGCCACCTAATGCTTCACATAGGCTACCATAAAAATTTCACTTAAAATTGACAAGCAAATATGGAGATATCAAAAATAACAGATGGCAGGTCTATTTTTAGCATAAATAGGAAACCCTATTGAAAAGTATCAACCAACAGATTTCATATTTTTCCTAGCATCTTTCTAACATAAGAACAACACTCACCAAGTTTCACCCTTACTGGATCTATAGAAAAATTATGAAAATTCACACAAGATCCATTCAAGTAAACAAGATAATTATATAACTCCACCAAACCACATCCAAATTGCATGAAAATTTAACCATAAGCTATTCATGATATGAGCAGTTCACTATAAAAATTTCATGCCATTTGGAGCTTCACAGAAAAAGATATCATTTTCTCCTTTTTCTACATTAATAAAAGATATAATTAATAACTATTTAATTCATCACAAAACATGGCACATTTTACATTTTTATAATAAACTAGACCTCACATAGAGCACTACACATTTTGAACCATATCATTTGGAGCTACCCATCAAGAAATATGAATTTTTGAATCTAGCATCAAATATGTGAGATAAATAAAAACAAAAACCATTTCCTAAACCTAACTGGGCCGGCCCGGAGGAGACGCTCGGCCCACAACACACGGCTCGGCCCACTAAACGGCCCAGTCAGCAACCAGAGGAAAAAGGCCAGCACTGACATGCGGGCCCCGCCCGTCAGAGGCACAGAGGCAGGGGAGGAGGTCCGGTGAGCAAAAGCTCACCGCCGGCGGCTTCTCCGGCGAAACCGAGCGTGCCGTCGCGTTCCTCTCGTCACCCCGCACCCTGGCCTACCTTTTTCCCCAATTCTCCTGCACCGACGCCTGCTCGCCGACGGTGAAGGCGGACGGCGGAGCAAGCTGGCGGCGCGCCGGCCATCTCCGGCTACCGCAGCCCAGACGGTGATGAGCTACAGCTTCGCGGTGGTGAGGCGAAGCAGTAGAGCGCCGACCTACTGACGGGGAACCATGAGATGTGCTCGGCCACGTGCACCACGACGCGGAGGCGGAGACATGGCGATGGCCGTGGCGGCGTTCCAGCGCAACGAGTGCCCGGCCGGTGCTGACATCAAGCAAACACGAAAAGCTGGACCTAAAGCCCCTGGAACAACAGAGAGGTGAAGAAAAGCGAGCACGAGTACGAAGCACTCGAGCCCGATGCCATGGCGGGCATGGCGGAGCACGCTCGGTGCACCGGTGCGTTCCAACCCGCTGGGGCGGTAGCGTCATGAACGCTCATGACTCAAGCATCATTGGGGCAGAGGGACTATAAAACGGACGCGAGGAAACAGAGGGAGACCCTAACTTTGGTTGGCCACGGCGAGGCGGAGAGCTAGGCGGCGCTCCGGCAATGTCGAGGCGGCGGAGGGCGAAATGCGGCCACGCCTTGCTTCCTTCTGCCACGCAGAGCAGCGCACGGGCAAGCGGAGGTGTCAACGGAGCTCTATGCAAGATGGAGCAAGTAGTGGTCAGGTGGTGGTGGTGCAACGCATGGCGAGGCGAGCGGTGGTGCTACCGCAGAACAGAGCGAAGCAAGGGAGGGACCGAGCGAATGCGGGCGGAAGAGAAAACCCAGGCAGCGTGGCGACCTTGCACGGGCATCCTGGGCACGGTGTCGACGCGTGTTGGCCACGCGGCTCGCGGACCCTGCACGGTGTCGGCCACAACCTCCAGTTCAAAGTTTCAGACTTCACTGAAACGACTGAAACGTGTTTTCAGTTAAACACTACACCTGACAGCGCTACTTAAGTGCTTGATAACTCTAAAATCCGACCGAGATAGAGAGAGTCGCAGAAGAAACTTAACTAGAGCTACAAGAGAACTTCCTATAATTCTACTGGCATGAGACCTAAATCTACACAGTTTGCAAGTTACAGTGCTCCAAAGAGGGCTATCTGAAAACTGCTCAGTCAAGTGATAACTGACAGCGAGTTTTGAGACAGGCTTAACTTCCAAACCGGCTCGAGTTAGGAGATGCTCTAAGAGACTTTTAGATAGAGCTAAGTGAGATCTAGGTGGAAGTCTACTAGCACATGAGCTGGTTCAGCATGGTTAGCAAGTTACAAGCTCCCCAAGGAGGCATCCTCGAAATTGAAAGTCAGTCATGACTTAGCCAAAATGGCTAAGTGCTGAAATCAGCACCCCAATCTGCCTTGTGGGCCATATTAGGGGATGTTCTAAGCATTTTCATGAGTTGGCCACTAAACAACTTTTGTTCCTCATGAAGTTTGGCACAAACTTTGTTAAGGTGGCACAGCCATGTAAGCAACCTAAGCTGTACTTTTGGTTAGGTCAAACTAGGAAGGTTCTAGGGTCACCCATGGTCAACACATGAGTCGAGACGGAATTAGGGCGGGACCTAAACATAAACCCTAGGTCATTTTGGATTACTAGCATGCTACCACTATTGACAAGGCCCTAATCACAAAGTAGCATCACATAAGCATGAAAGTTTCACAAGTAGGCATTGAAACACTATTAATATAACTAATGAAACATTACTAACAAAATTATTGAGACCTAATGTTGCATATGTTTCAGGAGTACATTTCACATGTTTTCGAGCATAGATGCACATGAAATGACGATGTTTATGGTAATGCCATGCCATGATCATGCATTAGGAATGCATTAAGAGGCTAACTAAACAGGGTGTTACACTGACAACGATTAGGATGTCCTCCATCTGCTAGTCTTCCTGAATTCTGTGGAGCTCAAATAGACAACAAAGCTTCGTGGAACTTGATTAAGCGTTAGCATAAATATCTAGCCTTTATCATGTTTGAGCTTCCTTGATAAATGTCACTCTCTATTTTTATTTTCATTTTTATAGAACAGAAAAAATATATTATTATTATTTTTTTTATGCCACCACAGTGAATGTACTTATGGGTTTTATGCCACTCGCATACTCACATGGGGCTTACTGTTTTCAACATTTTTTTAGACAGAATGAACATGATTAACTGAGCAATAATTAAAGGGAAAATGATAACTACCAAGTTTACCTCTTGGCACGGCGTTCGGTGTTTTTAAGTTCTCCGAACAGTACTTCTTTTCTTCTTAGTTGTCCTGGGATTTGGGTGGCGTAGACGGTGGTTCCGACAGCGCCTCCTCTTCTTGTGTAACTGTCTTCACTTTCCATACCCGACTTGGTGCTTCGGTCTCCTGTTGTTTATCCTCAGGCCTTATGACCTCTCCTTCATAGTCTGCCCATACGTCCTTGATGATTTGCCTCCTTTGGTTACGGTTACGTCGCCTTCTTCTTGTCCTGACCTGCTTAGAATCTTCAACTATATAGCTAGGGTCATTAAAGTAGCGGCGTTTCTCAGAGGGGAAATGCATATGGACTTCTCCGGTTCCAATGTAGATGATTGCTTTGACGGTGCCTAGGAACGATCTTCCTAGGATGATGGGTGGATCGTACACGTCGTCTCCCATGTCAATGACTTGAAAGTCTGTATGGCCAAAATGATCGTTAATTTTAACAAGGACATCGGTTACTATACCTTCGACCTTTCGGGATGTCTGATCTGCCATCTTGAGCTGAGTGTATGTTGGTTTTAAGGGCATGGTTCCGTACAAGAGCTGATAGGTGACGGTGGCCATTATGTTGACGCCTGATCCAGTGTCACAGAGCGCCTTCTGAAAGGAGTATCCATTGATTGAGCACTCAATGCTTGGCATACCTGGGTCGTTCTTCTTGTTCAGGAAGGGCAACTTGAGTCGACCATCTTGACCTCCTTGAACTGCAGTGACCACCTTAGCTGATTCGGTCCATCCTTGGTTGTTCTTGTTCTGCTTGTTCCTCCTGTTGGTCCTCTTCCTTGGTTCATGTTGGGGTTGCTCTGGGATTTGTGTAATCTTGTTCTTGAAGAAAAACGTCTCCTTCCTCCCCTTGATGTTGAAGTTGATCTTCACAGCGCTGGCGTAGATGACAGCTCCCGAGGTGTTCAGGAATGGCCTTCCCAGAATAACTGGTGACCTCTCATCGGACCCGGTCTCTATCACCACGAAGTCAGCTGGAGCATACGAGGTACCAACTCGGACACACATGTTCTTTGATATTCCTTTAGGAAAGCTTAGTGTTCCGATCTGCAAGCTGCAAACACATAGTTGTTTCTGATAAAGGATATGTAAGAATTTTTCATAGAGTACCCTGGGCATAATGTTGACGCTGGAGCCAAAGTCACAGAGTGCTTCTGGGAAGTCCACCATGCCGATGGAGATCGGGATTGACGGGGCGTCCTGGATGGCCTCTCTTGACTGGCAGAAGGTCATTATGTACTCCGACAGCGGGATTACTCTAATAGTTACCTGCATCAAACATGTCTACAAGATTTGCAGATTCTAATCCTTCCGGTTGTGATGGTATACCGGGGTTAGTAGCAGGAATAGCAGCAGCTATTTGATTTAACTGAGATTCAATCATTTTATCAAAGCTAATTTGGTTTTTGATGGCAGTAGAGAAATTATCCATTCTATTATTTATGTTTTCTAGTTTTTTATCATTGGATGCCAATTTCTTAGACAAGTTATCCATTAGCTTTCCTTGATTAGACACTAACTCTCTCAGGGGTGGAAAATTATTATTATTGTTTGTTGGGCATTCTTAACGTCATTACCAAAAGTAGACTTAGTTTTCTAATTCTGATAACGGCGCCAAAAATGCCGAACCTATCCCTCATGCCACTTAAGCCAAGTTGTCATCCCCAGCATGACATGAGAGACGCGGTATTGAAATATGCAACTGCTCTTCTAAATAAATAATAAATAAGATCTGCAAGCGCACAGATTAATACCGATGTAGCATTTTAACCGGGAAGTATTCCAGGTATCGTTATTTATATTTTTACCACTGGGAAGGGATTACTAACATCAATGTTGATTATGGAATGGAATATAGGAATGAGTATCAATCATTGCATGTATAAGTGAGAGCATTCATCTATCTCTTGCATACAGGGGTAAGTATCACATAAAATATAGATAAAGTATGAATGGTGACAAAGATAATTAATCTGATCAGCTAGCCACATATAATAATGATAAGCACCTCAACAGATATTCTAGCAAGTCATTAGCATGGTATTAGGACGAACTACAAGGATATTTCCTAAGTTATTCTTAACTATAAAGTCTAGCATATCATAGTTAGTGCAAGTACACTTGGCAATCATTGCGAGAAAGGACTACGCCCGTGCATAATGATATTATCAAGGAAGATGAGAAACATAGCAATCACTCCCCCATAATAATGTTGCTCTGCCTGCCTTACACACGGGAGGGGGACTATATAAGAACCAACGAAGCTGTCACCATCGTGGACCACCCCACGATCCGGCATATAAGGTGCAATCGCAGATAAATATGGTCCAAGCACCACGCCTACACAATATTTATCATTTACCCATGGATCCGATGGATAAACGCTATATGATCCTAAACATGTATATAATTACAATCTAACTAAGCCAAGCGTATAACTATGATAAACTAAGAACAATATAATTGCAAACATAAACAAGTAGAGCATAGTCATAATCAATATATTGAAATAGAACAAAGTTGTATTCATAATATTGAAGAACAAAGATGAACAATGAAAAATAGTAGAGGAATTACCAAGAATCCTCTTAACAGATCCGGAAACCAATCGAAGATTGACTCCTTCTAGTTCTAATCCTATGTAGCTATGCTATACTAGAGATCTAGTTGATGTGGTGGCTCTAGGGCTTGATCAGAGACTCTCCTCCTGAGATTAGGGTTTGAGGAATTGAGAATGAGGGAGTGCCTCCTCCAGGGGCCAGGGGTCCTGCTTGTATAGCCCCCTCAAGTGAACGTGGGCCGTCGGATCAAACCGACATTAATCGCACGGTTTTCCTTGATCCCTTAGGTCGGTGGAGCATAATCCGTGAGACGGAGCCTGATTGGCTCTCAGGCCAGGGCGGGCGCCCTAGGGAGCAGGGCGGGCGCCCTGCCTCCGGGCCCGTTCGGCCTCCTGTTCGTTCTCGTGGCTTCTGGACTCTTCTAGATGATAGAAAATCGGTGAACACATTATTATCTCTATGTAAACCTGACGTGTGGGCCTTTCCTCCATATTTTCTGATAACCCCCTGCAGAAATAGACAAACACCAAAACTCGTGGAATTCTGTCAGATAAAACCCTAAGTCTAGGTGTTGGTTGCATTTGGATCCTTTTCTTTATTTATTTGATAACTATATTTGGTACTTAAGGACCGTCAACAAACTCCCCCAAGCTTACCTCTTGCTCGTCCCTGAGCAAGGATAGACTCATTATGGATCAGAAGTTGCTGCAGCGCCTTTGAACGTTGACGGTACATATGCTTTCAAATAAGGTCTCATCCCTAAGTTAGAGTAAACTGTCAAGACTTAAAACTTACTCATTTTACCTTTCACCATGGGGCTTGCAACCGTCACCTGCATCTTGAGTGGTTGAAAGATAGAACGGTCTAGTCAAACGCCATGTCTCTTATTCTTGATCAGCTATAGCTCTGGAGTTTTTGCAAATTTTTTAAATAAAACTCAGAGATTCCTTGTATGACTTTCTCGGGTCTCTCTTTTGTGGTATTTCTGGATCCTTACCAAGGCAGTAATGGTATATGCCTTCTCTCTCAAAGTATGTGGTATTTATGGTATAAGGCGTAGTGACATTGCCTTCTCTCTCACCCTACTCTAATAAGGCTTTGATATCTGGAGCTCATAGGTGGGAGATACAGTATACATACTCATAGAACATTTATTGCATAGTCAAACCATGGATCCAGAGAAACAAGTCAATAAGTCAAATCAAGATGTGCATGTGTGGTGAATGAGTGGTGTATGGTGATAACAAAAGTCTAATGCTCTTTTTGAGGGAATACATACCTTTCTTGCTTTTTAAAACTTTTAAGGGGAATGAGATGCTCTATTTTTTTATTTTTATTTTTTTTCTTTCTCTCAGGTGGGTATCTTGTACCCCTAATTCTACTGTCGGACACTTGTCCATTTTTACCTCTCGTCTCACTTTTTCTTTCTTCGAGGTTCCGAGCACTTGCTCCTTTTTATTTCCTCGTATTTATATATATATATATATATTTAGAGCAATCTCCCTCTTTTGAAAATATAGCAAGTGGTAGTAGAAATGACTTGAGCATTAACTTCACAGGGAATAACAGGAATGGGATAATGTTTTTGGCTATTCTCTCTCGGGTCAGGAGTAGAATAATTTTGGGTGAATCTGGAGATGGAAATGAGTGGATATATGTGGATGCGTACTTCCGGAGTAGAAGCAGCATGTATGAGTGAACGTGCAAGTGAATCTTGATTTTAACCACATGACAAGTTCCTAAGGGTCTACACAGCTCGACCACACTCAATGCCCATAAGCAGTAAGTAGTAAAACTGCGGCTCTTAATCTAACAAGCATGTATATATGGCTGTGGTAGGAATTTAAACTCTCATCATACAGGAACTCATCATGCAACATTTTAAAGATTTTCAAAGATAAAATTCTCCAGAATTCTAGCATCTCTAGGAACAGATAAACAGCAGCTCAACCTTCCCATATCATATCCGCTAAGAACTTAGACTTTAGGTTTAGAGCTAGTTTTAAATTATAACAGTTATGTCTAAACTAGAGAGAGAACAAATTTGAAAATTAGGCAGAGCAAATATTCATCATATCTATGCTCGAGTTTTATTTTCAAGATTCAGTTTAGCATAGCTACTTTATTTATTTATTAAACTAAGCAAATATATATAAACACAAAATATTTATTTGGGTTTTCATGATTATGCACCTTTTTATTTTAATAAAGCATAGGTATAAATGTAGATAAAAATACTTATCGGGATAAATGGGGGTGCTCTCCCCCAAGCTGGATCTTGACGTAATTTCTTCTGATGTAGCTAGCAGGTGCAGAGGTGTATTTGAATGTCGGCAGCACCCTGACAACGATTAGGATGTCCTCTATCTGCTAGTCTTCCTGAATTCTGTGGAGCTCAAATAGACAACAAAGCTTCGTGGAACTTGATTAAGCGTTAGCATAAATATCTAGCCTTTATCATGTTTGAGCTTCCTTGATAAATGTCACTCTCTATTTTTATTTTCATTTTTATAGAACAGAAAAAATATATATTATTATTATTTTTTTATGCCACCACAGTGAATGTACTTATGGGTTTTATGCCACTTGCATACTCACATGGGGCTTACTGTTTTCAACATTTTTTTAGACAGAATGAACATGATTAACTGAGCAATAATTAAAGGGAAAATGATAACTACCAAGTTTACCTCTTGGCACGGCGTTCGGTGTTTTTAAGTCCTCCGAACAGGACTTCTTTTCTTCTTAATTGTCCTGGGATTTGGGTGGCGTAGACGGTGGTTCCGGCAGCGCCTCCTCTTCTTGTGTAACTGTCTTCACTTTCCATACCTGACTTGGTGCTTCGGTCTCCTGTTGTGTATCCTCGGGCCTTATGACCTCTCCTTCATAGTCTGCCCATACGTCCTTGATGGTTTGCCTCCTTTGGTTACGGTTACGTCGCCTTCTTCTTGTCCTGACCTGCTTAGAATCTTCAACTATATAGTTAGGGTCATTAAAGTAGCGGCATACCTTCTCAGAGGGGAAATGCATATGAACTTCTCCGGTTCCAATGTAGATGATTGCTTTGACGGTGCCTAGGAACGGTCTTCCTAGGATGATGGGTGGATCGTACTCGTCATCTCCCATGTCAATGACCTGAAAGTTTGTATGGACAAAATGATTGTTAATTTTAACAGGGACATCGATTACTATACCTTCGACCTTTTGGGATGTCTGATCTGCCATCTGAAGCTAAGTGTATGTTGGTTTTAAGGGCATGGTTCTGTACAAGAGCTGATAGGTGACTGTGGCCATTATGTTGACGCCTGATCCAGTGTCGCAGAGCGCCTTCTGAAAGGAGTATCCATTGATTGAGCACTCAATGCTTGGCATACCTGGGTCGTCCTTCTTGTTCAGGAAGGGCGACTTGAGTCGACCATCTTGACCTCCTTGAACTGCAGTGACCATCTTAGCTGATTCGGTCCATCCTTGGTTGTTCTTATTCTGCTTGTTCCTCCTGTTGGTCCTCTTCCTTGGTTCATGTTGGGGTTGCTCTGGGATTTGTGTAATCTTGTTCTTGAAGGAAAACGTCTCCTTCCTCCCCTTGATGTTGAAGTTGATCTTCACAGCGCTGGCGTAGATGACAGCTCCCGAGGTGTTCAGGAATGGCCTTCCTAGAATAACTGGTGACCTCTCATCGGACCCTGTCTCTATCACCACGAAGTCAGCTGGAGCATACGAGGTACCAACTTGGACACACATGTTCTTTAATATTCCTTTAGGAAAGCTTAGTGTCCGATCTGCAAGCTGCAAACACATAGTTGTTTCTGATAAAGGATATGTAAAGAATTTTTCATAGAGTACCCTGGGCATAATGTTGACGCTGGAGCCAAAGTCGCAGAGTGCTTCTGGGAAGTCCACCATGCCGATGGAGATCGGGATGACGGGGCGTCCTGGATCGCCTCTCTTGACTGGCAGAAGGTCATTATGTACTCCGACAGTAGGATTACTCCAATAGTTACCTGCATCAAACATGTCTACAAGATTTGCAGATTCTAATCCTTCTGGTTGTGATGGTATACCGGGGTTAGTAGCAGGAACAGCAGCAGCTATTTGATTTAACTGAGATTCAATCATTTTATTAAAGCTAATTTGGTTTTTGATGGCAGTAGAGAAATTATCCATTCTATTATTTATGTTTTCTAGTATTTTATCATTGGATGCCAATTTCTTAGACAAGTTATCCATTAGCTTTCCTTGATTAGACACTAACTCTCTCAGGGGTGGAAAATTATTATTGTTGTTGTAAGAGTTATTACCTTGATAATTACCTGAGTAGTTACCTGAGTAGTTAGGCCTCTGTTGATTCCAACCTTGATTTTGTTGAGGATGGTTGTAGTTGTTGTTGTTGTTGATGTACCTTGCATCCTCAAGCATCTCAGGGCAGTGATTGTTTGAGTGTCCAGTGTCTCCACATTCCTCACAAGTCATGTGAGAGTCGTAGACGTTCATGACTTCTCTTTTGTCTCCAGCTTTGTCATCGAGCTTTTTCATGAGTAGGTCTAACTTTGCAGACAACATGTCTACCTCCTTGAGCTGGTGCATACCTCCACCCTTCTTGCGTGTTTGAGTCCTCTCTTCGTTCCAACCTTGGTTGGACGCCATCTTCTCCACAAGGGTTGTAGCTTGTGGTATGGTGAATGATAGAAATGCGCCTCCAGCTGTAGCATCCATGGTCTCACGAGCACTAGTGATGAGCCATGATAGAAAGTCTGCATAAGTAGCCAGCTTTCCATTCCATGATGGGGACATTCTAGGATGTAATCTTGAAAGCGCTCCCATGCTTCTGGAACGGATTCATCATGTTGTTGCTGAAAACTTGTAATCTTCCCACGGAGAGCATTGGTCTTGCCCATGGGAAAGAACTTAGCCAGAAAGTTCGTAGAGCAGAGTGCCCACGTAGTGTTCTTATCCTTCGTCGCGTAGAACCACTGCTTCGCTCTCCCCAATAGTGAGAATGGGAAAAGGCGAAGTAGTATGGCGTCTCTGGGAACATCTAATAAAGTGAATGTGCTGCAAATCTCTAGGAAGTATTGGAGATGAGCACTTGCATCTTCGTGCGGCTTCCCACAAAACTGGTTGGCTTGTACCATGTTGATGAGCCCTAGCTTGAGCTCAAAGTTCTTGTCGATGGCCGCGGCAGGTCCAGTGCGGATGTTGTCCATAGTGGGAGCTGAGAACTCACGGATCGTCTTGTTCGCCATGGCTGCGAACTCTGTTGACAAATTCCGGATGAAACTTCGGTGGTCTTCTGGATTGGATGAAGTGTTGCGTCGAAGTGTTGACTTCTTGAGCTTGGCTCTTGCCTTTCTGATTAATGCTTCGGGTTGTCAACAAAATTTTTTGGAAGATGTCCTCTATTCATACATCACCCTGCAAAACAATAAGAATGGAAAAATACAGGGGTAAATCTGTATGGGAGAATTGATGATCTCAATCACTTAATGATGCGAATGATGACTCAAATTCCGTATTCATTCCTTGTTAGTAAATCAACCTTCCCCGGCAACGGCGCCTAAAATGCTTGTTGGGCATTCTTAACGTCATTACCAAAAGTAGACTTAGTTTTCTAATTCTGATAACGGCGCCAAAAATGCCGAACCTATCCCTCATGCCACTTAAGCCAAGTTGTCATCCCCAGCATGACATGAGAGACGCGGTATTGAAATATGCAACTGCTCTTCTAAATAAATAATAAATAAGATCTGCAAGCGCACAGATTAATATCGATGTAGCATTTTAACCGGGAAGTATTCCAGGTATCGTTATTTATATTTTTACCACTGGGAAGGGATTACTAACATCAATGTTGATTATGGAATGGAATATAGGAATGAGTATCAATCATTGCATGTATAAGTGAGAGCATTCATCTATCTCTTGCATACAGGGGTGTCACATAAAATATAGATAAAGTATGAATGGTGACAAAGATAATTAATCTGATCAGCTAGCCACATATAATAATGATAAGCACCTCAACAGATATTCTAGCAAGTCATTAGCATGGTATTAGGACGAACTACAAGGATATTTCCTAAGTTATTCTTAACTATAAAGTCTAGCATATCATAGTTAGTGCAAGTACACTTGGCAATCATTGCGAGAAAGGACTACGCCCATGCATAGTGATATTATCAAGGAAGATGAGAAACATAGCAATCACTCCCCCATAATAATGTTGCTCTGCCTGCCTTACACACGGGAGGGGGACTATATAAGAACCAACGAAGCTGTCACCATCGCGGACCACCCCACGATCCGGCATATAAGGTGCAATCACAGATAAATATGGTCTAAGCACCACGCCTACACAATATTTATCATTTACCCATGGATCCGATGGATAAACGCTATACGATCCTAAACATGTATATAATTCCAATCTAACTAAGCCAAGCGTATAACTACGATAAACTAAGAACAATATAATCGCAAACATAAACAAGTAGAGCATAGTCATAATCAATATATTGAAATAGAACAAAGTTGTATTCATAATATTGAAGAACAAAGATGAACAATGAAAAACAGTAGAGGAATTACCAAGAATCCTCTTGACAGATCCGGAAACCAATCGAAGATTGACTCCTTCTAGTTCTAATCCTATGTAGCTCTGCTATACTAGAGATCTAGTTGATGTGGTGGCTCTAAGGCTTGATCAGAGACTCTCCTCCTGAGATTAGGGTTTGAGGAATTGAGAATGAGGGAGTGCCTCCTCTAGGGGCCAGGGGTCCTGCTTATATAGCCCCCTCAAGTGAACGTGGGCCGTCGGATCAAACCGACATTAATCGCACGGTTTTCCTTGAACCCTTAGGTCGATGGAGCATAATCCGCGAGACGGAGCCTGATTGGCTCTCAGGCCAGGGCAGGCGCCCTAGGGAGCAGGGCGAGCGCCCTGCCTCCGGGCCCGTTCGGCCTCCTGTTCGTTCTCGTGGCTTCTGGAGTCTTCTAGATGATAGAAAATCGGTGAACACGTTATTATCTCTATGTAAACCCAACGTGTGGGCCTTTCCTCCGTATTTTCTGATAACCCCCTGCAGAAACAGACAAACACCAAAACTCATGGAATTCTGTCAGATAAAACCCTAAGTCTAGGTGTTGGTTGCATTTGGATCCTTTTCTTTATTTATTTGATAACTATATTTGGTACTTAAGGACCGTCAACATTGTTGTAAGAGTTATTACCTTGATAATTACCTGAGTAGTTACCTGAGTAGTTAGGCCTCTGTTGATTCCAACCTTGATTTTGTTGAGGACGGTTGTAGTAGTTGTTGTTGTTGATGTACCTTGCATCCTCAAGCATCTCAGGGCAGTGATTGCCTGAGTGTCCAGTATCTCCACATTCCTCACAAGTCATGTGAGAGTCGTAGATGTTCATGACTTCTCTTTTGTCTCCAGCTTTGTCATCAAGCTTTTTCATGAGTAGGTCTAGCTTTGCAGACAGCATGTCTACCTCCTTGAGCTGGTGCATACCTCCACCCTTCTTACGTGTTTGGATCCTCTCTTCGTTCCAACCTTGGTTGGACGCCATCTTCTCCACAAGGGCTGTAGCTTGTGGTATGGTGAGTGATAGAAATGCGCCTCCAGCTACAGCATCCATGGTCTCACGAGCACTAGTGATGAGCCCATGATAGAAAGTCTGCATAAGTAGCCAGCTGAAAGTCCTATGTTTGGTGTTGGTAATTAGTGACAATGCCTAAGTACTAATCCTATGCCTAAGTTGTATGTAGCACATGAGGATTAGTACATTCCATGGTTGGTGGCAAGATGGACATGGTGATCATGATGGCCACACTTGGATTTGGACGCAACCCTACGTGATCAAGGCAAAGGTATATGCTTAAGGGTTGTGTTTTAGTAACCAAGACACCTAGTGGGTGTGGTTACATTATAGGATAGATAGCCGTACTATAAAGAGGGGAATGACGCGGCTATTGAACTCCTAACTGCCTCTAGGTGTGCATTTCATGTCATATGCATTTGGATAGAACTAATAACGCCTCGAAAAATGATTGTGAAAATGCTAACACACATGCACATGGTGATGATCACTTGGTGATGTTAGCACGTTTGCGAAGGCGGTGGAGTTTGAGCGGTAGAGAGGGTTTGGGGTCCTCTCTCCCTCCCGCCGAGCTTGCGAGGCGGGATTCACGCGTTTTCGAGAAGTTGAAATGACTATTTTCCACTACGCCGAAAGACGGAAAAGAAACGGAGGCGAACGGAGGTCACAGTGGTGACCGGACGCTGGACCGGACGCGGTCTCTATTTGACCGGACGCGTCCGGTCAGTGTTCAGCGTTTGCGCGTGTCTCAGCGTTTTGATCGGACGCGCAGCGCGTCCGGTCACTGTCGACCGGACGCGTCCGGTCGATTAGGGAGCTTACTGGACTCTAACCGGACGCTGGCACTGTGGCGTCCGGTCAGTTCTCCAGCGCGTCCGGTCGCTGTTTCGTTGTGCACTGCTCTGGGTTGACCAGCGTGTCCGGTAAGTTACGGGACCAGTGCGTCCGGTCGAGACCAGTGCGTCCGGTCGTTGCGACTAGCGCGTCCGGTCGGTGTTTCGCAAAAGAGCCGTTGTGTGACCGGCGCGTCCGGTCCGCGCGACCAGCGCGTCCGGTCAGCGCGACTTTGGCTGTTTCAAGTGTGTAACGGCTATATTCGAAGTGGTACGTCTATAAATACTCGTTGGCCGGCTCAAGGCTCTTCCTCTTGGACATTTGACATACTTGTGAGCACTTTGAGCTAAGCAACTCCCCTCCCACTCATCTCTCTTGCTTCTTTGCATATTTGAAGTGAGATTGAGTGATCCAAGTGCATTTGCATTGTGAGATAGCATCTAGTTGGCACTTGGTGGTTGATTTGCTGCGGGATTCTTGTTTCTCTTGGTGGTTGCCGCCACCTAGACGGCTTGGAGCAGCTTGGAGGCATTGGCAAGAGTTGGTGATTGTTCTTGGCCACCTCCGGTGATTGTGAGGGGTTTGTGCCTACCTCGGCGAAGCGCCAAAGGCAACATTAGTAAATTGCTCGTGTCATTGCAACCTTTTGCCATTTGGTAGGTTCTTGTGGCGCCTTTTGGGAGGCTCGGTGTGAGACCAATTAGCCACCGAACCACGTGGTGAAGAGGGACACAACGGGGACTAGCGTGCTGGCAAGCACGTGAACCTCAGGATAAATCTTGTGTCATCACTTTCATATTGTGATTGATTGATCCCGGTGTTCGGTTGTCTTGGTATTCTTTGTTGATGATATTTGTTGGCTCAATACTTCACCCCTCGGTGAAACTCTCCTAACTCAACTCCGCATTACTTTCTTAGTTATCTTTGCTAGCTAGTTAGCTTTGCTAGAGTAGCTCTTTTGTGTACCTTGCTAGTTGTAGTTGTAGTTACCTTCTCGGTTTGACTTGTGCGGTTCAGTGTCATTATACTAGAATTGTGAATTGGATAGGTGGCTTACAAACACCCCGTAGGCTAAGCAAAACTCGCATCTCGCTATTTGTTGTTTTGATAAACTTGTTTAGCTTGCCTTTATAGAAAATTTTAAAAGGCTATTCACCCCCCTCTAGCCATCAAGACCTTTCAAGTGGTATCGGAGCCGTGGTCACCGTTTGCAAGGCTTAACAACCTCGGTGCAAGATGGCTCAAGTTATGTTCAATCATGTTAATGGCAAGCCTCCATTCTTTGATGGCGTCTCTTCCTTTGATCATTGGAAAAGGAAGATGAAGCAATATCTAGGCAATATACATGAGAAGGTTTGGGATGTAACAAAAGAAGGATACATCATTCTTGATGAGGAAAATCTCACTCCAAATGACCGCATCAACAAGCAATGCAACATGGCGGCACTTGACACAATCTACCGTGCCATTGATGACAAAGTATTTGAGCAAATCAAAGATCTTGAAAAGGCAAATGAGCTTTGGATAAGACTTGAAGAAACATATGAAGGCACTTCAACGGTAAAAAGTGCCAAGCTATATATGCTCAAGGACAAGTTCTCCACTTTCAAGATGAAGGATGATGAATCCATCCCGGAGATGTTCTATAGGCTCCAAGTCATTGTCAATGATCTCAAGGGGCTTGGAGAGAAGGTTGAGGACAAGGACTTCTCACACAAGTTCTTGATGTGCTTACCCAAGAAGTTTGCCACCTTGAGAAGAATGATCTTTAGAGAGGGATTGGACAAGGTCAAACCAACCGATGTGCTTGGAGATATAATGACCGATGCTCAATACAATGATGATGAAGATGAGGTAGAAGAGAAGAAGGAGACCAAGGTCAAGCAAGAGAAGCCCATTGCATTCAAGGCTTCATCTTCTAAGGGCAAGAGCAAGGCGGAGAGTGATGATGATGATCCATTCGATGATGAGACCATGGCCCTCCTAGTGCACAAGATGGGGAGGTTCATGAAGAAGAAAGGATATGGTGCAAGGAAGAGAAGGGACTTCATGAAGGCAAAGGAGGTGCTTTGCTACAATTGCAATAGCCCCGATCATGTAGTGGCAAAGTGCCCCTATGAAGACAAAAGATATCATGATGGGGAGTTAAAGTTGAAGAAGAACAAGAAGGATAAGAAGGAGAAGAAAGAGAAGAAGAGCTTCACTATCAACAAGAAGAAGAAGGGTGGTGGCTATGTGGTCACTTGGGATAGTGATAACTCCGATAGTGATGATGAGAGGACCACTCGGCGAGCCATTGCAAGCATCGCCCTCTCCAACAAGCCATCCATCTTCGACACTACATCGACATGCCTTATGGCTAAGCCCACCAAGGTAAAATATGATGATAGTGATGATGATTCTTGTGCTAGTGATGGTTGTAGGAGTGATGATGAGGAGGATGAGGACTACTCCAAGGATGATCTATTGGGCATAATAGATCAAATGAGCAAAGGCTACAAGAGGACCACCAAGAAATACAAAATCTTGGAACAAGAGCTCATTGCCAAGAGCAATGAAAATGATGCCTTGATGGAGGAGCTTGTTGCTATCAAAAAGAGTAAGGAGTGCAAAGGAATTGAACAAGAGCTCAAAGCTCTTAGGAAATCCTTTGATGAGCTAGAGGCCTCTCGTGAGTGTCTAAAGGAAGACCACGAGGACCTTGAAGTTGCTCACACTAGGCTTAAGGAAGCCCACTCTACTCTACTTGAGCTTATCAAGGAAAAGGATCTCAAGTTGGAGAAGTTCATGAAGGAAGCTAAGGAGGAGCAAGTGATTGTCACTTGTGATATTGGACTAACATGTGATATTATTGATGATTCCTTATTTGTTGGTCCTACTAATGCCTCATGTAGCTCATCATCATCCACCACAACCAGCTCTACCTCTACTACTAGTGATTCATCACTTGTGGTTGAGAATGAGACTCTCAAGAAAGAGGTGGATGATCTCACCCGCGCATTAGGCAATGCCTATGGTGGGGATGCCCGCTTGCTAAAAATGCTTGGGTAGCCAAAGGTTCTCTCTTAACAAAGAGGGCTTGGGTTATACTCCCAAGAAGGGCAAGGCGACCTTTGCTACTCCAAAGCCTCGCTTTGTGAAGAGCAATGGTCGTTATTGCAATAGATGCAAGCAAGTTGGGCATCTAGAGATTAATTGCAATAAAATGAACAAGAACAACAATAAGTTTCATGCTAAAATGGATTACATTCCTTTTGATTCTTGTTATGTGCTTACCAAGGGTGAGAAAGGTGTGCATGCTAGGTTTGTTGGTACACCAATTGTGGGTCCAAAGAAGAAGGCCATTTGGGTACCAAAGAACTTAGTTACTAACCTCCAAGGACCCAAACAAGTATGGGTACCTAAGAAACATTGATTTATTTTGTAGGTAAATTACAAGGCCGGAGGAAGGCATTGGGTGCTTGATAGTGGGTGCTCTCAACATATGACCGGTGATTCAAGAATGTTCAACTCTCTCAAATCAAATGATAGTGGCATTGATAGCATCACATTTGGTGACAATAGCAAGGGTGATGTGAAGGCTCTTGGAAGGATTGCAATCTCAAATGATCATAGCATTTCCAATGTGCTCCTAGTTGAAAAGTTGAACTTCAATCTTCTCTCGGTTGCTCAATTGTGTGATCTAGGTTTCAAGTGTATATTTGGTGTTGATGATGTGGAGATAGTTAGTGTTGATGGCTCAAATTTGATCTTCAAGGGCTTTAGATATGAAAATCTATATTTGGTTGATTTCAATGCTAGTGACACTCAACTCTCAACATGCTTGCTCACCAAATCAAGTATGGATTGGTTATGGCATAGAAGACTTGGTCATGTTGGCATGAAGCAATTGAACAAGTTAGTGAAGCATGACTTAGTTAGAGGTTTGAAGGATGTCACATTTGAGAAAGATAAGCTATGTAGTGCATGTCAAGCCGGAAAGCAAGTAGGCAACACTCATCCATTGAAAAGCATTATGAGTACTTCCAAGGCATTTGAGTTGTTACACATGGATTTATTTGGGCCAACTACATATACAAGCATTGGTGGCAACAAGTATGGCTTTGTGATTGTGGATGATTTCACTAGATATACATGGGTATTCTTTCTTGGGGACAAGAGTGATGTATTTGACATATTCAAGAAGTTCATCAAGAGAGTACAAAATAAGTTTGAGACCACAATCAAGAAAGTGAGAAGTGACAATGGAAGTGAGTTTAGAAACACAAGAGTTGATGAGCTATGTGAGGAGCTTGGAATCAAGCATCAATTCTCAGCCAAGTATACACCTCAATCTAATGGCCTAGTTGAGAGAAAGAATAGAACTTTGATTGATATGGCAAGATCAATGTTAAATGAGTATAATGTGAGTCATTCATTTTGGGCCGAAGCAATCAACACGGCTTGTTTCTATAGCAACCGCCTCTATTGCCACAAGTTTCTAGAGAAGACACCATATGAGATTTTTAATGGAAGAAAGCCCAACATTGCATACTTTCGGGTATTTGGTTGCAAATGCTACATCTTGAAGAAGGGCTCTAGATTGAGCAAGTTTGAGAAGAAATGTGATGAAGGATTCTTACTTGGTTACTCCACTACTAGCAAAGCTTATAGAGTTTAGAATTTGGCTAGTGGTTTACTTGAGGAAGTTCATGATGTTGAGTTTGATGAAACAAATGGATCTCAAGATGAGGAAAATAACTTGGATGATGTGAGAGGAACTCAATTGACCAATGCTATGAAAGAAATGGATATTGGTGATATTAGGCCAAAGCAAGTGATTGATGTGGATGACAACAAAGATCAAGTGCTCCAAAGTCCAATTACACAAGCTAGTGGGTCTCTAATGCAAAATCAAACTAGTACATCATCTCAAGTGCAACAAGATCAACAAGTGGCTAGTTCATCATCTCCAACTCATGATCAACATCAACATCCAAGCAATCAAGTGCAAGTGCTTCAACCAACCAACATTGCTAGAGACCATCCATTAGATTCCATCATTGGTGACATACAAAGGGGAGTTCAAACTAGATCAAGATTGGCATCATTTTATGCTCACTCTTCTTTTGTGTCAATGGAAGAACCCAAGGACATTGATAAAGCATTGAGAGATCCGGATTGGGTAAATGCAATGCATGAAGAGCTCAACAACTTCAAGAGAAATGAAGTATGGGAACTAGTTGAGAGGCCTAAGGATCACAATGTCATTGGAACAAGATGGGTCTTTCGCAACAAGCAAGATCAAGATGGGATAGTAGTAAGGAACAAAGCAAGACTAGTGGCTCAAGGTTACACACAAATAGAGGGTCTTGACTTTGGTGAAACTTATGCCCCGGTTGCAAGATTAGAAGCAATTAGGATCTTACTTGCCTATGCTTGTGCTCATAATATCAAGTTATATCAAATGGATGTGAAGAGTGCATTTCTCAATGGGTACATTCAAGAAGAGGTGTATGCTCAAGAAGTTTGGCATGGAAGATGCAAAGAGCATTACAACTCCAATGGGCACTAGTGGAAGTTTGGATAGTGACAAGAGTGGCAACATGGTGGATCAAAAGCTTTATAGATCAATGATTGGTAGCCTACTCTATGTGACGGCATCAAGACCCGATGTGATGTTTAGTGTATGCATGTGTGCAAGATTTCAAGCCTCACCAAGAGAAAGTCATTTGAAGGCAACAAAGAGAATATTGAGGTATTTGAAGCATACACAAGATGTTGGATTATGGTATCCCAAAGGTGCAAGCTTTGAGCTAGTTGGATATTCGGATTCCGACTATGGCGGTGACAAAGTGGAGAGAAAGAGCACTTCCGGGACTTGTCAATTGTTAGGAAGATCACTTGTCTCATGGTCATCCAAGAAGCAAAATAGTATTGCACTATCTACCGCCGAAGCCGAATACATCGCCGCGGGTAGTTGTTGTGCACAAATCTTGTGGATGAAGGCAACATTGAAGGATTTTGGAATCAATTTCAAGAATGTGCCATTGCTATGTGATAATGAAAGTGCCGTGAAGCTAACCAACAATCCGGTTCAACATCAAAGAACAAAGCTTATTGATGTTCGTCATCATTTCATTAGAGATCATCAACAAAAGGGTGACATTGCTATTGAGAGTGTGGGCACCGAAGATCAATTAGCCGATCTATTCACCAAGCCACTTGATGAGAAGAGATTTCACAAGCTAAAGAATGAGTTGAACATAATTGACTTCTCCAACATGAGTTGATGCACCCCATATATGACATGCCTCTCCTTCGAGCCCCAAGGTACAATTGGTTGACATGTCATACATTCTATGCTAAGGACTTGTTTAGTGCATCTAGTCATGTTCTAGGATCATTCATGAAAATCAAATAACTTTGAAGTTTATATGGTGCCACTATTGTTTCCATGTCTTGTATGATCTAGTGGTAGCATATAACTTGTTCAAGTAGCTTGTGATCCTAAGTGTTTAATCTAGTCACTTGTCTAAATATTTGCTTCAACATGGTGCATGATAACCCTTCTAGTGAGGTGTGAAGAAGCTTGCCCTTGGATCAAACCGAAGCATTTTATTTATGCAAGCAATCTAGGTTGAACTACAAACTTGATCCTCACCCCATAATTCAACATGATAATCTATCTAAAATTGGTCCCTTATGGTCATTGGTGCCAAAGGGGGAGAAAATGTTGTTCACAAAGATAGATTATGAGAGAAAACCTAAAGGGGAGAATTGGTAAAAGAAGGGGATCAACTAAAATTTTGAGCACACAAGTAGGGGGAGCAAGCTCTTAAACATGAATGTTGCATTTCTTTGTGCATTTCATATGTATGATGCATAGTTATGCATTTCTTTTTCTCCGATACATTGCTTGTGTGGTGTTTTGCTAGTATACAATTGAATGATGTATTGAAGTACTAGCATGAATAGGAAGTAGTTAGATTTTACTTGCTTCATGTTTTTCAAAGTGGTACTAGAGCCTTGCTTATAATGTTGATCTCACGAGGTTTCTAGTTATGTTTGTGCTTTTCCAAGTGGAATCTAACTACACAAGGTGCTAAGATGGTGTTTATCGCTACTCCGATGGTATCATGCTTCAAAGGTCTATAATCTAAAACACTTAGCACCTATTGGTAGTCAATGCTCCTAATCTTTCCTATCTAACATGTATGCTTCCAAAATCCAAACATATAGCATACATGTAGGGGGAGCCATTGCTATCAATTTGAATTCATGATCACATGTCCATAATTCTTACACATGGTAATATACTTGGACAATGTGACATGGGTTCAATTATAATTTTATCATAATATCTTTGTGAAAGGGTTGTCACCAATTACCAACAAGGGGGAGATTGAAAGTCCTATGTTTGGTGTTGGTAATTAGTGACAATGCCTAAGTACTAATCCTATGCCTAAGTTGTATGTAGCATATGAGGATTAGTACATTCCATGGTTGGTGGCAAGATGGACATGGTGATCATGATGGCCACACTTGGATTTGGACGCAACCCTACGTGATCAAGGCAAAGGTATATGCTTAAGGGTTGTGTTTTAGTAACCAAGACACCTAGTGGGTGTGGTTACATTATAGGATAGATAGCCGTACTATAAAGAGGGGAATGACGCGGCTATTGAACTCCTAACTGCCTCTAGGTGTGCATTTCATGTCATATGCATTTGGATAGAACTAATAACGCCTTGAAAAATGATTGTGAAAATGCTAACACACATGCACATGGTGATGATCACTTGGTGATGTTAGCACGTTTGCGAAGGCGGTGGAGTTTGAGCGGTAGAGAGGGTTTGGGGTCCTCTCTCCCTCCCGCCGAGCTTGCGAGGCGGGATTCAGGCGTTTTCGAGAAGTTGAAATGACTATTTTCCACTACGCCGAAAGACGGAAAAGAAACGGAGGCGAACGGAGGTCACAGTGGTGACCGGACGCTGGACCGGACGCGGTCTCTATTTGACCGGACGCGTCCGGTCAGTGTTCAGCGTTTGCGCGTGTCTCAGCGTTTTGATCGGACGCGCAGCGCGTCCGGTCACTGTCGACCGGACGCGTCCGGTCGATCAGGGAGCTTACTGGACTCTAACCGGACGCTGGCACTGTGGCGTCCGGTCAGTTCTCCAGCGCGTCCGGTCGCTGTTTCGTTGTGCACTGCTCTGGGTTGACCAGCGTGTCCGGTCAGTTACGGGACCAGTGCGTCCGGTCGTTGCGACTAGCGCGTCCAGTCGGTGTTTCGCAAAAGAGCCGTTGTGTGACCGGCGCGTCCGGTCCGCGCGACCAGCGCGTCCAGTCAGCGCGACTTCGGCTGTTTCAAGTGTGTAATGGCTATATTCGAAGTGGTACGTCTATAAATACTCGTTGGCCGGCTCAAGGCTCTTCCTCTTGGACATTTGACATACTTGTGAGCACTTTGAGCTAAGCAACTCCCCTCCCACTCATCTCTCTTGCTTCTTTGCATATTTGAAGTGAGATTGAGTGATCCAAGTGCATTTGCATTGTGAGATAGCATCTAGTTGGCACTTGGTGGTTGATTTGCTGCGGGATTCTTGTTTCTCTTGGTGGTTGCCGCCACCTAGACGGCTTGGAGCAGCTTGGAGGCATTGGCAAGAGTTGGTGATTGTTCTTGGCCACCTCCGGTGATTGTGAGGGGTTTGTGCCTACCTCGGCGAAGCGCCAAAGGCAACATTAGTAAATTGCTCGTGTCATTGCAACCTTTTGCCATTTGGTAGGTTCTTGTGGCGCCTTTTGAGAGGCTCGGTGTGAGACCAATTAGCCACCGAACCACGTGGTGAAGAGGGACACAACGGGGACTAGCGTGCTGGCAAGCACGTGAACCTCAGGATAAATCTTGTGTCATCACTTTCATATTGTGATTGATTGATCCCGGTGTTCGGTTGTCTTGGTATTCTTTGTTGATGATATTTGTTGGCTCAATACTTCGCCCCTCGGTGAAACTCTCCTAACTCAACTCCGCATTACTTTCTTAGTTATCTTTGCTAGCTAGTTAGCTTTGCTAGAGTAGCTCTTTTGTGTACCTTGCTAGTTGTAGTTGTAGTTACCTTCTCGGTTTGACTTGTGCGGTTCAGTGTCATTATACTAGAATTGTGAATTGGATAGGTGGCTTGCAAACACCCCGTAGGCTAAGCAAAACTCGCATCTCGCTATTTGTTGTTTTGATAAACTTGTTTAGCTTGCCTTTGTAGAAAATTTTATAAGGCTATTCACCCCCCTCTAGACATCAAGACCTTTCACCAGCTCTCCATTCCATGATGGGGACATTCTAGGATGTAATCTTGAAAGCGCTCCCATGCTTCTGGAACGGATTCATCATGTTGTTGCTGAAAACTTGTAATCTTCCCACGGAGAGCATTGGTCTTGCCCATGGGAAAGAACTTAGCCAGAAAGTTCATAGAGCAGAGTGCCCACGTAGTGTTCTTATCCTTCATCACGTAGAACCACTGTTTCGCTCTCCCCAATAGTGAGAATGGGAAAAGGCGAAGTAGTATGGCGTCTCTGGGAACATCTAATAAAGTGAATGTGCTGCAAATCTTCAGGAAGTGTTGGAGATGAGCACTTGCATCTTCGTGCGGCTTCCCACAAAACTGGTTGGCTTGTACCATGTTGATGAGCCCTGGCTTGAGCTCAAAGTTCTTGTCGATGGCCGCGGCAGGTCCAGTGCGGATGTTGTCCGTAGTGGGAGCTGAGAACTCGCGGATCGTCTTGTTCGCCATGGCTGCGAACTCTGTTGACAAATTCCGGATGAAACTTCGGCGGTCTTCTGAATTGGATGAAGTGTTGCGTCGAAGTGTTGACTTCTTGAGCTTGGCTCTTGCCCCTCTGATTAATGCTTCGGGGTTGTCAACAAAATTTTCTGGAAGATGTCCTCTATTCATACATCACCCTGCAAAACAATAAGAATGGAAAAATATAGGGGTAAATCTGTATGGGAGAATTGATGATCTCAATCACTTAATGATGCGAATGATGACTCAAATTCCATATTCATTCTTTGTTAGTAAATCAACCTTCCCCGGCAACGGCGCCAAAAATGCTTGTTGGGCATTCTTAACGTCATTACCAAAAGTAGACTTAGTTTTCTAATTCTGATAATGGCGCCAAAAATGCCGAACCTATCCCTCATGCCACTTAAGCCAAGTTGTCATCCCCAGCATGACATGAGAGACGCGGTATTGAAATATACAACTGCTCTTCTAAATAAATAATAAATAAGATCTGCAAGCACACAGATTAATACCGATGTAGCATTTTAACCGGGAAGTATTCCAGGTATCGTTATTTATATTTTTACCACTGGGAAGGGATTACTAACATCAATGTTGATTATGGAATGGAATATAGGAATGAGTATCAATCATTGCATGTATAAGTGAGAGCATTCATCTATCTCTTGCATACAGGGGTAAGTGTCACATAAAATATAGATAAAGTGTGAATGGTGACAAAGATAATTAATCTGATCAGCTAGCCACATATAATAATGATAAGCACCTCAACAGATATTCTAGCAAGTCATTAGCATGGTATTAGGATGAACTACAAGGATATTTCCTAAGTTATTCTTAACTATAAAGTCTAGCATATCATAGTTAGTGCAAGTACACTTGGCAATCATTGCGAGAAAGGACTACGCCCATGCATAGTGATATTATCAAGGAAGATGAGAAACATAGCAATCACTCCCCCGTAATAATGTTGCTCTGCCTGCCTTACACACGGGAGGGGGACTATATAAGAACCAACGAAGCTGTCACCATCGCGGACCACCCCACGATCTGGCATATAAGGTGCAATCACAAATAAATATGGTCTAAGCACCACGCCTACACAATATTTATCATTTACCCATGGATCCGATGGATAAACGCTATACGATCCTAAACATGTATATAATTCCAATCTAACTAAGCCAAGCGTATAACTACGATAAACTAAGAACAATATAATCACAAACATAAACAAGTAGAGCATAGTCATAATCAATATATTGAAATAGAACAAAGTTGTATTCATAATATTGAAGAACAAAGATGAACAATGAAGAACAGTAAAGGAATTACCCAGAATCCTCTTGACAGATCCGGAAACCAATCGAAGATTGACTCCTTCTAGTTCTAATCCTATGTAGCTATGCTATACTAGAGATCTAGTTGATGTGGTGGCTCTAGGGCTTGATCAGAGACACTCCTCCTGAGATTAGGGTTTAAAGAATTGAGAATGAGGGAGTGCCTCCTCCAGGGGCTAGGGGTCCTGCTTATATAGCCCCCTCAAGTGAACGTGGGCCGTCGGATCAAATCGACATTAATCGCACGGTTTTCCTTGATCCCTTAGGTCGGTGGAGCATAATCCACGAGACGGAGCCTGATTGGCTCTCAGGCCAGGGCGGGCGCCCTAGGGAGCAGGGCGGGTGCCCTGCCTCCGGGCCCGTTCGGCCTCCCGTTCGATCTCGTGGCTTCTGGAGTCTTCTAGATGATAGAAAATCGGTGAACACGTTATTATCTCTATGTAAACCCGAAGTGTGGGCCTTTCCTCCGTATTTTCTGATAACCCCCTTCAGAAACAGACAAACACCAAAACTCGTGGAATTCTGTCAGATAAAACCCTAAGTCTAGGTGTTGGTTGCATTTGGATCCTTTTCTTTATTTATTTGATAACTATATTTGGTACCTAAGGACCGTCAACAGGTAGGCACACAATATGACAACAAGGATTAGTAATTAACGAATGCAGATTAGCGATTGTTCAATCCGGATCCAAAGTACAAATCACAGGTGCTGGCTAAGACGTGTCGAGACGTAGCGCAACAAGGTGAAAACAATGGACGATGGAAAGAACTCACAGAACAAGCAGATAGTCCGGATTTTTCCTTTTTCCTGTATTTTTCCCAGAATTTTCCCAAAGTCACTAGTAGGAATCAAAATTTTTTTTATTTTTTCACTATTTTTTTATATTTTTCTATGAACAGGGATCAAAAAAGTTGCAACCACAAAAATTGGCACCTACAACTGAGGTGGGATGTGGTCTATAGAAATACAGCACATTCTCTGAAAAGCGTGCAAAAACTTTGACAATTTTTTTCTTTATTTTCCTGAATTTTTTGGCAATTTTGATGAAACCAAACAGGGCAAAGCAAAAGTGGTGAAACAATCTGTTGTTGAGCATGGGTAACAGTTGCAAGATGAACCTGTGCTGACAGAAGAATATGTGGAGCTATGGGTAGGCACACAATATGATAGCAAGGATTAGCAAGTAACGAATGCAGATTAACGATTGTTCAATCCGGCTCCAAAGTACAAATCACAGGTGCTGGCTAAGACATGTCGAGACGTAGCGCAACAAGGTGAAAACAAAGGACGATGGAAAGAACTCATAGAACAAGCAGATAGTCTAGATTTTTACTTTTTCCTGAATTTTTCCTTAATTTTTCCAAAAGGCACTAGTAGGAATCAAAATTTTTTATTTTTTCACTATTTTTTATATTTTTCTGTGAAAAAGGATCAAAAAAGACGCAACCACAAAAATTGGCACCTACAACTAAGGTGGGATGTGGTCTACAGAAATACAGCACGTTCTCTAAAAAGAGTGCAAAAATTTTGACAATTTTTTTTCTTTATTTTCCTGAATTTTTTCGGCAATTTTGATTAAACCAAATAGGGCAAATCCAAAGTGGTGAAACAATCTATTGTTGAGGGTGGGTAACAGTTGCAAGATGAACCTGTGCTGATAGAAGAATATGTGGAGCTATGGGTAGGCACATAATATGACAACAAGGATTAGCAATTAACGAATGCAGATTAACGATTGTTCAATCCGGATCCACAGTAAAAATCATAGGTGCTAGCTAAGATGTGTCGAGATGTAGCGCAACAAGGTGAAAACAAAGGACGATGGAAAGAACTCACAGAACAAGCAGATAGTCCGAATTTTTCCTTTTTCCTGAATTTTTCCCGGAATTTTCGAAAAGGCACTAGTAGGAATCATAATTTTTTTTATTTTTTAATATTTTTTTGTATTTTTCTCTGAACAAGGATAAAAAATGATGCAACCACAAAAATTGGCACCTACAACTAAGGTGGGATGTGGTCTACAGAAATACAGCACGTTCTCTGAAAAGCGTGCAAAAACTTTGACAATTTTTTTCTTTATTTTCCTGAATTTTTTGGCAATTTTGATGAAACCAAACAGGGCAAAGCAAAAGTGGTGAAACAATCTGTTGTTGAGCGTGGGTAACAGTTGCAAGATGAACCTGTGCTGACAGAAGAATATGTGGAGCTATGGGTAGGCACACAATATGATGGCAAGGATTAGCAATTAACGAGTACAGATTAATGATTGTTCATTCCGGATCCAAAGTAGAAATCACAGGTGCTGGCTAAGACATATCGAGACGTAGCGCAACAAGGTGAAAACAAAGGACGATGGAAAGAACTCACAGAACAAGCAGATAGTCTGGATTTTCCCTTTTTCCTGAATTTTTCCCTAATTTTTCCAAAAGGCACTAGTAGGAATCAAAAATTTTTATTTTTTCACTATTTTTTATATTTTTTTGTGAAAAAGGATAAAAAAAGATGCAACCACAAAAATTGGCACCTACAACTAATGTGGGATGTGGTCTATAGAAATACAGCACGTTCTCTAAAAAGAGTGCAAAAATTTTGACAATTTTTTTTCTTTATTTTCCTGAATTTTTTTGGCAATTTTGATTAAACCAAACAGGGCAAAGCCAAAGTGGTGAAACAATCTATTGTTCAGCGTGGGTAACAGTTGCAAGATGAACCTGTGCTGATAGAAGAATATGTGGAGCTATGGGTAGGCACACAATATGACAACAAGGATTAGCAATTAACAAATGCGGATTTACGATTGTTCAATCCGGATCCAAAGTAAAAATCATAGGTGCTGGCTAAGACGTGTCGAGACGTAGCGCAACAAGGTGAAAACAAAGGACGATGGAAAGAACTCACAGAACAAGCAGACAGTCCAGATTTTTCCTTTTTCCTGTATTTTTCCCAGAATTTTCAAAAGTCACTAGTAGGAATCAAAATTTTTTTATTTTTTCACTATTTTTTTATATTTTTCTGTGAACAAGGATCAAAAAAGTTGCAACCATAAAAATTGGCACCTACAACTGAGGTGGGATGTGGTCTACGGAAATACAGCACATTCTCTGAAAAGCGTGCAAAAACATTGACATTAATCGCACGGTTTTCCTTGATCCCTTAGGTCGGTGGAGCATAATCCACGAGACAGAGCCTGATTGGCTCTCAGGCCAGGGCGGCCGCCCTAGGGAGCAGGGCGGGCGCCCTGCCTCCGGGCCCGTTCGGCCTCCCGTTCGATCTCGTGGCTTCTGGAGTCTTCTAGATGATAGAAAATCGGTGAACACGTTATTATCTCTATGTAAACCCGAAGTGTGGGCCTTTCCTCCGTATTTTCTGATAACCCCCTGCAGAAACAGACAAACACCAAAACTCGTGGAATTCTGTCAGATAAAACCCTAAGTCTAGGTGTTGGTTGCATTTGGATCCTTTTCTTTATTTATTTGATAACTATATTTGGTACTTAAGGACCGTCAACAGGTAGGCACACAATATGACAACAAGGATTAGTAATTAACGAATGCAGATTAGCGATTGTTCAATCCGGATCCAAAGTACAAATCACAGGTGCTGGCTAAGACGTGTCGAGACGTAGCGCAACAAGGTGAAAACAATGGACGATGGAAAGAACTCACAGAATAAGCAGATAGTCCGGATTTTTCCTTTTTCCTGTATTTTTCCCAGAATTTTCCCAAAGTCACTAGTAGGAATCAAAATTTTTTTATTTTTTCACTATTTTTTTTATATTTTTCTGTGAACAGGGATCAAAAAAGTTGCAACCACAAAAATTGGCACCTACAACTGAGGTGGGATGTGGTCTACAGAAATACAGCACATTCTCTGAAAAGCGTGCAAAAACTTTGACAATTTTTTTCTTTATTTTCCTGAATTTTTTAGCAATTTTGATGAAACCAAACAGGGCAAAGCAAAAGTGGTGAAATAATCTGTTGTTGAGCATGGGTAACAGTTGCAAGATGAACCTGTGCTGACAGAAGAATATGTGGAGCTATGGGTAGGCACACAATATGATAGCAAGGATTAGCAAGTAACGAATGCAGATTAACGATTGTTCAATCCGGCTCCAAAGTACAAATCATAGGTGCTGGCTAAGACATGTCGAGACGTAGCGCAACATGGTAAAAACAAAGGACGATGGAAAGAACTCACAGAATAAGCAGATAGTCCAGATTTTTACTTTTTCCTGAATTTTTCTTTAATTTTTCAAAAAGGCACTAGTAGGAATCAAAAATTTTTATTTTTTCACTATTTTTTATATTTTTCTGTGAAAAAGGATAAAAAAAGACGCAACCACAAAAATTGGCACCTACAACTAAGGTGGGATATGGTCTACAGAAATACAGCACGTTCTCTAAAAAGAGTGCAAAAATTTTGACAATTTTTTTTCTTTATTTTCCTGAATTTTTTCGGCAATTTTGATTAAACCAAACAGGGCAAATCGAAAGTGGTGAAACAATCTATTGCTGAGCGTGGGTAACAGTTGCAAGATGAACCTGTGCTGATAGAAGAATATGTGGAGCTATGGGTAGGCACATAATATGACAACAAGGATTAGCAATTAACGAATGCAAATTAACGATTGTTCAATCCGGATCCACAGTAAAAATCATAGGTGCTGGCTAAGACGTGTCGAGACGTAGCGCAACAAGGTGAAAACAAAGGACGATGGAAAGAACTCACAGAACAAGCAGATAGTCCGAATTTTTCCTTTTTCCTGAATTTTTCCCGGAATTTTCCAAAAGGCACTAGTAGGAATCATAATTTTTTTTATTTTTTAATATTTTTTTGTATTTTTCTCTGAACAAGGATAAAAAATGATGCAACCACAAAAATTGGCACCTACAACTAAGGTGGGATGTGGTCTACAGAAATACAGCACATTCTCTGAAAAGCGTGCAAAAACTTTGACAATTTTTTTCTTTATTTTCCTGAATTTTTTGGCAATTTTGATGAAACCAAACAGGGCAAAGCAAAAGTGGTGAAACAATCTGTTGTTGAGCGTGGGTAACAGTTGCAAGATGAACCTGTGCTGACAGAAGAATATGTGGAGCTATGGGTAGGCACACAATATGATAGCAAGGATTAGCAATTAACGAATGCAGATTAACGATTGTTCATTCCGGATCCAAAGTAGAAATCACAGGTGCTGGCTAAGACATATCGAGACGTAGCGCAACAAGGTGAAAACAAAGGACGATGGAAAGAACTCACAGAACAAGCAGATAGTCCGGATTTTTCCTTTTTCCTCTATTTTTCCCAGAATTTTCCCAAAGTCACTAGTAGGAATCAAATTTTTTTTTATTTTTTCACTATTTTTTTATATTTTTCTGTGAACAGGGATCAAAAAAGTTGCAACCACAAAAATTGGCACCTACAACTGAGGTGGGATGTGGTCTACAGAAATACAGCACATTCTCTGAAAAGCGTGCAAAAACTTTGACAATTTTTTTCTTTATTTTCCTGAATTTTTTGGCAATTTTGATGAAACCAAACAAGGCAAAGCAAAAGTGGTGAAACAATCTGTTGTTGAGCGTGGGTAACAGTTGCAAGATGAACCTGTGCTGACAGAAGAATATGTGGAGCTATGGCTAGGCACACAATATGATAGCAAGGATTAGCAAGTAACGAATGCAGATTAACGATTGTTCAATCCGGCTCCAAAGTACAAATCACAGGTGCTGGCTAAGACATGTCGAGACATAGCGCAACATGGTGAAAACAAAGGACGATGGAAAGAACTCACAGAACAAGCAGATAGTCCGGATTTTTACTTTTTCCTGAATTTTTCTTTAATTTTTCCAAAAGGCACTAGTAGGAATCAAAATTTTTTATTTTTTCACTATTTTTTATATTTTTCTGTGAAAAAGGATAAAAAAAGACGCAACCACAAAAATTGGCACCTACAACTAAGGTGGGATATGGTCTACAGAAATACAGCACGTTCTCTAAAAAGAGTGCAAAAATTTTGACAATTTTTTTTCTTTATTTTCCTGAATTTTTTCGGCAATTTTGATTAAACCAAACAGGGCAAATCGAAAGTGGTGAAACAATCTATTGCTGAGCGTGGGTAACAGTTGCAAGATGAACCTGTGCTGATAGAAGAATATGTGGAGCTATGGGTAGGCACATAATATGACAACAAGGATTAGCAATTAACGAATGGAAATTAACGATTGTTCAATCCGGATCCACAGTAAAAATCATAGGTGCTGGCTAAGACGTGTCGAGACGTAGCGCAACAAGGTGAAAACAAAGGACGATGGAAAGAACTCACAGAACAAGCAGATAGTCCGAATTTTTCCTTTTTCCTGAATTTTTCCCGGAATTTTCCAAAAGGCACTAGTAGGAATCATAATTTTTTTTATTTTTTAATATTTTTTTTGTATTTTTCTCTGAACAAGGATAAAAAATGATGCAACCACAAAAATTGGCACCTACAACTAAGGTGGGATGTGGTCTACAGAAATACAGCACATTCTCTGAAAAGCGTGCAAAAACTTTGACAATTTTTTTCTTTATTTTCCTGAATTTTTTGGCAATTTTGATGAAACCAAACAGGGCAAAGCAAAAGTGGTGAAACAATCTGTTGTTGAGCGTGGGTAACAGTTGCAAGATGAACCTGTGCTGACAGAAGAATATGTGGAGCTATGGGTAGGCACACAATATGATAGCAAGGATTAGCAATTAACGAATGCAGATTAACGATTGTTCATTCCGGATCCAAAGTAGAAATCACAGGTGCTGGCTAAGACATATCGAGACGTAGCGCAACAAGGTGAAAACAAAGGACGATGGAAAGAACTCACAGAACAAGCAGATAGTCCGAATTTTTCCTTTTTCCTCTATTTTTCCCAGAATTTTCCCAAAGTCACTAGTAGGAATCAAATTTTTTTATTTTTTTTATTTTTTCACTATTTTTTTATATTTTTCTGTGAACAGGGATCAAAAAAGTTGCAACCACAAAAATTGGCACCTACAACTGAGGTGGGATGTGGTCTACAGAAATACAGCACATTCTCTGAAAAGCGTGCAAAAACTTTGACAATTTTTTTCTTTATTTTCCTGAATTTTTTGGCAATTTTGATGAAACCAAACAGGGCAAAGCAAAAGTGGTGAAACAATCTGTTGTTGAGCGTGGGTAACAGTTGCAAGATGAACCTGTGCTGACAGAAGAATATGTGGAGCTATGGCTAGGCACACAATATGATAGCAAGGATTAGCAAGTAACGAATGCAGATTAACGATTGTTCAATCCGGCTCCAAAGTACAAATCACAGGTGCTGGCTAAGACATGTCGAGACATAGCGCAACATGGTGAAAACAAAGGACGATGGAAAGAACTCACAGAACAAGCAGATAGTCCGGATTTTTACTTTTTCCTGAATTTTTCTTTAATTTTTCCAAAAGGCACTAGTAGGAATCAAAATTTTTTATTTTTTCACTATTTTTTATATTTTTCTGTGAAAAAGGATAAAAAAAGACGCAACCACAAAAATTGGCACCTACAACTAAGGTGGGATATGGTCTACAGAAATACAGCACGTTCTCTAAAAAGAGTGCAAAAATTTTGACAATTTTTTTTTCTTTATTTTCCTGAATTTTTTCGGCAATTTTGATTAAACCAAACAGGGCAAATCGATAGTGGTGAAACAATCTATTGTTGAGCATGGGTAACAGTTGCAAGATGAACCTGTGCTGATAGAAGAATATGTGGAGCTATGGGTAGGCACATAATATGACAACAAGGATTAGCAATTAACGAATGCAGATTAACGATTGTTCAATCCGGATCCACAGTAAAAATCATAGGTGCCGGCTAAGACGTGTCGAGACGTAGCGCAACAAGGTGAAAACAAAGGACGATGGAAAGAACTCACAGAACAAGCAGATAATCCGAATTTTTCCTTTTTCCTGAATTTTTCCCGGAATTTTCCAAAAGGCACTAGTAGGAATCATAATTTTTTTTATTTTTTAATATTTTTTTGTATTTTTCTCTGAACAAGGATCAAAAATGATGCAACCACAAAAATTGGCACCTACAACTAAGGTGGGATGTGGTCTACAGAAATACAGCACGTTCTCTGAAAAGCGTGCAAAAACTTTGACAATTTTTTTCTTTATTTTCCTGAATTTTTTGGCAATTTTGATGAAACCAAACAGGGCAAAGCAAAAGTGGTGAAACAATCTGTTGTTGAGCGTGGGTAATAGTTGCAAGATGAACCTGTGCTGACAGAAGAATATGTGGAGCTATGGGTAGGCACACAATATGATAGCAAGGATTAGCAATTAACGAATGCAGATTAACGATTGTTCATTCCGGATCCAAAGTAGAAATCATAGGTGCTGGCTAAGACATATCGAGACGTAGCGCAACAAGGTGAAAACAAAGGACGATGGAAAGAACTCACAGAACAAGCAGATAGTCCGGATTTTTCCTTTTTCCTGAATTTTTCCCTAATTTTTCCAAAAGGCACTAGTAGGAATCAAAAATTTTTATTTTTTCACTATTTTTTATATTTTTTTGCGAAAAAGGATCAAAAAAGATGCAACCACAAAAATTGGCACCTACAACTAATGTGGGATGTGGTCTATAGAAATACAGCACGTTCTCTAAAAAGAGTGCAAAAATTTTGACAATTTTTTTTCTTTATTTTCCTGAATTTTTTTGGCAATTTTGATTAAACCAAACAGGGCAAAGCCAAAGTGGTGAAACAATCTATTGTTCAGCGTGGGTAACAGTTGCAAGATGAACCTGTGCTGATAGAAGAATATGTGGAGCTATGGGTAGGCACACAATATGACAACAAGGATTAGCAATTAACAAATGCAGATTAACGATTGTTCAATCCGGATCCAAAGTAAAAATCATAGGTGCTGGCTAAGACGTGTCGAGACGTAGCGCAACAAGGTGAAAACAAAGGACGATGGAAAGAACTCACAGAACAAGCAGATAGTCCGAATTTTTCCTTTTTCCTGAATTTTTCCCTGAATTTTCCAAAAGGCACTAGTAGGAATCAAAATTTTTTTTATTTTTCCACTATTTTTTATATTTTTCTATGAACAAGCATCAAAAAAGATGCATCCACAAAAATTGGCACCTACAGCTGAGGTGGGATGTGGTCTACAGAAATACAGCATGTTCTCTGAAAAGCGTGCAAAAACTTTGACAATTTTTTTTCTTTATTTTCTTGAATTTTTCTGGAAATTTTGATGAAACCAAATAGGGCAAAGCCAAAGTGGTGAACAATCTATTGTTGAGCGTGGGTCACAGTTCCAAGATGAACCTGTGCTGACAGAAGAATATGTGGAGCTATGGGTAGGCACACAATATGACAGCAAGGATTAGTAATTAACAAATGCAGATTAGCGATTGTTCAATCCGGATCCAAAGTACAAATCACAGGGGCTGGCTAGGATGTGTCGAGACGTAGCGCAACAAGGTGAAAAAAAGGACGATGGAAAGAACTCTTAGAACAAGCAGATAGACCGGATTTTTCCTTTTTCCTGAATTTTTCCTGGAATTTTCGAAAAGGCACTAGTACGAATCATATATTTTTTATTTTTTACTATTTTTTTGTATTTTTCTCTGAATAAGGATCAAAAAAGATGCATCCACAAAAATTGGCACCTACAACTGAGGTGGGATGTGGTCTACAGAAAAACAGTGCGTTCTCTGAAAAGGGTGCAAAAACTTTGACAATTTTTTTTCTTTATTTTCCAGAACTTTTTTTGGCAATTTTGATGAAACCAAACAGGGCAAAGCCAAAGTGGTGAAACGATCTATTGTTGAGCGTGCGTAACAGTTGCAACATGAACCTGTGCTGACAGAAGAATATGTGGAGCTATGGGTAGGCACACAGTATGACAGCAAGGATTAGTAATTAACGAATGCAGATTAGCGATTGTTCAATCCGGATCCAAAGTACAAATCACAGGTGCTGGCTAAGACGTGTCGAGACGTAGCGCAACAAGGCAAAAACAATGGACGATGGAAAGAACTCACAGAACAAGCAGATAGTCCGGATTTTTCCTTTTTCCTGTATTTTTCCCAGAATTTTCAAAAAGTCACTAGTAGGAATCAAATTTTTTTATTTTTTCACTATTTTTTTATATTTTTCTGTGAAAAAGGATAAAAAAAGACGCAACCACAAAAATTGGCACCAACAACTGAGTTGAGATGTGGTCTACAAAAATACAGCACGTTCTCTAAAAAGAGTGCAAAATTTTTGACAATTTTTTTTCTTTATTTTCCTGAATTTTTTCGGCAATTTTGATTAAACCAAACAGGGCAAATCCAAAGTGGTGAAACAATCTATTGTTGAGCATGGGTAACAGTTGCAAGATGAACCTGTGCTGATTGAACAATATGTGGAGCTATGGGTAGGCACATAATATAACAAGGATTAGCAATTAACGAATGCATATTAACGATTATTCAATCCGGATCCAAAGTAAAAATCATAGGTGCTGGCTAAGACGTGTCGAGACGTAGCGCAACAAGGTGAAAACAAAGGACGATGGAAAGAACTCATAGAACAAGCAGATAGTCCGAATTTTTCCTTTTTCCTGAATTTTTCCCGGAATTTACCAAAAGGCACTAGTAGGAATCATAATTTTTTTATTTTTTAATATTTTTTTGTATTTTTCTCTGAACAAGGATCAAAAACGATGCAACCACAAAAATTGGCACCAACAACTAAGGTGGGATGTGGTCTACAGAAATACAGCACGTTCTCTGAAAAGCGTGCAAACACTTTGACAATTTTTTTCTTTATTTTCCTGATTTTTTTTGTAATTTTGATGAAACCAAAAAGGGCAAAGCTAAAGTGGTGAAACAATCTATTGTTGAGCGTGGGCAACAGTTGCAAGACGAACCTGTACTGATAGAAGAATATGTGGAGCTATGGGTAGGCACACAATATGACAGCAAGGATTAGTAATTAACGAATGCAGATTTACGATTGTTCAATCCGGATCCAAAGTAAAAATCATAGGTGCTGGCTAAGACGTGTCGAGACGTAGCGCAACAAGGTGAAAACAAAGGACGATGGAAAGAACTCACAGAACAAGCAGACAGTCCAGATTTTTCCTTTTTTCCTGTATTTTTCCCAGAATTTTCCAAAAGTCACTAGTAGGAATCAAAATTTTTTTATTTTTTCACTATTTTTTTATATTTTTCTGTGAACAAGGATCAAAAAAGTTGCAACCATAAAAATTGGCACCTACAACTGAGGTGGGATGTGGTCTACGGAAATACAGCACATTCTCTGAAAAGCGTGCAAAAACATTGATAATTTTTTTCTTTATTTTCTTGAATTTTTTTGGTAATTTTGATGAAACCAAACAGGGCAAAGCAAAAGTGGTGAAACAATCTGTTGTTGAGCGTGGCTAACAGTTGCAAGATGAACCTGTGCTGATAGAAGAATATGTGGAGCTATGGGTAGGCACACAATATGACAGCAAGGATTAGTAATTAACGAATGCAGATTAGCGATTGTCCAATCCGGATCCAAAGTACAAATCACAGGTGCTGGCTAGGACGTGTCGAGACGTAGCGCTACAAGGTGAAAAAAAGGACGATGGAAAGAACTCTCAGAACAAGCAGATAGTCCGGGTTTTTCCTTTTTCCTGAATTTTTCCCGGAATTTTCCAAAAGGCACTAGTAGGATTCATAATTTTTTTATTTTTTTCTATTTTTTTATATTTTTCTCTGAACAAGGATAAAAAACAATGCAACCACAAAAATTGGCACCAACAACTAAGGTGGGATGTGTTCTACAGAAATACAACACGTTCTCTAAAAAGCGTGCAAAAAGGGCAAAGCTAAACTGGTGAAACAATCTATGGTTGAGCGTGGGTAACAGTTGCAAGATGAACCTGTGCTGAAAGAAGAATATCTGGAGCTATGGGTAGGCACACAATATGACAACAAGGATTAGTAATTAACGAATACAGATCAGCGATTGTTCAATCCGGATCCAAAGTACAAATCACAGGTGCTGGCTAAGACGTGTCGAGACGTAGCGCAACAAGGTGAAAACAATGGACGATGGAAAGAACTCACAAAACAAGTAGATAGTCCGGATTTTTCCTTTTTCCTGTATTTTTCCCAGAATTTTCCAAAAGTCACTAGTAGGAATCAAATTTTTTTTATTTTTTCAATATTTTTTTATATTTTTCTGTGAACAAGGATCAAAAAAGTTGCAACCACAAAAATTGGCACCTACAACTGAGGTGGGATGTGGTCTACAGAAATACAGCACATTCTCTGAATAGCGTGCAAAAACTTTGACAATTTTTTTCTTTATTTTCCTGAATTTTTTGGCAATTTTGATGAAACCAAACAGGGCAAAGCAAAAGTGGTGAAACAATCTGTTGTTGAGCGTGGGTAACAGTTGCAAGATGAACCTGTGCTGACAGAAGAATATGTGGAGCTATGGCTAGGCACACAATATGATAGCAAGGATTAGCAAGTAACGAATGCAGATTAACGATTGTTCAATCCGGCTCCAAAGTACAAATCACAGGTGCTGGCTAAGACATGTCGAGACATAGCGCAACATGGTGAAAACAAAGGACGATGGAAAGAACTCACAGAACAAGCAGATAGTCCGGATTTTTACTTTTTCCTGAATTTTTCTTTAATTTTTCCAAAAGGCACTAGTAGGAATCAAAATTTTTTATTTTTTCACTATTTTTTATATTTTTCTATGAAAAAGGATAAAAAAAGACGCAACCACAAAAATTGGCACCTACAACTAAGGTGGGATATGGTCTACAGAAATACAACACGTTCTCTAAAAAGAGTGCAAAAATTTTGACAATTTTTTTTTCTTTATTTTCCTGAATTTTTTCGGCAATTTTGATTAAACCAAACAGGGCAAATCGATAGTGGTGAAACAATCTATTGTTGAGCATGGGTAACAGTTGCAAGATGAACCTGTGCTGATAGAAGAATATGTGGAGCTATGGGTAGGCACATAATATGACAACAAGGATTAGCAATTAACGAATGCAGATTAACGATTGTTCAATCCGGATCCACAGTAAAAATCATAGGTGCCGGCTAAGACGTGTCGAGACGTAGCGCAACAAGGTGAAAACAAAGGACGATGGAAAGAACTCACAGAACAAGCAGATAATCCAAATTTTTCCTTTTTCCTGAATTTTTCCCGGAATTTTCCAAAAGGCACTAGTAGGAATCATAATTTTTTTTATTTTTTAATATTTTTTTGTATTTTTCTCTGAACAAGGATCAAAAATGATGCAACCACAAAAATTGGCACCTACAACTAAGGTGGGATGTGGTCTACAGAAATACAGCACGTTCTCTAAAAAGCGTGCAAAAACTTTGACAATTTTTTTCTTTATTTTCCTGAATTTTTTGGCAATTTTGATGAAACCAAACAGGGCAAAGCAAAAGTGGTGAAACAATCTGTTGTTGAGCGTGGGTAACAGTTGCAAGATGAACCTGTGCTGACAGAAGAATATGTGGAGCTATGGGTAGGCACACAATATGATAGCAAGGATTAGCAATTAACGAATGCAGATTAACGATTGTTCATTCCGGATCCAAAGTAGAAATCATAGGTGCTGGCTAAGACATATCGAGACGTAGCGCAACAAGGTGAAAACAAAGGACGATGGAAAGAACTCACAGAACAAGCAGATAGTCCGGATTTTTCCTTTTTCCTGAATTTTTCCCTAATTTTTCCAAAAGGCACTAGTAGGAATCAAAAATTTTTATTTTTTCACTATTTTTTATATTTTTTTGCGAAAAAGGATCAAAAAAGATGCAACCACAAAAATTGGCACCTACAACTAATGTGGGATGTGGTCTATAGAAATACAGCACGTTCTCTAAAAAGAGTGCAAAAATTTTGACAATTTTTTTTCTTTATTTTCCTGAATTTTTTTGGCAATTTTGATTAAACCAAACAGGGCAAAGCCAAAGTGGTGAAACAATCTATTGTTCAGCGTGGGTAACAGTTGCAAGATGAACCTGTGCTGATAGAAGAATATGTGGAGCTATGGGTAGGCACACAATATGACAACAAGGATTAGCAATTAACAAATGCAGATTAACGATTGTTCAATCCGGATCCAAAGTAAAAATCATAGGTGCTGGCTAAGACGTGTCGAGACGTAGCGCAACAAGGTGAAAACAAAGGACGATGGAAAGAACTCACAGAACAAGCAGATAGTCCGAATTTTTCCTTTTTCCTAAATTTTTCCCTGAATTTTCCAAAAGGCACTAGTAGGAATCAAATTTTTTTTTATTTTTCCACTATTTTTTATATTTTTCTATGAACAAGCATCAAAAAAGATGCATCCACAAAAATTGGCACCTACAGCTGAGGTGGGATGTGGTCTACAGAAATACAGCATGTTCTCTGAAAAGCGTGCAAAAACTTTGACAATTTTTTTTCTTTATTTTCTTGAATTTTTCTGGAAATTTTGATGAAACCAAATAGGGCAAAGCCAAAGTGGTGAACAATCTATTGTTGAGCGTGGGTCACAGTTCCAAGATGAACCTGTGCTGACAGAAGAATATGTGGAGCTATGGGTAGGCACACAATATGACAGCAAGGATTAGTAATTAACAAATGCAGATTAGCGATTGTTCAATCCGGATCCAAAGTACAAATCACAGGGGCTGGCTAGGATGTGTCGAGACGTAGCGCAACAAGGTGAAAAAAAGGACGATGGAAAGAACTCTTAGAACAAGCAGATAGACCGGATTTTTCCTTTTTCCTGAATTTTTCCTGGAATTTTCGAAAAGGCACTAGTACGAATCATATATTTTTTATTTTTTACTATTTTTTTGTATTTTTCTCTGAACAAGGATCAAAAAAGATGCATCCACAAAAATTGGCACCTACAACTGAGGTGGGATGTGGTCTACAAAAAAACAGTGCGTTCTCTGAAAAGGGTGCAAAAACTTTGACAATTTTTTTTCTTTATTTTCCAGAACTTTTTTTGGCAATTTTGATGAAACCAAACAGGGCAAAGCCAAAGTGGTGAAACGATCTATTGTTGAGCGTGCGTAACAGTTGCAACATGAACCTGTGCTGACAGAAGAATATGTGGAGCTATGGGTAGGCACACAGTATGACAGCAAGGATTAGTAATTAACGAATGCAGATTAGCGATTGTTCAATCCGGATCCAAAGTACAAATCACAGGTGCTGGCTAAGACGTGTCGAGACGTAGCGCAACAAGGCAAAAACAATGGACGATGGAAAGAACTCACAGAACAAGCAGATAGTCCGGATTTTTCCTTTTTCCTGTATTTTTCCCAGAATTTTCAAAAAGTCACTAGTAGGAATCAAATTTTTTTATTTTTTCACTATTTTTTTATATTTTTCTGTGAAAAAGGATAAAAAAAGACGCAACCACAAAAATTGGCACCAACAACTGAGTTGAGATGTGGTCTACAAAAATACAGCACGTTCTCTAAAAAGAGTGCAAAATTTTTGACAATTTTTTTTCTTTATTTTCCTGAATTTTTTCGGCAATTTTGATTAAACCAAACAGGGCAAATCCAAAGTGGTGAAACAATCTATTGTTGAGCATGGGTAACAGTTGCAAGATGAACCTGTGCTGATTGAACAATATGTGGAGCTATGGGTAGGCACATAATATAACAAGGATTAGCAATTAACGAATGCATATTAACGATTGTTCAATCCGGATCCAAAGTAAAAATCATAGGTGCTGGCTAAGACGTGTCGAGACGTAGCGCAACAAGGTGAAAACAAAGGACGATGGAAAGAACTCATAGAACAAGCAGATAGTCCGAATTTTTCCTTTTTCCTGAATTTTTCCCGGAATTTACCAAAAGGCACTAGTAGGAATCATAAATTTTTTTATTTTTTAATATTTTTTTGTATTTTTCTCTGAACAAGGATAAAAAACGATGCAACCACAAAAATTGGCACCAACAACTAAGGTGGGATGTGGTCTACAGAAATACAGCACGTTCTCTGAAAAGCGTGCAAACACTTTGACAATTTTTTTCTTTATTTTCCTGATTTTTTTTGTAATTTTGATGAAACCAAAAAGGGCAAAGCTAAAGTGGTGAAACAATCTATTGTTGAGCGTGGGCAACAGTTGCAAGACGAACCTGTACTGATAGAAGAATATGTGGAGCTATGGGTAGGCACACAATATGACAGCAAGGATTAGTAATTAACGAATGCAGATTTACGATTGTTCAATCCGGATCCAAAGTAAAAATCATAGGTGCTGGCTAAGACGTGTCGAGACGTAGCGCAACAAGGTGAAAACAAAGGACGATGGAAAGAACTCACAGAACAAGCAGACAGTCTAGATTTTTCCTTTTTCCTGTATTTTTCCCAGAATTTTCCAAAAGTCACTAGTAGGAATCAAAATTTTTTTATTTTTTCACTATTTTTTTATATTTTTCTGTGAACAAGGATCAAAAAAGTTGCAACCATAAAAATTGGCACCTACAACTGAGGTGGGATGTGGTCTACGGAAATACAGCACATTCTCTGAAAAGCGTGCAAAAACATTGATAATTTTTTTCTTTATTTTCTTGAATTTTTTTGGTAATTTTGATGAAACCAAACAGGGCAAAGCAAAAGTGGTGAAACAATCTGTTGTTGAGCGTGGCTAACAGTTGCAAGATGAACCTGTGCTGATAGAAGAATATGTGGAGCTATGGGTAGGCACACAATATGATAGCAAGGATTAGTAATTAACGAATGCAGATTAGCGATTGTCCAATCCGGATCCAAAGTACAAATCACAGGTGCTGGCTAGGACGTGTCGAGACGTAGCGCTACAAGGTGAAAAAAAGGACGATGGAAAGAACTCTCAGAACAAGCAGATAGTCCGGATTTTTCCTTTTTCCTGAATTTTTCCCGGAATTTTCCAAAAGGCACTAGTAGGAATCATAATTTTTTTATTTTTTTCTATTTTTTTGTATTTTTCTCTGAACAAGGATAAAAAACAATGCAACCACAAAAATTGGCACCAACAACTAAGGTGGGATGTGTTCTACAGAAATACAACACGTTCTCTAAAAAGCGTGCAAAAAGGGCAAAGCTAAACTGGTGAAACAATCTATGGTTGAGCGTGGGTAACAGTTGCAAGATGAACCTGTGCTGAAAGAAGAATATCTGGAGCTATGGGTAGGCACACAATATGACAACAAGGATTAGTAATTAACGAATACAGATCAGCGATTGTTCAATCCGGATCCAAAGTACAAATCACAGGTGCTGGCTAAGACGTGTCGAGACGTAGCGCAACAAGGTGAAAACAATGGACGATGGAAAGAACTCACAAAACAAGTAGATAGTCCGGATTTTTCCTTTTTCCTGTATTTTTCCCAGAATTTTCCAAAAGTCACTAGTAGGAATCAAATTTTTTTTATTTTTTCAATATTTTTTTATATTTTTCTGTGAACAAGGATCAAAAAAGTTGCAACCACAAAAATTGGCACCTACAACTGAGGTGGGATGTGGTCTACAGAAATACAGCACATTCTCTGAAAAACGTGCAAAAACTATGACAATTTTTTTCTTTATTTTCCTGAATTTGTTTGGCAATTTTGATGAAACCAAACAGGGCAAAGCAAAAGTGTTGAAACAATCTGTTGCTGAGCGTGGGTAACTGTTGCGTGATGAACCTGTGCTGACAGAAGAATATGTGGAGCTATGAGTAGGCACACAATATGATAGCAAGGATTAGCAATAAATGAATGCAGATTAACGATTATTCAATCTGGATCCAAAGTACAAATCACAGGTGCTGGCTAAGACATGTTGAGACGTAGCGCAATAAGGTGAAAACAAAGGACGATAGAAAGAACTCACAGAACAAGCAGATAGTCCGGATTTTTCCTTCTTCCTGAATTTTTCCCAGAATTTTCCAAATGGCACTAGTAGGAATCAAATTTTTTTTATTTTTTCACTATTTTTAATATTTTTCTGTGAACAAGCATAAAAAAAGATGCATCCACAAAAATTGGCACCTACAACTGAGGTGGGATGTGGTCTACAGAAATACAACACGTTCTCTGAAAAGCGTGCAAAAACTTTAACAATCTTTTTTCTTTATTTTCCTGAATTTTTTTGGCAATTTTGATGAAACCAAACACGGCAAAGCCAATGTGGTGAAACAATCTATTGTTGAGCGTGGGTAACACTTGCAAGATGAACCAGTGCTGACAGAAGAATATGTGGAGCTATGGGTAGGCACACAATATGACATCAATGATTAGTAATTAATGAATGCAGATTAGTGATTGTTCAATCCGGGTCCAAAGTACAAATCACAGGTGCTGGCTAAGACGTGTCGAGACGTAGCGCAACAAGGTGAAAACAATGGACGAAAGAAAGAACTCATAGAACAAGTAGATAGTCCGGATTTTTCTTTTTTCCTGTATTTTTCCCAGAATTTTCCAAAAGGCACTAGTAGGAATCATAATTTTTTTTATTTTTTAATATTTTTTTGTATTTTTCTCTGAACAAGGATCAAAAACGATGCAACCACAAAAATTGGCACCAACAACTAAGGTGGGATGTGGTCTACAGAAATACAGCACATTCTCTGAAAAGCGTGCAAACACTTTGACAATTTTTTTCTTTATTTTCCTAATTTTTTTGGTAATTTTGATGAAACCAAAAAGGGCAAAGCTAAAGTGGTGAAACAATCTGTTGTTGAGCATGGGCAACAGTTGCAAGACGAACCTGTACTGATAGAAGAATATGTGGAGCTATGGGTAGGCACACAATATGACAGCAAGGATTAGTAATTAACGAATGCAGATTAACGATTACTCAATCTGGATCCAAAGTACAAATCACAGGTGCTGGCTAAGACATGTTGAGACGTAGCGCAATAAGGTGAAAACAAAGGACGATAGAAAGAACTCACAGAACAAGCAGATAGTCCGGATTTTTCCTTCTTCCTGAATTTTTCCCTGAATTTTCCAAATGGCACTAGTAGGAATCAAATTTTTTTATTTTTTCACTATTTTTAATATTTTTCTGTGAACAAGCATAAAAAAATATGCATCCACAAAAATTGGCACCTACAACTGAGGTGGGATGTGGTCTACATAAATACAACACGTTCTCTGAAAAGCGAGCAAAAACTTTGACAATCTTTTTTCTTTATTTTCCTGAATTTTTTTGGCAATTTTGATGAAACCAAACAGGGCAAAGCCAATGTGGTGAAACAATCTATTGTTGAGCGTGGGTAACACTTGCAAGATGAACCTGTGCTGACAGAAGAATATGTGGAGCTATGGGTAGGCACATAATATGACAGCAAGGATTAAATTAACGAATGCAGATTAGCTATTGTTCAATCCGGATCCAAAGTACAAATCACAGGTGCTGGCTAAGACGTGTCGAGACGTAGCGCAACAAGGTGAAAACAATGGACGATGGAAAGAACTCACAGAACAAGTAGATAGTCCGGATTTTTCCTTTTTCCTGTATTTTTCCCAGAATTTTCCAAAAGTCACTAGTAGGAATCAATTTTTTTTCACTATTTTTTATATTTTTCTGTGAACAAGGATCAAAAAAGTTGCAACCACAAAAATTGGCACCTAAAACTGAGGTGGGATGTGGTCTACAGAAATACAGCACATTCTCTGAAAAGCGTGCAAAAACTTTGACAATTTTTTTCTTTATTTTCCTGAATTTTTTTGCTAATTTTGATGAAACCAAACAAGGCAAAGCAAAGGTGGTGAAACAATCTGCTGCTGAGCGTGGGTAACAGTTGCATGATGAACCTGTGCTGACAGAAGAATATGTGGAGCTATGAGTAGGCACACAATACGATAGCAAGGATTAGCAATTAATGAATGCAGATTAATGATTATTCAATCTGGATCCAAAGTACAAATCACAGGTGCTGGCTAAGACATGTCGAGACGTAGTGCAACAAGGTGAAAACAAAGGACGATGGAAAGAACTCACAGAACAAGCATATAGTCCGGATTTTTCCTTTTTCCTAAATTTTTCCCTGAATTTTCCAAAAGGCACTAGTAGGAATCAAAATTTTTTTTATTTTTTCGCTATTTTTTATATTTTTCTGTGAACAAGCATAAAAAAGACGCAACCACAAAAATTGGCACCTACAAATAAGGTCGGATGTGGTATACAGAAATACAGCACGTTCTCTAAAAGGAGTGCAAAAATTTTGACAATTTTTTTTTATTTTCCTAAATTTTTTTGGCAATTTTGATTAAACCAAACGGGGCAAAGCCAAAGTGGTGAAACAATCTATTGTTGAGCGTGGGTAACACTTGCAAGATGAACCTGTGCTGACAGAAGAATATGTAGAGCTATGGGTAGGCACACAATATGACAGCAAGGATTAGTAATTAACGAATGCAGATTAGCGATTGTTCAATCCGGATCCAAAGTACAAATCACAGGTGTTGGCTAAGACGTGTCGAGACGTAGCGCAACAAGGTGAAAAAAATAGACGATGGAAAGAACTCACAGAACAAGTAGATAGTCCCGATTTTTCCTTTTTCTTGTATTTTTCCCAGAATTTTCCAGAAGTCACTAGTAGGAATCAAATTTTTTTTATTTTTTCACTATTTTTTTATATTTTTCTGTGAACAAGGATCAAAAAAGTTGTAAGCACAAAAATTGGCACCTACAACTAAGGTGGGATGTGGTCTACAGAAATACAGCACATTCTCTGAAAAGCGTGCAAAAACTTTGACAATTTTTTTCTTTATTTTCCTGAATTTTTTTGCTAATTTTGATGAAACCAAACAGGGCAAAGCAAAGGTGGTGAAACAATCTATTGCTGAGCGTGGGTAACAGTTGCATGATGAACCTGTGCTGACAGAAGAATATGTGGAGCTATGAGTAGGCACACAATACGATAGCAAGGATTAGCAATTAATGAATGCAGATTAATGATTATTCAATCTGGATCCAAAGTACAAATCACAGGTGCTGGCTAAGACATGTCGAGACGTAGTGCAACAAGGTGAAAACAAAGGACGATGGAAAGAACTCACAGAACAAGCATATAGTCCGGATTTTTCCTTTTTCCTAAATTTTTCCCTGAATTTTCCAAAAGGCACTAGTAGGAATCAAATTTTTTTTTATTTTTTTGCTATTTTTTATATTTTTCTGTGAACAAGCATAAAAAGACGCAACCACAAAAATTGGCACCTACAAATAAGGTCGGATGTGGTATACAGAAATACAGCACGTTCTCTAAAAAGAGTGCAAAAATTTTGACAATTTTTTTTTATTTTCCTAAATTTTTTTGGCAATTTTGATTAAACCAAACGGGGCAAAGCCAAAGTGGTGAAACAATCTATTGTTGAGCGTGGGTAACACTTGCAAGATGAACCTGTGCTGACAGAAGAATATGTAGAGCTATGGGTAGGCACACAATATGACAGCAAGGATTAGTAATTAACGAATGCAGATTAGCGATTGTTCAATCCGGATCCAAAGTACAAATCACAGGTGTTGGCTAAGACGTGTCGAGACGTAGCGCAACAAGGTGAAAAAAATAGACGATGGAAAGAACTCACAGAACAAGTAGATAGTCCCGATTTTTCCTTTTTCTTGTATTTTTCCCAGAATTTTCCAGAAGTCACTAGTAGGAATCAAATTATTTTTATTTTTTCACTATTTTTTTATATTTTTCTGTGAATAAGGATCAAAAAAGTTGTAAGCACAAAAATTGGCACCTACAACTAAGGTGGGATGTGGTCTACAGAAATACAGCACATTCTCTGAAAAGCGTGCAAAAACTTTGACAATTTTTTTCTTTATTTTCCTGAATTTTTTTGCTAATTTTGATGAAACCAAACAGGGCAAAGCAAAGGTGGTGAAACAATCTATTGCTGAGCGTGGGTAACAGTTGCATGATGAACCTGTGCTGACAGAAGAATATGTGGAGCTATGAGTAGGCACACAATACGATAGCAAGGATTAGCAATTAATGAATGCAGATTAATGATTATTCAATCTGGATCCAAAGTACAAATCACAGGTGCTGGCTAAGACATGTCGAGACGTAGTGCAACAAGGTGAAAACAAAGGACGATGGAAAGAACTCACAGAACAAGCATATAGTCCGGATTTTTCCGTTTTCCTAAATTTTTCCCTGAATTTTCCAAAAGGCACTAGTAGGTATCAAAATTTTTTTTATTTTTTCACTATTTTTTATATTTTTCTGTGAACAAGCATAAAAAAGACGCAACCACAAAAATTGGCACCTACAAATAAGGTCGGATGTGGTATACAGAAATACAGCACGTTCTCTAAAAAGAGTGCAAAAATTTTGACAATTTTTTTTATTTTCCTAAATTTTTTTGGCAATTTTGATTAAACCAAACGGGGCAAAGCCAAAGTGGTGAAACAATCTATTGTTGAGCGTGGGTAACAGTTGCAAGATGAACCTGTGCTGACAGAAGAATATGTAGAGCTATGGGTAGGCACACAATATGACAGCAAGGATTAGTAATTAACGAATGCAGATTAGCGATTGTTCAATCCGGATCCAAAGTACAAATCACAGGTGTTGGCTAAGACGTGTCGAGACGTAGCGCAACAAGGTGAAAAAAATAGACGATGGAAAGAACTCACAGAACAAGTAGATAGTCCCGATTTTTCCTTTTTCCTGTATTTTTCCCAGAATTTTCCAGAAGTCACTAGTAGGAATCAAATTTTTTTTTATTTTTTCACTATTTTTTTATATTTTTCTGTGAACAAGGATCAAAAAAGTTGCAAGCACAAAAATTGGCACCTACAACTGAGGTGGGATGTGGTCTACAGAAATACAGCACATTCTCTGAAAAGCATGCAAAAACTTTGACAATTTTTTTCTTTATTTTCCTGAATTTTTTTGGCAATTTTGATGAAACCAAACAGAGCAAAGCAAAAGTGGTGAAACAATCTGTTGTTGAGCGTGGGTTACAGTTGCAAGATGAACCTGTGCTGATAGAAGATTATTTGGAGCTATGGGTAGGCACACAATATGATAGCAAGGATTATCAATTAACGAATAAAGATTAACGATTGTTCAATCCGGATCCAAAGTACAAATCATAGGTGCTGGCTAAGACGTGTCGAGACGTAGCGCAACAAGGTGAACACAAAGGACGATGGAAAGAACTCACAGAACAAGCAGATAGTCCGGATTTTTCCATTTTCCTGAATTTTTCCCTGAATTTTCCAAAAGGCACTAGTAGGAATCAATTTTTTTTATTTTTTCACTATTTTTTTTATTTTTCTATGAACAAGCATCAAAAAAGATGCATCCACAAAAATTGGCACCTATAGCTGAGGTGGGATGTGGTCTACAGAAATATAGCACGTTCTCTGAAAAGCGTGCAAAAACTTTGACAATTTTTTTCTTTATTTTCCTGAATTTTTTTGGAAATTTTGATGAAACCAAACAGGGCAAAGCGAAAGTGGTGAAACAATCTATTGTTGAGCATGGGTAATAGTTGCAAGATGAACCTGTGCTGACAGAAGAATATATGGAGCTATGGGTAGGCACACAATATGACAGCAAGGATTAGTAATTAACGAATGCAGATTAGCGATTGTCCAATCCGGATCCAAAGTACAAATCACAGGTGCTAGCTAGGACGTGTCGAGACGTAGCGCTACAAGGTGAAAAAAAGGACGATGGAAAGAACTCTCAGAACAAGCAGATAGTCCGGATTTTTCCTTTTTCCTGAATTTTTCCCGGAATTTTCCAAAAGGCACTAGTAGGAATCATATATTTTTTTATTTTTTCACTATTTTTTATATTTTTCTGTGAACAAGCATCAAAAAAGACGCATCCACAAAAATTGGCACCTACAACTGAGGTGGGATGTGGTCTACAGAAATACAGCACGTTCTCCGAAAAGCATGCAAAAACTTTGACATTTTTTTTCTTTATTTTAATGAATTTTTTTTGGCAATTTTGATGAAACCAAACAGGGCAAAGCCAAAGTGGTGAAACAATCTATTGTTGAGCGTGGGTAACACTTGCAAGATGAACCTCTGCTGACAGAAGAATATGTGGAGCTATGGGTAGGCACACAATATGACAGAAAGGATTAGTAATTAACGAATGCAGATTAGCTATTGTTCAATCCGGATCCAAAGTACAAATCACAGGTGCTGGCTAAGACGTGTCGAGACGTAGCGCAACAAGGTGAAAACAATGGACGATGGAAAGAACTCACAGAACAAGCAGATAGTCCGGATTTTTTTATTTTTTCACTATTTTTTTATATTTTTCTGTGAACAAGGATCAAAAAAGTTACAACCACAAAAATTGGCACCTACAACTGAGGTGGGATGTGGTCTACAGAAATACAACACATTCTCTGGAAAGCATGCAAAAACTTTGATAATTTTTTCTTTATTCTCCTAAATTTTTTTGGCAATTTTGATGAAACCAAACAGGGCAAAGCCAAAGTGGTGAAACAATCTATTGTTGAGCGTGGATAACAGTTGCAAGATGAACCTGTGCTGATAGAAGAATATGTGGAGCTATGGGTAGGCACACAATATGACAAAAAGGATTAGAATTAACGAATGCAGATTAACAATTGTTCAATCCGGATCCAACGTAAAAATCATAGGTGCTGGCTAAGACGTTTCGAGACGTAGCGCAACAAGGTGGAAATAAAGGACGATGGAATGAACTCACAGAACAAGTAGATTGTCCGGATTTTTCCTTTTTCCTGAATTTTTCCCTAAATTTTTCAAAAGGCAGTAGTAGGAATCAAATTTTTTATATTTTTTCACTATTTTTTATATTTTTCTGTGAACAAGCATAAAAAAAGATGCATCCACAAAAATTGGCAACTACAGCTGAGGTGGGATGTGGTCTACAGAAATACAGCACGTTCTATGAAAAGCGTGCAAAAAGTTTGATAATTTTTTTCTTTATTTTCCTGATTTTTTTTGGAAATTTTGATGAAACCAAACAGGGCAAAGCCAAAGTGGTGAAACAATCTATTGTTGAGCATGGGTAACAGTTGCAAGATGAACCTGTGCTGACAGAAGAATATGAGGAGCTATGGGTAGGCACACAATATGACAGCAAGGATTAGTAATTAACGAATGCAGATTAGCGATTGTTCAATCCGGATCCAAAGTACAAATCACAGGTGCTGGCTAGGATGTGTCGAGACGTAGCGCAACAAGGTGAAAAAAAGGACGATGGAAAGAACTCTCAGAACAAGCAGATAGTCCGGATTTTTCCTTTTTCCTGAATTTTGCCTGGAATTTTCCAAAAGGCACTAGTTGAATCATAATTTTTTTTTTATTTTTTACTATTTTTTGTATTTTTCTCTGAACAAGGATAAAAAACGATGCAACGACAAAAATTGGCACCAACAACTAAGGTGGGATGTGGTCCATAGAAATACAGCACGTTCTCTGAAAAGCGTGCAAAAACTTTGACAATTTTTTTCTTTATTTTCCTGATTTTTTTGGAAATTTTGACGAAACCAAAAAGGGCAAAGCTAAAGTGGTGAAACAATCTATTGTTGAGCGTGGGTAACAGTTGCAAGATGAACCTGTGCTGATAGAAGAATATGTGGAGCTATGGGTAGGCACACAATATGATAGCAAGGATTAGCAAGTAACGAATGCAGATTAACGATTGTTCAATCCGGCACCAAAGTACAAATCAGAGGTGCTGGCTAAGACGTGTTGAGACGTAGCGCAACAAGGTGAAAACAAAGGACGATGGAAAGAACTCACAGAACAAGCAGATAGTCCGAATTTTTCCTTTTTCCTGAATTTTTCCCTGAGTTTTCCAAAAGGCACTAGTAAGAATCAATTTTTTTTTATTTTTTCACTATTTTTTGTATTTTTCTGTGAACAAGCATCAAAAAAGATGCATCCACAAAAATTGGCACCTACAACAGAGGTGGGATGTGGTCTATAGAAATACAGCACATTCTCTGAAAAGCGTGCTAAAACTTTGATAATTTTTTTTCTTTATTTTCCTAAATTTTTTTGGCAATTTTGATGAAACCAAACAGGGCAAAGCCAAAGTGGTGAAACAATCTATTGCTGAGCGTGGGTAACACTTGCAAGACGAACCTGTGCTGACAGAAGAATATGTGGAGCTATGGGTAGGCACACAATATGACAACAAGGATTAGTAATTAACGAATGCGGATTAGCGATTGTTCAATCTGGATCCAAAGTACAAATCACAGGTGTTGGCTAAGACGTGTCGAGACGTAGCGCAACAAGGTGAAAACAATGGACGATGGAAAGAACTCACAGAACAAGCAGATAGTCCGGATTTTTCCTTTTTCCTGTATTTTTTCCCAGTATTTTCCAAAAGTCACTAGTAGGAATCAAAATTTTTTTATTTTTTCACTATTTTTTATATTTTTCTGTGAACAAGGATCAAAAAAGCTGCAACCACAAAAATTGGCACCTACAACTGAGGTGGGATGTGGTCTACAGAAATACAGCACATTCTCTGAAAAGCGTGCAAAAATTTTGACAATTTTTTTCTTTATTTTCCTGAATTTTTTTGGCAATTTTGATGAAACCTAACAGGGCAAAGCAAAAGTGGTGAAACAATCTGTTGTTGAGCGTGGGTAACAGTTGCAAGATGAACCTGTGCTGACAGAAGAATATGTGGAGCTATGGGTAGGCACACAATATGATAGCAAGGATTAGCAATTAATGAATGCAGATTAACAATTGTTCAATCCGGATCCAAAGTACAAATCACACGTGCTGGCTAAGACATGTCCAGACGTAGCGCAACAAGGTGAAAACAAAGGACGATGGAAAGAACTCACAGAACAAGCAGATAGTCCAGATTTTTCCTTTTTCCTGTATTTTTCCCAGAATTTTTCAAAAGTCACTAGTAGGAATCAAATTTTTTTTATGTTTTCACTATTTTTTTATATTTTTCTGTGAACAAGGATCAAAAAAGTTGCAACCGCAAAAATTAGCACCTACAACTGAGGTGGGATGTGGTCTATAGAAATACAGCACATTCTCTGAAAAGCGTGCAAAAACTTTGACAATTTTTTTCTTTATTTTCCTGAATTTTTTTGGCAATTTTGATGAAACCAAACAGGGCAAAGCAAAAGTGGTGAAACATTCTATTGTTGAGCGTGGGTAACAGTTGCAAGATGAACCTGTGCTGACAGAAGAATATGTGGAGCTATGGGTAGGCACACAATATGATAGCAAGGATTAGCAATTAACGAATGCAGATTAACGATTGTTCAATCCGGATCCAAAGTACAAATCACAGGTGCTGGCTAAGACATGTCCAGACGTAGCGCAACAAGGTGAAAACAAAGGACGATGGAAAGAACTCACAGAACAAGCAGATAGTCCAGATTTTTCCTTTTTCCTGTATTTTTTCCCAGAATTTTCCAAAAGTCACTAGTAGGAATCAAATTTTTTTTATTTTTTCACTATTTTTTATATTTTTCTGTGAACAAGGATCAAAAAAGCTGCAACCACATAAATTGGCACCTACAACTGAGGTGGGATGTGGTCTATAGAAATACAGCACATTCTCTGAAAAGCGTGCAAAAATTTTGACAATTTTTTTCTTTATTTTCCTGAATTTTTTTGGCAATTTTGATGAAACCAAACAGGGCAAAGCAAAAGTGGTGAAACAATCTGTTGTTGAGCGTGGGTAACAGTTGCAAGATGAACCTGTGCTGACAGAAGAATATGTGGAGCTATGGGTAGGCACACAATATGATAGCAAGGATTAGCAATTAACGAATACAGATTAACGATTGTTCAATCCGGAACCAAAGTACAAATCACAGGTGCTGGCTAAGACATGTCCAGACGTAGCGCAACAAGGTGAAAACAAAGGACGATGGAAAGAACTCACAGAACAAGCAGATAGTCCAGATTTTTCCTTTTTCCTGTATTTTTTCCCAGAATTTTCCAAAAGTCACTAGTAGGAATCAAATTTTTTTTATTTTTTCACTATTTTTTATATTTTTCTGTGAACAAGGATCAAAAAAGCTGCAACCACATAAATTGGCACCTACAACTGAGGTGGGATGTGGTCTATAGAAATACAGCACATTCTCTGAAAAGCGTGCAAAAATTTTGACAATTTTTTTCTTTATTTTCCTGAATTTTTTTGGCAATTTTGATGAAACCAAACAGGGCAAAGCAAAAGTGGTGAAACAATCTGTTGTTGAGCGTGGGTAACAGTTGCAAGATGAACCTGTGCTGACAGAAGAATATGTGGAGCTATGGGTAGGCACACAATATGACAGCAAGGATTAGTAATTAACGAATGCAGATTAGCGATTGTTCAATCCGGATCCAAAGTACAAATCACAGGTGCTGGCTAAGACATGTCGAGACGTAGCGCAACAAGGTGAAAACAATGGATGATGGAAAGAACTCACAGAACAAGCAGATAGTCTGGATTTTTCCTTTTTCCTGTATTTTTCCCTAATTTTTCCAAAAGTCACTAGTAGAAATCAATTTTTTTTTATTTTTTTCACTGTTTTTTTATATTTTTCTGTGAACAAGGATCAAAAAAGTTGCAACCACAAAAATTGGTCCTACAACTAAGGTGGGACGTGGTCTACAGAAATACAGCACGTTCTCTAAAAAGAGTGCAAAAATTTTGACAATTTTTTTCTTTATTTTCCTGAATTTTTTTGGCAATTTTGATTAAACCAAACAGGGCAAAGCCAAAGTGGTGAAACAATCTATTGTTGAGCGTGGGTAACAGTTGCAAGATGAACCTGTGCTGATAGAAGAATATTTGGAGCTATGGGTCGGCACGCAATATGACAACAAGGATTAGCAATTAACGAGTGCAGATTAGCGATTGTTCAATCCGGATCCAAAGTACAAATGACAGGTGCTGGCTAAGACGTGTCGAGACGTAGCGCATCAAGGTGAAAACAATAGACGATGGAAAGAACTCACAAAACAAGCAGATAGTCCGGATTTTCCCTTTTTCCTGAATTTTTCCCTGAATTTTCCAAAAGGCACTAGTAGGAATCAAAATTTTTAAATTTTTTCACTATTTTTATATTTTTTTGTGAACAAGCATCAAAAAATATGCATCCATAAAAATTGGCACCTACAGCTGAGGTGGGATGTGGTCTACAGAAATACAGCACATTCTCTAAAAAGCGTGCAAAAACTTTTACAATTTTTTTTCTTTATTTTTCTGAATTTTTTGGCAATTTTGATGAAACCAAACAGGGCAAAGCAAAAGTGGTGAAACAATCTGTTGCTGAGCGTGGGTAATAGTTGCATGATGAACCTGTGCTGACAGAAGAATATGTGGAGCTACGGGTAGGCACATAATATGACAGCAAGGATTAGCAATTAATGAATGCAGATTAACGATTGTTCAATCTGGATCCAAAGTACAAATCACAGGTGCTGGCTAAGACATGTCGAGACGTAGAGCAACAAGGTGAAAACAAAGGACGATGGAAAGAACTCACAGAACAAGCAGATAGTCCGGATTTTTCCTTTTTCCTAAATTTTTCCCTAAATTTTCCAAAAGGCACTAGTAGGAATCAAATTTTTTTTATTTTTTCACTGTTTTTTTATATTTTACTGTGAACAAGGATAAAAAAAGTTGCAACCACAAAAATTGGCACCTACAACTGAGGTAGGATGTGGTCTACAGAAATACAGCACATTCTCTGAAAAGCGTGCAAAAATTTTGACAATTTTTTTCTTTATTTTCCTGAATTTTTTTGGCAATTTTGATGAAACCAAACAGGGCAAAGCAAAAGTGGTGAAACAATCTGTTGTTGAGCGTGGGTAACAGTTGCAAGATGAACCTGTGCTGACAGAAGAATATGTGGAGCTATGGGTAGGCACACAATATGATAGCAAGGATTAGCAATTAACGAATGCAGATTAACAATTATTCAATCCGGATCCAAAGTACAAATCACAGGTGCTAGCTAAGACATGTCCAGACGTAGCGCAACAAGGTGAAAACAAAGGACGATGGAAAGAACTCACAGAACAAGCAGATAGTCCAGATTTTTCCTTTTTCCTGTATTTTTCCCAGAATTTTTCAAAAATCACTAGTAGGAATCAAAATTTTTTTATTTTTTCACTATTTTTTTATATTTTTCTATGAACAAGGATAAAAAAAGTTGGAACCGCAAAAATTGGCACCTACAACTGAGGTGGGATGTGGTCTACAGAAATACAGCACATTCTCTAAAAAGCGTGCAAAAACTTTGACAATTTTTTTCTTTATTTTCCTAAATTTTTTTGGCAATTTTGATGAAACCAAACAGGGCAAAGCAAAAGTGGTGAAACAATCTATTGCTGAGCATGGGTAACAGTTGCATGATGAACCTGTGCTGACAGAAGAATATGTGGAGCTATGGGTAGGCACACAATATGATAGCGAGGATTAGCAATTAATGAATGCGGATTAACGATTGTTCAATCTGGATCCAAAGTACAAATCACAGGTGCTGGCTAAGACATGTTGAGACGTAGCGCAACATGGTGAAAACAAAGGACGATGGAAAGAACTCACAGAACAAGCAGATAGTCTGGATTTTTCCTTTTTCCTGAATTTTTCCCAAATTTTTCCAAAAGGCACTTGTAGGAATCAAAATTTTTTATTTTTTCACTATTTTTTATATTTTTCTATGAAAAAGGATAAAAAAGACGCAACCACAAAAATTGGCACCTACAACTAAGGTGGGATGTGGTCTACAGAAATACAGCACGTTCTCTAAAAAGAGTGCAAAAATTTTGACAATTTTTTTCTTTATTTTCCTAAATTTTTTTGGCAATTTTGATTAAACCAAACAGGGCAAAGCCAAAGTGGTGAAACAATCTATTGTTGAGCGTGGGTAACAGTTGCAAGATGAACCTGTGCTGATAGAAGAATATTTGGAGCTATGGGTCGGCACGCAATATGACAACAAGGATTAGCAATTAACGAGTGCAGATTAGCGATTGTTCAATCCGGATCCAAAGTACAAATGACAGGTGCTGGCTAAGACGTGTCGAGACGTAGCGCATCAAGGTGAAAACAATAGACGATGGAAAGAACTCACAAAACAAGCAGATAGTCCGGATTTTCCCTTTTTCCTGAATTTTTCCCTAATTTTTCCAAAAGGCACTAGTAGGAATCAAAATTTTTAAATTTTTTCACTATTTTTTATATTTTTTTGTGAACAAGCATCAAAAAAGATGCATCCATAAAAATTGGCACCTACAGCTGAGGTGGGATGTGGTCTACAGAAATACAGCACATTCTCTAAAAAGCGTGCAAAAACTTTGACAATTTTTTTTCTTTATTTTCCTGAATTTTTTGGCAATTTTGATGAAACCAAACAGGGCAAAGCAAAAGTGGTGAAACAATCTGTTGCTGAGCGTGGGTAATAGTTGCATGATGAACCTGTGCTGACAGAAGAATATGTGGAGCTACGGGTAGGCACATAATATGACAGCAAGGATTAGCAATTAATGAATGCAGATTAACGATTGTTCAATCTGGATCCAAAGTACAAATCACAGGTGCTGGCTAAGACATGTCGAGACGTAGAGCAACAAGGTGAAAACAAAGGACGATGGAAAGAACTCACAGAACAAGCAGATAGTCCGGATTTTTCCTTTTTCCTAAATTTTTCCCTAAATTTTCCAAAAGGCACTAGTAGGAATCAAATTTTTTTTATTTTTTCACTGTTTTTTTATATTTTACTGTGAACAAGGATCAAAAAAGTTGAAACCACAAAAATTGGCACCTACAACTGAGGTAGGATGTGGTCTACAGAAATACAGCACATTCTCTAAAAAGCGTGCAAAAACTTTGACAATTTTTTTCTTTATTTTCCTGAATTTTTTTGGCAATTTTGATGAAACCAAACAGGGTAAAGCAAAAGTGGTGAAACAATCTGTTGTTGATCGTGGGTAACAGTTGCAAGATAAACCTGTGCTGACAGAAGAATATGTGGAGCTATAGGTAGGCACACAATATGATAGCAAGGATTAGCAATTAACGAATGCAGATTAATGATTGTTCAATCCGGATCCAAAGTACAAATCACAGGTGCTGGCTAAGACATGTTGAGACGTAGCACAACAAGGTGAAAACAAAGGACGATGGAAAGAACTCACAGAACAAGCAGATAGTCCAGATTTTTCCTTTTTCCTGAATTTTTCCCTAATTTTTCCAAAAGGCACTAGTAGGAATCAAAATTTTTTTATTTTTTCACTATTTTTTATATTTTTCTGTGAACAAGCATAAAAAAAGATGCATCCACAAAAATTGGCACCTACAACTGAGGTGGGATGTGGTCTACAGAAAAACAGCACGTTCTCTGAAAAGTGTGCAAAAACTTTGACAATTTTTTTCTTTATTTTCCAGAATTTTTTTTGGCAATTTTGATGAAACCAAACAGGGCAAAGCCAAAGTGGTGAAACGATCTATTGTTGAGCGTGCGTAACAGTTGCAACATGAACCTGTGCTGACAGAAGAATATGTGGAGCTATGGGTAGGCACACAGTATGACAGCAAGGATTAGTAATTAACGAATGCAGATTGACTATTGTTCAATCCGGATCCAAAGTACAAATCACAGGTGCTGGCTAAGACGTGTCGAGACGTAGCGCAACAAGGTGAAAACAAAGGACAATGGGAAGAACTCACAGAACAAGCAGATAGTCTAGATTTTTCCTTTTTCCTGAATTTTTCCCTGAATTTTCCAAAAGGCACTAGTAGGAATCAATTTTTTTTATTTTTTCACTATTTTTTATATTTTTCTATGAATAAGGATCAAAAAGATGCAACCGCAAAAATTGGCACCAACAACTGAGGTAGGATGTGGTCTACAGAAATACAGCAAGTTCTCCGAAAAGCATGCAAAGACTTTGATAATTTTTTTTCTTTATTTTCCTGAATTTTTTGGCAATTTTGATGAAACCAAACAGGGCAAAGCCAAAGTGGTGAAACGATCTATTGTTGAGCGTGCGTAACAGTTGCAAGATAAACCTGTGCTGACAGAAGAATATGTGGAGCTATGGGTAGGCACACAATATGACAGGAATGATTAGCAATTAACGAATGCAGATTAGCGATTGTTCAATCCGGATCCAAAGTACAAATCACAGGTGCTGGCTAAGACGTGTCGAGACGTAGCGCAACAAGGTGAAAACAAAGGACGATGGAAAGAACTCACAGAACAAGCAGATAGTCTAGATTTTTCCTTTTTCTTGAATTTTTCCCTGAATTTTCCAAAAGGCACTAGTAGGAATCAAATTTTTCTTTATTTTTTCACTATTTTTTTCTATTTTTCTGTGAACAAGAATAAAAAAAGATGCAACCACAAAAATTGGCGCCTACAACTAGGGTGGGATGTGGTCAACAGAAATACAGCTTGTTCCCTGAAAAGCTTGCAAAAACTTTGACAATTTTTTTCTTTATTTTCCTGATTTTTTTTGGCAATTTTGATGAAACCAAATAGGGCAAAGCCAAAGTGGTGAAATAATCTGTTGTTGAGCGTGGGTAACAGTTGCAAGATGAACCTGTGTTGACAAAAGAATATGTGGAGCTATGGGTAGGCACACAATATGATAGCAAGGATTAGCAATTAATGAATGTAGATTAACTATTGTTCTATCTAGATCCAAAGTACAAATCACAGGTGCTGGCTAATACAAGTCAAGACATAGCGCAACAAGGTGAAAACAAAGGACGATGGAAAGAACTACCAGAACAAGCAGATAGTCCGGATTTTTCCTTTTTCCTAAATTTTTCTCAGAATTTTCCAAAAGTCACTAGTAGGAATGAAAATTTTTTCACTATTTTTTATATTTTTCTATGAACAAGCATCAAAAAAGATGCAACCACAAAAATTGGCACCTACAACTGAGGTGGGATGTGGTCTACAGAAATACAACACGTTCTCTGAAAAGCGTGCAAAAATTTTGACAATTTTTTTCTTTATTTTCCTAAATTTTTTTAGCAATTTTGATGAAACCAAACAGGGCAAAGCCAAAGTGGTGAAACAATCTGTTGTTGAGCGTGGGTAACAGTTACAAGATGAACCTGTGCTGACAGAAGAATATGTGGAGCTATGGGTAGGCACAAAATTTGACAGCAAGGATTATCAATTAACGAATGCAGATTAACGATTGTTCAATCCGGATCCAAAGTACAAATAACAGGTGCTGGCTAAGACGTGTCGAGATGTAGTGCAACAAGGTGAAAACAAAGGACGATGGAAAGAACTCACAAAACAAGCAGATAGTCCAGATTTTTCCTTTTTCCTAAATTTTTCCCTGAATTTTCCAAAAGGCACTAGTAGGAATCATTTTTTTTATTTTTTCACTATTTTTTATATTTTTCTGTGAACAAGGATCAATAAAGATGCAACCACAAAAATTGGCACCTACAACTGAGGTGGTATGTGGTCTACAGAAATACAGCATGTTCTCTGAAAAGCGTGCAAAAACTTTGATAATTTTTTTTCTTTATTTTCCTGAATTTTTTTGGCAATTTTGATGAAACCAAACAGGGCAAAGCCAAA